>JAJSOF020000015.1:127112041-127854541 GCA_025594305.2 Periplaneta americana | reverse complement strand
AAGTATTAAATAAATAAATAAAATAAATAAAAATAAATAAAATATGAGGTCTCGCCTACCTCACTGAATATTACATGACTACTATGAAGTATCCAATGTGTATTATCACCATTTAATACTAGAAAAATTCGTTCCGCCACCGGGAATCGAACTCGGGACCTCTCAGCTCTACGCGCTGAGTGCTCTTTCCAACTTAGCTATGCCGGGACACGATCCACGGTGCCGGCCGAACTCCTCTCGTAATGTTTTACGGCCTTACTACCTGCACTTTAGGCAATGTAAGTCATACATGCAGGAGCGCATATTCAAATCACTTTTATGACCATATTCAACCTCAGTTTGTGACAACTGCTAACAGTTAATACATCACATATTCATTATATATGAGGTCTAGCCTAGCTCACTGAATATTACATGACTACTATGAAGTAGCCAATGTGTATTATCACCATTTAATACGAGAAAAATCCGTTCCGGCACCGGGAATCGAACCCGGGACCTCTCAGCTCTACGCGCTGAATGCTCTTTACAACTGAGCTATGCCGGGACACGATCCACGGTGCAGGCCGAACTCCTCTCGTAATGTTTTACGGCCTTACTACCTGCACTTTAGGCAATGTAAGTCATACATGCAGGAGCGCATATTTAAATGACTTTATGGCCATATTCAACATCAGTTTGTGAAAACTGCTAACAGTTAATATATCACATATTCATTATATATGAGGTCTCGCCTACCTTACTGAATATTACATGACTACTATGAAGTAGCCAATGTGTATTATCACCATTTAATACGAGAAAAATTCGTTCCGGCACCGGGAATCGAACCCGGGACATAAGCCCACCAACGGTCCCTATCCTGAGGAAGATTAATCCAGTCTTTACCATCATATTCGACCTACCTCAAATCTATTTTTATATTATCCTCCCATTTACGTCTTGGTCTTCCCAAACCTCTCAGCTCTACGAGCTGAGTGCTCTTTCCAACTGAGCTATTTTCCTGGACTTTCCTAATCGCATATTCCAATGATTATGCAACATTCATTATATCTATCAATCACTCACCTCGGAAACACATATATGACAGGAATTCACTAGAAGACACAAAATTAATAGGTAGTAGAAGAGAATCAGATACATAGAAAGGTACATTTCCGACGATTTGAAACCCACAGACTTGGCCACATTGAAGAAAATTGAGTACACCAACGAGATTAGAAGACAGGTCAGGTACAGCAAGGTGAAGACGGAGTACACTGAGTTCAGCCGCTGGGCCGCCTCGCCTATGAGGTCATACAGATATGCCAGCAGTGACACTGAGGACCTTGTAACAGGGCCTCGGAGCACGCGGTTCATGTGCTCCAAGTATTTCTTGAGAAGCTGGACGGAGGTTACAAACTGGAGATATACTATTGACGTCGAAATCCCAATCAGTATGAATATCAAACAAGATCTTATCGTCATCTCTCTTTTTATGGAGAAATATGTTACAGACGTTGATATCATAACGAATCCCAGGAGTATCTGAGCACAGATAAACAGTGCTCTGTAGCCGTGTTTAGGTTTTAGAGCGTAGTCCAAAATAATCATTTGTTGTAATGCTAACTGTAGCTTCTTTCTATTGAACCAAAATCCAATGATCATTACACAGTAGCAGACAATAAAAATTGATCTCATTAGAAACCCGAGTAAGTCGTCCATAGACGCTGTGTCCATAATTTGAATCTCCGATATTAATAAGTTTATGAATATAGTGAGAAACAACGTGAACGTAATGAGATTCCACATTAGGGATGATGCAGATGTTTTCAGTTGAAATGAATCTTTGCTGCCAACACATGTGTATGGTATTATTCCAAGAGCTTTTGAACAAAAGTAGAATATTTTCATGCTGGCTTCTATTTCTTTTTTCTGTAATATCTGCCCCATTGTGAAATAACAGAGCAATTCCTTTCTCAGACACCTACAAACGCACTCACAGAATTAGCACTTATGTAAAGGCTGTTGGTATTCTCGCTAATGGTTTTATTGCAACTTAATTCATTAGAGAAATTAATCAGTTTGTTTATTGGATGTACGCTCTTCGAAAGTGGCATTATTAGTCAATTATTTGTAAAGGCTACGTCTAATCGCTTCAGCCATGTATCTTTTTCATCTGTTATTATCACATATTTTATAGTTGTTATATTTTATTCTCCTGTGCATGCTTTTGGTGTATTCCTACTTTGTCTTCCTCTTTTTCTTAGCAAGTATTTTCATCTCCGGCGTATTCTCTAAAATGTTTTATTAATTCTGCAGTGCTTGGGAAAAGTGACATAAGTCAGTTTCCACAAACCTTTTTTGATAATTTATTGACAACTTACACTGGTTTATGTCGATTTGATTTTTTTCTGCTTGAATTAGTGTAATGGGCGGAATACCTATGTATTTTTTTCCAAGCGAACAGATGTTCCTAAGTTGTCAATAAATTATCAAAAAAGGTTTGTGGAAACTGATTTGTGTCACTTTTCCCGAGCACTACAGATTTATTGTATGACCAATTAATTTATTTTTGTTACTTCATTATTGTCCTATTTTCAGTCACTCTATTTCAATCTTCAATTTTTGTCACTTTATCTCTCCAACGGGATTTTAAAATTCATGTTGGAATTTTCGCTTCTTCTAAGCGTCTAACTTCTTGCATTTCAATTTGAGTATTTCCGCTTCCGTATAACAATACACTCCAGATAAAGCATTTTGGTAAGCTGTTCTTTCCTTATTTGGTGGTTTATCTGTCGGTTGGTCAGTAACAACCTTTATTAATAAAGACTTGTTTAAATAACCCATTTATTCTTTTAATTTGAACTATATTTTTAATATTAATTTTAATAAAACTATATCGGTCGGTATTAAGATAACATACAAGATAACATAACTTACTGTCATGACAAGAGTGTTATATTGCATGTTTCCACATATTCACTATTTACTACATTATTTTATATTCTAGTGATATCTTATTTTATCTGTTTTTGTTTTAATCATATTTCCCCGCTCTGACGCTAAGGAACAACGATATATTGCAGTTTGCATAGGCGCACTCCCAATAAGTAGCAAGAGGTGCGTGGAGTATTACAGAAGTGGTTAACGAACGTTTTCCCAAATAGATGTCCATTTAAACATTCCATATTAATACAGAAAAATAAATTACTGTAGGATCCTAAATTTAATTAAAATATTAATAAGGTATATATTGAAATATTAAGAATGTTTATCAAAAAAATAATGAAAATATTACAATTCGTATTATATTACATTTAGGTAAGCAAGTAAGAAACTACGTATATAATTTATACATTTATTTATTACGTAACTAGCCGTACCCGTGCGCTCCGCTGCACCCGTTAGAAATAAATATAAAGTAATTACATAATTAAAATAGGACATTTCATCCAGGAAACATTCGTGCTTGATAGAAGGATAAATCGTTTATTATGTTATTTAATTTAAATTCAATTTAAAAAAATGAAATGCGATCATTTTCATCCAGAGACCACTCATTTGGTCATACAAATTATTTTAGAAAATACAGGAAACGAATGTACAGAATAACCTATCAAGTTTTCTGTGCATAAGAATCTATTTTAATCTTACCTGTCCTCGATTCACTCAGAAGTTACTGTAATAACATTATAGCATTATGTCCATCTAGAGAAACTACACTTTCCAATGGTGAATTAATAATTAATTATACCAATCGGTTAATTTAGCTTCCGATATTACTTCATACAAACATAGAAACATTCTCTGTAGGCTATGTTTCATAGCTTTCGATTGTTGTTGTCCAAGGCCCCTTATAGACGAAGTCATTTGTTTTTTATTTCATTACACCGCCTTAGATGGCGTTGTTATTGTAATTTTGAAACTCATTTATCTCATTAAATATTAGTCCTATCAAAATGTTGCATAGAATAAAACTTATCGGAAATTATGTTTAAAGAAACTTTTGTTGTGTAATATTTTTCATTAAAATTAAAAATAAGGGAGATATTTCGATTTATTTAATTCAAATCCCCTTATAACCCCCCTTTTAAATAAAATATTTTGAATGCCATATAGCCTAAATTCTAAGTTACAACGAACTTAATTTATATTCCAATTTTCATATAAATCGGTTCAGCCATTATCGCGTGAAAAGGTAACAAACATCCAGACAGACAGACAGACTGACATACAAACAAAAATTTCAAAAAAGCGATTTTCGGTTTCAGGGCGGTTAATTATATATGTTAGGACCGATTATTTTTGGAAAATCGAAAATTACCAGAAAAATTTCGGCTACAGATTTATTATTAGTATAGATAATAGAAAATAAAAGTACAGTTATCTAACATGAACATTACGACGAAGTGAAGGGAAATAATTAGAAGCATTTCAAATGTAGGGGGAGTTGGGTAGTATCGGACATCGGGTAATATCGGATAGTGAGTTTCTTTCATCTACCTCCAGATCGTAGTACCTGAATGACATGGTTACGTTTCTGTATGCGACATCAAAGAAACGTAACCATGTCATTCAGATACTATCATCTGGTGGTAGATGAAAGAAACTCACTGTCCGATATTACCCGATGTCCGATACTACCCAACCCTCCCCTAGATATGGAGAAGAATGGAATAGAGAGCCAATAAGAAACAAAGCTGTGTTCAAGAGATTGGGGAAGAAAGAACGTTCCTGAAACTGATCAGAAGAGGAAAAGGGAATTGGCTGGGCCACTGGCTGATAAGAAACTGCCTACTGAAGGATGCGCTGGAATAAATGGTGAACGGGAGAAAAGTTCGGGGCAGAAGAAGATATCAGATGATAGATGACATTAAGATATACTGGGTGTTCATTTCAAAGTGTGTCATGACGTCACTGTTGAAGAGTCAGCGATTTGAAGCGAGTTTCAGCTTTTATGTCAGAGAAGTTGCCTATTAATCAAGGTGTTCAATCTGAACTTGAGAAAGTGTACGGTATAACTTGAACGTCGTAGCAACAGATGGCGGTCTGTACGGTCTGTGTGCTACCATAACCTCTTTCGAACTGTGTTTTGCGCGGCCAAGTCGTACGCAGGATATTTGTTATCATCGGTTGCGTACGGCAACATTCCTCAATACAAATCAAATGCTCCGTGTCCATGTTGACCGTCGAAGTTAATGTCAACAAATACGTAAGTAATCGTCTTAACCCTCTCCCCATATACCGACAGTAAGAAAAAACTCACCTCAGTACATGTTTCGAAACAGTTCACATTCCTGCCACTACCGGCGTTACCGTACGTATCAGTAAGTACTCTTCTGAATGAACGCCGTACTTGCTAGGCAACTTCTCTGGCACATAAGTAATACACCTCTGCGGAAGTGTAGGAAGATTGAATTCTCTAGGCTCATCGACTAGCCACACGACGGCATACAGCGAGCCAAGACACACTTTGAACTGAACACCCAGTATATGGATCATATGAGGAGACAAAGAGGAAGGCAGAAAATATGAAAGATTGGAGAAAACTCGGTTTGCAGTGAAGGACCTGCCCTTAAGCAGATCACTGTGATTGAACTAGACTCTAGGATTCTATTTCTATGTATCACCCTAGATCATATATGTAACAGATAACTCCTCGCTACGTTAAAATCGGCAGCACTTCGGAGAGAACAACCGCCAGGATCGCCACCCGTCCGCCGTAAACGAACACGAGATGGCAGCACAGTCGCTAATGCAATTCAAATGGGTATTATGACGTGACTCCTTATGTAACAACTAGATGGCAGCGTAGTAAACCTGACAAAAGTTGTTAACCTCAAAGCCTATAACCCCGACATATCTGTTACATATATGATCTAGGGTATCACTTACCTCGGGAACACATGAATGACAGGAATTTACTACATACAGCAACTTCAGTAAGAAGTAGAATAGAAGCAGATATATATAGATGTACATTTCCGATGATTTGAAACCCACTGACTTAGCCACATTGAAGAAAAAAGTATACACCAAAGAGGTTAGTATACTGGCCAGGGATAGCAAAACGAAGACCGAGTACACGGAGTTCAGAAGCTGGGCTGCCTCGCCTGTGACGTCATACAGATATCCCAGCAAAGACACTGAAGACCTTGTGACTGGACCTTGGAGCACACAGTTCATGTGTTCCAAGTATTTCTTCAGCAGATGGACGAAGCTTACAAACTGGAGATAACCGATTGACATCGAAAACGCAATCGGTATTATTGTCAAACAAGATCTTATCGCCATCTGAGTTTTTATGCAGAAGTATGTTACAGACGATGATATCACAACGAATCCCAGGAGTATCTGAACACAGATGAACGTTGCTTTGTAGCCGTGTTTAGGTTTCAGCGCATAATCCAAAATAATCGTTTGTTGTAATGCTAACTGCAGTTTCTTTCTATTGAACCAAAATCCAATTCTTAATGCACAATAGCAGACGATAAAATTTAATCTCAACAGAATCCCAAGTAAATCGTATAATGACGCTGTATCCATAATTTGAATCTTCGACATTAATTCGCTTGCCAATATAGAGAGGAATAACGTGAACGTAATTAGATTCCACATCATGGATGATGCAGTTGTTTTCAGTTGAAATGAATATTTGCTGCCAATACATGTGTAATGTATTATCCCAAGAGCTTTCCATAATGAATTCCATTCCACTTTTCTGAAATTTCAGCCCCATTATGGAATAACTGAGCAATTCCCTTCCTGAAGACACTCGTCACACGGTAGTATTAACATTGAACTTTTCACAAAACGCACTCCAAGTACTGCATCAGCACTTATGTAGGCCTATATATAGGTTATTGGTATCCTCCCTAATGGTTTTAATCTAACTTAATTCATTACAGAGATTAATGAGTTTGTGTATCGGATGTACACTCTCCGGAACTGGTATTATTAGTCAATTAATTCTAAAGACTGCGTCTTTTCGCTTCAGCCATCGTTCTCTTTTCTCTACTTACTTACTTACTTACTTATCGGCTTTTAAGGAACCCGGAGGTTCATTGCCGCCCTCACATAAGCCCGCCATTGATCCCTATCCTGAGCAAGATTAATCCAGTCTCTACCATCATATCCCACCTCCCTCAAATCCATTTTAATATTATCTTCCCATCTACGTCTCGGCCTCCCTAAAGGTCTTTTTCCCTCCGGCCTCCCAACTAACACTCTATATGCATTTCTGGATTCGCCCATACGTACTACATGCCCTGCCCATCTCAAGCGTCTGGATTTAATGTTCCTAATTATGTCAGGTGAAGAATACAATGCGTGCAGCTCTGCGTTGTGTAACTTTCTCCATTCTCCTGTAATTTCATCCCTCTTAGCCCAAAATATTTTCTAAGAACCTTATTCTCAAACACTCTTAATCTCTGTTCCTCTCTCAAAGTGAGAGTCCAAGCTTCACAACCATATAGAACAACCGGTAATATAACTGTTTTATAAATTCTAATTTTCAAATTTTTTGACAGCACTTTTCTCTACTATTATCATAAATACTTTATAGTTATTATATTTTACTCTTATGTGTAAGTTTTCCATTATGTTCTTCTCTGTCTTCCTCTCCTTTCCTATCAAATATTTTCACCTCCTGCATATTCTCTCAAATGTTCATTTTTATTGTATGGCCAATTACTTTTGTTCACTAATTACTTCATTATTGTCGTAATTTCAATCACTCTATTTAAATCGTCAATATATATTACTTTATCTCTCCAGCTGAATTTTAAAACTCAAGTTGGAATTCTTGGTTCTTCTAAGCGTCTAATTTCTTGCTTTTCGATTTGAGAATTCCTCTTCAGATTTGGGTCATTTGCAGAATTTGTATAACAAATGATGTCCATCAATTCTTACCCTTCCCATTATTGCATTTATAACGATAGAGTTATAAATTCCTAACAGTGAGTAGTTTCAATACTAATGTAGTAAACGTCACTAGAATTATTTCCTTCATGTGAAATATTTCACGAGAATAAAATAAAATTCTCATAGTAACAGTTAAAATGCCGTGTCCATACTGGTTAAGTTTTTTAAATGGAGTATGATTATGTCAGATAAAGGTTTGTTTAATAATGTAATTGAGAAAAAAATTAAAGAAACATTTGATATTATCAAAACTTCTTAATTTATGTCTGAGTTTATATTTCCTTACATATGATTGCATAATTACTCTAGTCCAGTAAGTCAGTCAGGTCTGTTACACTATTCTGTTCCTATGGATACACAGTTGAAAAAGAAATCCCACAGATGTCAGCACAATCCAAGATGATGCACAAAGACCCATTTTGATTGTACTGCTAAGTTCACTCATTTTGATTTGGCGAGTTTGTGTGTCATACTCTTGCTTTGTGATTTAGTCTATGTGTGCATTTTTACTCTGTCAGATCTGTTTGTGTTGTGTTTTCCACAAATAACAACATATAAAGTCAAGATCAACAGGACATAATAGTACACGTGTCCAGTAGTTAAGTTGCTATTTTGAAGATTTTTAAGCAAAAAAAAATTTAGGTTAGTACATGCTTGTTTGCTTTGTCATGTCTGTTACCTGTCAGATCTGTTACTCCATGTCATGTCTGTTACATCATTCAAAACAGTGCTGTAAAGCAAGGTGAGTGTACAGTGACTGATTACTATGGCAGAGACGTTGCACTTTATTAATACAAACAGAATATGCACTAAATAGTACTTTAATTTTGACGTTCTTAATAGTCCATTTGTTATACAAATTCTGCAAATGACATAATAAACTCCGAATGAAGCATTTTGATAAGTTTTTCTTTCCTTATTTGCTCGTTTATCTGTCGGCTGGTCAGTGTCAATTCTTATTATTAAAGACTCGTTTAATTTAACTAGTTATTAATAATTTATTATTATTTTAATGAAAATATCGGTATTGAGATAACGTACAAGATGATTCAGGACAAATACGAAATATTTTAGAGGTAGTAGTACAGACTGTTCTCAGTAAAAATGTTCATATAAACATGTATCCAATTTTGAATGGGTATGGAAATACAGCTATTTGAATGTTACGCTTAACAACAACAATGGTATCAAGGAACCCCGTAAAAAAAAAGATACATGTCGTTCTTCTGAGATCATCTGAAGACATAAAGGATGTAGAAAAACAGCTACATGTAGTTCCTTTGGCTACAAGAAAGTTAATGTTCCTCCAGCTTGACGTCAAGTGATACATAATTTAAAGCTCACATTTTCCCGAACGATGGATCGACCACGGTAGTCATGTGTATTGGCCACCAAAATCCCCAGACTTTTGTCCTGTCGATTTTTGTCTGTCTGTGTGGATGTAAGGCGTAGTGTGCAAAAATGAAGTACACACAAAAGACGAATTGGTCGCTCACACTATGAACAGTGCTGCTCTGACAAAAGAACAAGTCGACCTTAGGGGAGCAAAACTTACTGTTGTGAACAGAGTGGAAATGTGTGTTGAACTGTTCAAATGTATTGATACCATCTAAATAAGTAATAAATGTCATAATTAATCTTTCTCGCTTGCTAATTGTAACGCTTGTTATACGCAACTTTCAGACAGCTAACGTATATAAGAGAATACATGGCCAACTCATATACACATTTCTTCTTCTCTGAACTCACACACTCCTCTCTCATTCTCAATTAATTAGTTCCCAATCAATATCATTCTATCTGCTATGTCTTTGCCGTCTTTAGCATCCTCTGTATCTTTTCCTTGATTGGAAATCTCATCTCTTCCTTCCTCTTCACAATTCTTGTGAATCCATAATTTTTTTCATCTTGTTTATTTCCTCCTCCTGCCAAAATTAGATCATTTCTGTTTTTTTTTTTTTTTCAATTCCTTTGTCATACTTGCACAATGTATAGCTACTGATGAACCTTATTAGGGTTCGGATTTCCATTTTTATCCTGGTCTCTTTTAACAAACTTAAGCTGAATTAAATACAATTCTAGCTTTTCTGAATACGATGACATGGTTTCTGTTGATCACATACATGTATATTTTACCATAAATATGTAACATTGTCATATTTGATAATGATAAAAAAAAGCAAATTTTTTCGTGGCAAATATTCTATTTATTTTGTTTGTTTGTGTTTTATTCCTTACTTTCTTTATTTGTCTGTTTGTTTATCTGTCAGTTTATTTGTTTATTCAATAAATGTTTATTCGTTCATTCGATAGTTGTTTAATCGTTCATAATTAGCCTACATTTATCCGTTAATTCGTTCCTTCATTCATTCTGTCAGAATTAAGGCCATGAGGGCTTGTCTTCCACACTACCACAAGTGAAATATGCATAAAATAATAATAGTAATAATAATAATAATAATAATAATAATAATAATAATAACAATAGTAATAATAATCCGTGGCGCTACAGCCCGTGAAGGGCCTAGACGAACCAGCCGGCTGCTGGCCTCACACCCACATGTCGAAGCAGAGGTGGACGATCATCCAACCAGAATGGAGGTATCGTGTGTTTACCACGATGATCCCCCCAGCCGTTATAGCTGGCATTCGCAACCGGATTTCGCTACCTATTGTAGCTCCCCAAGTGCATCACGACGCTGGGTGGGCACCGGTCCCATACACTGGCCGAAATTTCATGAGAAAATTTCTTTCCCCATGAGGACTCGAACCAAAGCGCATTCCGTAGCGCGAGCCCTAGGCAGGATGCCTTAGACCACGACGCCACGGTGCAGGACAGTAATAGTCATAGTACAATATATTATCATTGTCTTGCTAATTAAAGAGTTTACACATAAAGAAATATTTACTAAACATTAAGTAATTTAAATTACATTATGTATAAACAGACACAATAACCTAAAAAAAAACCTGCTAACACTCATACATCAATTCCATGTAAATGTTTGTGATTTTTAATTCTTAATGTAAATTAAAATTTGGCCATCCATGACATGAGGAGGTAAAGACTTCCATAGACTAGAAACTGACACTGTGAAAGAGGATGTAGCCTAATAGAAAGAGGTAGGATGACGATGGATAATAAGGCCTGATGTTGGTTCCGTAACGCTGTAAGTTATTGAAATCTTATTTCTGGGGTAGTTTCAAAGACACAGCATTTCGTACAATTCCGCACACATTAGAGAACTTCGAGGGTAGAATTCAGCATGACACAACAATAATTACCGTTGATGAGCTCAGATGAGTGAGTGACAACGTATTATTGCGATGTCAAGCTTTCATACGAGTCGAAGGACGACACTTTCAATATGTGCTGGTGGGTTTCATAATCCATTTCTGCTTCCACCACTGCAGGCTGATGCTCGACTTGTCGCCCGCGAGTCAGATCCCGTGCTACGGCAGCCATATATATTAAGGATCATGTGTATGAGCTATTCCATCTCAAATCGACCGAATTATAGAGAATATTGATCTTGCGATTTCTAAATACAATGAAACTCTTTTTTTGTACATAGAGAACTGTGATACAATGCTTTGTGCAAAGTTTGAGGCATCAGAACTTCATAGTGTTTAAATTAAAAATATTTAAATTTATCGTATTTTCATAAAATTAGCAACTTTAAACTGTTGTAGCTCCGAAACCCTTTCACCCAATGATCAAAATCATGGTTTATTTTGATGCTGAGAAATTAAAGTTTATATTGACATATAAACAGATTTTCTTACTTTTTATGGATATAGAGAAATTTAGATTTTTCCTCATTAAGACGCCTTTGATTAGAAAAAATATTTTAAAAATATATCGTTAGATTCCGCATTGAAAGTACAAATAAACATATTTTTTACCGATGGTATGTTGATAAGAAAGTATTTAAAATATCAAATAAAGAAAATAAATAGTACGAGCGTGAACTAACCAGCTGACTGTGAGACGAGAGCTAGCACGAGACAAGCAAGGCCAGGAGACAAACACGTGATGTTTCGTCTAGTAGCGCATAGCTGGGCTAGCTTTATCACAAGTTTTCATAAACACAGGAGTAAAATGACGCCCAACGCTTGCTTATCTTCATCTCTCGGCCAGTGCATGCGGTACTGCGCCGTTCAAGTCCAGGCGTGTGAAAATAATTTATTTAATACCCTCGAAACTTATTGCCGAGCCACTAAGCAAACAATGCAGAATCCCTCTTAATAATGCAAGGTTTTTTTCTCAATATTTTTACATTTTTACAAATGGCCAAAAAGCCTAAAAGTAAGTAAAATCAGATTATCTGTCTCTCTGTATACAATAAAAATAAGTATTACTTCTTATCATAACCTACTAAATGTCAGCTTCAAAATGAGCTCCCGTTCAATGTTCTGCAGTAAATGGTTCCAGAGTTCTGAGTGCTTAAAGAGGCTTGTTTTTATAAAATACGCTAAATTTGTCGCTCAATAGTACGAAAACCGTTTGACTTTCGATAGTATATTTTTTAAAATGCACTCTTCTCAGCACCGTGTATCAATAGGGAAAAAATTAGAGTATTAAAAAATGCGAGGTTTTTTTACTGATCGATTTCATATGGAATAGCCCGTATAGTATACAGACAAGCTAAGCATTTTTCGTTCATATTTCGCTTTCCGTAATCGTGCATCGCCTTAACTAGACTCCACGATTCTATTTCCATGTAGGCTATCACTTACCTCGGAAACACATGAATGACAGGAATTCACTAGATACAGCAACGTGAATAAGAAGTGGAAGAGAAGCAGATACATAGAGAGGTATGCTTCCGACGATTTGAAACCCACTGACTTGGCCACGTTGAAGAACATTGAGTACAGCAAAGAGAATAGAAGACAGGCCAGGTACAGCAAGGTGAAGACGGAGTACACTGAGTTCAGCCCCTGGACCGCCTCGCCTGTGAGGTCATACAGATATGCCACCATTGCCGCTGAAGACTTTGTGACAGGGCCTCGGAGCACGCTGTTCATGTGCTCCAAGTATTTCTTGAGAAGCTGGACGAAGGTTACAAACTGGAGATATACTATTGACATCGAAAACGTGACAGGTATGAATATGAAAGAAGATCTTATCGCCATCTCACCTTTTATGCAAAAATATGTTACAGTCAATGATACCATAACGAATCCCAGGAGTACCTGAGCACAGATGAACATTGCTCTGTAGCCGTGTTTAGGTTTTAGAACGCAATCCAAAATAATCATTTGTTGTAACGATAACTGTAGTTTCTTTCTATTGAACCAAAATCCAATGACTAATCCACTGTAACAGACAACATAATTTAACCTCGTCAGTATACCGAGGAAGTCGTACAATGATGCTGTGTCCATAATTGGAATAACCGAAATTAATTCGTTTAACAATATAGTGAGAAACAACGTGAATGCAATGAGATTCCACATCAAGGATGATGCAGATATTTTTAGTTCAAATGAATCTTTGTTGCCAATACATGTGAAAGATATTATCCCAAGAACTTTTGAACAAAAGTAGAATATTTTCATGATGGATTCAAATTCACTTTTCTGAAATATCTGCTCCATTGTAGAATAACTGACTGTTCCCGTCCCTAACACCTACAAAACTCACTCACAGTATTAGCACTTTTATATAGGCTATTGATCTTCTCCCTAATGGCTTTAATTGAATTTAATTCATTACGCAAATGAGTTAGTTTGTGTATCGCATGTGCAATCTTCGAAACTGGCATTATTAGTCAATTAATTTTAAAGGCTACGTCTTGTCTCTTCAGCCGTGTATCTCTTTCATCCGCTATTGTCATAAGTACTTTATATTTGTTACATTTTATTCTTCTGTGCATGCTTTGTTGTATCCCTTCTTTGTCTTCTTCTCCTTTCTAAGCAAATATACCGGTATAAATAAATAAATGAAAAATGGAGGAATGAATGAATGGAAAATGAAGGAATGAATGAATGAAGGAATGCATGAATGAAGGAATGAATGAATGAATGAATTAATTAATTAATTAAGGAATGAAGGAAGGAATGAAGAAATGAAGGAATGAATGAATGAATGAATGAATTAAGGAATGAATGAATGAATGAATGAAGGAATGAATGAATGAATGAATGAATTAATGAATGAATGAATGAAGGAAGGAATGAATGAATGAAGGAAGGAATGCATGAATGAAGGAATGAAGGAAGAAATGAAGGAATGAAGGAATGAATGAATGAAGGAAGGAATGAAGGAATGAATGAATGAATGAATGAATGAATGAATGAATGAATGAATGAAGGAAAGAATGCATGAATGAAGGATTGAAGAAATGAATGAATGAATGAATGAATGAATTAATGAATGAATAAAGGAATGAATGAAGGAATGAAGTAATGAATGGATGAAGGAATGCGTGAATGAAGGAATGAAGGAAGGAATGAAGGAATGAATGAAGGAATGCATGAATGAAGGATTGAAGAAATGAATTAATGAATGAATGAATGAATGAATGAAGGAATGAATGAATGAATGAATGACTGAATGAATGAATGAAGGAATGAGTGAATGAAGGAATGCATGAATGAAGGATTGAAGAAATAAAGGAATGAATGAAGGAATGAAGGAATGCGTGAATGAATGAATGAATGAAGGAATGAATGAATGAGTGAATGAGTGAATGAAGGAATGAATGAATGAAGGAATGAATGAAGGAAGGAATGCATGAATGAAGGAAATAATGCATGATTGAAGGAATGAAGGAATGAATGAATGAATGAATGAAGGAATGAAGGAAGGAATGAATGAATGAAGGAAGGAATGAATGAATGAATGAAGGAAGGAATGCATGAATGAAGGAAGGAAGGAAGGAAGGAAGGAAGGAATGAAGGAATGAATGAATGAAGGAAGGAATGCATGAATGAATGAATGAAGGAAGGAATGCATGAATGAAGGAAGGAATGAAGGAAGGAATGAATGAATGAATGAATGAATGAATGAATGAATGAATGAATGAATGAAGGAATGCATGAATGAATGAAGGAAGGAATGCATGAATGAAGGAAGGAAGGAATGAAGGAATGAAGGAATGAATGAATGAATGAATGAATGAAGGAATGAATGAATGAATGAAGGAATGCAGGAATGAATGAATGAATGAAGGAGTGCATGAATGAAGGAATGAAGGAATGCATGAATGAATGAAGGAAGGAATGCATGAATGAAGGAAGGAATGAAGGAATGAAGGAATGAATGAATGAATGGAGGAATGAAGGAAGGAATGAATGAATGAATGAATGAATGAATGAATGAATGAATGAATGAATGAATGAATGAATGAATGAATGAATGAATGAATGAATGAATGAATGAATGAATGAATGAATTAGAAGTTGGTAAATGAATAAATAAATAAATAAGAAGTAAATAAATTCATGTTTTACTTTTCATGTCTGTTATTATTAGGGCTCGGCTTTCCATAACAAATCATATAGTATTTTTATCCTGGTTTCGTGTTTACAAACTTAAGCTAAATTAAACACAATCATTCTAGTTATTTTTTTAATATGATGTGATGGTTTATGTTGATCACATAGATGCATATTTTACCACATGTAACGTTGTCATATTTTACAAATGAGAGTGATACAAAACCAATTTTTTTTCGTGGCAAATATATTATTTATTTATTTATTTATTTATTTATTTATTTATTTATTTATTTATTTATTTATTTATTTATTTATTTATTTATTTATTTATTTGTTTTGTTTGTTTTGTCTTTTTTTTTTTTGTTTTTTGTTTGTCGTTCGATAATTGTCTATTCATTCATTCGTTCGTTTATTCTTTTATTCATTCATAGATTTATTCGTACATTCGATTGTTCATTCATCCACTCTGGCAGACTTAAGGCCATGAGGGCTTTTCTTCCACACTACCATAAGTGAAATATGCATACAGAATGATAATGATAATAATAATAATAATAATAATAATATTAATAGTAATTAAATATATTATCATTGTGTAGCTAAATAAGGAGCTTTCATATAAAGAAATATTTACTAAACATTATAGATGATTAAGTAATTTACAATTTATATCCCAATTCTACTTTATGCAGATCTAAATGACATTTTATATAAACAGACAGAATAACCTACAAGAAACGGGGTAACATTCACAAGTCAATACCATGTAATATGTGTGATTTTTAACTCCTGATGTAAATTGATTAACCTTTTGGCAATCCTTGACATCACGAGGTAAGGAGTTCCATAGACGAGAAACTGACAAGGAGGAAGACGATGAATAGAAAAACGTACGCTGACGATGGATAATAAGGTCTGATGTTGGTTCCGTAAAGGTATAATTTGAAGCGTCGGCTGGAACAACGTTATAAGTTACATTTGATAAAATTTACAGGAGCTGCAAAAATGTGTACACGTACAACGTTGTTCTTATGGAGTAGCAAATTTTTGAGTGGACAAATTTCACGTACTGCATTGATGGACAGTTGCAAGCCAAAGAGTATAGCAAGGTAACATGACATACAACATTATTACACGGAAACACGCCGAAAGAAAATTGTGTAACTTACAACGTTGTTCCAGCCGACGCTTCAATTATTGAAATCGTAATTCTGGGGTAGTTTCAAAGACAAAGTAAGGCGTTCCGTAAGAGAAGGGCGAACCCGCCAATTGTACCTGTAGAGATAATCGATGTTCAAAGTATTTTACCTGTAAACGAGATAAGGGCGAAGCCGCCAAGGACACGTCTGTAAATAATGATGATTACTTTGTACAGTTAAAAACGAATACTTTTATTGAAAATTGCAATTAAATGTCCAATTTAATATTCCAACCTAATAGTGATCATTGATGACATTATAAACTCAACAATATTATGGGAATAACTTGAAAACAGTGTATTAGAAAGAGCAAAGGGCGTAGAATGAACTCAATAGTGGCAGACATTAATAATAATAATAATAATAATAATAATAATAATAATATTAATAATAATAATAATCTTCTTCTTCTTCTACATCACGGTTTAGGCCTTTCATTAGCCTGTTCCGGCTCCAAATTGTTGCTGCCTCCATCTTTTCTTAGGTCTTCCTAAGTGTCTTTTTCCTCGTGGTGAGTAATTGTATGCTGCTTTTGGTATTCTATTGTCCGTCATCCTTGTTAGGTGGTTTTCCCAACTTGTTCTGTATTTCATTATTGTTGTATTTAGTTCCTCTACGTTTAGTTGTCTTATTTCTGTATTGTGTTTTTTGTCTGTTCTTTGATATCCTGCTATTGGCCTGAGGAATTTCATTTCAGCAGCTTGTATTCTAGTTATATGTTGTGCCGTCATTGTCCATGTTTCGGATCCATAAGTAATTGTAGGAACTGCCATCGTCTTGTATAATTTTATTAAGGAGTCTTTTCTGGCTTTATTTTTCAAGGTTCCTGTTATATAATTAAACTTGTTTAACTTATTATTTATATCTGTTTCTGTTGTGCATGTTATTTCGCAACCTGGGAAATTGAATTTTGAAACTTGTTCTATTGCCTTATAATAATAATAATAATAATAATAATAATAATAATAATAATAATAATAATAATAATAATAAATAAAAACACTTAATCGACTGTGATGTAACATTTAAAAAGTGTTTGAAGTTATTAATAAACAAAAATAAGTAGATGCCTGTCGTGTTATTATCCTTGCTATTAAAAGTGATTTCACTTGTTCTGGGAACAGAGGCGCTAATAATCCATTACAACATCTTCATGAAGATGTTCCTCTGAGTTAGTCACTGCTAGTTGCACGTTTTGTTTGCCGATCGCGGCGTCCAGAAACGTTCTGTGGCACATAGATAAGGAGAGATTTCAGATCCTTTAATTTCTCAGAAGTGAGCTTCATTGGCGTGACATACCTCTTTGGCAAAACCAGCTGAAAGATGTCGGCCTGTTCTTAATGCGACATCTGTTCACATCAACACTGGTTACGAGCTTAGAAATATAGGCATTCTGGAGTCATAATCACCCAACTCCCAGAAATTACGAAATACAGGTTGTATTTTCTCCATATCTAATGCGTTGAAGCATCCACAAGTACATGGCGGGCCTATACCGCGAGCTTGCACATGTCGAGATGTTTTCGTACTAATGTACGATTCACCTTTGTTCCTTTTAGTCTTTGCTTGTACGTTTTTACATTTTTCGACATGCCTTTGACGTTTCCTGTAATAACCAGATATGCCTGGTTGATTATCACTGTCACTGTTACTCATAATAAACTATTACAATGGTCATAAATACACGTAATTCCGGACTACGGTTATACTCGTCTGTGTGGTTACAACAACACTGAGACAATTAATGACGCGCGCCTTCAGGCGGAGTGGCGTATTCGCCCTTCTCGTACGGAGTAATATGAATATTACGAACCTGTCACAGGCTACGCAGTTTCTCCAACCTTACAAACAATGATAATTTCGATGTTGTAAGGGCGAGCTGGCCAACGTCTGCCAGGCTTATGTTGCAGATATGTGTCTTAAATATTTGGATGTGTAAAAAACGCAAAATTCGACCTTTGACGGGCTCGCCCTTCTATTACGGAACGTCTCAAGTGTTTTGCATGAATCTACACACATTAGAGAACCTCGAGACTAAAATTCAGCATGACATAAGAATAATTTCCGCTGATGAACTTAGACGAGTGAGTGATAACATAATTGTCGCGATATCAAGCTTGAATGCGAGCGGAACGACGACACTTTCAACATGTGCTTCCGCCCTTGTAGACAGCATTTAACCGGCTCATGGTCGACCTGTCGACCGCGAGTCAGATCTCGGTCTACGGCAGCCATATACAGAGAGGATGTTAACCTCTGCACCAAAATTTAAGAGGTGAAACTTTTACTACATTTTTCCTATGACGAAGCACCGTTAAGAAGAAAAAAATAATCTTTGCTCAATGTTTGCAGCGCTCCATTGCGGTAATGGCCCGAGAGAAATGCCTGATTGCTGTACAAGCAGATAGGTAAAACAAATCTGAAAAGTTAATCTATTGTATCTTTTTTGCTAATTAAACTATTTAGCCGTGAATTTAAATTGAATAATAGCGAAAATCATTTAAATAAATCTTGTAATGCAGCTCGTGTCTCGTGATACCGACTGACAAGCAAACGTTCTGATGAGGGCAGATAATTTTTTTTCTTCCACCATGTTAATAATGTGAAAAGAAGTAGTTTTACAAATTTTGGCCACTCGACCGCAATTACGAGGGCCGTAAAAAAATAAGTTCGCCAGGAGCCGTTAACACAAAAAATAAAGTATAATTTCATTGGACAAATTTATTGGAACCGACACAGCAATTGTTGAGCAATTTTTCAACACATTTTCCATCGAATCTGAGACATTTCTCATATCATGGGATCGACAGAAAGAACTGCGGACGCAGTCGAACGCTGGTTTCGATATGAGACGGCTGACTTCTACGACACAAAAATTGATCCCATCGTATGACAAATGTCTCAATTCCAGTGGGGGATATGTTGGAAAATAGCGCAACAATTGCTGTATCTGTTTCAATAAATATTTCCATGCAATTGTGCTTTTTTCTATAAACGGCCCCAGGAAAAAACACCTTCTGTACGGTCTCGTAATTGCGGTCGAGTGGCAAAATTTGTATAAGCACTTCTTTTGACATTATTAACATGATGGAAGAAAAAAATTTAACTTTTTTATCTGCCCCCATCACAACGTTTGCTTGTGAGTACATAAGAGGGGGAGGGGAAGGTAAGGAGTGCAGACCGCGTTTGTTTAGAGTTATTGCAGAAGCTGTGATGTTGCCAAATGCTTCATAGGAACATAACAATTTCCTATACAGTATGTACATATATACACACATACAAGGTTTGTCGTTCTAAAAGGTAAGAATTTTTCGTTCATATTTCCCTACTCGTAATTGAGCATCTCCTTAAATACACTCCACTTTTCCATCTGCATGCACCACTTACCTCGGAAACACATGAATGACAGGAATTCACTAGATACAGCAACGTCAATAAGAAGTGGAAGAGAATCAGATACATAGACAGGTACATTTCCGACGATTTGAAACCCACTGACTTGGCCACGTTGAAGAAAATTGAGTACACCAATGAGATTAAAAGACAGGCCACGTAAAGCAAGATGGACATGGAGTACACAGAGTTCAGGAGCTGGGCCGCCTCGCCTGTGAGGTCATACAGATATGCCAGCAGTGACACTGAGGACCTTGTGACAGGGCCTCGGAGCACGCGGTTTATGTGCTCCAAGTATTTCTTGAGAAGCTGGACGAAGGTTACAAACTGGAGATATACTATGGATGTCGAAAACGCGATAGGTATGAATATCCAAGAAGATCTTGTCGCCAAGTCACTTTTTATGCAGAAATACGTTATAGACGAGGATATCATAGCGAATACCAGGAGTATCTGAGCACAGATAAACGTTGCTCTGTAACCGTGTTTAGGTTTTAAAGCATAATCCAAAATAATCAATTGTTGTAATGCGGATTGTAGTTTCTTTCTATTCAACCAAAATGCAATTATTAACGCACAGTAAGAGATAGCAATATTTGACCACATGACTAATCCGAGTAAGTCGTACATTGACGCCGTGTCCATAATTTGAATCTGCGATATGAACACGTTTATGAACATAGTGAGAAATAACGTGAACGTAATGAGATTCCACATTACGGATGATGCAGATGTTTTCAGTTGAAATGAATCTTTGCTGCCAATACATCTGTATGGTATTATTCCAAGAGCTTTTGAACAGAAGTAGAATATTTTCATGATGGTTTCTATTTCACTTTTCTGAAATATCTGCCCCATTGTGGAATAACTGGGCAATTCCCTTCCTGAAGACAGTCGTCACAAGTAATAATTAAAACTTTGAGCTTCTCACAGAACGCACTCACAGTGTCAGCACTTATATAATAGACTGTTTTCATATTCTCTCTATTGATTTTAATGGAATTTAATTCATCAGAGAAATGAATTAGTTTGTGTATGGTATGTAGGCTCTCCGGAACTGACATTATTAATCAATTAATTCTAAATGCTTCAGTCATGTTCCTCTTTCATCTGTTATTGTTATAAAGTCTGTATAGCTGTTATATTTTATTTTTCTATGCGTGACTTTGATGTATTTCCTTCTCTATCTTCTATCCTTTCTTATCAAGTATTTTCACCTCCGACATATTCTAATTTTTATTGTATGGCCATTTAAATTTTTTTATGCTCGACCATGCCGAAATGTAGTAGGCTAATTATACACCTGGTAGTAGCCGTTTAATGCACCTCATTAAAGTACACCTATTCTTTATAGTTCAGTTGTTCAGCCAATGAGAAATCACCATTGTACCATTATAAAACTGCAAGTATCGATTATTCTCGGAAATGCAATCGAAAGACAACTAGCAAAACGTCACGGAGGTTGGAAATCCAATACTTTCGCAGAAGGTTATGTTCTGTTACTATAATAATTAGCGTTAATTATAAATAATATTCAAATAAATTCAATTTGTCATCTCGTTTTTCAATTCTGAATCAATTTCCAGGTTATATCAAGATTAATGTTCATGCTATTCTTTAGATTATATCAAGGTCAAAGACATTCGTCCCTCGGAAAAAATCAATACTTTCGCGTCTGCGCACATCTCACAGTATAGAAGGTCAGTTCCGCTCCTCACTTCGATAACCATAACATGAATACTTACGATTAATTTCAAGTTAGAAATATAGTCGAGCATAAAAAGTCGTATGAAACTTGCCTATAATGGTAATTAAGACGCTCGTATGAAAATTATGAAACTCGCTTGCGCTCGTTTCATAAACAAACATACTCGCGTCTTAATTACTACC
Source organism: Periplaneta americana (assembly GCA_025594305.2). Lineage (NCBI taxonomy): Eukaryota > Metazoa > Arthropoda > Insecta > Blattodea > Blattidae > Periplaneta > Periplaneta americana. Next base: position 127,832,705 of record JAJSOF020000015.1, on the reverse strand, counting down.
ATTATATGATCGTTGCATAATGTACTATTCTCTAATTACTTCATGATTCTCATATTTATTTTCAGTAATCCATTTAAATTTTCAATATATTTTTCACTTTATCTGACGGGCAGAATTTTTAAATTCAAGTCGGAAATTTCCCTTCTTCTAAACGTCTATTCTTTCATTTTACAATTTGAGAACTCTCGCCTTCGTATAATAATGCACTCCAGATAAAGAATTTTGATAAGTCTTTCTTTCCTTATTTGCTCGTTTATCTGTCGGTTGGTGAGTCACAGTTTTTATTGTTAAAGACTCATTTAATTAAACCCGCTATTATTTTAATTCAAAGTACAATTTTATTGTTATGGTTAATGAAATTGTATCGGTCGGTATTAAGATAACATACAAGATTATTTATGACGAATTGTAAATATTTTAGGAGATGGTACTATGGACTATTATGAGAAAAAGTTCAAATAAACTGTTAAAATTTTAGTCCGTGTGGAAATACAGCTATTTCAATGTTACGGTCCACACCTGTGGAGTAACGGTCAGCGCGTTTGGCAGCGAAACCAGGTGGCCCGGGTTCGAATCCCGGTCGAGGCAAGTTACCTGGTTGAGGTTTTTTCCGGGGTTTTCCCTCAACCCAATACGAGCAAATGCTGGGTAACTTTCGGTGCTGGACCCCGGACTCATTTCACCGGCATTATCACCTTCATTTCATTCACGCGCCAAATAACCTAGATGTTGATACAGCGTCGTAAAATAACCCAATAAAATAAATAAATCAATGTTACGCATAAAAAGCCTTACAAATAGTATGATGGATCGATAAATCACTATGTACAAAGATATATAATATGTCGTTTTTCTAAATCGTCTGACGACAGCACTTTTCATAATGGATGTAGAGAAATACCTCTAGGTATGTAGTTCCCTTGGCTACAAGGAAGTGCATGATCCTCCAGCATAACGCAACCGCTGTATTTATTTATTTATTTATTTATTTATTTATTTATTTATTTATTTATTTTTATTTATTTATTTATTTATTTATTTATTTATTTATTTATTTATAATTTGTTTGTTTGTTTCTTTCTTTCTTTCTTTCTTTCTTTGTTCGTTTGTTCGTTCGTTCGTTTATTTATTTATTTATTTATTTAACCATGTAGAGATAAGGCCATCAGGCCTTCTCTGCCCCTCTACCTACCTGTACATTTTAGCTGTCAGGTAAAACATCACCTAAATCTCACATTTCCCAAACGATGGATCGGCCTTGGGAGTCAAATGCATCGGCAACGAAAATCCCCAGACTTGTCTCCTGTTGATTTCTGTCTGTTGAACTGTCGCCCGCGAGTCAAATCCCGTGCTACGGCAGCCATATACAGAGTGTTTCAAAAATACGGGGCATAATTTCAGGTATGTATTTCCCACATGTAGACAATCAAAATAGTTCATTACAACATGTGTCCGGAAATGCTTCATTTCCGAGTTATGGCCTTCACAACATTGAAATTCACCGGAACGTTTTTCTTTCCGCAGGTCGTTACCGTCAAAGGAGACATTAAGAGGCCACTCTGACAGTTCATTCCGAGGCGAAGGTTACATTCAGTGTTGTGTAGGCGTTAGACTGTGCGACATGTATTCAAATCAAGAGCTGACAAAGATACACTTCATGTACGGTAAGGCGGACGGCAATGCTGCGCTGGCTCATCGTTTTTTACCAGGAGAGGTACCCACAGCGACAATGTCCAGATCGGAAGACATTTGTACGTCTCCATTACCGTCTGTGCGAGTATGGAAAATTTAACTCTCCTGGTTTGGGAAGGGGACGACCAAGATCTACAACTGCAGAAGTACAGAAGTACACCTGATCTGAACCCTCTCGATTTCTACTTGTGGGGCCATTTAAAATCATTGGTTTATTCGTCTCCGGTGCCTGATTTGGAATCCCTTCGGAATCGAATTGTGGCATGTTCTGAGGACATACGCAATACTCCTGGAGTTTGGGATCGTGATCGCAGGTCAATGAGACATCGATGTGAAGTCTGTATTCAAGCAGGAGGTGGAGATTTTGAACATCTTCTGTAATGACAACGACCTGCGGAAAGAAAAACGTTCCGGTGAATTTCAATGTTGTGAAGGCCATAACTCGGAAATGAAGCATTTGTTGTAATGAAATATTTTGATTGTCTACATGTAGGAAATACATACCTGAGATTATGCCCCGTATTTTTAAACACCCTGTATATTAAGGATTCTGTATTAATATATATATATATATACATACACATACACCTTTTGTCATTCTAAAAGGTAAGATTTTTCGTTCATATTTCGCTTTCCATATTGAATAACTCCTTAACTAGACTCCACGATTCTATTTCCATGTAACACTTACCTCGGAAACACATGAATGACAGGAATTCACTAGATACAGCAACGTGAATAAGAAGTGGAAGAGAAGCAGATACATGGAGAGGTACATTTCCGACGAATTGAAACCCACTGACTTGGCCACGTTGAAGAACATTGAGTACAGCAAAGAGAATAGAAGACAGGCCAGGTACAGCAAGGTGAAGACGGAATACACCGAGTTCAGCCCCTGGACCGCCTCGCCTGTGAGGTCATACAGATATACCAGCATTGCCACTGAAGACCTTGTGACAGGGCCTCGGAGCACGAGGTTTATGTGCTCCAAGTATTTCTTGAGAAGCTGGACGAAGGTTACAAACTGGAGATATACTATTGATATCGAAAACGTGATAGGTATATTTATGAAAGAAGATCTTAGTGCCATCCCGCTTTTTAAGCGGACATATGTTACAGACGATGATATCACAATGAATTCCAGGAGTAACTGAGCACAGATGAACATTGCTCTGTAGCCGCGTTTAGGTTTTAAAGCATAATCCAAAATAATCATTTGTTGTAAAGCTAACTGTAGCTTCTTTCTATTGAACCAAAATTCAATGATTAATGCACAGTAACAGACAAGGAAATTTGACCTCATCAGTACACCGAGGAAGTCGTACATTGACGCTGTATCAATAATTTCGATCTCCGATATTAATTCGTTTATCGATATAGTAAGACACAACGTGAAGATGCTGAGATTCCACATTATGGATGATGCAGTTGTTTTCAGTTGAAGCGAATCCTTGCTGCCTACATAAGTGTAAGGCATTATTCCAAGAGCTTTTGAACAAAAGTAGAATATTTTCATGATGGATTCCAATTCACTTTTCTGAAATATCTGCCCCATTGTAGAATAACTAAGTGATTCCCTTCCTGAACACACTCGTTACAGTTCAATATTAGCACTGAGCTCCTCACAAAACGCACTCAAATTATCAACGCTTGTACTGTATATAGGTTGTTGGTATCCACGCTAATGATTTTAATCGAACTTAATTTATTAGAGAAATGAATGAATTTGTGTATCGGATGTACACTCTTTGAAACTGACGCTATTAGCCAATTAATTTTAGACACTTCATCTTATCGCTTCTACTATGGTCCTCTTTCATCTCCTATTGTCATAAATACTTTATAGTTGTTATGCCTTCTTCCGCCGTGCATACTTGCCATTATTTTCTTTTCTGTTTTCCTTCCCTTTCTTACCAAATATTTTCACCTCCGACATATTCTCCCAAATGTTAATTTTAATGTATGCCCAATTATTTTTATTCACTAATTACTTCATTATTGTCATATTTTCGTTCACCATATTTAAATATTAATTATGTGTCACATTATCTCTCCAGCTGAATTTTAAAATTCAAATCCGAAATTTTGCTACTTTTAAAAGTCTAATTTCTTGCGTTTCAATTTCTGTTCTTCCTCTTCCGTATGATAATACACTCCAGATAAAGCATTTTAGTCGGCCTCGGTAGCGTAGTCGGTATAGCGCTGGCCTTCTGTGCTCGAGGTTGCGGGTTTCGATCCCGTCCTAGGTCGATGGCAATTAAGTGTGTTTAAGTGTGACAGGCTCATGCCAGTAGATTTACTGGCATTTAAAAGAACTCCTGCGGGACAAAATTCCGATACACCGGCAACGCTGATATAACCTCTGCAGTTGCGAGCGTCGTTAAATAAACCATATATTTTTATAGTCTTTCGGTAAGTTTTTGTTTCCTCATTTGGTTGTTTAGATGGCGGTAGTTTCGTAACTATTTTTTATTAATAGAGACTTGTTTAATTAACCCCGTTATTGTTTTAATTTAAAGTATAATTTTATTATTTCTAATGGATCTCTATCGCTATTAAGATGATTTAGGACGAATAGTAAATATTTTAGGGAATAGTAGCATGGATTATTCTGAGTAAAAAAAAAACTTCAGAACGATATGCGTCCTTCAATAGATGTTCAGATACAGCTGTTTGAATGTTACACATAACAAGCTTAACAAATGGTATGAAAGAACGAATAATTATAAAATTACACACTATTGACTGCGAACAAAGATACAGTTCATGTCAGTAGTAATGAGGTGTATTGAGGACATTTTTAACATTAACTCTAAACTTTAAATATATATTAGACGTTAACGTTATACATTAGACGTTAATGTTAAGAAATGTCCTCAATATACCTTATTACTAGGTTCTGATCATGTTAATTATTGTTTTAACAGTTCTCGAAGTATTATTGACATGTTTTGTGCCAATAATGGCAAGAGATTTTGTTTGCGTTTGGTTATTTACTTTGGACTTCCTTTCCTTAGAAATATTTATGGTTGAATGAAGTTTCAAGGTAACTGAATTCACCCAGCAGTGAGTTGTCGAACAATAAATGACAAAAGAATGTTAAGAATATGGCAATACTGTTGCTGGTAGGTCTCATCTTCACTCCTTCACTCTCCCAAACGTGTGACGTTAAGAAGACCCAATCCCGCTGTTACGAAGTAATAATTCATAAACCTATCAGTGACCCTAAAAGAAATTGTGAAATAGTGAATATAACAGTATTTAAAGTATTTTTGACAATATTTAACTTTTTGCGTCAAATATCGAAGTTTATATTTTATTTATTTATTTATTTACATACGTATGTGTGTATGTATGCTCCCTACAACGGCGAAAGCAGAAATTGATTATGAAATTAGTCTTGCAGTAGATGTTTAAAGTGTCTTTCTTTCTCTCGTTATACAACCTTCAAATCGCGAGAATAGCCTACAGTATGTTGTCACTCACAAGTCTGGGCTCAGCAACACAAAATACACACACGTACTTCCAAGAAAGTGATCCGGTTCAAAGAGTACGTTATTGTAGTTAGTTTCTGAACACAGAGTTGAAATTGATCCACAGCTCCTTTTCTTCACAGATAAATATTGGTTTCTTCTAAATGGGCATGTGAACTCACAAAATTGTTGCTATAGGTCACCCGAAAAACATGAAATTTTGCATGAAACCCCCATTCTTGTTTTTCTTTTTGTTTTTGTTTTTGTTTTTGTTTTTAGTTTTGCTTTTTTTTTTTTTTTAGTTAACTGTCCCGAAGACAGGCCTGAACCTCGAAAATGATACCACTTCCTTTCCTCCCCAGAAACCCTCATTACGATCAGGAATCTGTGTGTGTTGTGAGATAAGTGCCAGGAGAATAATAGGTTCAGTATTTCATATTATATCGTGAGAAGAATCTTAACGCCGTTTCTTTAGGAGTTGACAGAAGAGGATTTTCATTAATGGGGTTGTTCATACTGATATTCAGCATGAAATAATAACCTCAGTTGATGAGCTGAGGCGAGTGACAATATAATTTCAGGAACTGCAGGCCAATATTAAGCATGAAATAAGAAGAATTTCAGTTGATGATCTTGAACGAATGAGTGACAACATATTCTCGCGATACCAAGGTTTTATAGAGGGGCAGAGAAGGCCTGACGGCCTTATCTCTACCAGGTTAAATAAATAAATACTAAAAAAAAAAAATAATAAAATACTAAAATATATCTGCGGAAGGACGACACTTTTAACATTTACTGTAAGGTAGGTTTCACAATCAATTTCTGATTCTTTCATTGTAAGCAGCATTTTATCAAATTATGCTCCACATGTCGCCCGGGAGTCAGGTACCGCGATACGGCAGTCAGATATATTTGTTATTTCAAATATCGGAAGAGTAAACTTCAGAACAACTGATCTTAAAAAGCATTTTTCGTTCATATTTTGCTATTTCGTAATGGAGCACCTCCTTAACTATTATTATTATTATTATTATTATTATTATTATTATTATTATTATTATTATTATTATTTATTTATTTACTTATTTCTTTATTTACTTATTTATTTATTTATTTAATCTGGCAGAGCTAAGGCCAGTAGGCCTTCTCTTCCGCCCAGCCAGTCTCTAATTCTAATTGAATACAATTGCTTACATAGTTATTACATTACTATCTAGATCATAAAACAACATGAAAGTAAATAATGAAAGTTGGATAACTAACGTTAGTGTGACAATAATAAACATTGGTAAGAAATAGTTATAATAATAATAATAATAATAATAATAATAATAATAGTAATAATAATAATAATGAGATAATTTAAATATTTATTCTGTGATATAGCCTATATAACCATTAAACATTGAGAAACCTGAAACAGCTATTATTTTTAACAAGAATTGTTAGAAAAATATTTCGTTAGCCTATTCTTAAATTGGTTTGATGTCTGACAGTCCCTGACATTACTCGGTAGGGAATTCCAAAGTCGAGGAACAGCCACAGTGAAAGAAGATGATTATGAGGATGTTCGGTGGGAGGGAATGGATAATATTGAGGAGTGTTGTGATCGTGTGTCTAGGTTATGATGGGCGCATAATTTTTTAAAACGAGACGCAAGATAGACAGGAGTGGAGAAATGCAATATGTGAAAGAGAAGGGAAAGACAGTGGATTTTCCTACGATCTTCTAGACGGAGCCAGGACAACATTTCGAGGGATGGTGTTACGTGATCAGCCCGGCGAATATTGCAGACGAAACGGACGCACATATTATGAACACTTTGTAGTCTCTGCGCCGAAGTAACGCTTAGGTCAGTAAGCAGAATATCACAGTAATCGAAGTGGGGCATCACGAGTGTTTGCACTAACATTTTTTTCATGTAAAAGGGTAGAAAATTTTTCAGTCGCCTAAACGAGTGGATTAATGAGAATACTTTTTTGCAGGTTTCTGCAACTAAAGTGTAGGATTCTATTTCTATGTATCACTTACCTCGGAAGCACATGCATGACAGGATTTCACTAGATACAGCAACATCAGTACGAAGTAGAAGAGAATAATATTTATACTGAAGTATATTTCCGGTGATTTGAAACCCACTGATTTGGCCACGTTGAAGAAAATTGAGTACAGCAACGAGGTTAGGAGACAGGTCACGTAAACCACGGTGAAGATCGAGTACACGGAGTTCAGCAGCTCAGCTGTCTCGCCTATGACGTCATATAGATATGCCAGTAATGCCACTGAAGATCTTGTGACTGGGCCTCGGAGCACGCTGTTCATGTGCTCCAAGTATTTCTTGAGTAGCAGGACGAAGCTCACAAAATTAAGGTACACGATTGACACCGAAAACCCGATAGGTATGATTACCAAACTAGAATATATCACCACCTGATTTTTAAGTGTGTAGTACGTTACGGACGATGTCATTATGAGAAATGCCAGGAATAGCTGAGCACATACAAACTTTGCCCTCTTGCCGTTGTTCGGTTTTAGAGTGTAGTCTAAAATAAACAATTGTTTTAATACTAGATGTAGTTTCTTCCTATTGTACCAGTACCCAATTACTGATACCACGTAACATAAAGTTCCATTTAACCTCATCAGAATCCCGAGTAAGTCGTACATGGACGTTATATCAATAATTTCTATCTCCGATATCAATTCGTTTATGAATGTTGTGAGAAACAATGTGAACGTGGAGAGTGTCCACATTGTTGATGATGTAGATATTTTCAGTTGAAAAGAGTCTTTGTTACCAACATACTTGAAAGGTATTATCCCAAGAGCTTTTGAACAAAAGTAGAATATTTTCATGATGGATTCAAATTCACTTTTCTGAAATATACGTCGCATTGTGGAATAACTGAGCGATTCCCTTCCTGCACACACTCGTCACACGGTAGAATTAACATTGAGCTTCTTACAAAACGTACTCAAGATAATCAGCACTTATGTATATTGATATTCTCACTCATGATTTTAATCGAACTCACTTCGTTAGACAAATGAGTTTGTGTATCGTATATTGTAAGGGAGAGTTGGCCAAAACAAGATACTTAGCGCGAAATAGCTAATATCTTCCAGATCACTGAGAGTAATAAGAAACAATTATTGTTCACTAGCCGTACCCGTGCGCTCCGCTGCACCCGTTAGAAATAAATATAAAGTAATTACATAATTAAAATAGGACACTTGATCCAGGAAACATTCGTATTTGATAGAAGAATATATCGTTTATTATGTTACTTAACTTAAATTGTATTAAAAAAATTAAAATGCGATCATTTTGATCCAGAGACTACTCATTCGGTCATAAAAATTATTTTAGGAAATATCGGAAACGAATGTACAGAATATCCTATCAAGTTTTCTGTGCATAAGAAGCTATTTTAATCTTACCTGTCCTCGATTCACTCAGAAGTTACTGTAATAACATTATAGCATTATGTCCATCTAGAGAAACTACACTTTCCAATGGTGAATTAATAATTACACAATTCGGTTAATTTAGCTTCCGATATTACTTCATACAAACACAGAAACATTCTCTCTAGGCTATGTTTCATAGCTTTCGATTGTTGTTGTCCAAGGCCCCTTATAGACGAAGTCATTTGTTTTTTTATTTTATTACATCGCCTTAAATGGCGTTGTTATTGTGATTTTGAAACTCATTTATCTCAATAAATATCGGTCCTATCAAACGTTTGCATAGAATAAAACTTATCGGAAATTATTTTTAAAGAAACTTTTGTTATGTAATATTTTTCATGACAATTAATAATAAGGGAGATATTTCGATTTATTTAATTCAAGCCCCCTTATAATCCCCCCTTTTAAATAGAATATATTGAATGCCATATAGCCTAAATTCTAAGTTACAACGAACTTAATTTATATTCCAATTTTCATATAAATCGGTTTAGCCATTATCGCGTGAAAAGGTAACAAACATCCAGACAGACAGACATACAAACAAAAAATTCAAAAAAGCGATTTTCGGTTTCAGGGCGGTTAATTATATATGTTAGGATCAATTATTTTGGGAAAATCGAAAATTACCAGAAAAATTTCGGCTACAGATTTATTATTAGTATAGATGAGTCCCTTAAGGAATGTATTTTAATAAGTGATTTGGAAATTTTCTCTCTACCGCAATGCTTAAGAATAAAATAATGTTTATTGAAAGTTGTGCAAGTGTCCCGTTTTTCCAAACTGGTTGGATAAAAGGGGATAGTTATATAAGTCAATTGAAATTATTATAATACTAATGAATAAGTCACAAAAATTACACACAAACATGAGTATGACCAAAAATTATTTCCATGTCAATTTTTTGTACATTATATTGTTATTAATTATTATAAATATTTAAATTGAGAAATGTTAATTTACAAAAAGCCCATATGAATTCATCACAATCTTCTACATATATACCACTACACTCCTCGTGAGTCCACTCTTGACATTGGGCACACTGGATCCACCACTCTTCCGATTTTGAATTGGAATAGAGGTCGTTGCAATAAATACATGCCTCCCCTTTGTCCTCGTTTTCCATTTCCTCAGAGCTGCTTAAGGGATCAGTGGGCCTGACTTTTCTTCAATTGCTTTTCGACTCTTTGTTTTCCACAGAAAAATTATTGCCACACTTATGCCTATTGCCGATTTCTTAAAGTTCAATTTTTTTACCATTTTTGCTGCCTTGCCACAGGTACTGCAAGCTCATTCTTGTAAGGTGAAGAGTTGGCCTGCCTTTCTTCGTCTTCTATCATTATTTGTTGGTTCTACCTTATACCGAGCTTGGGGAATTTTTTATAACAACAAGACACTATCCCGTTTTGGCTAACCGTGTGGTATCTCTTTTTGTCAGATCACGCGTTGAAATTTCAAATATGAAGCTTTGATAGTTACGAAGAAAGATATCGAATTCAAATGAACTACAATTGAAGACAAATGACTATAGAATTATTTGAAGCAGTTACACATTGGCTGTTGAATTTCAATGCCTCGTTGTGAACACTTTAAAATGAAGGAAATATCTTAGGAAACAAGGCGTTTCCTAAATTCTGATCCACACACACACACACACACACACGAGGAAATGCACACCAAGTAATGACTTCCCAGTGAAGAGCTTGCGTGTAGGAAGAGAATAAATGCCTCATTTGAAAAGTGGCAGCATATTCCTAAGAAATAAATGTGGTATCCTGTTTTGCCGTACCATCTTGTTTTAGCCAACTCTCCCCTACATTCTTCGAAACTGGCATTATTAGTCAATCCTTTCTGTAGGCCACGTCTTATCTCTTCAACCATCATTCACGTTCCCCTGCTATTCTCATAATCCTTCATACTTGTTACATTTTATTCTTCTGTGTAAGCCATTGATGTACAGTAGAACCCCTATTATCAGTGGTAATGAAGGGGGTGAACTGAACGGTTAATTGGAAAAATCGGATAATCCGTATCATAAAATATTTTCGTAAATTAAGTGAATAATACTTGTACTTCAGTAATTTTCTCCGTGATCTTGTGTTTAACTTGCAAGGTAGTGGATCAGAAGTTCACTCATTCAAATCTGGTTGTCAACGACTGGTTTTTAAGGGGCAAGAAAAGTGCTTGTAATGACTGTCAGCGGAAAGATAGGAATAGTAGAGGCCTCATGTTGTAGATTTGCATACTTCATACACCTCATCCTTAATTTTTTATTAAATCGCGCGTAATTGTAACACCAATCTCGTATTCTGATGCGAGATGAGTCACAAATTCTCTTTCCCCAAAATACTCAATTATTTGTACTTTTTTCGATACTTAGCACAACACGTTTTCTTTTGACATTTTGGAGTACATTTTATACAGAAGTTGACTAGACTATACTGTGTAAGTGAAAACGCATGTAATAACACTCTCTAAAAAAAATACGTACTAACATAACGGAAAGTAGTACTTCATATGTTTCTGTAGGAAAAAAAAAAAGAAAGAGAGATAGTCGGATAATCCGTCAGTCGGTTAATAGGGTGACGGATAATCGGGATTCCTCTGTATTTTCTTCTCGGTCTTTCTCTTACTTCTTTTCTTTTTTGGTTATTTAACGACGCTGTATCAACTCTAGGTTATTTAGCTTCGATGGGATTGGTAATAGCGAGATGGTATTTGGCGAGATGGGGCTGACGATTCGACATAGATTACCTGACATTTGCCTTACTGTTGGAGAAAACCTATATAAAAAACCAACCAAGTGGGATTCGAACCCACGCCAGAGCGCAACTCCGGATTGGCAGGCAAACGCCTCAGCCGACTTCACTACGCCGCACCGGTGGCCTCTTATTCAAGTATTTTCGCCTGCAGTAATATTCACAAGCAGATGCACTTCGATCCAAAAATCTAAACGTTCACGAGGAAGTTCATAGTATTGCTGATGGTGGAAGCAATCGTAGGATCGATATCATAGCTATAAATAGGAATAAACAGACAGCCGAAATAATTGATCCTACGATCAGATTTGAAATCTCAGCCATTCAACCATCTGAAGTGAACGAAGAGAAAAAGAAAATCTACGAGCCTACGAATCAGTACCTATTGGCGAAATACAACATAGAAAAAATCACAGTTATACTTGGCTCGAAAACATGACGGCCTCTGTTCTTGGAATTGGTAATCCCTCATAAACCCCCATCCTCTACTCAACCCCTAGCCGCGTGGCAGAAATACAATGGATCCCAGCATTGCCAAATTTACTCGTAAGTCATTGCCTCTACCTGTTCGGTTTCACCCGTTCTCAGTGTCTTTTTAGACATTTGTCGACGTGTTGTTTTATACCGTTGTGCGCTTTAATATGTCTAATTCATTCTGGCCATGATTAAAGAGTGTTGGAGCAGTCAGGCCTCCTGATTCATATGAAGATCATGACAAGAACAAATAACACCGTCGAAGAAAACAGAATATGTTATTTGCAGAGGAGCGTAGCTAAGAAAACGAAGTGTTAAAATTATGTCTAACGTTAGAAATTCTATCCATAGAGTAATCGAAAGTTGGGGCAGTTTGATAAGTACAAATCTTAATCACTTAACAGCGGACGCAACCGGTGGAGTTGGTAAAAAAATATATATGGGGCATAGAAATTAAGAATTACGGTTCACCAACTGAAGAGAAAATAAATTAAAAAATAATTCGGTAAGATGATTTTATGCGTGATTTACTTCGTCGAACAGTATGTGAACAGTATGCGAAAGAGATATTGCCAACAGCAAATAAACTTGCGGAAATATTCTGGCCTGATTTGTACATTATGTTTAATAATGCAGAAAAAAATTCATTCGATTCTATCCAGCACTTTCGGAATTACCAGGAAAAGGATTTTTAAGGAATATAGTTTGCGAAGAGGAAAAAAAAGCTTATGCCGTATTCCACGTAACATCTATTATAGCCAATGCCGCACTTTACATTAAAAATCATAATTTCAGGACTAATACAGAGCCACTGGCGTAGCTCAGTTGGCTGAGTTGACTGCCGATCCGAAGTTACACTCGGGCGTGGGTTCAGTTCCCGCTTTGGCTGATTTATCTGATTGGGTTTTTCCCGAGGTTTTTCTCAACAGTAAGGCGAATGTCAGGTAATATATAGCGAATCCTCGGCCTCATCTCGTCAAATACCATGTTGCTATCACCAATCCCATCGATTTTAAATAACCTAGTAATTGATACAGTGTCGTTAAATAACTAAAAAAACTAATTCAGGTTGTTTTACCTGAATGAACTTCAATAGTTGGTGTAGAAATTTAAATTTTATATTAGGCCTATATATTACATAACAGAATTTTAAGGTATAAAAAGTGTACATGCTCCCTTAATTAATTCAATCATATTTCGTATAACGTTCCTTAGGCCTACAGAAAATTTGCATCGAATCGGCAACTAAACTGGCAGAGAAACAAATATATTCTTTTGTGCTTTAATATGATTTTCGTGTTATGAAATAATGATGTAAAAGGAATACATTTATCCATGACTGGTATCTAAACTGGACTTTATTTCACCGTCCTTAGCAACCTAAATAATGACGTTATTCACAGCAGTGCTTAAAGGTTTTCTAACTTACAGCAGTGAATTAAATGTTATAAATCACTCTCTACGTAACAACCAACATATTAGCATTAATTAAAATGAATATATATGAACTTCTTCGCCAACAATACATTACAAAGAAAAGACCTACAATTTAAAATTAAACAGTAATGAATAAAATATCGTATAGCATACCAGAGTAAACAGATTTTATGCGCTCGTGGAAATTATCACCCAAAATCTAATTTTACTCTCTTGTACTATAAATTGCTATTCAATGATCACAGTTTTCGAAAATTTTACCAGCGCAACATCCTTAATTAAATATAAAATTCTGGAACTTCAATAACATGAGAATTTAACACTTATTATATAATTCTGCATTACCTTGTTTATTTAGGCAAAACATGTTAGTGAAAATATAAATATAAAGTGTTTTAAAAATAAGTTTGTTCATTTTTATACCAATTTTGTTTCAGTAATTATAAATTGAGGTATATTTACAAAGATAATATAGTCTCGCTGAAAATCGCGGTTTCACGGAACACAGTTTCAAAAACGTTCGCAAATCACAATGACTTCAAGAACTGGCAACTCGGCTAAGGGTTTATCCCTTGCGCGTGCCTGCAGTTAACTGGTGAAGGGTATGAGGGAAGGTCGTCATGTTTTCGTGCGAAGTATACCGGTCTCTTCTTCGGAGCGAGAGGCACCATTCCGAAAGCCTTTGTAAAGTAGAGGGAAAAATACAGTGACATAATTTTATTTTTACTTCAATTTTTATTGTACTTGAGTTTTTTAATGTACTTCACTCCCACCCCTTCTACTAATGAAGTTCAACCATCCTCCACACAGATCCAAGACCACATATACAGTCACAGTAGCCTTACGGTCATAGTAAACAATACGTTCCAAAAATATGTTCGCGTTTTTCAGTGACGAAAGAGCTTTCAATATTGAATCATATCCCGGTTTCCCCCACCAGCTTTTATTCGCCAGTTAATGGCTGGGCTGTCTTAGCTCTTTTCTGAGAACATTAATTTCTATTAGGAATTGGACGTCTATGTAATATTATACAACTGTTTAAAATAACTTAAATAAAAGGGTCTCGTTAAGTAATTAACTATCACGTGATTTCCTCCCTTTCCACGACCCTACGACATAACCACTTAGACGGACAGTAGATAGCATGTCTGAGTAATTTTATCTTTTCGGATCGGGCAGAAATGAAGATTGAATTTACAATACGTAAGGTACTCTTTTACAGAGTAGGTACAGAATTATTTCAACATGAGTTACTAGTACGAAGAACGAAACTGGTAATTGGAATTAGGTACAATAGTCTATAGTACGATAATATGCACATTAGAACTGAAGCCTGTATCGAAATGAACGGCCACCATTTTCAAAAATGTGTTTAAATATCCATATTATGATTATTTTTCAATTTAACTTCATTCTCTATATCGTACGCTAATGTGCTGTAGACAGTATAATATACACTGCATAATGAATACGTTCGCATGGATAGCTCACTTCGTGCGTAAAAACACTTACTGTATTGTTAATACTGTACTCTATTTTGATTGAACAAAAACCTAATGAAAATGATCAAACTCAAAATCGCGATATTTCCTAGTTTACGTAAATGGATTAACTACTTTCCTTCCCTCCTATACCTAGTAAAGTGATTTGTTTCTACATTACGCCAGTATCATCGAACTCCAGTCGTGGAAGGAGGTAGCAAACGGCGTTGATCCAGAGGTATAGGCAAGTTAATATTAAAAATGTTAATAAAAATAAAATGATGTCCCTGTACAAGCTGACGAGAGATCAAGATGCCATCGTCACCACCATAATAAAATTTTCTGTAGTGATATTTCGTCAGCATCTTTATGGTGTACAGTCAATTTAAATTATATTTGGTTCTATTTTTTTTCTTATGTCTTAATCAATTTTGTCTGAAACCTGTTTATATAATTATTCATTTTAAATTTTATTCTGAGCTATTCTGTGTCGCAGGGCAAACCCAAAATATTGGGTCAGACCAATAAATTAAAAATGAGGTAGGTTGTATCGGGGACACAGCCCCAAGTTTAATGCATAAATACGTCTCTCGAGAAGGGATGTTAAATCTAAGGTATCCGTTGCGTATACCCCCGCTTCTATTTGCGCTGTATATGCCTCGACTTTGTGAATTTTCTCTCTTTATTCAAATTCATTCGCTAATTTGCCAATTTAACTTGTCGACTGCCGATTGTTACTCAATTGAGGTTGTATCCTGGTTCGTAACAAATTGTTAGACAACACTGCGAACGTTCTATCTCTTTGCATTATTCATGTTCTTCTCAGAAAAATTACTAGCGGTATGTACAGGTGCGTCAGAAAGGACGGATGGATTTCACATGGCAAGAAAATTGTAAAGATTCATCAAATCAAAAATTTATTGTTATCAACATATTCACCAATACATGCAGTTTATTTATGGAAAACAACATTATCCATATGATGTCCTTGGCTTTCAATACAGGCATCGAGGCGTTTTCTGATGTTCGCCATCACTTTCACAGTCATAGCTGGTGCAATTACCACGATTTCTTCGCGAATCGATGTCTTCAGTTCGTCCAGTGTATGCGATCGATGTTTACAAACTTACGCCTTCAAATGGTCCCAAAAAGAAGTCGCAGGGCGCGAGATCTTACCGTAGCCTCGGACAATCTCAGTGCAATAGAATTTCGTCCAGGTGATTTCTTCTTTAATGTTGAACCTGTGATACGAAATGAAGCCACCCACCGCAAAATTGTATTCCGAGTTGGAATCCTAGCGTGACATCCGATGTCGAAATGAGTCCTGAGTGGCGATCACAGACTCTTCATTTTTCAAAAATGTCTCTACGATGAAAGCACGTTGTACGCCAGACCAACACCATATTCTCAACTGAAACTGCATTCTATGGCTGACCCAACAGTCCCCCTCACTAGTCTATATCTCTCTCCTCGTTGCGTATCGATAGTTTGAAATCCATCCGTTCTTTCTGACGCACCCTTTATTATTGGTATAGGTATTTAATTCATTATAGAAATTCGTGTGTTATAGTCCCGTCGCTCTTATTTCCGGCAGCCAATCACGTTGCAGGTCGGCTACATTTAAACGTGTGCGTCTTGTGATTCGCTGATGAAGATAAAGAAGGCTCGATAAATACTTAATATAATCGCCCGCCATTTTGGCTCTTTCGTTGGCATTCGCAGAAAGCACACGAGGACGTTATTTGCCGCTCAATTATTTGCTGAATTACAGTGCGTTTGATTTATTATCATATGAGCTACGACATGATAATGTTTAACGGTGTGGCAAATAGATCCCTCGTCTGGTAGCTCCGCAACGAAAGAACAAAAATGGCGAACGATACTACCTACCTAGACTTTATAGAGCCTTCACTTTCTATGACGTAAGCAAAGAGGAGGAGTCACGCCGGGAATAACACCGTCACGACTATAATACAGCGCATCTACATATCGCAGTTCCGGAGGAACAACGCCGTAAGTGCAACACAGAATATTTCTTCAGGAGAAGCAAAAAAAAAAAACAATCTTATTTACATATAAATATCTGTATAAATAAATAATAAATATTTGAAAAAATATATATATCACGACAGTATAAATAAAGCAAAATATCATAACTCTTGGTTTCTTTTAAATAGTTCTAGTCAGACAGGGGCGTTTTTAATATTCAACCCAATTTTTCAGTCGCATCATTGTTCTTCCTGAATAGCAATATGCCGAAACCGACATTATTGATATGAGAATTTAATTTATTTATACTTTGTTACAAAATGGCTCAGCTATCTGTGATCTTAACCAGAATAAATGTGTGTCTCTGACAATACAATCCCCAAATCATTAATTTAGTTATGTTTACGTTAAGTTTTTATGTGTCCATTGATTTTTTAGTCTATTTTTGTAAGGTCAGTCCATTTAATCACTTATTTTTGCATTCACTCCATTAATTTTATTATCTAACAATGAATTATATAGTTGTTTACTTCTATAAACCATTCGTAAAAACATATGGATAAATTTACGGAGAAAATGTTTCTAGCGACATTAATGATAATGCAGAATTCCTGCTCGGAAATATCATAAATAATAATAATAATAATAATAATAATAATAATAATAATAATAATTTATTTAACCTGGCAGAGTTAAGGCCATACGGCCTTCTCTAACACTCAACCACGAGTAAAAACTGCGCTGCAAAAACACTACAAATTTACAAAGTACACTATAATTTTACACACAAAACTGAACAAGATAATAATAATAAAATGTAAACAACAAGTAAGAAAAAATCAGACATAATATATAACATAGAGAAAGAAAGAAAAAGCATAATAAAATGTGAACAGCAGGTCAAAAATAAATGAGGCATACAAAGTATAAAAATAAGACAATTATTGATAATAATAATAATAATAATAATAATAATAATAATAATAATAATAATAATAATGATTTATTTAACCTGGCAGAGTTAAGGCCATACGGCCTTCTCTAACACTCAACCAGAGGTAAAACTGCGTTGCAAAAACACTACAAATTTACAAAGTACACTATAATTTTACACACAAAACTGAACAAGATAATAATAATAAAATGTAAACAACAAGTAAGAAAAAATCAGACATAATATATAACATAGAGAAAGAAAGAAAAAGCATAATAAAATGTGAACAGCAGGTCAAAAATAAATGAGGCATACAAAGTATAAAAATAAGACAATTATTGATAATAATGATAATAATAATAATAATAATAATAATAATAATAATAATAATAATAATAATAATGATTTATTTAACCTGGCAGAGTTAAGGCCATACGGCCTTCTCTAACACTCAACCAGGAGTAAAAACTGCGTTGCAAAAACACTACAAATTTACAAAGTACACTATAATTTTACACACAAAACTGAACAAGATAATAATAATAAAATGTAAACAACAAGTAAGAAAAAATCAGACATAATATATAACATAGAGAAAGAAAAAAAAAGCATAATAAAATGTGAACAGCAGGTCAAAAATAAATGAGGCATACAAAGTATAAAAAATAAGACAATTATTGATAATAATAATAGTAATAATAATAATAATGATAATGACAATAATAATAACAATAATAACAGGCCTAATAGTAATAATAATACTAATAGTAGTAATAAAATAGTGCAGTACAAAGCATACAATGAATACAATATTTTTAAGTACACACAGTAAGGAAAATTATGATTATATATAGCTCAACTTATCACATTAGAGATATACCGTTATCGGAAAATATGAAAACAAAAATATAAAATATAAATATAAATATCACTAGAACATAAAAAAATGTGAATACATGGAAACATGCAATACAACACTTGTCATAATAGTAAGTTAGTTTGTACTTCGGTACATCACAATAATATGATATGCGTAAATAATCACTTGGGGCCGAATTCATAGACATTCTTAGAGCGGGCTTCCGGTGGATGATCAGCGAACTAACGTTTTTCGTATTCATAAACCAGTGTTAGCGATATGATATGATATGAATCCCGTACAAGTAACCAGTCGATATTCGGGGCTAGTTTAGCACGCTTGTAGCGCGGGCTAGCGAAATGTCTATGAATAGTACCCAGGGTGATTTAAGACGGCGTTCATTCCGTCGGATCCCGGCCACTTAGTCACTCGTAATGAGTGCACCTCTGTACATGGTGTGTTGGACATTGTGCCATTGTCATACATCTGTGACACAATGCATGAGGATTGGCCACTAAAGGGAAGCTAATAGATGGATATTAAACTGAGAGGATTCAATCCGGCATCGGAACTGGAATCCGATGTGGCTTAGTGGATAAAGCGTCAGCACGTAGAGCTTAAAACCCGGGTTCGAGTCCCGGTACCGGAGAGAATTTTTCTTCGCTCCACCCATCCTACTTTTTTTTTAGTAGGTTATTTTACGACGCTTTATCAACATCTCAGGTTATTTAGCGTCTAAATGAGATGAAGGTGATAATGCCGGTGAAATGAGTCCGGGGTCCAGCACCGAAAGTTACCCAGTATTTGGTCATATTGGGTTGAGGGAAAACTCAGGGAAAAACCTCAACCAGATAACTTGCCCCGACCGGGAATCGAACCCGGGCCACCTGGTTTCGCGGCCAGACGCTCTAGCAGTTACTTCACAAATGTGGACCCCATCCTTCTTCTTGTAAATTGTCAATGAATGTTTAACGTCAGCCATCTAACGTTAATCCTATCAGCAGACAGCATGGTGGACCATATTGACAACATAAGACTGTAGTTCCAAGATCGACCGCTTAACTGTCGTGTCCCATCTTTCAAAAAACAGATATAGGTATTACCAACGAGTCACAAGTAAGAATATTCTTACTTCTAGCTCGTTGGTTATTACTTCTGTGAATGAATTACCTAGTTAGTAGTCAGTGTCGCCAATCGTATATAAACATATTCGAATTATAGAACTGAATTTTTCATCACAACTCTAGTGACTGTAAAACAGCAATGGGTTTAGCTGGAAACCGCTGATATTGTCAATTATGAGAATAATTTATGCCTAATTTACATAATCATTTTCCCTACAATGCTACCGGCGTGACTCAGTCGGTTAAGACGCTTGTCTGCCGGTCTGAAGTTGCGCTCGGGCGCGGGTTCGATCCCCGCTTGGGCTGATTACCTGGTTGGGTTTTTTCCGAGGTTTTCCCCAACCGTAAGGTGAATGCCAGGAAATCAATGACGAATCCTCGGCCTCATCTCGCCAAATACCATCTCGCTATCACCAATCTCATCGACGCTAAATAACCTCGTAGTTGATACAGCGTCGTTAAATAACCAACTAACAATAAAAATTCCCTACACTTTCTAACCGCCCCAATAATGACCCCACCTGTTGAGAACTAGCGAAACTCTTTCAAAGTTTGTCAATTTGTTATATCTTTGGTTCTGAATTATTCCGTGGTTGGAAAGTTCGCTTACACGATCATAAAATCGTAAGCCAGAAATCTTTGAACGTCTTTTGGAATGAAACAGTCATTTGTACATCATTTACATAAATAAGCGTTAAGGGGAGGCAGAGGTGAAATTTTCGAACAAAACTGAAGAAAAAAATGAAAATTTGGTTTTTTCCATTTTTATTATCTTTATTTTCATATTCCGATGTTAGTTTTTGATTTTGTGCCCTTTGAAAGTATGAAATTAAAACCAAGATAACTATATTACTATATTATTCCCATAATAAACTAATACTTATCATTATTTATATACCTTCTCTGAACATATAAATAAAAATAAATATTGAAAATTTCTTACAATATGGTGCATGGAGCATTTTATATCAAACGATATAAAGTTTTATAAAATTATTAATATTTACAGAACTATTGTACTTAGAAAGTTTAAACTTGGTATGTCCATTACTAATAACTAGATCTCGGATTTTAGGTAAAAACCTATTTTGTTCCTCATGATATATACAAAAGAAAAGTTGTATATATACGAATTATGGAAATATATGTTCGAACATGGTGGTTCTATACAACCTAAAAATACCTAATTTTACATTTTCCAATTTCTACAGTTGGTAATATGGAAACGCTGTGTAATTCTGTATGTCAGTCGTGCCTTGACAACAATCGCAGCATAGTTCGTCTCCTCTATTCATTACAGTGTGAGATTTCAGAGGGAAGACATTGTATTTAGTGGAAAGTAAAACATGCCGAAAGTACCGAGTAGCAGATTATCTCTGATTCGGCAATGGCAACCTACAAGAATTTCCTAATTTCTCAACGGATGGAAGAATTATTCACTGCGATGTGTGCCATAAAGAGGTGAGTAAATTTTAGCATTACGTTAAGAATTATCCAAAATGTAGGATACTCCATGTAGTGAGTAGCTTCTAACTAAATAATTCGGAAAAGATTTTATTTTTATTTTCTAAATTTCACGTTAAAACAAACTACGAACGCTTGCCGTAAGGGCTACCGCATTTTCCTAAGTAGATTTCATTCATAAACACTTCATGAAAATAATTTATTTCATGAATTTCATAAATATTATTGTTACTTTTAGGTACGTTGTGAACAAAGGTCACATTTAACCCAGCACGTTAAAGGAGCTAAGCATCAATCAAATTTACAAAAGAAATCAAATTTTAAGCAAACGTTCATGACCATTCAACAATCAAACGCAACAAACCGAAATGAATCAGTGCTTCAAAAAAATCCAGGACTGACAGTTCTCCGCACAGTTGCTGACATCTTGGCTGGCAAAACACCTGAACATGAATGTGCTGTTCCCTTGCATCTAATACCAACATTTAAATATGCTCTGGTGTCATCAGTTGATGTGGAACGCTCATTTTCGGCATATAAGATGGTGTTATCTGAGAAGCGATGCAGTTTCTCAATGGAAAACTTGGAAAAGGTGTTAGTTGTTTACTCTGGCTCTAATTATGGACATGTACAATGAAATAATGTCAAACGTTTCGGTTAATTTGTAATGGGAAATGAAAAAAAATGTCATTTCTTGTTCACCTATTTTTGTAATTTTAGAACCTATTTTGATTTGTGATAGAACCTGTTTTAGGTACCTAATTTAAGATTTTTTGGACCTAAAAGTCCGAGGTCTACTAATAACATACTTAGTATCCATGATCAATTTCAAACAAATCGGATAAATTTTGTGGATTTTGAAATATTCACCTCTGCCTCCCCTTAAGATACAATAACAGATTATCGTTTTCTTTCATATTTTAGATTTTGCAATTACACATCTTCTTAATTAAACTCCAGGAGACAGTATTAATTATATTGATAAGTTTATGTATCACTTACCTCAGAAACACATGAGTTACATACATTCACGAGATACAACAACTTCAATAAGAAGTAGAAGAGAATCACATTCATGGTGAAGTACATTTCCGGTGATTTGAAACCCACAGACTTGGCAACATTAAAGAAAATTGAGTACACCAACGAGATTAAGACGCAGGCCACGTAAAACAAGACGAAGAGAGAGTATACGGAGTTCAACAGCTGAGTTGCCTCGCCTGTGAGGTCATACAGATATGCCAACACTGCCACAGAAGACCTTGTGAGGGGGCCTCGGAGCACGCGGTTCATGTGCTCCAGATATTTCGTAAGTAGCATGACGAAGCTTACAAACTCAAGATACACGATTGACACCGAAAACGAGATAGGTATCATTATCAAGGTAGAATATATCACAACCTGACTTGTAATTATGTAATGCATTATAGACGATGATATTGTAACGAATGCAAAGACCAGCTCAGCACATATGAACTTAGCTCTGTTGCCGTGGTTGGGTTTCAGAGCGCGATCTAAAGTAATCAAATGCTGTAATGCTGAATATAGTTTCTTCCTGTTGTACCAGCATCCAGTAACTGATGCTGAGTAACAGGAAACTGCGTTCAATCTCATCAGTACACCGAGGAAGTCGTACATAGACGTTGTATCAAATATCTCAATCTCTGATATTATTTCGTTTATGAATACAGTGTGAAACAACGTGAACGTGGAGACTGTCCACATTACGGATGATGCAGATGTTCTCAGTTGAAATGAATCTTTGCAACCAACATACGTGAAAGGTATTATTCCAAGAGCTTTTGAACAAACGTAGAATATCTTCATGATGGATTCGAATTCACTTTCCTGAAATATCTGCCCCATTGTCCTAATAACCGAAGAATTTCCTTTCTAAACACTCTCGTCACACGGTAATATTAATGTTAACCTTCCTACAAAACACACGTAGATTTATTAGCACTTAACATATATTTTTGTTCTCCGTAGTAATTTAATCGAATTTAATTCATTACAAAAATTAATGTGTTTACATAGCGTATAAACGTTCAAACTGACATTACTAATCAACCAATTCTGTTTATCGCTTCATTCAGTTTCACTTTTCCAAACTATCTTTTAAATTCTTCATTGTTTTTCTCTTCATTCTACTGGGTATGTCCTTGATGTATTTTCTTCTCGGTCTTCCTCTTTCTTTCTTGCTTAATGATTTATCCTCCAATATATTAACTAAAGATGTGTTATGTATCTTTGTACGACCAATGAGTTATATTTTTCTTTTCTGCATTTCTTCTTTATTCTTTTACTTTCATTTATCTCCGTTAAAAGTTAATATTTCATACTCTATACCAGCCGTGGCGAGAATGTGACTAGCGAGACATTGTCGCTTGCAATGATAGCTGTGCGTTTCTCTTTCTTCTAACCTCCCCCAACCCCCACCCTCTCACTCACTGGAGTCAAACTCCGTTCCATTTGTATTTGTCTCTGACCTGCGAGTGGCATATGTCTCTCTCGAAACCATGTGCCTCTACAAAAACGAAAGTTTCAAGTAGGGTGGGAGGACGCTTTATTTTTTTTTATTATTTTTTATTTTTTTGAACTTTCCTTTATCTATTTATTTATTCATTTATTTATTCATTTACTCATTCATTCATTCATTTATATATATATTTATTTATTTATTTACTTGTCTTTCTGTCTGTCTATTTATTTATTTATTTATTTATATTTATTTATTTTTATTTATTTATCTGTTTATCTATGTATCCATTTATCTATTTATCTATGTATCCATTTATCTATCTATTTATCTATCTGTCTATTTATCTGTCTATTTACCCATCTATCTATTTATCTACTTATTTATCTACTTATTTATTTATCTGCTTACTTATTTATTTATTTAATTATTTATTTATTTACTTACATATTTATTTATTTATTCATTCATTCATTTATATATTTATTCATTTATTCATTCATTTATTTATTTATTCATTTATTCATTCATTCATTCATTTAATCATTCTTTCATTCATTCATTTATTTATTTACCGTTAACGGTCTTTAATCCTCCTAATGCTGAGTTTAACAGTGAAAGACCTACCTTTGGACAGAAAACTATGAATGAATGAATGGTAAGAGAGCACGCATCAACAAAAGAAGCATAAGAACTTAACTTCACCATCATCGTGTAATAAAATGTAATTTTTGAAGGCAAGAGTCTCGGGAAAAGAAACATACAAATTTGCAGCAATAGAAGGCATTTTTACTCACAACACCAACAAACGTAACTACAGTTATCGTTCGACAGACTGCACTTCTTCCATTGTTAGGAAGTTTTTTTATAGAAACAGCTTTACTTCTGGTCGTAGTAAATGTGAGAATTATTATTATTATTATTTATTATTATTATTATTATTATTATTATTATTATTATTATTATTATTGGGTTATTTTACGACACTGTATCAACATCTCTGGTTATTTAGCGTCCGAATGAAATGAAGGTGATAATGCCGGTGAAGTGAGTCCGAGGTCCAGCACCGATAGTTCCAGCATTTGCTCATATAGGGTTGAGGAAAAACTCCGGAAAGAACCTCAACCAAGTAACTTAACCCGACCGGGATTCGAATCTGGGCCACCTGCTTTCGCGGTCATACGCGCTAACCGTTACTCACAGGTGTGGACTAAATGTGAGAAGGTTTTAGTGAATGTTCTGATCCAATTTTGCAATGGAAGTCAATGTGAAGGAACTAGAAGCAGTTAGGTTCATCTCTATGGTGGTTGATTCCTCTAATCATACACTTTTTCTTAATTGTTCCGGTCCTTGTGAGGTTTTTTTCTAACATAGATGTTACAGTAAGTATAACAGAATTTAATTTGTACGGCTGTTTTTTTTTCGGATATTCAGTATCGTATAAGGGTGTCCTAGTTATTTCCAAAATCTGATCACCCTGGCCAAAATGCATGCTTGAGCACAATCGAAAGATATGAATAGAGTGTTAGACACAATAAGTAAATTAAGCATATGTTCCTTCCGTACACTGTATGCTTTCAGCATACCTTTAATCAGTGGCGGCTCGTGAACTTGTGGATTGGGAGAGCTGCAGTAGATTTCGGTACATACAAATTTCACTTCTTGATACCATTACTAATAAGTATAGGACAAAAATAAATACACTACATATCGAAAAACCAAAACTTCCTGACTTAGTTGGGAGATGTCTGTGGGACCATTTGTTAATCCCTAAGAAAAAGATCGGCAGACACTCAACTTACAATCTACCAGTTCATTCTGAATTGTCTTAGAATACCTTAAACAGTGGCATGTTCCAAATGATTTTTGAGAGGCTCGTTTAGATTACTCACGAACTGTAGCAACCCACGAAACACATCAGGTTCTTCGAATCGTTTTTTCATCATGTCCCCTAAGGGGAAGTTCATATTGGCCACAAAATTTGATACAATCAATATTTTTTTAAATAATTTCACGATTTTTTCTCACTTCTTGATTATGTTTGAGAATGTTTGTTCTGTTCGTTTCACTTAGTTGCACAGCAATATGAGTCGCGTAACATAGCCAATGAAACAACATTTTCAGGTGAGACTGCGAAGATTCGTGCATTTTGCTTTTTAGGGGCAAATGTCCTAAATGTGTCACGCCACTCCTAGTCCATGCAGCATCATCACCGAAGAGGAGGCAAGGAAAACAAAATACAGATTTTTTTTGTTCACATCCACGTAATCACAAATGCTTAGCGTAAATTTCATTGTTATACTTCCTTACATATATGCACTATTTCGGCTGGATGAAGCTTGAGTAAGATTTAAGTCGGGTAACGGACGACCCTTTAATTTCACTTCATTACATCAATATTCTCCGCAAGGGAAAGTTGAGAAAAATAAAATTAATATTCTGTAATTCACACACTCTCATGCTTGCAAATTTGCACTGGTTAAGTTACAGTATTAAGACGTTACACCAAAGCAACACTCAGATATACTGATGGTCAACAATTTTCTAAAATTGGAAAAGAAGTCTCTTTCGTATTTTACGTGCTATATCAAAAGGATTCTACTCGTGCAATCATTTGGAGTTAAGGCAAATATTAGGTTCTGCTGGAGGCTGGATATATACGTAATAATAAGGCAAAAGAGAATATTAATTTCGTTATATTAACTCGATAAGATTCTACAACAATAAGTATGTGAAAAGAAAATAAAAATTTTGTCATTAAGTTTCAAGGGAATAGAGAATCCATTTGACGCAGCATTACAATAGCGGTGTGAGAGGAGAGGAAAGATCCCTTGTGGCCTGGCTCTGCAAGCCACTGCAGCGAGATATGGGTTATAAACAGCGGCAGTTTCCCTCTGCTTCCCTTCACCTCTCTACCCCCTGACCATGCAAGACACATTCTCTATGAGCTGACCACCCTGCAGATCCCAGGACGACTTTGAATGCAGTGTGAATTCCAATACAGTCGACTCGCAAAAATATTATGCATAAGATAATAGTACATATTCCCGGCCAGATGAAATATAAAGCAATTTACCAATAAAATCTGTAACAATTCTTCTACAAATTAAAATATATATTATTTCTATTTTCCTGTCAAAGCAGGGAGTGCTGCAGCTCCGCAGCTCTTATGGACGAGCCGCCCCTGCCTTTAACTACATTTTACTCGTACAATAGTAGTAGTAGTAGTAGTAGTAGGTTTATTTTTCCTGGCAGAGTTAAGGCCATGAGGCCTTCTCTTCCACTCAACCAGGTTTCAATAATATACATGAAATACAAAATTTGATTACAAAACAACACAAAAGAAAATACCTTAGAAATTACTATAAAATATAGTAGAAAATTACAATAGGAAAGATCAGTTACATAATATAAAATTACAAATAGTCAAGATCGGTTATGTAAAATATAAAATAAAGTAGAAAATTGCACATAATCAAAATCAGTTACATAACATAACGGGGAATATACACACTCACACATACATACACACACACAAACACACAATTTATAAGACCTAAAATGCCCGAGATAAATACGACGATTAATTCACTTGAGATATATTATACAGTTAATATACTAATAGGAGAATACATGTGAGTTAGAAGACATAAAATGTTGATTAGCAAAGTCCTACTAAATGGCATACAAACACAAATGATTAAGAAATATATCAAGATAATAAAAAAAGAAAAGAGAAAAAAGAAGAAGAAGAGAGAGGAGAAAAAAATAACAACTTGGTCATTTAAGACTACTTAGAAACTTCCGAAAGAGTCTAGTTCTGTTCATTAAAAACATTTCTAAGTAGTGTGTACTTAAAAGATTTTAGACTCCGACTGCTCCTGATTTCCTGTGACAAGGAATTCCAGGAACGAGCTGTGTGTATTGTGAAGGAAGCAGAGTAGAGAGATGTTTGATGGAATGGAATTGATAGAACATGGTTATGCTGGGAACGTGTGTCACGGTTGTGGTGGGATGCTAAAAGTGTGAAGCGAGGAACTAGGTAAATAGGTGTGGAATTATTTAAAATCTGATACAGCAAACAGAGTGAATGAACTGAACGTCTCTCCCGTAAACGAAGCCAAGATAATTGAAAAAAATACTCGGAGACATGATCATAGCGACGGCTGTTAAAAATGAAACGAACACAAGCATTATGAACACGCTGAAGCCTCAATGACAAGTCAACACTAAGATCACTATACAAAACGTCGCAATAGTCAAAATAAGGCATCACCAGGGTCTGTATCAAGATCTGTTTCAGTTTAGAAGGAAAGAAATTTTTCAGTCTTTTCAGTGAATGCAAGATTGAGAAAGTTTTCTTACAGACATATTTTACCTGTGCATTCCAGCTGAGATTCGAGTCGAAATGGAAACCTAAGTTATTAACCGTAGTACTGAATGGTATTATAGTATTATTTAAAGTCACTGGCAAAAGTATATTAATGCTGATGGAAGATAGTAATCTTTGATGTCCTAGTAGAATTACTTGCGTTTTCCCGGGATTAAGGTTCAGCCCGCATTTTCTAGCCCAGCTGCTGATTAACGTAAGATCAGGATTTAATTTTGATAGGCTAGCACTAGATCTAATTTCTTAAGTTAATATAGCACTTACCTCGGAAACACATGAATGACAGGAATTCACTAGATACAGCAACATCAGTAAGAAGTAGAAGAGAGTTATGTTCATTGTGAAGTACATTTCCGAAGACTTGAAGCCCACGGACTTGGCTACGTTGAAAAAAACTGTGTGCACCAAACAGATTAAGATACAGGCCGTGAAAAGCAAAACGAAGGCCGAGTACACAGTGTTCAGCAGCTGAGCCGCTTCCCCTACGCGGTCATACAGAGAAGCAAGAATACTGACAGCTGAGCTTCTGAGGGGGCTGTAGAGCACACGGTTCATGTGCTCAAAGTACTTCTTCAAGAGTAGCACGAAAGTCACAAATTGTAGATAGACAAAAGACACTGAAAATGCTACCGGAACAATTACCAAAAAATTGTATATAACCATTTCATTTTCAGTGCAGAAATATGCTGCAGTTGAAAACACTGCGACAAATGCCAGAACTATCTGAGCACAGACGAGCATTTTTATATAACCATCTCTTGGTTTCAGAGCGTAATCTACTATAATCAAGTGCTCTAATGCTAGATGTAGTTTCTTCCTGTTGTAGTAAAATCCAATAACTGATGCTAAGTAACAGAAAACTACATTCAACCTCAACAGCATCCCGAGTAAGTCATGCATTGATGTAGTATCAATAATGTTGAGTTCTGTTATCGTTTCTGTTATGAATATAATAAGAACGAACGAAATAGAAAGGCAACACCACAATATGGAAGAAACAGATATTTTTAGCTCAAATGAATCTTTGCTTCCAACGTACGTAAAAGGTATTATACCAAGAGTTTTTGAAAAGAAATACAATATTTTCATGATAGATTCAAATTCACTTTTATCGAATGTTTGCGTCATTGTACAACAATTAAACGCATTCCTTTGTGAACAAATTCGTCTCATACTAATATTAAGACTGATGCTTCTTACCCAACACACTCATAACATTAGCAATTAGCTGAATTGATGATTCGCATATTGCTTTCAATCCAATTGAATTCATTAATGAGATCATACGCTTGTACAGCGAATACATATTCTTTGAAACTCGCATTTTTCTTATGAGAATTTAATTATGTAAATTGATTATAAATTTGCTCAAATAATCTACAATCTTGGCTACTATGAATGCATCTGACATTCGCAATAAATTATATTAGAATTAATGTAATTATTTTGCGTAAGAAATATATGTTTGTACAGAGTGAAAGGGAACTAAATAAATCCTTTTCAGAGTAGAATCAAGGCAGTGAGTTAAACAGAAATTATGGATCATTGTGATCTTTTGTGGACGGAAATTGAGAAAAATTGCATTTTTACTTGAATATTGAAATACGTAGTGTCCTTAAAAACGTTTGGAACTTATCACAATATTGCTTACGATACAGTTCTTTGTAGGTAGTCTTCGAAAAACATGGTCCAGTAATCTTTTAGGATATAACTGCGCACTAGACCGTACACGTCAGTGGCTTTGTCGTTGGTATACCGCCTCTTGATTCTCGACAGTTCTGCTTATTAACAAAATCCGTGGACTAGGAAATAAAATCCGCTAATCAGGAAATAAAATCCACGGACCAGGAAATAAAATCCGCGATCAAGAAGTGAAATCCGCGGACCAGGAAATAAAATCCGCGGACAGGGACATAAAATCCGCCAATCAGGAAATAAAATCCGCGGGCAAGGAATAAATTCCGCGATAGGAAATAAAATCCCCATCAGGAAATAAAATCCATGTACCATAAAATAAAATCCGCGGTCAGGAAATAAAACCCGCGAACCAGGAAATAAAATCCGCGAAACAGGAATTAAAATCCGCGGAACAGGAAATAAAATCCGCCGACTAGAAAATAAAATCCGCCAATCAGGAAATAAAATCCGCTAATCAGGGGATAAAATCCGGGGACCAGAAAATAAAATCCGCGAATCAGGAAATAAAAATCAGCGAATCAGGAATAAAATCCGCGGACAAGAAACAAAATCCGCGGACAAGGAAATAAAATCCTCGGATCGGGACATAAAATCCGCGATCAGGAAATATATTTTTTTTTATTCTTGAGATATGAAAGCCAAAGTTCATAATTTTCTGCTAAGACGTCATCTAAGAGAAAAATATTTCGCAAATATCCGGCCAAAAAATTAATTATGCAACTTATGGAAGATTGAAGTATGAACACATACCTAAAGAAGAGTATCAAAGAAGCTATGGTTCTCTCTGAAATCGTACTTCCAGAGCCATCGCAACAACAGGATATGAAATTAATTTGTGGCTTTATTCTTTATTTTCTACAGTTTTTTAGTTTGTCTGCTTCAAAATTATTTTATTTTGTGTTATATAATTATAAATATTGTTATTTATATTATCATGACTTTCATGACTTTTGATTCCTTTTTTATTTCTGTGTGTTATGGGTTATTCTAAAAGTGATTTTGTTGGAAATAATTATTAGTAGAGCCTTTTTTCGAGATGTTCATTGTAGTATAGATGGTGTTCGAATATTTGAATTTTAACAAAAACAAAAAAAAAAAAGTTATATTTTTTTAGATGTATATTTTCATTGATCTATTTTTTAAATTTTTGACCACTTTTTTAACGATTTAATTTTATTATAAATAAATTCCTTGGGGATGTTCATGTTTGTATTATAGTATTTGAATATTTAAATTTCAACAAATAACTGAAATGATTTCTAACTTATTTTATAGCACTGTGACTTTCATTGCTTGTAAATTTGTTTTCCACCTTGTCAAAACTATAAAGTATTGAGGAGTTTGCCTTGAAATGGAGAGGATGCAAGTTTAACTTTCACTGATATGTTTTCTCATAGTGTCGCTAGTAACATATTTGAAGTTCATTAATTTTGGTTGCGTTTTCAACAAAATGGAATAGGACTTTTGAATCACCTTATATTTTTAAAAAGAAGGAAACTATTTTACATTTTTTCATTTTCTGAGATCCATAGTCAATAACATAATTATACATTGTTAAATATTTCAAATGCTTAACAAAGATTAGTATACTGTATTACGCCCCTTGGTAGTAGTAGGTTTTAAAAAACCTTGGTCGCAGGAGGGTTAAGACAACTTCAGCAAATGCCATGTATTCTATTACATGCCCATCACTTACCTCGGAAACACATGAATTACAGGAACTCACTAGATACAGCAACATGAATGAGAAGTAGAAGAGATTTATGAACATCGTGAAGTACACTTCAGGAGATTTGAAACCCACAGACTTGGCCACGATGAAGTAAACATTGTACACCAAACACGTTAAGATGAGGTTCGTATAAAGCAAAACGAAGACCGAGTACACAGTGTTCAGCAGCTGGGTCGCCTCGACTGCACGGTCATACAGAGAAGCAAGTGGACCGACATCTGATCTTGAGAGAGGGCGATGGAGCACACGATTTATGTGCTCATAGCACTTCTTCAAGAGTAACACGAAGGTTACAAATTGTAAATACACAATAGACACTGAAAATGCGATCGGTATAATTATAAAAAAAGAAATTATTACCACTCCAGTTTCGATCCAGAAATATGCTGTAGTTGCAAACACTACTAAGAATGCCAGAACTACCTGAGCACAGACGAACATTGCTCTGTAGCCATATTTGGGCTTGAGAGCGTAATCTAAAATAATCATGTGTTGTAATGCTAAATGTAGTTTCTCCATGTTGTACCAAAATCCAATAACCGATGCTGAGTAACAGAAAACTGCATTTAATCTCATCAGTACGCCAAGTAATTCGTACATTGATGTTGTATCAATAATGTCAGACTCCAATATCATTTCTTTTATGAATATAACAACAATGAACGAAAGCAAAAAACCACTCCACGATATAGATGAAAAAGATGTTCTTAACTCAAATGAATCTTTGCTTTCAACATAGACAAAAGGTATTATACCAAGAGGTTTTGAACAAAAGTAGAATATTTTCATGACAGATTCGAATTCACTTTTATGGAATGTCTGCGCCATCGTGGAATAATATCGAGGACTTTTCTTTCTGAACAAACTCGTCAAATATTAACATTAAGAGTGATGTTTCTTGCCAAACTCACTCAGAACACGATCACTTAGCTGAATTGATGATTTGTTTAATGCTTTTAATCCAATTTAATCCATTACAGAAGCACATATATGCTTTTATAACGAACTTTCATTCATTGAACCTGGCATTATTGGTATGAGAAATTAATTATGCATAATTGATTCCAAATTGTCCAAATAATAATAATAATAATAATCTACCGTGTCGACCACAATAAGTGTGTTTGACTTTGACAATAAAATTCACACTTTTCCGTAAAGAATTTGTGTGTTCACGTTTATTTGTTGTTAGTGGTCATTTTGCATGTTGAACATAAACAGCGCCGCTGAGATCTTATGTTGTTACTCTGTGCGAGAGAGAAAGACGTCATAGTCTCTGACGAGATAGAATAAGAGAGCAATTGAACTGCACAGGTGACGTATCAACGGCGCACTATTCAGTTCCAGCGACTGCCGTTCCACAAAAAGAAAGGTCGTACAATAGAAACTTACTTATTTTAATTTACGTATTTGTTCAATTACTCATTGTTATGTTCTCTATGTTTATTTGTTTATTTACCGTTGTCTATTTTTTCTATTTATTTGTTTGTTTGTTTACTTTTAATTATCATTTTATAACGAACTTTATTTATGTATTATTTACTTATTAGCTTATTTTTTTATTTATCACTCAGTTATTTATTTGTTTATTTATTTATTTATTTATTTATTTATTTATTTATTTATGTCTGCCTGCCTGCCTGCCTGTCTGTCTGTCCCTTCGTCCGTCCGTCCCTCCATCTATCCATCCATCCATTCATCCATCTATCTATCTATCTATCTATCTATCTATCTATCTATCTATCTATCTATCTATCTATCTATCTATCTATCTATCTATCTATCTATCTATCTATCTATCTATCTATCTATCTATCTATCTATCTATCTGTCTGTCTGTCTGTCTGTCTGTCTGTCTGTCTGTCTGTCTGTCTGTCTGTCTGTCTGTCTGTCTGTCTGTCTGTCTGTCTGTCTGTCTAACTAGTTACTAATTTATTTATTTATTTATTTATTTATTTATTTATTTATTTATTCATTTATTTATTTATTTGCTTGCTTATTTACTTATTCATTTATTTATTTATTTATTTATTTATTTATTTATTTGCTTGCTTATTTACTTATTCATTCATTCATTCATTTATTTGCTTGCTTATTTACTTATTCATTCATTCATTTATTTGCTTGCTTATTTACTTATTCATTCATTCATTTATTTATTTATTTATTTATTTATTTATTTATTTATTTATTTATTTATTTATTTATTTATTTTGGTAGAGAGTGTATTAATCTTGCTCAGGAGTTCCTCCTCCGTACAACAGGAAGAAAAGAAACACTGTGACCAGGTGTTTCATCATGCATAACTATAATTTTGTAATCAGAAAATGTAAATAGTGTTCAAAATGTGTTCTAAAAATCTATTGGAGATAATATTAGTTGTAAATATAAAATTGCAGTAAATGCGGAATTGAAATAAAGTTCCAGTACTTTGAAAAAAATGGAGATGATTCTCTTAATGTGGCCAGGTACTGTACTACTACTACTACTACTACTACTACTACTACTACTACTACTACTACTACTATTACTACTACCACCACCACATCTATAACTATAACGATCCCACCTTTTACAATTATTAGCCTATACGAGAATAATATCCAGGCGGAATTTCGAACATTGTGCCTAATGTGATGGGTCAGCTCATTTGAATATACTTCCGTTGGAGAAAAGTGCGTATGAGTTCACTCGACAGATATGAATGGAGTGAAAATTCAAATACCTATGATTTTGCCATACACATAAATCAACTCCAATACGAATCGAGTATTATTTCAAATAACTAAAGTAACTGTGTTTTGTTTCTACCTGATTTACTATTCTACAATCTACTGGGTGTTCATTTGAAAGTGTGTCATGACGTCACTGTTGATGAGTCAGCGATTTGAAGCGAGTTTCAGCTTTTGTGTCAGAGAAGTTGCCTATTAATCAAAGCGTTCAATCTGAATTTGAGAACGTGTACGGTATAACTTGAACGTCGTAGCAACAGATGGCGGCCTGTACGGTCTGTGTGCTACCATAACCTCTTTCGAACTGTGTTTTGCGCGGGAAAGTCGTACGCAGGGTATTTGTTATCATCGGTTGCGTACGGTAACATTCCACAATACAAATCAAATGTTCCGTGCCCATATTGACCGTCGAAGTTAATGTCAACAAATACGTAAGTAATCGTCTTAACCCTCTCCCCATATCCCGACAGTAAGAAAAAGCTCACCTCAGTTCATGTTTCGAAACAGTTCACATTCCTGCCACTACCGGCGTTACTGTACGTATCGGTAAGTACTCTTCTGAATGAACGCCGTACTTTCTAGGCAACTTCTCTGGCACATAAGTAATACACCTCTGCGGAAGTGTAGGAAGATTGAATTCTCTAAGCTCATCGACTAGCCACATGACGGCATACAGCGAACCATGACACACTTTGAACTGAACACCCAGTATTATCTCACTTGACGATATGTGTCAGAGGAAGAACAATTGTTTGTATGCATCTGAAGTCTGATTAGTGTAATATGTAGCTAATCGGCGATGTATGAAATAGAAGGGGAAAGAACTGGCCACCCTACCCCATTATCTCCTGGCCTAGTTACCTCATAAGTGGTGCCATGTTGGTATCACTTATGAGGTTCAGACTTGTCTTCGGACAGTTGACTAAACAACAATGTAATATTTCTCTTTTACAATCCAATTCTTTATAAGTGGGGTACTCCTTAACCTAAGCCCACCTCCAGGATTCTTCCCGGGACTTATACTGTGCCTATAGTGAATCACACTTCCAAAAAAATATTTTCTATTGTTCACTCATTAAAGCGACTGAAGCACTTTCTTCCTGATAAATTAAAATTAATCCTTGTACAAACACTCGTGATGCCACACTTCGACTACTGCGATATTATATTAAGTAACCTAAATGCAAATTTGAGGAGCAGGCTACAACGTGTGCATAATGCGTGCGTCCGTTATATTTCTAATATTCGTAAGTATGATCATGTTTCCCCGTCTTTCCAAACTCTGTCTTGGCTAAGGCTAAGCGATCGACGAGCCCTGCATTCTCTTGTTCTCTTATTTCAAATTCTGCGCACCGCTACCCAATCTATTTGGCTTCTCGTTTTCAAAATTTATCCGCATATCATCAGCTAAGTACAAGATCTCATCATAACAATTTACTCATTATACCCTACCACAAGACATCCTTATGTTCTTCATCTTATACAGTTTCAGTTGCTACCGAGTGATGTAAGGGGTTGTTGGACAATAACTTAATTTAGGTCAAAATTACATAAATTCTTACTTAACAAATTAATTGCTGATTAATATTTATTACATATAATGAAACTAACATCTGTCCATTCTTATTATTATCATTAATTTCTCTAAATATATTTACAAAACCTCTAATGGCAATTACATTAATATTCTCGTTATAGAAATATATTTTAGATTTATATATATATATTTTTTTCTCCCTGTAACATAGTTCTAGTAAGCTTATATTAAATTAGTTTTCATCATTTTACTAGCTATCTCAAATCTCAAATTAATTATAATTGATTGAATTAAATTAGCTCATAAATTAAGTTACTACTTTACCTTATAGGTTTATCTAAATTTAAATAAATATGTAGTCTACTAGCAGTGGCGGCTCGTCATAAAATATTATGTGTGTTCACAATTTTGTGTTCCAAAACAGAAGAGAATTTGAAATCGTACGTTTTTAGCCTAATATGAAATGTCATGTTTCCAATGTTGCATTGTCAAAAAAACCGTATATAAATTCAAAACAATATATAATAATAATAATAATAATAATAATAATAATAATAATAATAATAATAATGAAACCTAGTTTTTATTTCCAACTTTTCCTGGAAAGCCAGTTTACCCAGTTCTTTACTCTTCAAAATTACTTGAACAGAGTTCATTGTTTACGTTTGTTAAAAATTAATACATAAAACAATTTACAAAAGCGTGTGTTCAGTAATATATTTTGATTCACAACACACTGATACACTCTAGCCTATACCAGTACTGTAATCCCATTCGCATAGATTGATTACTATAAATACATGCCAGTAAATATTATTCTTAAATAATATACACCACCATACAGATATTTTTAAATTCATACCACCATCACATTCAGCCAGCACGTCTTTGAAAGCCAAACTATGCTATATGCCGAAACTGAAGTATAGTAATTCACAAACTACACTCTCGTAGCAGCATTGTACACACATCCACATAAAGTAAACGTTCCGACAGTGAGATGCTGACACCTGCAGGCTAAAATACAGACTAATTAAATTTTCTCCTCAAGATATAGCACCTAAACGATAGGCATCGATGCACCTGACATCTATAGGATAGATTCACTGTTCACTTAATGCTTTGTTCTCTTGATGAGTCATAAGCGGCCAGCGAAAGACAATTTTCTCCCGCGCATGCTTGAAATTTCTGTAGCCTTCTTGAAAAGAGCACGGCTTGTACGTGAACGGAATTTGCCAAGTTTACATAGGAAGTTTATGCAAGATGCGGGAAGTTTAAAATACTCGATCCTGATATTTTACATCCCCACTACGCCAATACGGTATTAAATAATAAAACTAGTTGTGCATTAATGGAAACAAGGTGTTCACGTGCTCTTGTGCTCTTATTGACGCACCGCCACTGTCTACTAGTCGTTAAAACTTAACTGAAGAATATTGCTGAGAACCTTTTAAGTGTAGTGTAAATATTCGTAATTTAAATATGTATTGTATTGATTAAGGCTGGTTGAGTGGAAGAGAAGGCCTTATGGCCTTAACTCTGCCAGCGAAAATAAAACATTATTATTATTATTATTATTATTATTATTATTATTATTATTATTATTATTATAGTTTCACTTACCTCGGAAACAAGTGAATCACAGGAATTCACTAGGAACAGAAACATTAACAAGTTCTGAAAGATAGAGATATTCATAGAGGAGTACACTTCCGGCGCCTTGAAGCCCACGCACTTAGCCAAGTTGAAAAAACTACGTACACGCAGCACAATACGTAAGCGAGTATGTAAAGCAACAAGAAGACAGAGTACACAGAGTTCAGCAGCTGGGCCGTCACACATGCGCGATCATGCAGAGATGAGATCGTACGCACTGAAGAGCTTGTAACAGAGCCTTGGAGCACACGGTTCATGTGCTCCAAGTACTTATTCAGCAGCAGGATCAAGTTGACGAACTGCAGATACAAGATGTACACCGAAAATACTAATGGTATGATTATCAGAAAAGACGTGATGACCATTTGGTCTTTAAGCCAGTAATACGTTAAAGAAGATGATACCAGAAAGAATGCCAGAGCTATCTGAGCAATCACCGATATCACTCTGTAGCCGTCTTTCGCTTTTAGAGCGTAGTCTAGAACAATCAGGTGTTCTATTGCCAACTGCAAATTCTTCCTCCTGTACCATAGTCCAAGAATTGATGCTGAGTAACAGACAACTGCATTTAACTTTACCATCATTCCGAGAAGTTCGTACATTGACGTCGTATCCATTCTTTGAATCTCCCATATGAAGTCTTCTGTTAATAGAGTAAGATATAACGAAAACAGTAGAACAGTCCACAGGATGGACAAAACAGATGTTCTCAATTGGAATGACTCTCTGCTACCAACATACGTGAATGGAATTATTCCAAGAGTTTTTGAACAGAAGTAGAATATTTTCAATATGGAGTAAAATTCTCCTTCATGAAATATCTGTTCCATGATACTGGTAGAATATCTGCAGTTCCCTTTTCCGCTAAACTCGTCTTGCATCAGTATTAACAGTGACGCTACTCAGCAGACTCGAGCACTCACTTTAATCGATGTACTGTGTGCTTACTTCTAGAAATTGTAAGCGAATTTAATTAATTATAATGCTGAATGTGTTTGTATAGCCAGACTATGTTCATTGGCGTCGGTAATATTGTTTCGGGATAACGTAATTTCTATTGTAAACCTATTATATGCAATTATAATTTGAGTCTCCCTGGGCGGAAGAGAAGGCCTGCTGGCCTTAGCTCTGCCAGATTAAATAAATTTATTATTATTATTATTATTATTATTATTATTATTATTATTATTATTATTTATTCGCTCGTTTTCATATTCTCTCTCACTATCATAATATTAATACTCGATCACAACGCGATAACACGCTAGAAATTCCACTTCAAACATCATCTCTGTATTCCTCATCTTTCACTGTTGCTACCTCTCGTCACTGGAACTCTCTGCCGCCTGAAGTCAAGGGCTGCCGAACATTGAAATCCTTCAAATCCAAGTTAGAAAATTATCTTATGACGAGTTGCCAAACTAACTTACTATTATGACAAGTGTTGTATTGCATGTTTCCACGTATTCACATTTTTTTATGTTCTAGTGATATTTAACTTATTTTATATTTTTGTTTTCATATTTTCCGATAATGGTATATCTATAATGTGATAAGTTGAGCTATATATAATCATAATTTTCCTTATTATGTTTACTTAAAAATATTGTATTCACTGTATGCTTTGTACTGCACTATTTTATTATTATTATTATTATTATTATTATTATTATTTTTATCATCATCATCATCATTCTTATTATTATTATTATTATTATTAGTATTAGTATTAGTATTATTATTATTATCAATAACTGTCTTTTTTTATACTTTGTATGTCTCATTTGTTTTGACCTGCTGTTCACATTTTATTATGCTTTTTTCTTTCTTTCTGTATGTTATATATTATGTCTGATTTCTGCTTGTTGTTTACATTTTATTGTTATTATTATCTTATTCAGTTTTGTGTGTAAAATTGTAGTGTACTTTGTAAATTTGTAGTGTTTTTGTAACGCAGTTTTATTCCTGGTTGAGTGTTAGAGAAGGCCGTATGGCCTTAACTCTGCCAGGTTAAATAAATCATTATTATTATTATTATTATTATTATTATTATTATTATTATTATTATTATTATTAATCTAAGAGAAGATTTAGTTTCAGCCCAAGTGACATTAGGGGGACTGGTTACTCGTATCCAAATCTGTAACTTATTAGTTATAAAATTACTTTGAATTCCAACTAACCAGAAAGATAAATGTATTAAAGTGTCAAATCAATTCTACGCCTATTTCAAGCAAAGATAATTTTAATTAAACAAAGTAAATTTCCTTCAAGTGCTACTCCGTCTATGTACTCAGAAAATGTCAGTGTTCGTGAATGACGGAGTACGCCTGGTGTTTTGTCTAGCCTGCAAAATATAAGTGGTCCCCACTTCAAGGTCGAACATTCGGTCGGATGCTCGACCTTGACGGATGTTCTCTGACCGGTCGAATATAAACCGGACCTAAAGCCTCTTCTTCAGTATTCGACTGTAGACACAAAACAAGACGGAATTTCGAACAAAATATTGTCGGCGGACATGAATGGAGTGAAAATTCAAATATCTTTGACTTTGCCATGGAATCAAATTGTATGAAATAACTCAATGAGATGTTATTTAATATAAGTAAAGTAACTGCAATTCAAGTCTACATAATTTAACATTCTATAATGTAATGTTTTCTATTTTACATTTTTTATAACTGAAGTACTCCTTAACCTAACACCTCGTTAATTAATTGATTTTATCCTGTGTCTAGGTTTCACTTACCTCAGAGATACATGAATGGCAGGAATTCACTAGAAACAGAAACATCAGTAACATGTAGATGACGCTGATGTTCATAGAGGAGTACACTTCCGGCGACTTGAAGCCCACGGACTTCGCCACGTTGAAATAAATTATGTACACGGAGGAGAAAAAGAGAGTGTGCATGTAAAGCAATAAGAAGAGGGAATACACGGAGTTCAGTATCTGGGCCGTCACACATGTGCGATCATGCAGCGATGAGAGCGTACACACTGAAGATCTTGTAACGGGGCCTAGGAGCACACAGTTTATGTGCTCCAAGTACTTCTTCAACAGTAGTACGGAGTTAACAAACACCAGATACAAGATAGACTCTGAAAATGCTATCGGTATGATTATCAAAAATGATGTCATGACCACTTCATCTTTGATCCAGTAATACGTTGTACAGGATGACACCATAACGAATGCCAGAGCTATCTGAGCACAGACTGATATCGCTCTATAGCCTTCTTTCGGTTTTAGAGCGTAATTTATCATAATCAGGTGTTGTATTGCCACCTGCAGTGTCTTCTTCTTGTACCATAGTCCAAGAGTTGATACTGAGTAACAGAAAAAAATATTTAACCTCACCAGTATTCCAACAATTTCGCACATTGACGTTGTATCCATACTCTCAACTTCCCACATTAAATCTTCAATTGATATAATAAGAAAAAACGAAAACAGAAGAACAGTCCACAGTATGGACCAAACCGATGTTTTCAATTGGAATGAACCTTTGCTATTAACATACGTGAAAGGAAATATTCCAAGAGTTTTTGAAAAAAAGTAGAATATTTTCATGACGGAGTAAAATTCTCCTTCATAAAATGTCTGCTCCATGGCTCTCGTAGAATATCTGTGGTCTCCTCTTCCGCTGAACTCGTCTTACATTATTATTAAGAGTACCCTACTCAGCAGACTTGTAGAGTAAGAGCACACACTACATTGATGAAGTACTCCCTAGTGCTTTTAATCAAATTTAATTAATGAAAATGATAAGAAAGGAAGGCCAGCAACAACGTTGAAGGATAATGTACAAACAGTGATGTAGTTATTACATTTAAAAGACGGCCAGTGTTACAAGAGAGAAGATTTAAAATGTCTATCAGAAGATGTGTTATATATTAAAATATGTTGATTATGTACTGTATATACTGGTAAATAGGTATAGATAGGCATGTTTGTATGTAGATGTTTGGGATGATATTAAATATTTTAGAGAACGGTAGTATAGATTATTGTGAGTAAAAATAAACATGTGTCCAATTTTCAATGGTTGTGGAGACACAGTTGTTTGAATATTAAGGGGAGAGGATGGTATTTTTTAAACTTTTTTCATATTTGGTGTAAACTATTAATTTTTTGTATGTAGAGAGCTCATAGCTATGGCAACTCAACCAAATAAAAATATTTTGAAAACAAAAAATTATTTCGAGCCCCAAATTTGAAAAAATATACCCAATGCAGGATTGTACTAAAACCGATGTATATAAACCGTTTTTAAAGATAGTTTCAGACAGTTTTTTGCAATGTATTTACAAAAGCATGTTCTACAAACTATCTGTAACAGAATTTTGATATTAGTCCCTACGTTTGTAAAATAAACAATTAAAATATAATAACAATTTTCTGATTTCCTTTCTTGCAAACAAACGGACGTATTTTTAAAATGAAATCAATTAACAAAATTCTGTTACAGAGAAAAGTTTCCTAATAGTCTAAAGAATGTGTGTTCTAAATTTCATGCATGTATCTTTAATAGTTCAGAAATTATGTCCATTTTTGTCTGGCAATGTAGCAAATAAAATGAAGTTACTGGAAACCGATAAAAGCGGGCGTGTAATTTGAAAATCCATAGCGTAGGAAGTTTAAAAATGACGTCTCAACATCCGATAAGGACACAAATACCCACAGTATGTTATGCAATGCATTCCACACACACATATCAAAGGGTATTTAAAAAAAATGTTTTTGAAAATTTAATTTACCGGAAACAACAATACAAGTGGGCGAGTGATTTAAAAATCCATAACGCAGGAAGTTTAAAAATGGCGACTCAACATCCGATAAGGGCACAAATACCCACAAAATGTTATGCTATGCATTCCACACATATCACAGAGTATTTTAAGGAATTTTTTTTTTAATTTACTCATTTTTCACCAAAAAATACCATCCTCTCCCCTTAAGGCATAACAAGCCCTGCAAGTGTCGATCGCCTTATATATTCTGAATGCAGCATTGTTCATAATGGATTTAGAGAAACAGGTGTTTGTAGTTAGCCTTTACAGATCCGATGCGCGTTCAATTCTGAAATACTAGATGGTAAGCACTCGGAGCTCTGAATAACGTTTTGAAATGAGCTTAAGCAATAAACGTAATCATTACGCCATCTGTCTTCCTTTCTTGTGTCTTGTAATGCTTGTTATATATAGAGTCCTGTGTTTGGTTACCTAAAGCCTCCAAGCAATCCGCAACAATGTAGGTATGTATGGAGTATAGCTTGACGTCATCGAACCTTACTTAGTTCAGATCTGCTGTTCAGTAAACATACGAAAACAAAACAAAGCGAGGTGGTTGGAAATAAGTGCTACAATAGAAGAATTTGGTAGCAAGCACGTTATTAGGAAAGAAGAAAATGTATTTTTGTGCGAGATCGTGCGTATTTGCTTGTTTTCCGCACAGAACCAATACGCGGTAAGTGTGAAATACCACATTCAGTATTCCCAACGTAACACACATAACAATTTCCCTCTTCTTACCGCTTAAGCGCGACATTCATTTTACTGCTTTAGGCTTTCAACATATTATTTTTAGAGACGTTTAACATAGTAATAATTATAAATCGGAAACTTACCACTGCAATTTCACTTAAATTGCAATTTTAATTATTGTTTTTAAATATTTGCAAAAATTAAGTAAAGTCTACTACTCCACGAAACTTATTGCATTCCTGATACAAGTAACATTAAGGAAGCCGTGAAAAAATCAACAAGATTCCAGTTGCCGATGTTATTACTGCAATATGTTATATAAATAATATTGTTAAAATATTAAAATGAAAAAAATAAATCATTACATAACCTTACCGTTTGTTTTAAGTTCGCATTTATAGACTGGGGGAAAAAAAGACAGACATATATCACGGCCTGCTGGAGTATAGTAAACACAGAAAACATTTTATAGCAACAATGTTGAGGAAAGATATTTTGGTTTTCCGAAGTTGCCGTCATTGAACAGAAACTAACATGGAGATTTCATTGCAACTAATTAGAAATTCGTCTTTCAGGTATGTAATAAACGATCTTCGCACAAAATAATGTACGATACACGAGCGGTATGTTTGTTTTCATGTTCTCGGAAATTAAAAAAGCTCAACTACGTTTCGCTTTTTCAAACCTTTCCTCGAACATGAAAACGTCAACATACCGCTCTTGTAACGTATATTAGGGGAGAGTCGGGTAGTATCGGACATCGGGTAATATCGGACAGTGCGTTTCTTTCATCTACCACCATATGGTAGTACCTGAATGACATGGTTACGTTTGTCTATGCGACATCACAGAAACGCAACCATGTCAATCAGGTACTATCATCGTGTGGTAGATGAAAGAAACTCACTGTCCGATATTACCCGATGTCCGATACTACCCGACTCTCCCCTACTATTTCAGAAAGAAGAAAGTCAGTTATTAAAATTTGTAGATACTCGTAAAGCATGCACTCATAATTTGTTTTATTTTAAGTTTGTGCTGATATTTATGTAATTTCATTTGTTAATTCCAGACTTCAATTAGGCCTCAAGTATCTAGATGCGTTTTACTTATTGTAAAAATCAGGAGTAGAAGAATTCCAGGCGCCATGCCAGGTAGCCATGGCGACTAAAACTTTTACGTGGCGCCTGAATTGTTTATTCCGTTCGAAATTTGTTAAGACCTCGATTGTGTATGCAGATTCTATTATTCCACATTCAACGACCATACCACGAAATGGCAAGTACTCAGCAAACAAAATTCGTGCTGAAATTATTCCAAAATTGAAAGAATCAATGGAAAAACCGGCATTTCGTTTTAAAATTAATAATTTCAGTTCAGTCTTCTCTAAAATTTCATTCTTCGTTTCTTTTACG
The DNA here is from genome assembly GCA_025594305.2 of Periplaneta americana. Lineage (NCBI taxonomy): Eukaryota > Metazoa > Arthropoda > Insecta > Blattodea > Blattidae > Periplaneta > Periplaneta americana. The sequence continues at coordinate 127,788,416 of JAJSOF020000015.1, read as the reverse complement.
CATTTAATTTTGTCCTGTGCCATTACGAATATAACACTGTTACAAAATATTATAAGTTAAAACTGTTTCGTTCAACTACTAGAGCAGTGGTCATCAGCAGTCGCTGAAATGGGTAAAGGGTATCCGGAGCAACAACAAATACACCGTCGTGCAGCAAAGCATACCCGCCAGCAGCTACGGTGCACCACAGTGCAGTCTCTTATCCGCGGGTAAGAGACGCTAGCCCAAGCGTGCTCTATGCTGACGACCGCTGTACTAGAGGATAAACACGAACACATTTTTTATATTGTTTTAGTGCTGCCTATACTTTGTATTTATATTCTTATAGACAACATAGTTTGTTGAAATTTATTTCAATTTATTTATTTGTAAATTTATTATTATTTAAATATTTATTGTAATTTTTATTCAATCTAATAGTCTGTACACCTTCTAGGTTCCCTAAACAAGTGATAGGGCATCAGGAAGTTTAATAATTTCCATAGCTCATACTGCAAACACATCGATCGAAGACAGTTTTCAGTCTATGATACCCTTCATATCACCGGTCGTCCGTGATGCTTCGGTTGGGTGTTTTGCTTTCAGCGGAGTCAGGACACGCGGCAGCCAGCCTGCGGGTCGAACGAGCGATCGATCGCGCGGGATTTGAACCCGGTCCCCAGAGATCATAAACCCAAATGTTAGTACTTGGCCACCATGGTAGTACCATTGTACAGCATAATATTTATATATAGAGTGACCAGATTCACATCGATAAAAAAGAAGATACAAAGCTTAAAAAAGGAGAACATTGTTCGAAAAAGGACAAAAAATATGTACTTAGATTTAGGCTTAGGTCTATATTATACTTTAAATTACGTCAATATATATTTTATTACAAAAGATTTACAGTACAGATGTAGGCTATGTTAATATCTAGTTTATTGCAAAATAACTATGAAAAACTTAATAATAATGATTTTACAGTTAGCTACATATGAAAGTCAAGGGAACTGTAATAAAGCCGTTCAGAGCAGAAGTGGTGTAAGTCAAAAATGGGTAATGAGAGTTGAAGTAAACATTCTGTAAAATACAGCGCAAAGTATCAATTAATATTCACTTTATTTAAACTATTAGTAGTCAGTGGATATCAAGAAGGACATAGTGATTGTTACTTTGCGCTGTATTTTACAGAATTTTTATTTTAAACCTCATTATCCAATTTTGACTTACACCATTTTTGCTCTGAATGGCTCAGTTATTAAAGAGGACAGAAAATATATATTTAGATTTACATTCGCACCTAGATTTCTCGATTCACTAAGCTATCTAATGATTAACTAATTTAAATTACTTAGAGGAGCCTATAGAGCCAACCTCAGCATGATATTCTGTATGTGATATTCCATAATTTAACAGTGGTCTGTATAGCAAGTTTGCTGGTCGACCAATAAAATAAAAAAAAAACTAAGCTATCTGTGAGCAACGATTATAAAAAGGAGGAGAAAAGAGAATTATTATGGTCGTTGGCAATGAGTATATTCCGTCGATGCTGCTCTCACCTACAGGCAAATTACTTGAAAAAGGCTTCAAATCAGATAATTTCAAAATATCAGACATACAAGTTACGAAAAGGATGACATTTCTTGATTTTTTAAAAATCCTCCCGGACCCCGGACAAAGGCCTAAAAAGGAGGTCATGCCGGATAAAAGAGAACGTCTGGTCACCCTATTTGACAAGTTAAATTGTGACCTAGCCACTGTCTCCACTTGGGCGGCAAATTTCGGACTCGCACTTAATCCAAGTAAGACTCAAGCCATAATTATTGGACATAAGCGTTTAGTTAACTCCCTTAATAACAGTAATCTTTCACTTGTTACCCTTAACAACACGCTAATCCCTTATTCATCTGTCGTAAAAAAATCTTGGCTTCTTTTTTTGATAATAATCTAAGTTGGAATTTTCAAGTTAAAGAAACGATAAAAAAAAATCTGTTCCTCCTTTCACTCTTTGAGTCGCTTGAGAAACTTCTTGCCCCAGCAACTAAAACTTACCCTAGTACAAACCCTAGTAATGCCGCACTTCGATTATTGTGACGTTTTGTTAAGTGATCTAAGTTCTGAACTGTCAGTCAAGTTACAGCGAGCTCAGAATATGTGCGTCAGATACGTGTGTAACATCCGACGATATGATCACATATCACCGTCCTTCGCAAGTCTCTCGTGGCTCCGACTTAAAGAACGCAGAACTTTACACTCTTTGTCTTTACTCTTTCGAATCCTGCACACCTCAACACCAAATTACCTTTCGTCTCGTTTCTCTTATCTATACTCTAACCACGACGTAAATACCAGATCACTTATCTGTGGTACGCTAAGTATACCTCTTCATAGAACATCTCGTTATTCATCATCTTTTACAATATCCACCTCGCGTCAATGGAATTTCTTGTCACAAAGTATTAGGGGCTGCAAGACAACAAACACCTTTAAGAACAACTTAAAAGATAACCTTATTAGCATTTCACTCCAATCATACTGATTTAAAATATTACTGACTACACTGTTGCTTTTTTCTTTAGACATCATCCTGATTGTGCTGCATTTTCAAAACTGTCTCATAATAATCTCTTTCTATTATCTAATATCATTTGAAATATATTAACATTCTATGTATTTTAGTTTAATTCTGCTACACAGTTTATTTCAGTGTTTAATTAATAGTTCATAGTATTTTGTTGTTTAATTCGTAAATAACTCTTGTATACATGTAACTCTCATCTAAATCAAATTGTTGAATTCTTTGTAAGTTCATGCATATGTATATACACTTTTTGCTGGTTGAGTGGAAGAGAAGGCCTTACGGCCTTAACTCTGCCAGCTAAAATAAATCATTATTATTATTATTATTATTATTATTATTATTATTATTATTATTATTATTATTTCTATATAACAATTTACATTTCTTTTAATTGAAGAACACTTTAACCTCCCTCCAAGATTCCTTAGTTTATTTTATTCTATGAGTAGTTTCACTTACCTCGGAAACACATGAATCGCACGAATTCACTAGTAACAGCAACATAAATAAATTGTAGAAGACGCTGATGTTCATGGAGGAGTACACTTCCGGCGACTTGAAGCCCACGAACTTCGCCACTTTGAAGAAAATTATGTTCACCCAGCAATATAGTACAGTGACCATGTGAAATAATATGAAGACCGAGTACGCAGAGTTCAGCAGTTGGGCTGCCGTACATGCGCGATCATACAGAGATGCGAGCAGACACGCTGAAGATCTTGTAACGGAGCCTTGGAGCACGCAGTTCATGTGCTCTAAGTACTTCTTCAGGAGCAGGACGAAGTTAACTAACTGAAGATACAACACAGACAATGAAGATATGGTCGGTATGAATATCAAAAAAGACATCATGAAGACGTCGTCTTGAATCCAGTAAAACATGAAAGAGGTTGACAACAGAACGAATGCCAAAACTATCTGAGCAATCACAGATAGCGCTCTGTAGCCGTGATTAGGTTCCAAGGCATAGTCTAGAATAATCAGGTGCTGTATTGCCAACTGCAATTCCTTCCTCCTGTACCAAATTCCAAGAGTTGATGCTGAGTAACAGAAAAATATGTTTAACCTAAACAGTATTTCGAGAAACTCGTACATGGAAGTAGTATCGATACTTCCAACCCGCCATATTAAGTCTTTTATGAATATAACAATAGATGATGAAAACAGGAAACCAGTCCACAGCATGGACGAAACAGATGTTTTCAATTGAAATGAATCTTTGTTACTAACATAAGTGAAAGGAATTACTCCGAGAACTTTTGAACAAAAGTACAATATTTTCATGACGGAGTAGAATTCGCCTTTATGAAATGTCTGCTCCATTTTATTTGTAGAATGGCCTATATGCGGTTTTCTCTCCTGCTAAACTAAACTCGTCATTCTGTAGTAATATAGTTTATTCTAAACTGACGCAGAATATGAGCACTTACCTCAATTGATGTACTCTCCGGCGCTTTGCTGAAATGTAATTGATTATAATAAGCCTATAAGAGAGGAAGGCCTACAACAACTCGGATAATGTGCAAACTGCGATGTAGTTATTAAATTTAGAAGAGGACCAGAGTTAAAAGAGATAAGAATGGAAAAGGGCTATCGGAAGATATATTAGCTATAATTTTAAAAAACCTATTATAATATATACGAGTATGGGCGTAGTGTGGATACAGGTTGATTCATGAAGTATGACCCATACTTTACGAATTCCAAAAGGTGCATCATACTTCATGAACCTACATAACTATATATATATATATATATATATACAGGACATCATTTTATTTTTACTTCAATTTTTATTGTACCTGAGTTTTTTTAATGTACTTCACACCCACCCCTTCTACTAGTAAACTTCCAATCGTCCTCCACACAGAACCAAGGCCGCGTATGCAGCAAACAGTACTGAGTGAGTATAGTACGTTCCAGAAATACATTCGCGTTTTCAAGTGGCGAAAGTGCTTTCAATATTGAATCATATTTTCGCACAGGTACTATCGTCCGTTTGTCTACGTCGCATCCCGGTTTCCCTCACCCGCTTCTGCTCGCCATTCTGTAAAGGCTAGTGGCTGGGTGTCTTAGATCTTTTCGGAAAACATTAATTTCTGTTATGAATTGGACGTCTACGTAATATTATACAACTGTTGAAAATAACTTAAATAAAAAGGGCCTCGTTAAGTGATTAACTGTCACGTGACTTCCCCTTTCTACGACCCTGCGACAAAACCACTTGGACGGACAGTAGATAGTATGTCTGAGTAATTTTATCTTTTTGGAACGAGCAGAAATGAACGGCCACCATTTTGAAAACTGTGTTTAAATATCCATTTTATGATTATTTTTCAATTTAACTTCATTCTCTACATTGTACGCCAATGTGCTGTAGACAGTATAATATACTCTGCATAATGAATACGTCCGAATGTATAGCTCAGTTCGTGAGTAAAAGCACTTATTGTTAATACAGTACTGTATTTTGATTAAACAAAAACCTAATAAAAATTATCAAACTCAAAATCGCAATATTTCCTAGTTTACGTAAATGGCTGAACCACTTTTCTTCCCTCCTATACCTAGTAAAATGATTTGTTTGTATTTTACGCCAGTGTCATCGAAAAGTAAAAAATTAGTATGTCGACTAGAAATTTTTCTCCACTCTACATTTCTATTACATAAGTACTTGTTCTTAGTACACATGGTTTAACATTCTAAAAGCCAGTGTTTCTCTTAGATATTTTGATTTCTCGTAATTGAGCTTTTCTTTTATTAAACTCCAAGAGAGAGCATTGATTCTACGTCTATGTATGACTTACCTCTGACACACATGAATGACAGGAATTCACTAGATACAGCAACGTGAATACGAAAAAGAAGAGGCCCATGTTCATAGCGAAGTACACTTCGGGAGACTTGAAGCCCACGGACTTGGCCACGTTGAAGAAAACTGTGTGCACCAAACAGATTAAGATACTGGCCGTGTAAAGCAAAACGAAGGCCGAGTACACAGTGTTCAGCAGCTGAACCGCCTCCCCTGCGCGATCATAGAGAGAAGCAAGAATACTGACAGCTGAGCTTTTGAGGGAACTTTGGAGCACACGGTTCATGTGCTCAAAGTACTTCTTCAAGAGTAACACGAAGCTCACAAATTGTAGATACACAAGAAACACTGCCAACGAAATCGATACTGTTATTAGTAAAGGTTGTATGTCAGCTTCACTTTCAATCCAGAAATGTACTGCAGATGAGAACATTGCGACGAATGCAAAAACTATCAGAGCACAAATGGATATAGCTCTGTAGCTATGTTTGGGCTTCAGAGCATAATCTAAAATAACTAGTTGTTGTAATGCCGAATGTAGTTTCTTCCTGTTGTACCAAAATCCAATAACTGACGCTAGGTAACAGGAGAGCAAATTTAACCTTATGAGTACACTGAGTAATTTATACATTGATGTCGTATCAATAATGCCAAGCTCCGATATCATTTCTTTTGTGAATATAGAAACAACGAACGACAAAACAAAGCCACTCCACATTACGGATGAGACGGATATTTTTAACTCGAATGAATCTTTGCTTCCAACATACGTAAAAGGTATTATACCAAGAGGTTTTGAACAGAAGTAGAATATTTTCATGACAGATTCAAATTCACTTTTACAGAATATCTGCACCATTGTAATTGAACACTTTCCTTCCTGGACAAAATCATCATGTATAAATATAAAGAGTTATGCTCCTTGCCTTCAAGCGCATGAGCACGTAGCTCGATTCATTTTCCCAGTAATGCGTTTAATCCACTTTAATTCATTAGAGAGTTGGGAACTACAGTCTTTGAAACTGACAACATTGGTGTGAGAATCCAATTATGTATAGGCCTAATTGATTCAAGTAATCTACCATCTCGACTACAGTGAATGCGTTTCACTTTGACAGGAATTAATTTAGTTGTTTTTGAGTAAAGAATTGTGATTGAGTGAGGTGATTCAGTAGTTTTTGGTAGACTATTTAACGACGCTGTATCACCTACTAGATTATTTAACGTAGACACATTTGGTCATAGAGAGATGGTTTTTGGCGAGATTAGACCGAGGATTCGCCTTACGATTGGGTAAACCTCTGAAAAACCCAACCATGTATTCAGCCCAAGCGAGAATCGAACCCATGTCCGAGCTCAACTCTAGATCAGCAGGCAGGGGCCTCAGCCGACTGGACTACACTGGTGGCCTGGGTTCAGTACTAAAATAGCAGCCTTGCTTTCGGGTGCTCTAATCCCATAGACCGCCAAACTGATTCGGTTTTTCTTGGTTTCTCTACTCAATTGTGTAAATTCCGGGTGTCTTTTACTTCTTACGGAGGAGAGATCAGAAGACTTAAGGCCCATTCACAATAAAAATTACACATAACCGTAACATAAACACTAAAGTTTGTGCCAAACTGATTAAATTTTTCCTGGTTTCCCTACTCACTTGTGTAAATGCCGGGTAAGTCTTTTACTTTTACGGAGGAGAGATCAGAAGGCTTAAGGCCCATTCACAATAAAAATTAAACATAACCGTAACATGAACACAAAAGTTTGTGCCCAGGTTATCAAATTGGATCATTCACAATGATTTACATAAACATTACCGTTAGACGTTAACATAAAGTTTGCAAACTCAAAATTTCATGCTTATGCTTACGTGATTTGCAAACGGTACACAATTGTGGAGCGCTGAAGTATACAACAGACGTTGTTGTTATGTTTCCATGGTTACCAAGTATCAGTGGCGTATACTGGTTAAAGGGTTTGAGCTACCGCTGACCCTATTATTACACAAAATATATCTAACAATTACTTTAATTTTAATTACTATGGTAAAACTAATAATACAAAATTATTACATTATGTTATATTATAAACTTTTTCTTTTGTAATTTCCTTGGGCTACCGCCGGTAGCCTCGGTAGCCCGCAAAATACGCCCCTGCCAAGTATCTTTCCAGTTATGTTTATGTTCCCATCGTGAATGTTCTTGATTTTACCGTAACGTTTACATTTTTAAGTTAACACTTACGTTATGTTTAATTTTCATTGTGAATGAGCCTTTACACTGTAGCCTAAAGCTTTTTTTTTTTCATAAATGTTTGTAGCTATTATTCCTTTCATAATACGATTTTGTAGCTGATTTGTGAATTATCTAGAGGCTTTGTCTATATCTAGTTCTATTATCAGGCAACATATCTCACGTGACGATTTGTGTCAGAGAAAGAACAATTGTGGAGATTTCGAACAAAAACGGTCACTTCCACGTTTACAGAAGTATCTTTCTGAATATTTTACTGTTTTTTATTCTAGTTCGGTCATTTCCGTGAGAAACAGTATGGTAAAATCAGTATCTTCAATCGAAACTGGATAATTCCATATCATTCTAATGCCAATATGTCATTGTCTTCAAAAACTTACATTTTCAACATTAGTGTTGTAATTACCATTCCATTAAAAATCGGTCATTTCCACTTATATGTGCAAGAGTGATCATATCTTACTGCTAATTGAAATTATTGTAAAGTGTTATAATATATTAATTTTTCCATGATAAAGTACAATGAAAGTGAAGGATATCTAGGGAAATGTGTATGTTTTACTGTTATAAATGTCAAATAGACCACCTCTGTGGTGTAGGGGTCAGCATGCTGGTCTCTTACGCAGAGGGCCCGGGTTCGATTCCCGATCGGGTTGAATTTCCTGGTTGAGGTTTTTCAGGGTTTTTCCTCAACTGTAAGGCAAATGCCAGGAAATTCGGGCCACAACATCCCTGAATATCACCGGTCTCATTCATCACCGAAATCATATTCATAACAAATCAGTAATACATATACAGTCGCCATTTAGTTCACAACAATAGAACCAATCTCAACAATAGGACACAGACTTTCGGATTTCAACCAAAGATTAACTCGCGATATTACCAAAGATGTTAAAGCGAGTATAAATACAGCGAGAAAAAAAAAGTGAAATAGTTTTTTTTTTCTAATAAGAGTGAACATATCCTTCGTATTTCCGAACAAAACCGAACATTTCAAAATTTTTTTGTCTATAAAATGCACAGAAAATGACTAAAATCATTATTATTAACACCATTAGAAAAACGGACGTAATATGCACGACACATAAAATTGTCGTTCTCTTTTGGGCAAAGTGAGGCTCGATACAGTTTTTTCTACTTCCTGAGAAAAAAAATACTATTTTGTAAATGACCGGTTTTGTTCGCAACATCCACAATTATTATTATTATTATTTATGTACATCTAAATCTGATTACTGTAATTTGTTACTAGTCGGCGATGTATGCAATGGAGAGGAAAGGGAACTGGGCACCCTATCCCATTATCTCCTGGCTTAGTTTCCTCATGAGTGAAACCGTATTGGTGTCACTTATGAGATTTTAATCAGTTTTCGGACAGTTACTTAAAGAACAACTTTTAAGTAATAAATTAAGATAGAGTTTTCCTGATATGAGGAATTCAAAATACTATGTCAGCTGCCACAGTAATTAAAATTGACATTCATGAAAACAAGAGTTATTATTATAGCAATAACAATAGCAGTAATAATACGTAACTTTATAACGATAAACTTCAAGATCGAATGTGTTATAATTGTGATTAAAACGTAGGAAAAAAGTAAAAAATCAGGATGTCATCTAGAAATGTTCACCCTCTGTACATTTTTTTTTTTATAAATAAGTTAAGTACATGTCCTTAGAACACATGGTTTTTATGTTCTAAAGCCAACGTTCTTCAGAAATATTTGGTTTTTTTTTTTTCGTAATTGAGCATTTCCTTAATTAAACTTCAAGAGACAGCATTGATTCTAGTCTATGTATCACTTACCTCTGACACACATTAATGTCAGGAATTCACTAGATACAGCAATATGAATAAGAAATAGAGGAGGCCTATGTCCATGGCGAAGTACACTTCCGGAGACTTGAAGCCTACAAACTTGGTGACGTTGAAGAAAACTGTGTGCACCAAACAGATTAAGATACAGGCCGTGAAAATCAAAACGAAGACAGAGTACACAGTGTTCAGCAGCTGAACCGCCTCTCCTGCGCGATCATACAGAGAAGCAAGAATACTGACAGCTGAACTTCTGAGGGGACGTTGGAGCACACGGTTCATGTGCTCAAAGTACTTCTTCAAGAGTAACACGAAAGTCACAAATTGTAGAAACACAATAGATACTGAAAACGAAATCGTTATGATTATCAGTGAAAACTGTATGTCACCTTCATTTTCAATCCAGAAATGTGCTGTTGATGAAAACACTGCGACGAATGTCAGAAGTATCTGAAAACAGACGATCATAGCTCTGTAGCTATGTTTGGGTTTCAAAGCATAATCTAAAATAACTAGTTGTAATGCCGAATGTAGTTTCTTCCTGTTGTAGAAAAGTCCAATAACTGATGCTAAATAACAGGAAATCGCATTTAATCTCAACAGTACACTGAGTAAGTAGTACATTGATGTCGTATCTTTAACGTCAAGCTCCGATATCATTTCTTTTGTGAATATAGCAACAACGAACGAAAACACAAACCCACTCCACGTTACTTGAAGCCTACAAACTTGGTGACGTTGAAGAAAACTGTGTGCACCAAACAGAGGCCGTGAAAATCAAAACGAAGACAGAGTACACAGTGTTCAGCAGCTGAACCGCCTCTCCTGCGCGATCATACAGAGAAGCAAGAATACTGACAGCTGAACTTCTGAGGGGACGTTGGAGCACACGGTTCATGTGCTCAAAGTATTTCTTCAAGAGTAACACGAAAGTCACAAATTGTAGAAACACAATAGATACTGAAAACGAAATCGTTATGATTATCAGTGAAAACTGTATGTCACCTTCATTTTCAATCCAGAAATGTGCTGTTGAAAACACTGCGACGAATGCCAGAAGTATCTGAGAACAGACGATCATGGCTCTGTAGCTATGTTTGGGTTTCAAAGAGCAATCTAAAATAACTAGTTGTTGTAATGCTGAATGTAGTTTCTTCCTGTTGTAGAAAAGTCCAATAACTGATGCTAAGTAACAAGAAATCGCATTTAATCTCAACAGTACACTGAGTAAGTGGTACATTGATGTCGTATCTATAACGTCAAGCACCAATATAATTTCTTTTGTGAATATAGCAACAATGAACGAAAACACAAACCCACTCCACGTTACGGATGAAGCGGATGTTTTTAACTCAAATGAATCTTTGCTTCCAACATACGTAAAAGGTATTATACCAAGAGGTTTTGAACAGAAATAGAATATGATATGATATATGATATATATTTCTCCACAGCACTTCTTTACATGTAATGGTGTACCTCACATTTCTGTACCCGGTGCCACCATTAACATATTATTACAATAACACATTATTTGCAGTACACGTCTAGACAAATACTCCCAATTATACTATGTACCTTTTTTGTTCCTTGGTCCATCTCCCCTACATTTCAATTGAAGGTTACACGGGAAAAACGATCAAGGTCCATCAAAAATCGAAATTGAGTTAATAATGCTTTCTTATAGTGGAAAGGATGTACTATCATGTGGTCTAGCTAGTAATAAGAAATCATCGTTCTTGATATTCCACTACGTCAATTTCTATTAAATACACACATAAGAAAGTAATAAGTGCTTAAACTTTAAAATTCGTTTTTCTCGAAACTTTCTAAAATGGACCTTGATCGTTATTCCCGTGTACCCTTCAATTGATATTCTCTATTTGTTCATTAATCCTAATATATCTGATATTGTATATTCCTTTCCCACACCCCTTTTCCTCTAACTACTATTCACTAAAATCTCAATTTCAATAATTGAAAAATTATTTTTCTCTATAAATTATCATATTGAATTATTTGTCCTATTTGTTCTTTGACCTTTTATTCATTTACCGTTCCAATGTTCAAATGTTAGTACTAATTTTATGCTGTCACTTGTTCACTTCTCTTAACCCTTTCTCACTATTTTCACTCATTCCTATTTGCGCTCACTTCCACTTTCTCACTATTCTGCTTACACCTAATCCATTGTCACTATTATCACTTCCTATAAATACTTATATTTTATTCTGCACATCTGCTTATACACTTTCTCTCTGCCATATACTTCTCGATCTTTTCCACTTTCACTTTACTTGCACTTTTTGATCACAACCCCAATTTTTTTTACACATATCAAATATCTCTGCTAAATCCTCAACTGTCGCAAGTTCTGACCTTTCATTACTGTTCGTCTCTGCCTTATTTCTGTCTTTGTCTTTCTTTCTATTTATTTCTTCTTCTATTCCTCTTTTATTCCCCCCTTCGCTTTCACTTTCACATACTATATTTCCACTTACACTTGCACCCTTATTCTTTACACTATTTCCTTCCCTATCACTTCCCGACTCTTGGTTTCTCTTTTTATCACCCCTCGCCTTTTTTCTAGCGCCCGTGTTGTTTGTTCCGTTCTTGTCAGCATTGCTTCTGGAGTGCGCTAACCTTACCGCCATCGTATGGAGATTAGGAATCCGCTTGTGCTGCACGATCACGTTACTGTTTTCTTCTCCTTGCTTTGTCACCATCTTTACACTTCAGAAGTAGAATATTTTCATGACAGATTCAAATTCACTTTTACGAAATATATGCACCATTACTGAATAATATAATTAAACACTGTTCTTTCTGGACAAGATTGTTAGATGTAAAATATATTAACAGTTATGCTTCTTACCAGCAAGTGGATGAACATATAACTCAATTGATTTTCCCAGTAATGCTTTTAATGCACTTCAATTCATTAGGGAGTTGGGAAATGTATTCTTTCAAATTAATAATATTGGTGTGAGAATCCAATTATGTATAATTGATTCAAGTAATCTACCTTTCTTGGGCTGATTATCTGGTTGGCTTCTTCCGAGGTTTTCCCCAACCGTAAGGTGAGTGCCAGGTAATCTATGGCGAATCCTCGTCCTCTCTCGCCAAATATCATCTCGCTATCACCATTCTCATCGACGCATAAAATAACCTAGCAGTTGATACAGCGTCGTTAAATAACCAACTAGAGAAACAGAACTTTCAGATGACAAGACTGCCGAAAGAATATCTGAAAAGTATTTGATCATTTAGAAGAATTTAACTTAGCAAGAAATTAATTCCGCATGTTCTATTATTATTATTATTATTATTATTATTATTATTATTATTATTATTAGTTTCTGTCTTGGTCATCAGTCGTCAATTTCATACCCTACAAACAAAAAATATCACGAGTCGCCACTGACTCTTGTTCTATGAATGATACTTGTAGCCGAACAGCCGCGACGAAAACGACAACGAGAACGGAAAAATTGTTAAAATTTGTTTAAATGTGAGCATTCACAATTAAAGAAAAGCTTGCCGGAGCTCGGGAAGTCTACACTTCTGGAGTAACGGTTAGCGCGTCTGATCGCGAAACCAGGTGGCCCAGGTTCGAATCCCGATTGAGGTTACCTGATTGAGGTTTTTTCGAGGGTTTTCCCCTCAACCCAATATGAGCAAATGCTGGGTAACTATCAGTGCTGGACCCCGGACTCATTTCACCGGCGTTATCACCTTTATTTCATTCAGACGCTAAATAACCTAAGATGTTGATACAACATCGTAAAATAACCCACTAAAAAAAGCTCAGGAACGGGAACGTGAAAGTTGGCGAAGTTTAAACTTTGCCGTTCTTAGTTCCAATCACAGCCTATTATATTCACTCTGTTGTCGTCATAAAGCTATTTGGTCGTCGTATATTTCGAAGCAAGGCGGCCGTGACATAATTCCTTCTTCACCCATCGTTTCTAACTAACAGAAATTCATTAGAATCATTTTCAATATATGCTACATGTATGTGTGACCAGATTATCACTTGAATTGAATTCTTAAAATATTCTGTGTCATAAATTTTGAAGTTGGTTAACCTGTGTTTATAGCCTATTCGCTGGCTTGTACTAATGAGACAACGCCCTTGGCCAATAATACACAAATAACATCATTAAAAGGCGTAATATGGACTTAACATATCGTTTGAAATACATATAGATGACCTCTTGCATCTGTATTACGAGAAGAAAGGGAAGTATGTTAGCGGCGATGTTGCCAGATTGATGAAACTTCCAACTTAATTTTCTAATTGACTGAGCTTTTAATCACAAAACGTATTATAGATTTTCTATTCATTTAAAATTACCTATCGTCCATTTCAATCTGCAGGATTATTTCATTTCCACCATGTATATGTGTAAAGTTACACCACAGTCTAGTATATATAGTCACGAAGCTTGAGTTTATGAGGGTACTAGAAACAATTGACTGTGCAGGTACTATTTCGCATTGTCTGTAATGAGGCGATACTAGAGATCCTAGTGGTTAGCAACTATCTATGGATGCATATTTACTACGTATTGAGCTTCGTGACTCTGTATACTAGACATGTGGTTACACCATCTCTCAATTCATTTCATGATGAAATAACGTAACACAAAACAGATGTCAGAGCTCAATCAGTTAAGGCGATTGCCTGCCGACCCGGAGTTGCCCTCGGGCGCCGGTTTGATTCCCGCTTGGTCTGATTACCTGCTTGGGAATTTTCCGAGGTTTTCCCCAACCGTAAGGCAAATGTCAGGTAATCTATGCCGAATCCTTAGCCTCATCTCGCCAAATATCATCTCGCTATCACCAATACAATCGACACTAAATAACACAGTAGTTGATATAGCGTCGTTAAATGATCGAGTTAAAAAAACAGACGTCAGTCTCTTGTGTGATAGTATGTGGCGAGAATGAAGTTTCTATCAGAATCCTTCGTTTGTTTTATTCTATGTCTAGCTTTCACTTACCTCGGAAACACATGAGTGACAGGAATTCACCAGGAACAGAAACATTAATAACATGTAGAAGACGCTGATGTTCATAGCGGAGTACACTTCCGGTGACTTGAAGCCCACGAATTTCGCGACGTTGAAAAATATTATGTACACACAGCAGAATAAGTGGGATGCCAAGTAAAGTAATAGGAATACCGAGTACACGGAGTTCACCAGCTGGGCCGCCGCACATGCGCGGTCATACAGAGATGCGAATAGACACACTGAAGATCTTGTAACGGAGCCTTGGAGCACACTGTTTGTGTGCTCCAAGTACTTCTTCAACAGCAGGACGAAGTTAACGAACTGCAGATACAAGATAGACATTGAAAATGTGGTCGGTATGATTATCAAGAAAGACATCACGACCACTTCGTCTTTGATCCAGTAATACGTTAAAGCGGATGACAACATAACGAATGCCAGAGCTATCTGAGCACAGACTGATACCGCTCTGTGGCGGTGTTTCGGTTTTAGAACGTAGTCTAGAATAATCAGGTGCTGAATTGCCAACTGCAGTTTCTTCCTCCTGTACCATAGTCCAAAAATTGATGCTGAGTAACAGAAAACTACGTTTAACCTCACCAGTATTCTGAGAAATCTGTACATTGAAGTAATATCGATATTTTCAACCTGCCATATTAAGTCTTTTATGAATATGATAAGAAATAATGAAAACAGGAAAACAGTCCAAAGTAAGGATGAAACAGATGTTTCCAATTGAAATGAATTTTTAGTACTAAGGTATGTGAAAGGAAATATCCCGAGAGTTTTTGAACAAAAGTAGAACATTTTCATGATGGAGTAAAATTCGCCTTTATGAAAAGCCTGTTCCATGGTATTTGTAATATATGTGAGTTTCTCTTTCGTTAAAGTCGTAGCACATTTGTATTAAGAGTCGCGCTCCTCAACACACGCAGAACATGAGCACTTACCTCAATTGATGACTCCCCAACATTCTCAAACAATTTTAATTGATTATAATGTTAAATGTGTTTGCACAGCAAAACTCTCTATTTTGGCGTCTGTATCATAACTTAATTTCAATGGCATTTCAATTCAATAAATTCATAAATATAAGTAACCTACGGCCACAGCGCACAACACATGTTTTCGATTAACTTATGGCAATTTAGCCTAAAATGTAGGCTCATTTTTACGATCGCCAGTTAGAAGTTTAGGATTACTTCTACTAGGACTTTACCAACAGTTGAATTTCACAATATCTAGTTGAAGAAGACATCTACCGATAAAATATTGCCTAACTTGAATTGATCTTTACCGTAGCATATCTTCCAATAAAAACATAACGAAATAATATTTTGAAATTCTATATTGTCCTCAATTGAACAAAATAACAAAAAGAAATCTTGTAATTTCTTTGAAAGTGATAGGCCTACTGATGAACAGTTCGAGATACACGTACATAAGAAGACCTAAAATATTCAGAACAAGGAATTTTCTGAAAGTTTGAACCAACAGCCCCTATCCTGAGTAAGATTAATCCATTCTCTACCATCATATCCCACCTCACTCAGATCCACTTTAATATTATCTTCCCGTCTACGTCTCGGCCTCCCCAAGTGCCTTTTTCTCTCTGGCCTCCCAACTAACATTCTATATGCATTTCCGAATTCGCCCATACGTGCCACATGCCCTGCCCATCTCAAATGCCTGGATTTAATGTTCCTAATTATTATTCTGGTAATAATGACACCTCGTTGACAAAATTCTGCTTACACCACTGCCCACTGTATAGGTTACAAGAACGTTCACGGCGTCAAGACCTGGTGCCGTCGAGAAAAAGAAGAAAATTCAGTCCTGCTGATGCAATACCATATTTTCGCGGATTACATACTCGAATTCTGACAATACTATCATATAAATAAATATACTTTATGAGAATATTGACAAACAAAAAAAATCGTCAACAATAAAGCAATGATCATTTGTATTACTCAACACAAAAAGTTAAAAGAGCACACAGGAAGTAAAGAAAAATTACTCACAACAAAATTCAAAATGACAGTCATAATCACAAATTATACCAATATTTCAATCAACTTCAGAACACGAGACTTCAAATGTACACTAAACCTTGTTGAATAGAAAACTAGGAATGATTAAACCATATTTTTCGTAATAGCCGTCTTCTTTCCACAAACAAAAGAAATAAATCCTTAGGGATATTTACGATTCTCACGAAAATGACGACTATATTACATTACCCAATATGGCCGCCGTATAGGTAACAAATACGTTCGTGACGTCATCAATAATGTCACGGTCCTTCCTTCGATTCTTTAGAATTACCGAAAAATCTATTCACCGACAATATAGAGTGCCAGTTTTCTTATTTATACTTCAGTTGGAAGCAAGCGTGTATGAGTTCACTCGACGGATATGAATGGAGTGTCAATTCGAATACGTGTACCAACTCTGCGAATACAAATGAAGTGTTACTTCATATAAATATAGTGACTGTGTTTATCCTGGACACGACTTACGACTCTACAATTTAATGCTTATATTTGAAAATTTGAAACTGTTGAAGGACTCAACCTACCACAACGATATCTCATTGATTTTATTCTAACTCTATGTTTCACTTACCTCAGAAATACATGAATGGCAGGAATTCACTAAGTACAGCAATGTGAACAACATGTAGAAGACGCTGATGTACATGGCGGTGTACACTTCCGGCGTTTTGAAGCCCACGGATTTCGCCACGTTGAAAAAAACTGTGTACACCAAGGAAAATAAGAGGCAGGTCGTGTAAAGCACTAAGAAGACCGAGTACGCAGAGTTCAGCAACTGGGCCGCCTCCTCTGCGCGATCACGTAGAGAAGCGAGCAGACACACTGAAGATTTTGTAATGGGGTCTTTGAGCACACGGTTTATGTGCTCCAAATACTTCTTCAGCAGCAGGACGAAGTTAACAAACTGTAGATATAACACAGACAATGAAAATGCGATTGGTATGATTATCATAAAAGACGTGACCACTTCTCCTTTAATCCAGTAATACGTTGTAGAGGATGACACCATAACGAATGTCAAAGCTATCTGAGCGCAGACTGATATCGCTCTGTAGCCGAGTTTTGGTTTCAGAACGCAGTCTAGAATAATCAGGTGCTGTATTGCCAGCTGCAGTTTCTTCTTCCTGTACCATAGTCCAAGAATTGATATTGAGTAGCAGATAAATGCGTTTAACCTCACCAGTATGCCGAGAAATTCGTACATCGAAGAAGTATCCATTCTTTTAACCTGCCATATTAAGTCTTTTGTGAATATAATAAGATATAACGAAAACAGGAAAACAGTCCAAAGTATGGACGAAACGGATGTCCTCAATTGAAATGAATCTCTGCTACCAACATAATTGAAGGGAATTATTGCAAGAATTTTTGAACAGAAATAGAATATTTTCATGACGGAGTAAATTTTGCTTTCGTAAAAGGCCTGCTCCATGGTGCTCGTAAAATACATGTTATACGCGTCACACATTAGCATTAAGAGTGCAGCCAAACAACAGTCGTAGATATGAGCACTTAGCTCAATTATTGACGTAGTCCCTAGTGCTTTCAAGCGAATTTAATTGATCGTATTTCTGAATGTGTTTGTAGAGGGAAACTAATTCTCATTCCAAACAAGAAGACTTCACAAGTGAGCAAACATAACGCAAAATCCTTCCGCGCCCCAACAGCTGATTGGTTCCATGTTCGCGCCGGAAAATGAGAAGTGCATCAGTACGTGTGGGGCAATAACAGATGATGTGACATAATAGATCATTATTTCAAACTAACACGCTAACATAAAGCATTGAATGCATCCGTGATTTGTACTTACACCATGAGTCCCCGATGTAGCTCAGTCGGCTAAGGCGCTTGCCTGTCAATCCGGAGTTGTAGTCGGGCACGAATTCGATTCTCGCTTGGGCTGATTACCTGGTTGAGTTTTTTCCGAGGTTTTCTCCAACCGTAAGGCAAATGTCAAGTAAACTATTGCGAATCCTCGACCTCATATCTCCAAATACCTTCTCGCTATCACCAATTTCATCGTCGCTAAATAGCCTCGTAGTTGATATGTAATGAAAAACTTACAATATGAAGCATACAATTTGTCATGTCAGTTAACGGATTGTTTCTAAAGGGTTTCCCCAAAGGCTGTGGAATTTGAGCCCTGAATTACCGGAAACTGCTTTAGCTATTACAGTCTACACCATAGCGGACTTGGGTTCAAATCCTGGTTGGGGAAAGTTTTTTCTGAGGTTTTTCCTCAGCTAGGTAACTTTCAGTGTTGAATGTCGGATTCATTTCGCCATCATAATTACACTTCCCCTAATCATCCTCATCTCCGTTTCTTCCCTAGGCTTCGGGCTTTCTCCGATGTAGAGTCGCCTGTGGCCCGCAGCCGAACTTGGGCCCAGTGTAAATAATGGTAATTCGTTGTTGGTGGTAGCGCTATGCATCGTGGACTCTCCACTGGGTTCATTGTAACTCGTGGATTGAGGGACCGTTGAGGCTTACGTACTGTCATCCTCTGAGGAGTTTAGTGCTGAGAGGAATGCGGTTCCGACTAGTCTAGCGCGGTACTGGAGTGGGAGGGAACAGTGACAGCGACAGTCTGGAAGGAAGTACAATCATACTGAAAACATTCGCCCAATTTACGAGAGCAGTATGCCTATTAGTTTTCTAACGTATTTTTGGCGAGATAGAGATACAACCATTCGTACTTACGCGTTCAGAGAAGGAAAGTATTGTAGACAATTTTATTTATTTATTTATTTATTTATTTATTTATTTATTTATTTATTTATTTATTTATTTATTTATTTATTTAGGCCTATTTGTTTATTTATTTATTTATTTATTTATTTATTTATTTATTTATTTATTTATTTATTTATTTATTTATTTATTTATTTATTTATTTATTCTGGTGAAGTTAAGGCCATCACACCACCAGAAATACAAATACAATAAAATAAATAAAAAGAAAAATCATAATAAAACTACAATAATATAAATGAAAAGAAGAATCATACTATAAAATTTAGTTATTAGTAGAATTGAATTAAATTTGTAAAGTAATCAATTTAAATATACTGCACTGCTGAACTCACTTGAGAAGTAAAACTACTTGATTTGTATTTTAAGATATCACCATCAAATGATTTTCGCATGCCTTTATAGGAATCTGCTTTTCACGTTACCAATCACACATATTCTAAAATTCCAATAGAATAAAACTGAAAACTTTTCCACAGCATGTTTCCTGAAAAATGACTTGTAACGGTAAAATATTGAACATGAGTAATTAATATAATATTAACATAGCTAACATCAGGGAGATGTTTGAGCAAAAATTACAACAATATATTTAATATATTAATAACAAAACCATATAGGCCTAGGTAAACAATATGTAGGCTATATGAAATATTCACACACTACTACAAACTGAAGACTGCATATTTTTGGACGATTAATACTTCCCACTCCGCTCGGCTCGGCTTGGCTGTAGCAACAAAAGAATCTACCTGCAACCCCCCTCACCGATGGCAAGAATACCTCAGGTCCCAGCGCTAAACTCGTCGGAGGAAGACAGTAGAAAGGTAAAGGATTTTTTAGGCTGTAGGGGAGTTGGCACGCAGGGATCTATAGTGCGGGGGGCCTTAGGGTACGCACACCGTGCCAACCCCGGTATAATACAATGGGTTCATCCGAGCAGCCTGCATGCGAGGACAATCCCTGGCCGTGTCCCCATGTAAAGGGGAATGATGGATGGATGGATGGATGGATGGATGGATGGATGGATGGATGGATGGATGGACACTGTATTCTAATACAGTAAAAGAAACAAACAGTAACAGAAACCGTGTTTGGGTTAGTGTGTTTAGTTCTGACGCAGTCTTAGATAAATTACATGATCTCCTCATGTTATCATGGCTCGTTACTAACGATCTGTGCTCGACCTCGCCAACAAATCACATCCTTTATCGGCAGCCTTCATTAGTTTTCCAACTGCTTCGTATATCGTATTTTCTTCTTATGCTTAGAAGAACAGCTAATTTCTCATTGTATTGTATTGTATTTGATTGCCAACATTTACATCCATGTAATGTGGACCTCACAATTTTAGTATCCGGTGCCACAATTACGTTCATTTCAGATATACCTTATATAGACTCTCTTTAAATTGATCAATTATTTCCATCTTTAAACAACCTAACAACTTGATTTAGATCATTCGACAATTCTCACCTTTAAAAACTTAACAACTTGATTAAATCATCCTAAATTGCCATTTTTACGACTCTGTTCTTGATTTTCAGTACATTTATATCGAACACATACTGTTTCTGATAATACTTGTTACTAAAACATACTACCCCATTGTCCAGTAAGTTCATTATTATGTCTGTTTGTTGTATGCAATTTGCTTTTCAAATCTACATATTATACTTGCTATCCTAGCTAGCCTCCTCCGCCAGACTCCTCACCTGTTTTCAATTATCTCTCTTGTTATACTTAACTTCCTATTACACTTCTCTAATTCATTCAGAATTGACACTTTTATCACTCTGTTCTTGATTTTCAGATCACTTAGACTATATCGAACACACACTGTTTCTAATAATACTTGATACTAAAACATATTACATCACTGTCCAATATGCTCGTTATTATGTCTGTTTCATGTGTACCTTTCATTTTCCGATCTCACTAATTTTCTACCTATTACTGCATCTTCGCCATCCTAGCTATAGCCTCCTCCCCATACTCCTTACCTATTAATTTCCCATTAGGACTTCTAAAATGTATAACAGTTGTGCTTTCAGACAGGAAATTAATTAAAGTCGAGTTTTAAGCGCCATAAAGGGATTCCTAGGAAGGGCTTCAGACACAGAAACGGGTCACAGACCTATTTCCTCCTTCCAAAAATTTTTCTTAATTATTCTTTTTTGTAAATTCACTTCGTTCAATTTCTCCGATGAACTCATACTTCTTCGGGACTTATCTTCGTCGTCATTCGTCTGCAATTAATCTTGCCTGCCGAACAGCCGACCCTCCCTAAGTGTTGCTCTTCAAGTTGTTCATTCTTTAACCTCTGAGAGAACGGCACAGGTCCCTTTCTATATATTTTACCAGTTATGTGAAAAAAGTGTCAAAATAATATTTTTTTTTATTTTCTTTATGAAAGACTTGGTCATTTTAATATTGCAGAATCACTGTACATCACTAATATTCTTACATACCTAAAAATCACTATTTTGAAATAGACATACATTCATACCTGAATTATTATAACTCTGAGTTATTCTCATGTGTTTAAATCTCTATTGTTGAAATGTATTTTTCCAGCTCTGAATTTTGTTTTGTTGTCCCACTTTGATTTTCTCCTGAACTATTTACCAACGAAAATATGTTCTTGTTATGGAAAAATTAATTTAGGATTTTACAATACCAGTGAAACATAAAGATAATGCAAAATTAAATTATATTAGCGTAAAATGTATTTGCTTTTCGTGTGATAGACTCATTGTCCAGTAAGTTCATTATTATGTCTGTTTGGTATTCATTAGGTTATCCAAAAGTCTCAATAGCTTATCACATACAGGGATAAGACTTTTACAACAAACTCCCTGCTGAAACTAAAGCACTTTTAACTCTGCTAGATTTAAAAAGTCAGTGAAACATATTTTACTTTTCCACATGCCTTTTACTGTCAATGAGTATCTTAGTTTAGCACTCCAAATTTAGCTTACAGTAGTTAGTATCTCCTGATTTTTGTGTTTACTGCTCTTTTCTATCTGATTCATGTCTGTATAACAGGGTGAGACTGCCCAAGAAGATCAGACAGGAAACCAAGAACCTTTTTGTACAAGTAATGGTCTGAAGAAAACTGTGCCGAACAGGAGAATTGACTTACATTTTACTGAATGTGTTGATTTTATATTATTTGTAGGTATTATTGAATAGACATCTTGTATGTCGGAATAACATGTATGTAACCGCATATTTATTATGTATTCACTCTGACGATGCCATGAAATCATTGTATTTCCTAAGGCTAATAAATATCTATCTATCTATCTATCTATCTACGCACAGTGGCACATTGCATTCCGGACAGTAGTATCTGTTCTCCTATATGAGAGCGTTTTGGGAAGAATGGTGTAGCAGTCATTGAATATTTGTACCAGTACATCTGTTCTTCAGGTTTGTGAATAATGTTCTGCAGTATCACTATGCCCAAAACTACACGTATTTCAGAGTCTGTAGTAGGCCGCCACGAATTATTTTCAGCATTCTATGAACACTTATTAGCATGCCGAATCATCTCCTCGAATATAATGTTGATGAGGTCATTATTAAAGAATAATTTAAAAAATTGAGAATTATCGTTATCAGAAACAATGTTAAAATTTCAGGGAATGGGGACCTCGGAGGTGCAGAAGAAATGGTGCCAGATGTCTTCTATTCAAACCACTGTCGAAAAGACACGACATCAACTGATCTGAATTTGTTTGTTGGTCTATAACTTCGTCTTCTGATACCGATGTTTCATTTCCTAATCTTCTACAGGAATATATTCCTGAGCAAAAGTTTCGGAATCACTAACTTGATCCATCTTTACACAAAACAGCACAAAAAACACTAAACACAAACACAAACCGCCAAAACTAACTAGCATCTACTCACTACTGTGTGTGAATGCTATATGAGCATAGAATTCCACTCGCAAGGAAGAAGTACAAAAACCACCACCAGATATAGCAATATCACTAACTTCTGTAGCCATCTAGTGAGGAAAAGGTTAATGAAAGAATGGAAACGTATATATTCGGGATATAATCCTTAGCAGCGAAAATGGGACTCAAACGATTTAACTCGGATTAATAAATTTTGACACAAGTTAGCAACCCGAGTTAACTCGGGTTAATAAGGAAGTGGTTAATGAACTCAAAACTTCAAAATTATAAACCATGTGTTAATAGTTAGTTAAATATTACAGTCATCCCTCAAATTCGGCCTGTTCTGTCAATACAGCTTTCAATTTAAGCCATTTTAAAAAATCGTTATCAAATCTTTGCTTATCTTCAAGTTTATTAACCATAGGGGATCCAATTAAAGTTTAAGCTGTTGTGAATTAGAACAAACGGCTTCAAAGCTGAGTACCTTGACAAAAGAGTGCACATGGGGCATAGGTAAATAACCGTACCTGCCATTACAACTCATCCTTATGGTTCCACCACTATTTAATTGATTACGATTTAATAATATTGCTTCAGACACGTATATTGATTGGCATGTGAAGTCTTCTTGTATGGAATTAAGATTATATCTATTGGCATTGGTAACGTTATTTGGAAATGACATATTTTGCATACTTTTATTCTGTAATTAAATATGGATTACTGTATTCTATGCTAACACATCTGAAGCTAGGACGGAGTTCTTTTAAGTCAAAATATCATTTTTCGTTTTTGTACGAAAATATTAGGCAATTAGAAAGTTGATGATAAGCGGTTTTTTTGCCTCTACATCTTTTTTGAGATCCAGAAGAAATGTTTATATACGACTGCTTCATATGTCAGTATTGTATCTCTTTTCACAAATTAGCTTTTTTTCGAAACTACATTTTTTAGGTTCAACTTGCTCCATGCGCATGCAGTTTTCACAAAATTCAATTGAGGCGCCATGCCATAAAGTTAATTATATTAGTCGTCAGAAATATCGGAACTTCGGGTGGCAGCGCCATGCTCTATAGGCAACTTCTCTGCCTTGTCCGTGTAGTATGTGACCTACTCTCCAGGTGTATAGACTCAGTGCGAACACGTAGATACCTTTTTTGCAAATGGCAACTCAACCATTGTTACCATAGCAGCAGGCCTATCACGCTATGTGACATTCAGTTGTCTTTCCGATCGCAACGCTCCTGTCATGTCCCATCCGAGCCCCTACCACGCCGTAGCGGAGAAGTGAGAAATATGTTCCCAAATTGAAGCAGCGGAAAGCCGCCATTTGTTTGGAAGAAAACGCGCGGGATTTCGAAACCGTTATTTGAATACGTGTTGTATTGCGTATCCGAAAGCTAAATGTTTTTGTTTAAAGGAATAATACTTCCTTTGCGAGATACTTTAATACCTTGTTTCTGCTGTCAGCAGAGTTGCTAGGTTTTCTGCGAGAGAAATCGGGATATCAGAAGCTAACTTAAGACATTAGACTTATCAACACTTTATTATAAGATTTATAGCAGTTTTCTGTAAAGTAGTGTTTGCGTGGTGCTTTTTAATGTAGGCTAATAGGCCTATTCGCCTTCGTGAGAAAATAAAATATGAAGGACACACCGTAGAGTGAATACTATAATAATTTGTTTCTTTTATTAACCACTAATAAGTTTTAACCATTTGCTACTTAATTAACTTTGCAACTTTTCTTTTTCGGAACCGGTACTGCAACAATTTCAGTATCTGACGATGAATCCATGTTTAAAGATAGTTAATTAACTATAAAACGCAGCAATTGTATGTGTCTGTTATTAGTGTAAAATATGATATCAAAAGCTATCCTTTTTGCCACTCAACGCACTTAAAATACACAAGGTTTACTAATTGCGAGAGCAGTGACTAGGGACCGAAACGGATTAATAAACAATGCAGTAGAACTAGGAGAAGTATTATTTTGCGAGTTTAGTTGCCTTACGGCAATCAGCTAGGCTACCTCATAAACTACTAAAGTTCCGCGGGTTACCTCTATGTTTACAATGTTACCATATGAGTCAAAGTAAAAATATCGGATAATGGGAAATAGAAATAATTTAAATATGTTCTAGACTAATATCTGTAAAATCGGGATTCTCGCTTTAATCGGGATTTAACAAGGAAATTGGGAGAATCCCGCCGTAAATTTGGATACCCGGCAACCCTGACTGTCAGACTTGCATCATTTTCATAGGAACTCTGAATGTGAATATTCATAACCACGGTTAATAAAAGAATTAATATGTCAACTTTGTAATTCAGTCTGTAGGTTAAACTGCTGTATGAAGTCAAAAAGCATTATTATTATTATTTTTTATTATTATTATTATTATTACTATTATTATTATCAGCAGCAGTAGTAGTAGCAACAGCAGCACCAGAAGAAAATGTTTCATTAATCCGTAACTAAAACAAGAATTACTTTCAATCATTTATATTTTTAAAAATTAACATTTTATAATTTATGCAGTTTCTGTATCGTGAATAATATTCATATATTCACTGAAACAACAGCTGTTCGAAGAAAATGAATTACATGGAGTGAATGAAGGACAATAACAATGTATAGTAACGTAGTTTGAAAGGTGGCAACTATCTTCGAAGTGAGTTGGACACACTGAATAATTCATTGTAGGGTAGAAATTCCTGCGGATTGCACCTATTCACTTTCGGTTAAGGGAATCTTTATTCAGAGGAAACTTGAAGCATAAAGAATAACATGGCAAGTACAATAGTCTGTCTTCTGTAACATAATATGGAGAAAAATTCGTCGTAGAAATTAAGGATTAACTAACCAGTAAAATATAACATTTCTTCCTTCTTTATCTTTACATCCGTGTGCATTGCTGCAATTAAAAGCAGCACACGAAAGAACCGTACTTATTCAGCTCTACCAAACAAATGGCCGCTCGTCGGCTGTTCAATTTGGGAGCATAATACTAGCGCCAGTGAGCGGTCTAGCGGTTATTTAGTAAGTCTATGGTCCCATCTTTCAAAAAAAACCAGTATAGTTGTTGTTTCTTTTGATCATGAGTGTTGGCAACAGATGAAACAGCAAATGATTTTCCAATTTGAACTATGAAAAGAGCCAATGCCGTGTGGTAGCCACGACCTACTTGATGACCCCTTCGCTTCTTGGCATCAAGTCGGCCGTGGAATAGCAACCAGCACCGTAGCAAACATGGGAGCCATCAACGTACTCACCAGAGAACCAAGCTTGTTGGCCAGCAAGGAAACACGCAACGAAACAAGTACTGTGGAAACACGTATATTGAAAATGGTAAACTGCAAATTATAATAAAGAAGCTAACAAAACTTCCAGAAATGCCGAATTCATCCATTTTGTAAGAAAATTACCGCCAAAGACGTTAAACATCTGTTACCGCCATCCCGTCAAGTATCTGAAATTCCCGTTTTGCAAGATTTTTCCCGCCATCTAATGCACTGATTCGGCCTCAGCGGCTCAGCATGTTTTCAGAGAATCTCATGGTTCTTTGTGGTTGCGTCTGGTTATAAACGTTTGTGTGACTTTTAAGTGTATAATTAAATTTACAGTTCTCTTTTTACCAAAAAACATTTAATTTTCGATTTAAATACATCAATCATGGTTGTATGAATTATGCTGCTGCAACATATGACGAAATGTTTTAAAATATGCTTTACAGCAACGGCAGTGTTCTTCTTGAACACTGTCTGTCAAACTCTGTTCTCATCATTATCGGATCGTAAAATGGCGTATTAGGCGTTTTTGCCGCTTGTGTTTTTGGTATTTTGCTGATTTCTGCTTAAAGAAGCGAACGGTAAGAAGTTAATTGATGTATACTTCATTCGTGTTAGCTTCTTCATTAACTATACTTAGATACTTTGGCCTGTGATTTATTTTGAAACTTGTGGCAAGATATATTTTATTGATTGCATGTGATTTGTCAACTATTCTGACGACTTATTATTATTGTAATATAAAAGAACTTCGTGTGAAAGGTTCTGCAATGTATCAGACATGTTTACCCGTTTCTAGAAAATTTAATTGAATGTTTTCGAGGATCATATAATCTTCAGAACTATAAAATGTTGAATGCTTAACTCACTGTACTTGCCATTCAGTGTGTAGGCCTACTCAATGATGTTGGGTACTGTTGATGTGCTTGTTAAAGTAACTCTACAACTTTCCTGTATTAAAACAATATATATGAAAATGTGTGTAATCTCTTACTATCTCCTAAACATTCATTTGTGACTTCGATCTTATTCTGGCATTGTAAGCTTTTGCTACAATGAGACAGGTTGTTAACATTATGAAACACATTGGATATCGGTAATACAATGTGTAGTGTTGAAAAATACAATAGCAACTGGTAATAATAGAATGATCGTTCATTTCTATTTTTCCCCTAGGTAGGTATTATTATAAATATGTCTAGAGCTACCGTACTGATTGAAGTATGGTACCTATGTGTATTGTGTTGAAAGTTGTGAAATAATCCTCTCTAGTCAATTGTAAGCCTCCATACATTTTGTTTTTGTCGTGTTCTTTGGAACAAACACCATGCGTAGATGGAAATGCATTAAACAATTACAACAGTTTTACCGGTATCTAGTTTGACAGATCTGACCGCATATTGCTGGTATTATTACCTATTACGTTTTATTTCAACTAATAATATGACATACAGAAGAAGAAAGGTGTAAAATTTGGAAACAATATTAATTCAACAAACTTAAGTCTTAAACCACGAGATTGAGGTATAAATCGGCACATAAAAGTAATTTTCAAGCTATTTATATAATCAGTCAACTGTTTATTTGTTCCAGGATTGAGTAGTTTTATAATATAGGCTACATATATAATCCAATGACGCCATTTATATCAAAGAAATGAAAATGTTGTTTCTACACAAGAGCGCTACCGAAGGTAGGCATGATTGATTTACGTACTTGACGTAGTCGAGTTATTCGCATTGATAACAAAAGAAAAGTTGAAGGGCGACGCCAATTTGGGACCGAAAACCCACTACTTCGTCTTCAATATTCTTGCCTAAACACTCGCATAACTTCATGTAACCTGAGCACGCCATGTTTGCAACTGAATTGCTATAAAATTCATTACCTCCAATTTGTACGTTGGAGCATTGTTAACATACGATTTCGTCCCAAGGTCCTTCGAAAATTCCCCTGGAGCTTAATAGTGTTTAATAAGAATAGTGGTGCATTCAATTTAAACATTTTTCAACTAAAATTTGCCTTTCTTTTGATAGCGCTCTTGTACAGAATTGTTGAAAATATAACATTCCGGTTGGTTATGACTTTTTGAGGATATTTAGTTTTCTTATTTCATATAGATATTCTGCTATGTAAATCAGGTAAATAATTAAGAAAGTAGGCTACAGGTTTGCTTTCTACTGGTGTATAATCCAAGTCAAATTTTGTTTTGAAAAGAGAGACCGATGTCACAAGGTGTTTGAGACTTTCAAGTTACAGTTGTAATAGATGTGGTTTGTATCAGAAGAATTTTTCAAAATCAAACAGATGTGTGAATCTCTTCTTCACATTGGCGTCATATTTTCATGTTACAACTTATAAAATGTCAACAACAACCTTAAAACCACTCAAATTTGAATTCATGGTCTTGAGTAGGCTATTTGTTCTAAATTTGTTGTGCTTATGAAAAAGTAGTCTCACTCAAGAGACTTAAAAAATTCCCGTTACTGTAGGTTAGCTTTTGCAGCAGTTTCCACCTGCCATGAACATGCACACATCGATTTTACTGTTTGTGCATAACTTCAAACTCTGATTACTTGCTGATTGAAGTTAGATGTTCTCAAACCAGAGTGACACACGCGCATAAAACTAATTGTGCTTACTTTTATTCACTGAATTGGTTACAGATGTACTTTTTAAATTTATATTTTGGTAATTATCTTTAAGTACTGGTTTTGGTTTTTTATGAAATTAATGTTTTGAAACTTTTTGATTATTATTCCTAATGTGAAAACACTTACAAAATGTGAGCGGAAAACAATTGAATAAGTCATTCTAGAAAGAACTATAGTCCATTTTTTGATAAAGTCAGATAAAAACGGAATTGTAATCGTCCTAATTGAATACACCTTTCTGTTAAGAATTGGCATCATTCCACAGATTCAGTAAGATGTACAGATGCTGCACAATTTTCACAGCACATTTGAAAAGGCCCCATTCCTGGAATAAGGCCATTTTTATGGAAATCTGATTGCCGTTGTGATTTCGGACTATAACTCTTTCTAAAATGACTCATTCAATTGTAGTTTTGATTTTATTATGTTTGCGTGTTTCAGGTATAGGTACAATATTCTGACACAAATTATTTATTGAAATATAATTTCTCTATGCGAACTTCAAATATATATCGAACTCTACATAAAATAACCAAATCTATGCAAACCTAGCTCACCTACACTAACCTAAGCTAACCTTAGAAAAAATACATTAATTTAAATAAATTACATTTTCTTATAATATATGTTCAAATATATATTAACACAAATGCGGAGACTTAACAAATCTGTTCCACACAGAAATTAGTACATATAACTTATTTTTCATATCTTTTTACTCTATATAAATCGAGGTAGTCAATCTACATAATTATTTTACAGTACATGAGCGTTTGTGCAGAGATGGTTTGAAATTAATGTGCAATGTTTGGGGTGGGAACAGTTGTCAAACCATCACAAACTCGCTGCAGAAACAAATCAATTACAATCATAAATCTGAAACTACATACATGACAGAGCAATGTGGATTTTGCCAAATATTCTGTAACTTTCAAGTGTTTGTTTACATTCACTGCAACTCAGCATATGCCCTTCTTGTTGCCCTAAAGGTTGTCAAGGCAGTATTCTATTTCTACTTACCAGCTATTAACAGTTTGTGTAGCTTCATTTATTCTAACACAGACATCAGTTTGCAGAATAAATGACCACAGAGGTCCTGAAATTAAAATTCATAAATAATATGTTGAGGTGGAATATTCCAGAGTTCAGTAATAGGTAATATCTAACAGGAGTTTGGTACACATGAAGTCTTGTTACCTTTCACAAAAGGATCATTGAAGCTATGATATGTTGCAGCACGTATGTGTAGAAATGGAATGTCACCTTGACATTCTGAGAGCAACCAGAGTGGAATATGTTAAGGTGTACTGAATGTAAACAAGACTGGAAATTAGTAGAACTTTTTGCAAAAAAAAAAAAAAAAAAAGTTAGCATGCAGGCTTTCACAGCCGGTGTCTAGTTGAAACGGAGCTTTCAGGCTAAGATGCCGTTGTCTACTGGTGCAGATGTTACCAGACTTCGACCGAGGATACCTAACCACTGAAGATGTCTGCCGCAGTAGTAGACGGAACGTCTGGTAACATCTGCACCAGTAGATCACGGCATCTTAGCCCGAAAGCTCCGTTTCAAAAAAAAAATGCTCTATGTCATATGGTTCCAGAATTATGATTGGAATAGTAATGAACTAATGATACTTCAGGGACACAGTGTAGGATTCGAATCTAGCTTAAATCATTCCATTGTTTTGTGTAGTGTTAAAAGAAGATTATATTTATTAAAAACATGATGGATGACAGTAATACTGTAGCTCATTACTAGACTTTCTGAGAAAAGTTGAATCTGTCAATAAGACATACTGCTGGAGCTGTGCATTATTTTAAAAGTAAGTTAGTGTTGGTTTTATGTCCTGAACATTGTAATTACAGTGGTCTTTTGTTTCATAACAGCGTTTACTGCTAGTAGAAATACATGTACCTGTTATAATGTATATAGTTACTAATTAAATCTGTGAGCATTTAATGTTAGAAGTTCTATCAGTAATGATATTATTAAAATTGTCACTCTCAGTTGTCTAGTAGTTACTACAAGGAGCATTCATAAAGTTCTTATTATCACTTGAACTGTGGCCACGAGCTTCAGTGGAGGGGTATTATCTTTTCTACATATACTCCAGTCATATTGACACACTTCTGCGACTATGGGTGACCTGGTTGTAGAAGTCCTCATTTTTGCTGTTGGGGAAGTGTTCCACCTCACAAATTGCCTCATCATTCTGGAAATGCCTGCCACACAGTGAACTCTCCATGCGATGAAAGCGGAAGAAGTCGCTAAGTTTCAGGTCGGGCGAGTATGGAGGATGAGGCAGAATTTCATACCCCAAACGAACTGCATGTGTCACTGTTGGACAGAATGAGTTGGTGCATTGTTGTGGAGCAAGTACACCCCCTTTGTCAGCTTTCCATAGTGTTTTGCCTTGATAGACTCCCATAACCTCGTGAGAAGGTCTCTGTAATAATTTCCAATGATTGTGTTGCCCTTACTGGCATAATCTATCAGGAACTCACCATGGGAATCCGGGAAAAAAAAAAATTGTGAAAGAGTATATTTTCCTCCTGGACTTCTCGCACATTATGTTTGTAATTAGTCGATTAATATGATCTAAATTAAAATGTATTATGTCTGACAACATGAAATTCATTGCTTTGACTAAACAGTTTACAATTCATGAGACCTAACCTAAAAATGTATTTTGTTTGATCACGTGAAATGACCAGTACAAACTCCGAAAACCGAATGCCGCTTTGAAATGTATGCTTAAGAATACTTACTCCTAATAATTTTGCTATTCTAGTTATAATTGCTATCTCTGTACGCATAATTTCTTCATTATCTTCGTCCTTCAGTTCATTATACATATGAACTATAGATTCCTGAATCATAGCCTACTGTGAATGGCACATTCTTTCTTTCATGGAGGAGTCACTGCCATGCTATTTCCTCTCTTTGACATTATTGTAATAAAAATCTAAACACAAGAGAAATTAATTAAAATGTGAAATGATATTTCTGCTGATTATCCAAGTGCATGTATCACACCGTATGTTATATTTATTTACACTTACCTGACTATAATCACAGTCTAGTACACATAGTCACGAAGCTTGAGGTGATTTTTTGCATTTCTTGCAATACAATGCTCCAAGCGGTTAGCAACTGAGAGTTCTAGGAATAATAGATTGTGCGATGTAGCGATCCTAATGGCTAGCAACTGAAGTTCAATTGTCATAGCATGGCCGACTTGATCTTTCCTTCGCTTTTTTGTATACGGCCTTGACAATAGTAATATTGGATAATTTCTCAATTCCACCACGAGGTGCTGTCTGCCAAGCTCTGGTGTCCACAGAAGAAATACTCATTATGAATTAAAATAAATGATTAAAGAGTAATAATAACACTTATAAATAATAAATAAGAAAATAATAAGTATTATTATGTTTAGTTCTGTTAATTATAGTAAAAGCATGAGCTTAAAAGCAGGGAAGATAACACATAGTAACCTTTTCAGTTTAAGTAATATGATGACAGAGGCGTAATTTTGTAGTTCATTCGCTGAGTAGCACCCCTAGCCTAAACTGCGATGTTTCAAAGTAATCACTTAGGGTAAATATTTACCATAACTTGTACTAAGTTTTATAATTTCACTCACTGCACTGGTACATTCCACTTGATATTGCAGATTCAAGAATCATAGTTTCCAAGATTTTGCGACTCAGTGGATTATAAGCCACATTGTTCGAAGGAACAAACTTTTCAGTTAAAGCTGCTACAATGTTATCTAGAAGCGGCCTAACAAATTTCACAGTAATGATATTAGCAAGTCGTTTTTGGCCGTCTTCATCACAAATTGGCATTGCAAGAGAGGGCATCTACACAGTAATGACTCAATTTCCGAACATAAATTTTCTAATATATTCTTGTTTGGTATGAATGGTACTGCCCGTTCAACAAAACAATGAATGACTGATAACACTGAAACAAAGGTAGGTTTCGGATATCACAGGGCTCCTAAATCTTGATTTGCAATAAGACTCATCAATGGAGAGCTATTAGTGTTCTGAGCTATACAATCTAAGCATCCCATGCAGGAGACCCTTTCTTCCACTATTCATACTATATAGCCACCAATATATGTCAAACTTGCTGTTTTCATTGTTGGTAATGGAATGTCTGTAAAAAATTCCATTCCTGGTTTACAAAAAAATTGCAATAATAAATAATAAGAACCACAGAAAATTTAATGAAACACTGTAACAATTACTAGTAAATCAAATGACTAATTGTCATTGAATATGTCTATAAGCTTACCCGATTGGTTTAGTAGCTGTTGCAGGATGTTTAAAACTGACTCAAGAATACTATATGGTGCAGCAGCAGTATCTGGCATATCTAGTTCTTGAATAGGTCGTTCATTGGTGATGTCAGATGCATGGTTCTCTATACTGCTGAAGTTTGACATGCACAAAATAGCCGTTTTCAGTATCTTTTGTAAACTGAAGTTCACTGCCCTTGCATCCAACATGTCATTTGATCCGGACATACGGCGCAATGTACTAAAGAGCGACTCAACAGGATCACTTGAAAATGCTCTAGTAAGAACATAATGGTACCCATTTTCTAAAAGATATTTAATGCAGAGAACAGTTGATTTTGTTGTCAACGTGATAGCTTCATATGTCTCGTTAGTTAGGAAATCTTTTTGACGTGTGCTACTTGCACACTTCGTTGAATGGAGATAAGAAAGGAAATAATTTTCTAGTCAGTCTAGACGATAATCATCCAAAGAGAAGAACTGTTGCTTATCATGATTTCTACTTTCCATATGATAATGTGTATTGCTAATATCATGCATTGCGAACCACTTGTTGATATTTTCCATAAAAGTTAATGTTGCATCAGAATCTTTGAATTTGTGGGCTTCAGGGCGTGAGCTTGCATTTTCTTTCAATGTTCTGATAGCAGCAATTACACATGGAGAAAATATTTCTTTTACCCTTCTAACGTTCATTTTTTCAAATGCAGTAGGCTCAACGTGTTTTTTCGTGAGATATCTGACAGGTTTCACCGTATCATCTTTTTGGAGTTTGTGTAACAATTTCACATATTTCCCTGAGATTGTTCCAGTACCATCAGACATTTTACGTTCCAGGAATTGGGTTCTGATGTTTTTCAATATATGGCACAGGTCAAAACTTAGAAATAACTTTCTGTTTCCATCACAAGGGTGTGTGGTCACAGGTTTCAATGAACCACCTGAAAGATGCTTCATCATTGTAGTATTGCTTTTATGGTTGTCAGAAACAATTCTAATAACTATAAAACCACATTTCTCGACTTCACTAATCACTTTCAATGTTAGTATATATGTAACTCTTGCCCTGATAATTGTTTTGTGAAGAAAAATGCACATGGTATACGGTAGCATGCAGAAAGTACTTTTAACACTGACTTTCAACTGTTTATGCCAGTTGTCATGTGTTTCCTACCAGATATCACGTAACAGCATTCATTAACTGATTAATAAGTGGTTTAAACAATGCTAGACCTACTTTTAAAAATGACTGTTTTTGATTAAGAAATGTACCTACACAAATTAAGTAAATTGCTTTAACTAAATGTAAATACAAAAAAAATGGTGGGGGGACACACGTATTTGAATTGGGGACCTCTTGCTCTGCAGTTGAATACTCTACCACTTAGCTATTTCACCACCTGCTTTTAATGTGATAAAGTTTCACTATTACAATGAAGAGGAATTGTTTATATCGGCATGGACCAATCATCATCATCATCATCATCATCATCATTGGCGCTACGGCCCTTGGTGGGCCTGGGCCTCCCTTAGTAATTGTCGCCATCCATCTCTATCTTGTGTAGCAGCCTTCCAATTCTTGCACCCCAACTTTCTGGCATCCTCTTCCACTCCATCAATCCATCGCAAGTGCGGTCGACCTCGTCTTCTCTGACCTCCCGGATTTGTTATTACAATTTTTTTGCAAGGTTCACTTGGGTCCATGCGTATTACATGTCCTGCCCACCTCAATCTGCTAGTTTTAACTGTATTGATTATATTTGGCTCTCCTAGAAGTCTGTATAATTCATAGTTGCATCTCCTCCTCCAGAGACCTTCCTCAAATGTTGGGCCATAGATCCTTCGCAGAATCTTTCTTTCAAAAATCTCCAATCTTTTTTCATCATTTTTGGAGATTGACCACGTTTCTGCCGCATATGTCAAAACTGGTCTCACTAATGTTTTGTAAAGAATAACTTTTACTTTCCTGGATAGAGCATGCGAACTAAAGTGATATTTCAAGCCGAAATATGCTCTGTTTGCTTTTATTAATCAATTAGAGATTTCTTTGGACATGTTATTATCGCTAGTGACCACTGATCCTAAATATGTAAAGTTGTCAACTTTCTCAAAATTCTTCTCTTCTTCTTATTTGGTATTACAGCCCAGGTGGGCCTTAACCTCCTCTATGGCTCTCTTCCATCCTTCTTTATCCATCGCTCCAATTCCTTATTCCTAATCTATTCACATCCATGTACACAGTTCCACCATCTTGTTCTCGGTCTTCCTCTTATCTGGTTCCATCTGGGTTGTTATTGAAGACAATCTTCACTTTCCTTGTTGTTTCCATCCTTGTGACGTGTCCCAACCATCTCAGTCTTTGACATCTTATGTGCGCCTCCAAATCCGATTCCTTGTACAGTTCGTATATCTCATTATTATATATGGCTCTCCATCCATCCACTGTTTCAATTGCTCCGAATATCCTTCTTAAGATTTTCCTCTCAAATACTGCTAGTTGTTTGCATGTATTTTTATTCAGAACCCATGTTTCTGTACCATATGTTATAATGGGTCTTATTAGGGTTTTGTAAATCTTGATTTTGATTTCTCTAGATATTATTTTATTTTTAACAATTGGTAAAAGTGAATAATATGCCCTGTTAGCCAGATTTATTCTTCTTTGTACCTCATTCCTTAGGTCATTATTTGCTGAACTTTCTCAAAATTATAATCTGATATCTGCAGGCTGTCTATTTTGTCAACTATCTTTCCATTATATGGACCAATGGTTGTCTAAAAATAATGCATGACACCCAAGTTAAAAATGATTTGTTTGGTGTTTATACAGTCGCTACACTTAGGCTGGGGCATTGTTTCTCAAACATTCTTAGTTGTAAAATGAAATGTCATTTTTAACACTTTATCATAAATATCTATTGTGAAACTTTTAAAAAACTAATTCACTTGTTGGACATAAATGTAGAAACTATGAAAGTTTGAATTATTTTATGTTTCAACTCAAACGATAGGAAATAAATTAGACACTTGAACGAAATGCTGTAACTACTACTAAATGAAAACTACTTTATAGTTTCGTAATGTAAACAATTCAGTTGTTGCCTAGTTTTTATTTTGTTTGTGTATATGTTTTTGGAAGGATGTGGTGATGATATGTACTGGTTTATTCTTTGAGACTAATGGGTCGGAATGAGGTATAACATTGATGCCAAACATATGCTGTAACGATGGATATTTTTAGAATGTGCATCATGAAATTGGTTACATTCACGAATATTTTACTCTGAAAATATGTTACTGAGTTTGCAAAATAAAAGCATAGTTGAATCGAATTACCTGACTCCAATTGAGAATTTCACTGAGATTAAAATTAGAATTGTTTACTGTATTGTTTAGCATCTCTTAGCCTTTTTATGTTAATTTTGAATTATGTTTTACCTAGCCTAAAATTTGTGTGATCTGAAACTGTTCTGATATGAGTACATTATGGAGATTTTGTTATGTATGAAACTGAATTGATTGATAATTTAAGACCAAAAAATACTTGTACACAAATTTCAGGTCACCTGAAATTTGATTTTTCTCACACTGATGTTAAGTGTTTTGTTTTGTTTTAGTGGTGAATTGTTGGGTAGATTACTTATTTATTTCTGACTGTAAAGAAATTATAAAGATGCACATTTGAAGTGGGCTGTGAACTGAGTGAAATATCTTATCTGTTACCTATTGCCAATGAATACATATATTAACCACACATTTCGTTATATTATAATCAAAATTTTCACAACAACATTAAAATTTTTATTAATCTGGGAAAGAAATCAAAGATTAAAGATAAGGTCCTCATTCATTGTGATCTTAAGTTGTGGAAGTTTACACAGATGAGATGATTAACAGTTGAAAACAGCCAGGGACATTATATTATTTCCTTTTGTGATTCACCGAACACGGCAATAAGAAGATAGAAGAGGGTAGCACTGTCAAGACAGATGAGATACTGTTATTCATTTTGAGGCATCTAGACATCTAATGAAGGCTGTTAACATTAGAAACTACAGTGGACACTATTCTGCATTAGTGTTTTCAACAATGAAACAGCAATCATGCTAGAAAATTCAGGAATCAAGAGAAAAATTTCATGGAATGCAACAAAGATGTATATAGGTCTGGTAGGAAAGAAGATAATGCGTGCACAGACAGCAAAGTTAGAAGATTCAAATAAAGAAATCTGGACTGTTTTGCCGTATATAATTATGAATTAACATATACTGAAACCTGCAAAAAATTGAAACTCAAAAATTATCCTCATCACAAAACAGACAATAGAAAGGACCCAGGAGATTTAATACAACATGTCATAAGAAGAAAGAATGTCATATCAAGATTCAAAACAAGACACCTGAGAATATTTGAAGTTATTGGTGAAAATGTTTAAAGTACAAAATTGCATCATATTCTCGAACATGGACCTTTGGAACAAACCATCTGATCCTGCTTGAAGAAAGCAATCTCATGGACTTCATTGAAATTAAAAACCAAGGATAAGCAACGCACACACAAAATATAACTCTTGCTATTATTAAATACTATTACA
This sequence comes from Periplaneta americana, assembly GCA_025594305.2. Taxonomy (NCBI): domain Eukaryota; kingdom Metazoa; phylum Arthropoda; class Insecta; order Blattodea; family Blattidae; genus Periplaneta; species Periplaneta americana. The sequence goes on along the minus strand of JAJSOF020000015.1, from coordinate 127,750,394 downwards.
AATTTTTAAATTGAAAATCAAAGTATATTCGAACTTCATTATTATTATTATTATTATTATTATTATTATTATTATTATTTTATTATTTTAATTTCCCTTGATTATGCAGTAATACGAACATTTAAACGTCCACACCTGTGGAGTAACGGTCAGCGCGTCTGGCCCCGAAACCAGGTGCCCCGGGTTCGATTCTCGGTCGGGACAAGTTACCTGGTTGAGGCTTTTTCTGGAGTTTTCCCTCAACCCAATATGAGCAAATGCTGGGTAATTTCCGGTGTTGGACCCCACACTCATTTTGCCGGCATTATCACCATCTCATTCAGACGCTAAATAACCTAAGATGTTGATAAAGCGTCGTAAAATAACCTACTAAAAAATAAAACCTTTAAACACACCACTAACATGTCGTAAAATGGTTGCCTCTGGCTTTTACATAAACTCGAAGTCTATATCTGGCTACTCATCTGTGTCAGTGCACAGAATCCTACTGCTGGCTTCAAGGATAGCCTTCTCTGTCAGTACTAGAATGTCTTATATTTCTTACTCTTAGATACATACTAGAAGCTCTGGTTCAGGAGGGGCGGAAAATGAAACTGCTAGAGGTTGATCAGTTTAAAAAATATCATGTATTTTTTCACAAGTCACCCAACTGATACTTCGTCTTATTGACTGATGCTGACTCTTGTTGAAACTTCAGTGTTTATCATTGTATAAAATGCTGTCCAAGATTGTAACTGCTGCATCTATACATGATATTATAGAAATAAGTACAGATTTTTTTAAGGATGATTGGTTTTGTCTATGCAATCATTTTAAGTAAGGGACCTTAGGGTCCCAAACATTTAATTTTGGCACTACAAAATGCCAAATTTCCGTCTACTCTCCTGGAGATTAAGCAGCCAGCAGAGCAGTTAGGGGGTCTACTTTCGTCCGTTTACACTGATATACTAACTTTCAGAGATGTGGTATTCTGCAGTTTATCATCTGACTGCTCATATTATGTTGTGTTACTTCTCTCGCTGGATGTGTTCTGGACTTGCTTTCTCTTCATCAACGTTTGTCGAAGGTTTGTATCGTGTGTCAGAACCCCAACAACTAGTAGCACTAATTGCTGCTGCATGTTATGTCCGAGATCAAGCACACGAAATATTCTTCAATCTCCAGCAGTCCAAGTTCCAACAGTTTGAGCTGTATAATCAAGGCAATGGTGTACACTTTGGACACTTATTGTGAAACTCTCCAGTAAATTAGAATAAAAACTGGTTTATCACCTCTTATTTAGACACCCTGTTCTTAAGACCCCACACCACTAAAGTATTTTTTTTTAATTACTCTGTATTTTTCCCTTTTTCAGTCCACAGTCACATACCACAGCATCACTGGCTGTGTATCCTCCAGGTTACACAATGATGACTTCGGCATCACATATTGTCAGAATAACTCGTTGAAAACGTGTTGCTATCCTTTAAATGATCCCTTGGATCCAACTTATCATTCATATAAAAGTTCTATTTTTATTTCTGAAACACCCTGTACAACTTTGATGATTTCAATTCCTTTCTCTCAGAAGTTGCATTTGGTCCACACCTGTGGAGTAACGGTCAACGCATCTGGCCGCGAAAACCAGGTGTCCCGGGTTCGAATCCCGGTCGGGGCAAGTTATCTGGTTGAGGTTTCTTCTGGGGTTTTCCCTCAACCCAATACGAGCAAATGCTGGGTAACTTTCGGTGTTGGACCCCGGACTCATTTCACTGGCATTATTACCTTCATATCATTCAGACGCTAAATAACCTAGATGTTGATACAGCGTCATAAAATACCCACTCCCCCAAAAAAAAAGAAGTTGCATTTGATGGCACTGCTGTTTTTTACATGGACTTTATGACCTTATGGATGGTGCTGAATATTTTTGGAAACTCCAATGTTCTTATTGAACAAAACCTTGCCAAAGCGATACAATTATATCAGTGTTTTAAAACTCTTCTCGCAAAATTTGTGCTTGTTGACACTGCCATGACTCGCATCTTACTACTATGATTGTAGAGACCTCTTGATCTTCAGAGGTCTCTTGAAAACTGCATGGATTCCCAAATGGGGCTGCTGACTTCAGTAAACAAATAATCCCTCTGGTTTTCAGTTTTATCTCCCCATTTCAGACCTCTTTTCAGCTGCTCCAATTTTCCGTATGTGAAATAGTTACTGTAACTGTGGTCTGGCAGATTTTTTTAGTTTTTTTTTTTTTTTTTAAATAACTTGCATAAACTATTTTAAAAAATTTGTAACAGTATGTATAGCAAGAAAAGTTGTATATATATAGAATAATTATGAACCCTATGAACCTATTCTTGCCATGGTTTCATATCCGTTCTCCTGTATCTTACATGTCTTCTCACGTTCTGGATGATGTAACAATTTTTGACATGTGTGCATTATTTCTAGTAATATGATGATTATAGACATCTGAGATAAATACAGTGTAGCAATTAAATCAGATGCCAAGCTAAGGTTGTTTGATTGGTAATTTAAATTTAAAAAATTGGCGAATTAACAGCTCTGATTAATCAGATAAAGTAACATTTCTGCATCAGATATGGGTAACTATACAAGAAGGTACAATGATGGTGTTAGGTATTCCAGTGACTTCAGCTGTCACTTTTATTTTGCTCTCAACCAACTTCTTGGTCTTTCATGCAGGTGACGAAAGTCACATTGAATAGGTAGGCAAAGGGACCTTTCCGTCATACGTGTAGGTCTTTTGGGTATTTGCACCAGGTCATGATAATCGACTGCATGGCATGATGTTTACACCCAAGTATTGTGAGTGAGCGACAACACTCCTCAACTTATCCGTACAGTGAATTCACTTTCACCTGCTCTAAATTCGCTGGTTGAACTGCGCATTTAAGTAAAAATGTTGGTTCTAACCAGTTCTGACATGTGCTATGTGATTTTGAAGACTTGAAAAAATCAAAGAAGACAGATGGGACAATTTTTTTGCATACGAGGTAAGGCTTCATGTTTGCAATGCGTAACAAGCTGGTATTTGTAATGTAGTTTACAGTTCACAGACATTTTGTCCAGTAACCTGATCTGGTCGACATCTTTGGACGAAATGTGTGTAGATGTGCATTGGTGTGATAATGCCTTTGCCACATCTTTCAGGTAAATAGTTTTTGCAGAGCAATATGTGCTGGTACAGTAAGATGATAATACTTAAAAATATTTTGTTTTTATTTGTACTTTTTCTCTGCAGAGTTATGTTACATCATTCACTTTTCGGGCATATAAATATATCCAGGACTATTTTTCTAACAAAATTTCTGTTGCACAACATTGTCAGTGTTTTTCTGTGCATTAGTGTTTATGCAATTAATAATTTCGAATATAATAATGGGTTGTTAGACATCATTTCAGGAAAGTTTGCAGTTTATTAAGGAAAGGTACTAGAATGGCGTATGTTACTGAATAATAGTCCTGAATATATCAGTAATCTCATTGCGGTTTGTAACATTTGCTGCTGTATTCATTATATTCTTGTGATCATATGCGAGAAGTATTTTGTGACGTGACTTTTAATATTGATGAGAACCCAGAAAGCTTAATTGTTTGAATGTCATTGGTGGCAATTGGGGTGTTGCAGACTCTTAATTTGTGTTGTTGTCAGTTCACCATAATTTTTGTGAGTTTAATAAACATTGTGCCAGTTTTAGAAGATTTTACAAGATATGTGCCGTGGTTTGTACACAGTTTGGATTCGTTTAATTACTAAAGTGATCTCCATGTTGTACGTGCATCCTGTATTTTCATTGTATTTTTTCCATCAGATAAGGCAGAATGTGTCCCAATTTGTCACCTCTTCCCCATCCTTCTTGGAGTCCTGGTCTTGTGTTGCAACTGTGACACTATATTTGATTTGTGTTACTATAGTTCAGCAAGACTTCAAACATTTACATGAAAACAATCGTGGAAATGTTGAAGTGAATTGTTGCACTTCTCTTGCAGGCTATTATGTAGTCAAACTCTCGGTGCAGTTTGTGATGATGGTGTTTGCTCGTTTGCAGATGGAGGGTTACACTAACATTAGTGGTAATCACGAAGACTTTGATGATTTAGACATTGAAGGTAGAATAACTGTGGATGAATGGAACTGTGACAGTGAAGACACTCTCACAAAGGTACAGTACGAGGACTGCAGGAAAGTATGTGATTATGTTTCTTAGATTGTTGAGATGTAGGTAGGGGGGTGCAGTGAATTACATGTACTTGAATGTTTTCTGTTGCTAACGTACAGATAGCACTAGGTCATAATTCTCTTGCTGTATTGAAATTTCAAGAAACTGTTGTAAAAATAAAACTATAACAGACGAAATATGGAGATAGTTTCAAGGAACTTCATTGTGATGTAGTGTTCATTATTCATATGCACTGCACAGGCGAAGGCATATAGAGGGGGAAAGAAATAATTGTAAATTTCAGCCATATATCGCTGTTCTGCAAAATTCAGATCCATCTTTATGTGCCTGAGCCTCTGCTTTGCTGTGCTTTGTGTCAGATTCGAAGAAAGTTGGTACAAGCATGAAGAACTGTGCCAGAAGTGAAGCTGTGAAGAATGAAGAATACACTATTGGTGGACTCGGTTTGTCAATAAATAATTTTGTAGTGGAGATGTGTTTACTTTCAGAAATATCTTCATTTCGCGTATTGATTGGGGAGCTCGTCTTGCTCCCTTTTTAATAGTCGTGGTTCAAAGGTAAGTGACAGTTCCTTAGCACTTGCCACAGGTCTTGCTCATAGGCCAGGTGACAGTGGAATGGAGAACTGTCATTAGTTTCGTTACGTTATCAGAAGAGGGAGCTCCTTGGGCCGACTTTGTTGTTAGCATGTTGTGTATCTTGTCTTCCAGAAGAATGTCGCAAGAGAGAGTGAGGAGAAGCGACTTCTCGCCATCAAGGTCAAGTTGGACAATGGAGGCTATGGCTATGTGTTCTCGATCCGGAAGATGGACATGTCTGTGCGATGGCGATGTCATGTGTGTGACGTGCTCATCATCAGCCAGAAGCACGTGGACACACACATCCAGAGCAAGAAGCACCAGGTCAAGATGGCTCTTCCCTCGCATCCAGAACTTCTTTTCTCCCGGATAGAAAACAAGCCCATGGGTAAGTAGCTGTGAGACCTTAGCCCTCTTCCTGCTGCCCATGTATGATCCATCACTTGAATTGAAACTGGTGGGAGACATAAAATACATAGTTTATGATGAAGGTTAATTTTGTTTTTATTTTATCGTCATGAGGACCTCATACGCACAAAGACTTATCGGAAATTTATCTGTATAGACTTATGTCAGGAAGATATGTCTGATTGCTCAGACTTACCTCCTAGACTTATAATTAAAAAAGAAGTCGTTGAAATCAATTTCCCATTTAGAAATGTCACCACTCCTTCATGATTCTATTTGCATAGAAATGCTTGGGATTAATTTCTCAAATCTGTACTTTAATGACATACTATTTCGCTACAGAGGACTGCATAAAATGAAATGAGTACTCCCCCCCCTCCCCCTCTGGAATAAGGGTCTAAGTACATAGGGAAACAGTGTACCATATACCCTTATTCCGAGAGAGTATGAAATAATGACGAAATCTAGGCCAAATACTCGTAGTATTGTTTGTATCTGTTTAATTTTTCACCTGCTTAATTTGGAGAGTGCTACAGTTAGAAAAATGCAAGCAGCCACAGAGATCTGGAGAATTACCTCAAGGCCGAAAGTTTTCATACTTTTCACCCATATACGAGGGCATTTGCATATGGATTTAGGTCCTGTACAAACCCAGGGAAGTACCATTATGATGCTACAAAAAATTGACTTACAGGTTTTCGTTGGAATAGACATTTTCATTAACTTTGATACCAAAAGAGTAGTTTTGAACTTCCTGTCTGTCTGTCTGTGAACACCTATTTCTCCTAAACCAGGGATGCAAAAGTGTGCCGACAAAAGAACAGTAGTGGCCAAATACAATTACAAGACTAACTACACTAAATACATTAAAAGTTGGAAGTGAAATCAAGCAGAAATATGAGTTCATTATTGGCCCTTGAGCTTCCCAATACCATTTGCTTTCTGTTCTATATAAAGCTGGACAGAGTTGGAGGTGATCTCTGTTCTTTACTTCATCAAGTCCACAAAGTTTGCAGTCTGTCTCTGGTATAATTCCTATACGATGAAGGTATGCTGCCAGACCATCATGGCCAGTTTGGAGGTGGAATATGGCCACTGGTTCTTTTCTCGACTAGTTAGGGGTAGAGAAAATGATGCTAGCCAACTGTTTAGAAGATCTGTTGGCAAAATAAAAGATTGAAAATGTATCTCAACCTGAAATGTCGACACATTGTTATCAAGGCTGTATTGCATATTGGCAGGATTGTCTCTCTCTTTCTGTTCACAGTTGAGATGCCAAAGCTTGCTCCAGGAGAGCCTGTGCCCCCAGGCTTTGAGGATGTTGTGAAGCGTGTGACACAGATCCAGGCAACACTGGACAGCCACACCAGTTCTCCTCTGATTGGGTTGGAGTACCTGGTGGAACTGGTACCTGACGAGCATGGCAAGGAACCAGCCTACGTGTGCATGTTATGTGACAAGAAGGGCGACCCTCGTGTTGTCATGGCACACCTTGCCAGCTTCAACCACCGGTCCAAGTACATTGGCTTGCACTTTCCGACAGCTAACAGGGCCATGTTCAATGGGTTCCCGAGAACCAAGAATGGCAGAAAGGGCATTGCCGAGATAGTGAATAGGATCTGCTGCAAAATAGAGGAGAAGTTTGGTCGTCTCCATCCACTGATTGTTGAACGAGATGCCTTCGAGACACAGAGAGACGAGATCATGAAGCAGATCAGAGAAGATCGCCATTTCCAGTGAGTGTCTCTACATTTTACTTTGTATAATCTTGTCGCTGTTAGAATAATCCTACAATAAACAATAGTATATGACAAATAAGACTTGATTTGCTGCAGCTTCATGCCACCGATTCTCAGTAAAGGTATGGTCACACGTCGCTACTTTTGCAGCAATGCAGTACAAAAAACTGCGCAACTCTCATACTGCGACGTGTGAACAACAGTGCAACCCGAAAAGTAGCGGCTGCCGAACCTGCTGCTCACTACTTTTTCATGCTGCGCACAGCTTAAAAGTAGCGATGTGTGAACAGGGTTCTCAGGGTGCAGCCGCAGGATTTTTGATATCGGTTTTGTTGAACCTTTTGCTGTGGTTGCGACCATTGTTGCCACCCAAATGTGCCAATGATACTTTTATTGTTTGGATGTATTTTAATGTTAGATGTGATGAAAATAAATTATTTGTAACAGTTATTAAATGCACAACACAGTCTGAGCATATTTGCTGACGATATAATTCACTTTTCTTATTTTCTGTAGCGGAGTTTCAAGCAGGAGGGTTGCCAACATTGATTAGGCCTACGTGAATATGCTGTTGGTTATCATTTAAGTATATAGGCGTTTTTAAAAGCTTTATAGTAAAAATAATGCCAATTTCTGAATACTAGTTAGGACAGAAAAGCAAATACAGTGAAACCTCTCATTTACGGACATCGAAGGGATGTAAAAATCTGTCCGCATCTGGGAGGTGTCCTTTATTGGGAGTGAGGCTCCCAAATCTAACAGTAAATTTATAATATGCATTATGTATCCCTTCATGCTTTAAATGAAATGTATTACTGTACATAGTTTAATTCTAAATACAATATTCTACAGTAAATCCTTTGCAACTTTGAACTACAGTAGATAAGACAGAAAAAGGAAAATGCAGTACAGTACTGTGTTATGCAATTTTATTCTACGTCTACAGTTAAGTAGTACTGTAATTTACAGTTTTCAACTTAATCTTTACGTTCAGGTGCCATGTCTCTCGAAACAGAACAACTGATTGAAGTGAAGAGAATAATCCTACTAACCCTATCATGTGTCAAATACAATTTCACGATCGCGAAAACTTTGGACCCATCAGACAGGTTAAATTTTATGACTGTTCATCCACCCGCTTCCAGCTAATGAGGGGTAACCTGCTGGGCTAGTGGTAGAGTACGAGATTCTTACTGTCTTCTTTCATGTTAAGGAATTTGTGTACAGTTCTCAAAACTAAATTTTCTATTTTTGTAACAGGTTTCGTCCACAGTCAGGAGGTTAAGTAAGCTTTAGGACTGTGAAACAGCTGTCCGTGTCCGTGTCTCAGAGTGTCCGTAAACGAGAGTTAATTTTATCATTATTTCTATATTATTTTAGTTGGGACATAGAAATCTGTCCGTATATGAGGAGTGTCCGTATCTTGGAGGTGTCCGTAAGGAGAGGTTTCACTGTAATAGAAAGTAAGCTTTCTCATGAGTTTATTAATAATGCGAACATAACCACAAAATGTATATTGAGAAGTCAACACGGAGATGGAAACTTGCAGCATGACTCTTTCATGTGCTTATTGTACATAAGCTGCAAAAGTAGCGCCTTGTAATTTTGTGAACAGACTCGCAACCTCCAGTTGCAACTTTGCTGCACTCGAGGTTGTATCTCCAGCAATAGCATGAAAAGTAGCATGCAGCTCGCTACTTTTGGCTTAGGCGCTGTCCTCAGCACAACTTTATTCAATATTTGTGAACAAGAACACATGAAAACAACTTTTGCAGCTGCAGTACGGAAAAGTTGCGCAGCTAAAAAGTAGAATGGATCGTGATGACCGTACCTTAAGGGATCCCATTTACTTTTGTACATATGTTTCATGTTCAGCATTTTCCATTAGTCATCAAAGTAGGCCAATGTCACTACTCTGCATTCGTTTGCTTATGAAACAACTTTCTAATTAATTTCGTGTAAGATCACATGCTATTTGACAGTGGTGTAGTTGTTCTTCTCGTAAGTTTAAGCACTTACACACTGAGGATGCAGAAGCTTTACTCTATCATGTGCTTATTGTACAAAAGCTCAAGAAATACTGGACTCATTACTGTGGAATCAAAACAACAATAAATAGAAGAAAAAGCAGATTTTGTTATTAAGAAACAACTAAAGATTGAAAACTCAAAAAAGTTTCATTCCAAATTATTAAACAGAAAATCAAGTGGCGCCAGTTTGTTACAAGAATAGGCTACCTTGCTATTACTCTTTGCATTTATTATTTTTGTTGGGAAATTCATAGTAAATAACAAACATAAAAGGACCTTTTCTTTACATAACGTTCTACCTATGAATTGAAAAGTTATTTTTCATTCAACAAACAAAATTTGATTTACCAACAAAATTCAACCTACCTTGCCTGGCCAAACACCCATTTCAGTTACCTGTCATCACCAAGAAATCATAATCTCTTCACTGGTCATGATAATATCTTTGAAAAGTATTGGAGTGCAAGAGGTCAAAAATTGTCAAAGCTGGCATTAGAAAACAACAACATATGAGTTAAGTTAGCCATTTACAACAACAACCACAAGACATCATCGTATTCATCATCATGCAAAACAATAGCCATACCAACACATAAGACATCATCGCATTCATCACCCTACCCAGTGACATCAGAGACTGTCGGAATTTAGTAGCGTTCAAAAGCAAACTTATTAAGCATTTTCTTACTGCGTAGAGTAGGTTTAATTTGTACTTAATCAATAAAAGAAATTCTTCTCCCTCCTTAACTTTTACAATAAACTGCCTAGATTTTATTAATCAGTTAATCTTTTAGTACTTTGATTTTTATTGTATCTGTAAATTTAATATTAATTGTAATTATAATTGTATAATGTCCTGGGAGCCTGCCCTTATGGCGAAACATTGCGTATACATAGGCACCATGCAATTAGAACTAAATTGGCCGATGCCCTTAGAAAACTAAAATACACCGTCTACGAAAAAGTCCACGGAACCGCCGACAATGGCAGTAACAGACGAATTGACATAATCGCCATTAGCAAATTCCTGTCTCAGGGTATGATAATCGATCCCACCATCAGGTTTGAAACGTACAAAGGACAGCCCGAAGACGTACATGAGGAGAAACGAGCAATCTACGTTCCAACCATCCCGTATTATAAAGATAAATACCAACTTCACGATATCAGTGTTACGGGATTGATGTTTGGAGCAAGAGGAACGATACCCAACTTCTCTTCTCAATTCTGTAAGACCCTAGGACTGCACAAATCTTTTCTGAATGAACTGGCCCTCCTCATAATTAGAGAGTCAGTCAAACTTTTACGGAACCACGTATATGGACTCTAATTCAGTGTATGGAAAAAATTGACGCACCATTACCATTTTTCTTTTTCCTTCTTAGCTTTCATTGATTCTTTACTTGAATTTTTTTTTTTTCTTCTGTAAACTGCCATTGTTTGTTTGTGTATTTGTTTGCCTTTTTTCTTACTCTTTTAGCTCTCATCATCTATTTGTTCTTGTATTGTTTTGTATGCTTTGTCTAATGGCAGCCTCTAATTTGAGGAAGCTCTGATAAATAAATAAATATTCTTAATATTGTAGTTGTAATCCCCTGGTAGAGGGGAAGAGAAGGCCTGATGGCTTTATCTCTACCAGGTTAAATAAATAAACATAAGGTTATGGTCCTCAAATATATTTTCTTGCATCATGTAGCCAATCACAGGTATGACAGCCATGTGCTTGTGTTTACATTAGGACTATTCTAACAGCAAAAATTTGTATCCTATATCCTATCCAATTCTTTTCTCAAACTGCTGCCATGAGTTCGCAGATACAAGTAACAGGGGAAGAGGGACCTGCAGTCTGCTTATTACTTACCATTTTTTAATGTTTAATTTATTGTATTGTGAAAACTCAATATGGAATTGCAGCTGGTCTTGTACAATATTTGGAAACATTAAATACAAATATTTCCAGCTTGTAATGCATGTTTTGGAATTATTCTATTAAGGAACCCAACCAAAATTTTATTTGAATCTGTTGCATAGAACTGCCTCTCTGATTTGATTGTGCCAGTCTTTAACATCATCTTTATGTATTGTTCACACAGAGAGACAGCAGAGGAGACTTTTGCAGAGCTCGTGGACACTAGTATTTTGGACTCATTATCTGTCAATCTCGAAGGCAAGTATCTTCTATTTCTCTTTTCTCTCCGCGCGTGCGCATACACACACAGTCAAAATGTCTGCAATAGTTTTTATGCAAATTTCATTTACAAACCAGCTTCTACGAATTGCAAAAATATGTAAATAGCCCTTTGGACTACTACAATAGGATATGATTTGCTTTCCAGTCCAGCAGTATAAGATAGAAATTTTTTAAATCTCTGAAATGTTTTTTTTTTTTTTTTTTTTTTTTTTGTAACTCCATCTTAGACTATAAAAGAGTTTTTGAATAATAATCAGTGCTTTGCACTAAAATCTTACATTATGGAAGGTTGCCACATGGTTTGATTCAGGTCCTTTATGTTCACAAATTCATTATGATTCGTTATTGTAATTAAATGGAAATTTCCCTTGCTTTCTGCAATTCTGCTGTTGCTCTGTTATAGATGTGCCACTGCCTGCCACTGAGTCAAAAGTAACTGAAGACCCAAAAAGGTAAGACAGTTCAAATTAAGTCAAACTTGGGGTTTTGGTGAAATGTGCGTTGTGTTTGCTGCAGTTTAAAAGGGATATCAAGCAAAAACCAGTAAAAAACTACTTTCGTCATCATTGTCATGTACAATATTGTAAATTTATTCCAACTCAACAATGTAACTTTGATTTAAAGCAACAATAACTCTTCACTTCCTACAATTTAATTCCACTCCCGTCAACAATGGGATTTGCTCTCCACACAGCAACACAGTATTCGTTATTGCACTTCACAGACGACAATGACAATTTACTTGAATTATTGAGAACAACGAGTACTGCTAATTTTAACTAATGTTCACAAAGCACTATTTACAAATCAGAACTGTCAGTTCTCAGTTCACAGCTCGTTTGCCTCTGCTAGTTCTTCTAGCTCAGTCACTCCAGTTCACAGTATCTCGAACCCCAGACCTTCAGAGACAGTCCACTGAACTTCGAACTCAGGACTTCCGGCTCCACAGTTACGGACACAACTCAAGTCGAACTCCGGCCTTGAAGCTGGCTTCACTGCTACACAAGACTGGCTGGCTTGCTCTCCACTGACTTTAACAACACTGCAACTGCCTGACTGACTGACTCACATTCACTTGCGTCTTCTCTTTTATATAACCAAACCATAGTTACGAGAAAGTTCGCGGCCAGAATGAATAATCTGGATATTTCCACTTCGACGGACTTCTGGACGATTCGGGAGGGTCTGTCCCCCCCTTCACTCCGCACATAGCAGTTTGCTTCCTTCCCCACTCGGCAAGCAACAGATGCGCGCGCAACCTCCCCTCGCCCTCTCAGCATGCAGATGCTCCCCGTACATTTGCTACACCTAAGCGACCAGCATTTCGTCTGCTGCGTGCCCTGTCGGACACGCATTCAAACCCCGGTGCAGCTGTCACAATATTTACTCGCGTAATTCCTCACCTCTCCCCTCCCCCAAAAATTGAGGCGAAAAATCTAGGAGGGAAAAATTATGCAATGACTATAAAATATTTAATATAAATTGATCATGAATACCATCAACTCGTGTACTAATCAAATCAATATTTATTACTAAATAGCTACAAATATATGTATACAATATGGATAAATTGTTTGTATATATCTGAAGTCTGATTAGTTTAACATGTAGCTAATCAGCAATGTATGCGATGGAGGGGGAAAGGAACTGGCTACCCTGCCCCATTATCTTCTGGCCTGGTTGCCTCGTGAGTGATTCCTTATTGGTGTCACGAGGTTCAGACCTGTCTTGGGACAGTTGGCTAAACAGTTTGGATAATAATGAATAAATTTGTAACTTTTCTTTGTATCTCGTGTGTGTCAGTTGTAATGCCATAGCCTGACCTTGGATCATGATTTAAGAGGCATATTGGTCCGACAAGTTAGCATATAAATGAAATGAGTATAAAGGTAAGTGTTCACTACATCGTATTGCACACATCGGACGAATCGCACGGATCAGAAAAAGACTATCTCCTGTAATTGTTATGTAACCGCTTTCACTACATCATATCGGACGCATCGCCTCACTGCAAATCCATCCACGTTTCTCGAATGGGCACCTTTTCCGATGCGTGCGATCATGGCCTTCTTTAATAAATCAATTTTAATTTGTCAACTGTTACTGTTATGTTGTGCCATGTTCAGTGTAGCGCCAAAATGGCAGACGGAAAACTTATTTCGCGTGTAGAAAATTGTGAAGAATTATATCATTTGAGGCGTTCCCATTACAGTAATCAAGTCATTTCTTGCAAATATATTATGTAACCAATATTTCTTTCGTTTCTTCCTCTTCAATTAAGACGCATGAAGCAATTACAAATTCTTATTCGCTAACAGATGTAATTAATAGACCTAACTTCAACTCCTTTGCTTTCAGTAATGTCAATATCGTACGACATCATGTTCTAAACAGCATCCGATGAGGTGAAGCCGTTACAGTGAACCTACTGCACTTAAAATATCTGTTGCGTGCGATTCGTACGAGCAGTGCGATACTATGTAGTGAACGCTTACCTTAAGAATCCTTCAATAACAGTCTTATTAACCTAAGAAATAATACAAAAATTACATTAGGTCATTACACAATTAAACATGACTAGTGCTTTCGCCAATTAATGGCATGATTAATTATTATTATAATTAATGCTCAAAGCGTCCCGTGCCGTGGCGTCGTAGTCTAAGGCATCCCGCCTAGGACTCACGTTACGGAATGCGCGCTGGTTCGAGTCCTCATGGGGGAAGAAATTTTCTCATGAAATTTCGGCCAGTGTATGGGACCGGTGCTCACCCAGCATCGTGATGCACTTGGGGAGCTACGATAGTGCGAAATCCAGTTGCGAATTTAATGGGGGATCATAACCACACGATACCTCCATTCTGGTTGGATGATCATCCACATTCGGCATGTGGGCTTTTCTGTTAGGCCCTTCACGGGCTGTAGCGCCACGGATTATTATTATAATGCTCAAAGCATTACTATATGATAATAGACCTGAAGATGCCATTAATTGGCGAAAGCGCTAGTCATGTTTGATTGAGTAATGACCTAATGTAATTTTTGTATTATTTCTTAGGTTAATAAGACAGTTATTGAAGGATTATTATACTTATTTCATTGGATCATGATGTTAAACTTCGCGTGTGTATTATTAATTACCTAGAGAAAATAACAACAGATCCAGAACATCTTCCTTGTCAGAGGAATCAGATATTTTTCATTATAGATGAAATAATAATGATCTTGGGTTTCCCATGCTATTTTTTTGATACTTGAAAATTCACAAGAGATGTTCTTAAAGAGAAGATGTGTGTTCAACTTTGTTTATTAATTATTAAATACTTTCCCTAAATAGGGATTGCCTAGAAGGTGAAGTATACCATTTACAGAAGAAAATTTGAGTAGTACATATCATATTGGGAGTATAGTTCTGTTGTGAATAGTAAATCAATGAAAAAAGAGAGAAAGAAAATTACAATGCATTGTCTTATCTCAGATGATTTCTTAACAATGCAATCGAACCTTAGCTGTACAATGCTGGGGTGACATTTCACTAAATTTACTTCCAGATCGGATACTGGGGCATTTCATTACATACAGAGCATTCCTATGCAGATTACTTCCAGGTTATCATGTTTTGTCGCTTATATCATGGTAATGGGTAGTGCACATCCCATGAAAACTACAGGAGCATTTGACAACAGTGTCAGTCCTCGGTATCGTCAGCATTCTTTAACCCACAGTCCAACTAGTGAGCCTCTTGTCTTAACGCCCTATGTCATCCAGCTGGTTCATTAATATTTTTATTTTTTTAATCCAATGCCACCAGGTTGTCTTTTCGACATTTCTGGTCTTCTTTCCTGGCTGTGGCTTAGTTGTAACCCACTTCTGAGGTTGGGGCACCTGGAAGGCGGAGTTACATTACCCGATGATGTGATAGGATGATTATGATAATGTGGTGCCAGGAGAGGTCTTAAATCTAAACTTAACCTAAATTCCAGACCATGGACGAACACAGGGATAATCTCCTTTAAGGAAAAATTCCTGTGCTCTAACCGGGAATCGAACCCAGGACCTCATGAACTATAGCCAGAAGCTCTGACCACTAGACCATGAGGCTAGTCGGTTCATTAATATAGTTAATCAACTTCCATTATACATTTTAAAATGTGTCTCAAAATCTGTGCTTCAGTTGCTGACCATGATAATATCTTTGAAAAAATATTGGATTGCAAGAGGTCAAATGACTTTATTGTCAAACGCCTAGCGTTAGAAAACAACAACATTTTAATTTGTCTACAATTTCAGCACTACCTATTACTAGAGATACCTAGTTTTTGCAAACCACAGATTTGCAAAATACTGTTTTTCAGCTGATAAAAGTAAACATTTTATGTTTCAAGCCCTTTTAGTAAAAATATCGTAAATTTAAACCCTTGAAATAACGCGAAATGTTTGTTTTTACCACGAATTTATTCGAAATCTGTGTTTTTCAAGAGAAATTTTAATTATTTTTTTTTACAGAATTTTAATTTCAAGTGCACAAAGAATGATGTTTATGCACAAAATTTTGAATTTAATATTTTATTTTAGTACAGAATTTTGAACCTAATATTCGAACTATATTTCTAATAATTTAATTTTTAAATGTAAAGTAGAAATAGCCTGAATGTTTTGTAGTCCTATTCGTTTATATTACACAGTACACATAAAGGATGGGAAACTGTTAGACAAATTTCTCAACATGACATTTAAGTGCCGATAGAAAACTGTAAGTATTGTTAAAATGTGACTTAGAAAACATTTTAAGATTCTCTTGATAATACAGATCTCTGATTTATCTTTCGAAGAGGTGGAAAAATTCAAATATCTTGGAGCAACAGTAACAAATATAAATGACACTCGGGAGGAAATTAAACACAGAATAAATATGGGAAATGCCTGTTATTATTCGGTTGAGAAGCTTTTGTCATCTAGTCTTCTGTCAAAAAATCTGAAAGTTACAATTTATAAAACAGTTATATTACCGGTTGTTCTGTATGGTTGTGAAACTTGGACTCTCACTTCGAGAGAGGAACAGAGATTAAGGGTGTTTGAGAATAAGGTTCTTAGGAAAATATTTGGGGCTAAGAGGGATGAAGTTACAGGAGAATGGAGAAAGTTACACAACACAGAGCTGCACGCATTGTATTCTTCATAATTAGAAACATAAAATCCAGATGTTTGAGATGGGCAGGGCATATAGCATGTATGGGCGAATCCAGAAATGCATATAGAGTGTTAGTTGGGAGGCCGGAGGGAAAAAGACCTTTGGGGAGGCCAAGACGTAGTTGGGAAGATAATATCAAAATGGATTTGAGGGAGGTGGGATATGATGATAGAGAATGGATTAATCTTGCTCAGGATAGGGACCAATGGCGGGCTTACGTGAGGGCGGCAATGAACCCCCGGGTTCCTTAAAAGCCAGTAAGTAAGTAATACAGATCTCTAGTGTTTGTAGGAATATACTGGGTAGAAGTAATATAACTGCACAGATTTTAACAGAATCCTTGGATATAGTACAAAAAAATTCTAATACCATATTAGTCCCAAATGAAAACCCTGCGGTGGCTGAATGGTCAGACCTTCAGACTGTCACACAGGTGGCCAGGGTTCGATTCCTGATCAGGTCTAGGATTTTTTCACCCTTTGAAGTTTTTAAATAAAATGAATGGTTTTCTTGCAAATTAAATCAAAAGATTACCACATATTATTTTCTGTCATTAGGAAGTCTGGCAATCCTGCAATGTAAAGAATGAAATACTGCCATTCAGACCAAGTGCATATGTGTATTTGTAAGTGAGCTTTCAATGTGCATTGCCAAACTACTGAGACTTTTAACCTAATTTTCTTATTAACCATGCACTTAACTGCAAAATGCGTAATAGATTTTTTTTTATTTATTTTAACGTATTCTGTTGGCCCCTTCAAAATGGAGTGTTATATCACTTCCACCCTGTATTAGGCATGATGGGAATTACAGAGTTACATGGTTCAAATTTGAAATAATACGTAATTTATGTATTTTTTTTACATTCAATTTAAAATATATTTGGTTCTATTTTTTTTTTCTTATGTCTTAATCAATTTTGTCTAAAACCTGTTTATATAATTTTTCATTTTAAATTTTGTGAGCTATTCTGTGTCGCAGGGCAAACCCAAAATATTGGGTCAGACCAATAAATTAAAAATTAATTATGCCAAATAACACCGAAATTATGAGAATTTTTATACAGAAATTTAAGATTTTTGTTCACCAAAAAATTGGATCCATATCTATAACATCTGAATCCGTATTTTGGTTGCTCGCGTTGTATCAGACTTCAGTAATGTCAGAACTCGTGTTTTGGTTGCACATGTTTTCATTAAAATAGTTTTCGGCATGAACAGACCTATCCGTCTGCCAGCATATGACCACTCGCTGCCTGACAACAGATTTTGTTAGAGGTTGGAGTGGGCCCGGCCTGCATAGGAATGCTCTGTATCCCATCAGACTTCTCAGTTACACCTTCAGAATCTGTGTTCGCAGTTCATTCAACAAGGGGAAAATCTCTTGCGACAGGAGCAGACTGAGGAGCCGTGGTGCTGAAGAGAGTGCGGAGGACGAAATTCAGTGCGTGAAAGTTGGCAGTGGTGGCAGTGGCAGCCTCAAAGGATCTAGTAAGTGTGTACAAATAAATGTAAATGATCGGTTTGAATGACATCATTGATAATTTCCTTAACAACAAAATTAATTTTCAAATGAAAACATTGAGTTTAATTCTGAATTTGAATTGATTCTCAGCTGTAAATTGTCGTGGCATAGTTACTTAATGATGTCGCTTAAGAGATTCCAACCAGTCTTCAGACTGTTTACTAAGCATACATGTCAGATGTTACAGTAATTAAAATGAGCGTTAACAATAAGAGTAATAATACATAATATTGTAACAGTAAACTTTAGAATAGAATAAGCCACTGGTGTAGCTCAGTCGGCCTACCGATCTGGAGTTGCGCTCGAGCGTGGGTTCAATTCCCACTTGGGCTGATTACCTGTTTGGGGTTTTTCCGAGGATTTCCCCAGCTATAAGACAAATGTCCTGTAATCTATGGCAAATCCTCGGTCTCATCTTGCAAAATATCATCTCGCTATCACCAATCCCATCAGCGCTAAATAACCTAGTAGTTGATACAGCGTCGTTAAATAGCCAAGTAAAAAAAAAAATTGATTAAGCCACCAGCATAGATCTGTCGACTGAGGCACTTGCCTGCTGATCTGAAGCTGCGCTCAGGTGCTGGTTCAATTTCCGCTTGGACTGATTACCTTGTTGGTTTTTTCCGAGGTTTTCCCCAACTGTAAGGCGAATATCAGGTACGAATCCTCTGATTCATCTGACCAAATACCATCTCGCTATCACCAATCCCATCGACTTTTTCTTAGAAAAAATTCTATGTGATAACTAGACTTCGTGGAATTGCCACGAGAATCGCAAGGTTTACTACACACCCGGTATAGATTGTATGAGAAGGGGGCGTGCAACGGATGGAGTATGCCTCTAATGTAAACACTGAGCAGTATACTGTGGTTACAATAAAACCTGTATCCTGCATTCAAGAAATATAATGAATGACCATTGAAGTAGGAAATGTCTAAACATGTAAATACACAATTATTTTTTAGTGAGATATATTAACTCTTAAAATTTAAGATACATCATCCTTGAATATATGCATTGCAGTGAAGACTTACGTACATTTTGAGCGACTGCAAAGTAATCTTCTCCGATGGTCACTTAAAAAGTTTTTATTTTGGGAAAATGTACGTTCAACATCACACGATATAATACGTACATATTTGAAGAACGGAAAGTCACTACTTTTTAGTACACCAACTTCAGATGTCTTGTCATGACCTGATGGTCCATCATTTATAATACGAAGTTGTGAATAGGCAGAATTTTTAGCAATAATGTTTCTCAACTTACACTTCACTTTTTTTGAAATTAGTAAATTGTTATTTTGGATAGTGGTTTGTGATACTTCATCCACTATATTAAGGGCTTCTGAGAGTTGTAGTTTAGACGATTCTAACAGGATGATGCTTTTGGACACGATTTTAAAATTAGAATCAATGAACAGAATATCTTCCAATAGCTGTTCAGAAAGCAATGATTTTACAGCTGCAACATCAGAACTGTCTGTGCTATCCAATGCATCAATTACCTCCATTATTTTGCTGTAATGTTCTGCATAATAATTAACAGCATCCAACCACGTTCCCCAACGGGTCAAGACTGGCTGCGGGGGTAGGGGTATTCCAGGGGCAATTATTTGGAACAGCAACATTATCATTGTAGTATGTTTGATTGAATTCTTGTCTGCACTGAACAAATGTTAAGCTTTGACTATTCCAACCACAGTAATGCAAAAACAAGTGCTTACATAGGTATACATTAGCTGTAGCTGCTCTATCTATTTGGACCGGTCACAACTCTTAACATGAACTGCTTATACTACGAGACCGGGCGGTCGCTCACCTCCTCTATACTACCGTACATCGGCAACCTGATTGCATGCTGCGTGTGGCAATTCAACGAAGTCTAGTGATGACCAATGTCATGTAACATTTTTCAGCGAGAACACTGTGCTCTCTGTTTGATTTCTTAACCTGAACACTTCCTG
Organism: Periplaneta americana; assembly: GCA_025594305.2. Lineage (NCBI taxonomy): Eukaryota > Metazoa > Arthropoda > Insecta > Blattodea > Blattidae > Periplaneta > Periplaneta americana. The sequence goes on along the minus strand of JAJSOF020000015.1, from coordinate 127,730,576 downwards.
TCGCATGAAATGTATTAGAACATGGATTGTTATGATCTGGAACTTGTATAGCCAGGAATCGAACTTGATGAGGCAACTATGTTCACACATGTGAATAATAAATGCACGTTTTTCAGTAGAAAACCTATGCGGAGCCATAATAAATTCTGCAGTTACTTATACAGCAAACACTCAATTCCCAACAAATGCACCATCTCACTAGACAGCTATTGGCTTATTGACGCAATTTAGATTGCTTGCCCACAGACTACATTTTCTATATGTCACTGATTTTGTGGAGAGTCCGTGATTTTATAGTGTAGAAAAAAAATTCCAGTCCGAAAAGATGAAAGTCCCACAATTGTGAATGTAGTTGGAAAATTGCAGTAATTTCTACTAATTTAAGTTTCGTCCAAGCACACTTGGAATGTTAGAAGATGGTGCCTCTAGAGTTGTCATTGCATTGAAAATCGAAATAAATTGCGTAAAATAATTGATACTTTGCGTTCTGTTTCTCATACTGACAATTAACTTCTGCTTTCATGCCCTACAACCTATCTGAAAGCTGCAAAAAGAAAGTAACAGGCACTCTGTAAAATATATCGTCAATGTTATACTGTAATTCTTAGGAAAATAGTGGTTTGCTTTATTTGTTTGCGTAATGTCATGCAAGGGAAAATGAAAGTGAAATTCAGAGAAGAATATGCAGATCAATTTCAGTGTATAAAACAAGTCAGGACAGAAAAGGAAGCATTCTGCAAATTATGTTGGTAAGTATGAAAATAACGCATTTCCATGGTTTTTGATAGTGTTTAAGCAAGGTATTGTATTAATCTTGTTCATTCATAGTACCAATACAGTAGAACCTCACTAATTCGGTCTAAATTGCAGGAAATTTATTGGAACAGCAGTTTCTTCAATTGAAAAATTAATGATATATTTAATTACAAACTCGGTATTCATTCTATTTTACATAATTATAGAGCATAAGACATTAATTTTAAAAATATGGTTGAGTTAAAGCTCTTTAGTCCAAGTCTCAGTTACTTCACAAGAAGTACATACTGCAACTAGTTTTTACAAACATATAGAACACAAAACTTGAATTTAAAAAAAAAAAATAGTTTGAAATTATTTAGTCTGTCAAATTACTGCACAGGAAGTACTGCTTTGAAATTGTCAGACTGTGATTTAAAGACAGATGTGTTATCTGCATCTGTTTGTGCAGCTATTCTTTATGTACAATATGAAGCATTTCTTTTAAGGCAAGATAAAATTTGTGATAGTTCGGGTAGAAGTCCAGAAATTGAATTAATATGCATGTGTGTCCAAAGCCTAACCACTTCTCTTACGTGATGCGGGTTCCACATATTGTGGATAGATGTCAGAACTATAATGCAGAACAAGTTTTAATAAATCACCGTATTTACTTGTGTTATTTCCCCCTTTTTCCTCAAAATTCAGAGATAAAAATTGGGGGGGGAGGATTATGTGAGAACTGCGAAATATCGAGAATAATCTGGTTGTAAATTCATATAGGCCTGCAAATCAAATCAATGAAGTTGCACTCTATGTTAAGATTTACATATTTCGAATCTCCATGAAATTTATGTATGCATTTGGGGTTATTTCAAGTGCAGAGTGTATCAGGATAAACCAAGAAATACTGAAGACCTGAAAAGAAGAATTAGATATTAGATAGAACAGATCTGTCATGTAACTGATAGACTGGGACATGGTTTGGCTGTGAATGATTCTCATTTTGAACATCTGTCGTAAAGTTTGGTTAGTGATAGTGTTTAGTTTAGTTTCATGGCCTACTCAACTTGATTTTACATACTTATTTGTCTTAAGTTTGAAGTCCATGAAACAAGTTTAATAAATACAGTAGTTAAAAGACACGAAACGGGTGAATGGGTAAAATTTTTAAGCATTCATATGTAAAATTTAATGGAAATTCGGAATATGTATATCTTAAAATAGGGTGTCATTTAAAAAAAAAATAAGTTTACTGTCACACTATTTATACTTGAATGACTAACTTTTTTTCGAACACTGGTATTGTGTTTTTATCTCCACCAGCTTTTGTATAATTCCCCCCCCCCCCCCCGAAATTAAAATAAGAGACATTATGAGTAATATTCCATACTTAATGAACACTGTATACACAATTTCAGTAATAATGAATTTTGTGACTTTTCTTGTGGTATGTCAATTCTAATGCCATTAGCCTCACATTCAGTAATCCCAGATCATGGTGTTAAACTTTGCGCGTAAAATACTCATATCAAGATTTATTTGTTAATTATATAAAGAAAATAAATAGACCACTACTTTCAAGAGAAAAATTCAAATCATTTTCCTTGTTGTCAGAGAAATCATAAACTTCTTCTTTATAGAATGGATGAATAACAATCTGGTTTTCTATGCTTGTTTTTTCGGTACTGGAATATTCGCGAAAGACACCCTTGAAGGGAAAAGGAGTGTTCAGTTTTGTTGTAGGAGGGAGACATTACTCTAAAAATAATAAAACAAAATTCTGAAAAGTGTGTCCTAAACATCTTGGAGAGGAGGGAATTACGCGAGTAAATACGGTATTATGTTTCTCACCAGCAACTTTCTCTTGTTAAGCACTGATTAATTATTCATTACATGATACATTATGTGCATGGCATTGTTAAAGCCATGACTTTGTCATTGCAGATCGCAAGAAGCCGAAGCTTCAGTCAGAGCCAGGGCCCAAATCTCTGTCGTCGGTGTCGAGCATTTCCTCTTCATCGCGGTCTGTATCACGGTCCATGACTCATTCCCGCTCACGATCCCGATCAAGATCGAGGTCACGGTCACGGTCACGTTCATACTCCAGGCAACGGCATTCTCGATACAGTTGGCGATATGGTCGAGGCAGTTGGACACGCCCCAGACAGTCCCGCTCTGGTTCACGGAGCTGGCGACGGTCTCGATCACGCTCCCTCAGCCCAGGTGCAAGGTACGGGAGGCGAGGCTCCCCTGAAAGCCCAGGCAGAGGACGGTACCATTATGCTAGATCCCGTTCTCCAAAATATAATCGCTATCGGGACAACCAAGGTGACGAGCGGCACAGCGACAAGGGAGGCAGGGTGGACCCACAAGTGGCAGAGAAGAAAAAGTGGGTGAGATTCCGTGAGGAATTGGACAAAATGGAGCGTGAGCTGGCGAAAGATCTGAAGTTCCATGAAAAGAACCCAGAGAAGCATCCAATGTACCCAGAGGAGTGGAAGAAGTTCTGGAACCGGCGCTATAAAGAACTGCAGGCAGATGGCAAGGATCCCAACAAGCATGACTTCAAACCCGAATGGATCGAGTTTTGGAACCAACGCATGCGCGAAATGCATGAAGAAGAGCTGCGCAAAAAGAAAGAGGAACTACGACTGCGTCTTGACCTGCCTAAGGAGGACCCACCCCGCAAAAAGCCAGATGTCATCGTGATCTCACCTGATAAGGATGAAGTGACGGTTGCTGACGTCAAGAACACGTGGAAGGCCCTCACTGGTGGCGACATCAAGGATGTGGGCAGGAGATCTCCCAGTCCATGGGAGGACCCTGACAACCTGAGGCATTCGCCCTTGGGAAGGAGGCCTGGGAGAGGATCTTCTGCCATGCGTGGCAGGGGTGTAGGTCACAGGATGTATGGGCGCATGTTTCACTCTGTGAGGGACGTAGATGGGACAGCTGTGGTGACTGTGCTGCGACTTCTGACTGCCATGGAGACTCAGCTTGGCTCTTTGGGGCCTCGTGTCAACACAATGCTTGCCTCTGCACTTTCTCTGGAGAAGACAAGTGTCGGTTCATCCATGACACTGTTGGCCGATTCTGACAACATTGTGCTTCTGGAGACTGCAAAGGAGAAATTAAAGGGACAGCTACAGGCAGGCATTGTCTTTCGCACTATGGTGACGGCCACGCACTCATGTATCCATAAGCTTAGTGACCTGCTTTCTCATGCTGAGGAGGTCAGACTGGCACCAGCTATCCCCCAAGTCCCAGCTGCTCCCCCAACCCTGACTGCGACATCAGTTCCAAAACCTGTGGTGGTCGAGCCACCTAAGCTGTCTCCAGTCACAGAGCCTGTGGCTGTACCTGGTGTGGGCACTGTAGACAAGGTTGCCATTGCACAACAGATCGCCGCAGCACTTGTGGCGCAAGGCAAAACAGACGTGACGCAGGAAGAGCTGGAGCAGCTTATCAATGCTGTGGTGGGAATGGCACAGGCGTCAGCTTCATCTGATAAACCCATCTCTGCAGCTTCCTTTGTATCGCAGATGCAGCAGCAGAGAGTCCCTGTTACTGCTTCACCTTCCACATCCACACCTGTTCACACTCCCACTCTCGCCAGCATGTCCCTTCACCTCGAGGACAAGTCACCTCTCCAGAAGTTGCTGTCGGTCGTCACATCAAAGAGTGTGGGCATATCCAAAACTGAGGATGCCTCAGTCAGTGCTTTGGAACTCTTGCAGTCAGCATATGAGGAGCCCAAGCGCAGACGATCTCCGTCGCCGAAGCAGAAAATGGAAGATCTGACAGAAGAGGATCTGCAGACACTGCTGCAAAACTTCAAAGACCTGTCTTCCGAAGAGCAGCAAGGTCTCATCATGTACCTCAAAAAGCTGGAAACTACAGAGCCCGAGCGTGTGGAGAAATTGCGCAGCTTCGTTAAATTGGACCTTCCTGCCGATACACATCGCCGTCTGTCTCCCTTCTCTTTGAGAGAGGGGGGCATCAACCCTTCCCAGGAAGCAGAGAATATGAAACTGGAAGACTCTGATGATGACTACAGTTTTGAAGATATTTATGCTGCAGTCTCACAGAAAGTGAAAGAACGAGAGAAAATTAAGGTTGAGGAGGAGAGGAAGAGAGAGGAGGAGGAGGCAAAATTGAAGGAAGAGAAAAAGAAGAGTGATGATCCCGCGCTAATTCTGAAGGAGACAAAGGAGATGATTGCCAATCTGATGGGTCAGCTCCCATCCAAATACATCCAAAAGAAGACTGAGTCCCCCGTTACAGATGGAGGACAGAAAATAGAGGCTCTAGGCAGTGACATACCAGCTGGTCAGGCAGTGCCCACTCTGGATTCCTCTCGACGTCTGGATTCCTCTCGACGTCAGTACCAACGCTACAACTCAGACCAATATGCCACTGTGCAGCAGCCAATGCAGCAGCCTATGCAGCAGTCTATGCAGCAGGCTGTACAGCAGAACCGGAACTTTCAGACATTTACAGCACAACCACAACAACTGAGCTATCCAGTGGGCTATGACCAAAATAATGGGTATTACGGCAACACACCCCAGCAGCAGGTGCAGCAGTACTCAACCGGAAACTACAGTGAAACATACCAGACCAATTGGAACCGTTATTCAGAACAGCAGTACCCACAGCAGCAATCGTACCAGAGACCCCCAGTGCAAGGCTCTTATCAGTACCCAAGTCAGCCTTCTGGGTACTATTGAGGTTGTGGAATCGATAAATCCAGTTCAGACAATGTACTTTTGTTTCTTCTCTGCTCTTCTTCATTTTTCAGCTAACATTCCAGATAAGATGGGGTGTTGTATGAGTGACGTGACTGTTTTTCCAACATACGTGGATTCTTTCGTACGTTTTTTTTTTTTTTTTTAACTGTACTTACTTTGTAAATAATACAAAGACTTTGACAACGATGTTAATATGTGGAAGTTTGCTTCAAGTATGTAGTAATATGTGGTCCAAGAATTGCTTTTGTGTGTTCATGCAATATTCAAGTGGGGGGGAAGAAACTGTACAAAAGCAACACTAGGGCAATATGTGCAAGACTGTGCCATTTTCTAATGGAATCTGTTATGAAAAATTGCAGTAATGAGTGATACCAGTTTAAGGTATATGTGTTTAGTAATGAGTTGGTGTTATTGCACTATTGCATAAAACATAAGAAATGAGGAAAAAAAGATAACTTTCCTTAAATTTGGGGATGTAAAATGTGCTTTAGCCTTGGACAAAGATAGAATAATGATAATTTCATGCATGAGAACTAATGGTCATTCTTGGCTATTAGCTTCCACTGTTGGAAGGTAAATGAATTTGATTTATTGATTGCAATAAAAAATAAATTAAAGAACGAATGAAAACCATTGAATGATTTATTCACTAGTGACATTTTACTAACAAATAGATAGATTCAGCAGTGCACATGACTAATGAACACTATTGTATTACGAGATCTAAGCATGTGCAGCAAGATTAGGCTTGATAATGGCTCATTTTGCTATTATGCAACTTTCTCCACTGGCCAGAAACTGTCATCCCAGTTTATGTTCTATAAACTGATGTGAAGCCACTTACTTGTACCTGACAAGAATTGTCACAGATTTGAATGAGATTTTTTTATTTTCCCTTCATTTGAAAGCACATCTCGAAAATAATAGGACACACATCTCAGCTTTTTTCTTCCATGTGCTCTGATTTTTTTTTGCGGGGGCGGGGGGAGGAAAAAAAGCAGATTTTTTCCTTACATTAAACACGTTCAAAATGGGATTTCTCTTAGTCCGAATTTTGAGGACTTCGTTGGATGGTAATGTGTGAAGAATGTTGTTATTGTTTTGACTAATACAGGTTAAAATAATAATTGTCTAAAAATCATTACGTCACTGCTATACAGAGTCTTGCTCCAGTATGTATGGTAGCCGTGATTTCATCATATCCAACTGTACAAAGGTTCCTTCTATAAAACATTAATGTTGATAAAGGATTTTTTTTTTGTATTAATACCATTATACAGCAGTGGCAGTTCCTCGGGGAGGGAAGGGAGGAACATCCTCACATTTTTCTTCTTTTGAAAGTAAATACCAAATAAAATATGTGCCTTGAAATTCAAGGAAGATTCGATAATTTTTAAGTTCACAGCTATAAGAAAACCTTGATTGATCGAGTTTTAAACGATGCGCACTCATGTGCTGATAGAAACTGTGAGAAAGATGCGAGATTGTTTGTGTGGAGGAAAGTCAATCCATTCCTCCTTTACTGCGGTTAGCACACATAGACAACAGCGCACTAGCGGCCAGAGAAAGAAGCAGAGTTTTAAAGCGAGTAAATGAATGGAGAGGGAGGAGATCCTCCTCTGAATCAGCGCATGGGTTGTAAATAGAAACTGACTGGTCGTGCAGCAAGCTCGCTATCGCTGTCATCTAACGATCTTGCATTCAACCAGACTATAACACATCTAGGAGGAGGCACAATAAAAACAGTTTTAATGCAAAGCTATGAAAAACACCATAATATAAACTTTTTTAAAATTATAAAATCAAAAATATTATTCATTGCACTTCATATAGGCTACTATTCATGGTTTGAAACTTTCAAGGATATTTGAAAGTTATAGTCGGGTTTATATAAAACAAAGAGGAAGTAGTTCTACGTTAGTATCGCAGATCCTTTTGGCCCCTGAAATTCACTTCCATTCATTGTGTACTAGACAGGTCAACAGCCAAGTTGTCAGTTTTGTACAAATATATTTGAAATTGAAAGTAGGTACTCCAAACTACATTATTTTTAACATAAAAAATTGGCCACCGGCAACTTTGAACAATAATGGTAGTAATTATGACTTTACAAGAATTGATATTCTTCAAAAGCATGTGATACTGAACTTGTAAAATGTACATGTGGCAACACAGACCACGTGGGTGGGTGCAGTGTTCTCACTTTCCTCAGATTATTTCCCATTCCCATTTCCGCGTTTCCGATTACGTGTTAGTAGCTATAGTCTCTTTCAACAGTTGTAGTGTGCTCGAAAAATGCTGCGAGGTGAATTTCCTTGTAATTGTTAATTTTTGTAATTATACAAAATGAATGGAAGTGAAAACATTATATATTTTGGACAATTTAGGAAACTCAGTTTACAAGAACAGATTATTGCTATACAGAAGGGAAGGCCAATCCCAACACTACCTGTCTTACATGTATGCATGTTGGCTAATTTGTAGAAGAAGGTGTCATTTCGTCCTGTTACCTTCTTTCCTCCTCTTAAGAAATACGCAGGAGCCGCCACTGTTATACAGGATACCTATTAATTTGAGAAAAATTTGTTCTGGCACTGAGAATCGAACCTGGGACCTCTCAGCTCTGTGTGCTGAGCGCTTTTTCCATCTGAGCTATGCCGAGACCCTATTCACAGTGCCGGTCGAACTCTTCTCCTTTGTATCATCTGAAAACGTCTGTCAGATCAAACCTGTACACTACACTCCCATGTTTATTAAAATTATCGATGCATTTTCAAACGTAATTGCAAGAGGGAACTGTGCCATGTCTTGGTAGAGTTTCCAACAGACATGGGTCAGTGGTCTAGCAGATATCATTTAGCTGTTTGAGCCAAGATTTGCGAGTTCACATCTAGCTGAGAGTCATGAATTTTAATGGGTCATAAAATTCTTAGACTGACTTCCTCTGGAGATAAGACTGGGAGATCCATGTTGTAGATTTATGATATATCCCTGGGTGAGGGCTCCAGAAAAAAATTGTGAAGGAATTTCTTACCCACATTAAATTTCAATGCTAAATAATACCTTTACTATACTGTAGAATCTTACTGCAGATACAATCATGTTCCCCAGTATTTAAGGGATATATGTACTGTACATTCTTTGACAGAAAAAATGATCGCTGTCTTGTACAGCTCGACCAAGTTAAGTCTGCGAGAGGGGAAGTTGGAGGCAGTTCTGTAGTGAAAGGAGGTGGTAACGAGAGGAGACCAGTACAGTCTCATATGACAGCGAAGTTTTCCTACTGCACTTCAGTTCATAGAGCGGTAACAATTTAAGACACTTTGAAAGAGACTGTACTTCTACTTCTGCTTGACAGTGAGGTTTGGCGTTCTGATTGGCAAGTGTGGGCGTAGGAGAGAAAGTTACATGAGGGGGGAGGCTGGGAGACAGTGTAACTGTTGCCTTTATCTGAAGACAAGGACAAAAAATGCGTGCGCTCCATAGTGTATTTTAAACGATGTGCACACGTTGAAATCTGAGCGTGAAGTGACCTATGTGGTAACTGTTTTGCCTCTACATTCCTTCCATCCCGATATCCTCACTCGCAGACTTGACTTGGACAAGCTGTAGTGTGAATTTGTATTAGTGTGGTTCGGGTTAACACGAGATTCACATGAGGTTCAAGGATGAAGACAAGTTGTAGCAGCAACATATCTGTACGTCACAAAATGACATATTCCCTATGATGTCTTTATCGCTTCGCGATAGAGATCTTCTCGTTACGAGCACCAGGTTTCGAACCTATATAAATGCACATGTGTAAACAAGGTGCACACAATGATTCCTGAGTTATTCCAGTGTGGGGCTTAATCTCTGAACAGCGACCAATTTCCGTTTGAAAGGGTGTACATTGTGGTACATAGTACAGTATCTACATTTTTCTAAGTTCATGCAGTCTAGTTTTGTTTTCCAAACTGTAGCACCACGGATTATTATTATTATTATTATTATTATTATTATTATTATTATTATTATAAGTAATTTATATTATGTCATAAAATTTTCGCGAAAATATTCCTCATGAAACCGATAAAATGATGAAATTTGTCAGAATTCGACTATTTTCAATAGCACATTGCCTTAAAACTGATGTCTTTGTGTGTTCTTAACCTCATCTGGGTCTGACGTCATCATGCATTACCTGTTTGCTTACTGATAATGGGTCTACTGCACAGATGCATCAGTGAAAGAAGCATTATTATTGTGGTATTATCCACTGAGAGACCATGTAAGCATAACAGGTGTACTCAGGGGGTTTAATTTGATTAACAGCAGCAAGCACTGATACTTATGCCATAGAAGAAAAGTTGAAGTCATTGAGGAAGTTCAAAATGGTGTCTCTAAAGTGAGTGGCTGTAGAGTACCAAAAGAAACAATATGGCGATGAATGAAAGAAGAAGAGAAACTGCGTAATTTTGTTACTTACATAGGAAGTGTTGTAGGTCTCCAAAGGGAAAAGCTCGAGTTAGTAAAAGTAATGAATATAGTAATAAATAAAGTTGTAGGTGCTGTTCATTGTACATCAGCATTATAAACAACCTTTATCGTTAGTCAAAATTGTGCATAATATGCCACATTATTAAAGTAGTGTCATAATAGTACATTATGCAATTTTCATACCAGCATCTTAATTACCATTATAGTCCAGTTTCATACGACTTTTTATGCTCGACCATATTTCTAACTTGAAATTATTCATAAGTATTCATGTTAGTCTTATCTGACTGAGGAGCGGAACTGACCTTGTGCAATACCTCGTAAATTTTGAGATATGTGCAGACGCGAAAGTATTTTTTCCGAGAAACAAATGTCGACATTGACCTTGATATAATCTAGAGAGTAAAATAAACATCAATCTTGATATAACCTTGAAATTCAATTAGACATTGAAAAACGAGATGACAAATTGAATTTATTTGAATATTATTTACAATTAACGCTAATTATTATAGTAACAGAACTGACTTTATTTCAAATATAGGTGATTTATTGTGCAATTGGTGAAATGAATTTGCGGGAATGTGCTTTGTGAAAGTCTGGAAGATGACGAATTGATAATTTGTGTGTTGTTTTTTTCGACTGAGTTTAATATTGTATTTGAGATTTCAATTTTATTTTGGATCGATTCTTCAACATAACCTTCTGCGACAGTATTGGGTTTCCAGCCTCCATGGCATATCCGAGAATAATCAATACTTGCGCTTTCATATTGCTACAATGGTATTTTCTGATTGGTGGAACACCTGAACTTTAATGAATAGCTGTACTTTAATGACGTCCATTAAAGGGCTGCTACCAGGTGTATAATTACTACATTTTGGCATGGTCGAGCATAAAAATATTACCATCCCAACTAAAACGTTCAAAGTTAACATTATGAAACAATTTGCCATCATATAATATTTAATACATCATTGTCATAGCAACCTTTTTCCTCATAGACCATGATATCAAACTACCCATCATTACAAATCTGATGTTACTGTATTTACCTGCATAATAGACTCATACATATATATATATATATATATATATATATATATATATATAAACTAGGGTGCATCCTTTATGCGAGGAAAAAATTTTAGTAAAAAAACCAAGTATTAAAGGTGTGCCAGCTCAAATGTTGAAGTAATCGATAGAATGTGTAACCATATATGGGCCGCAACTAATTTATATATAGATTGTGTCGCACTTAAGACATTCGATAGTCATTAGCGGTTGTATAAACAGATGATAACTTGTAACAATGAATACAGTGACAATAAGACAAGACACTTTATTGTTATTATTAACACTAGCCTTACCTCATTCACTGTCAGGTTCAGCATCACTATCATCATTTGTCACAGATTCACATTCCTCTATGCATCAATTACGCGGATAATTTTTTTGACGCGAAAAATTGGAGTAAGTCCATTACGTGGGTAAATATGTTATGTCTTTATTAATTGTTTTATAATGCTGTCGTACAAAAAAAAATAACGTATGAAACACAGTTATTGCATTTGTCAAAGTTAGGAAACTCGCTTCGTTCATTCCCTAAAAATTGACTCATGACATAAAGTATAACATTAACATGTTTCATAATACACATTTAATTTCTTTTATACTCAGTAAAAGTTTTATTGTTACGCAGGTGTTACTGGAATTGCGATGAACTTCATCTTGACACCAAGCATCTTTCTATGGTTTCTGAATTTTAAACTTTGCATATTAACAGTGTCACTGTAAATAATTTCCAAACGTTAGCCTTTTTATATCTGTTTATATTATATGTGTATATAAATGTGTATGCAGTGCTTCCCATCCACCTTAAAAAGTAAGTTGCTAGTAGGTTTTTGTTTTATTTATTTTAAAATTGACTTCACTTAATTGTGATTCATCCACTGGACATCATTCATGTGTCCCACAAATAAATAGTTTATTTCTGTCCAGAAAAGCTGCTGGTATACCATACTGATGCATACCGCCAGAAAAATAAGAGCTGTACATTGTGTTTGTCAGACAGTGCTTGAAGTAATTTTCTGAGTATACTCTAACAAGGATGCTCACATGGGATTTCTTTTAAGAAGTGTAAGTGAAAGCTAGGCATAACCTGTTAAATGAATCTGCAAACACACTGTACAAAACCTGAGCGAATCTAAGAAAATTACTTGGGTTTGCTCTTGAAAAAGTAGTGAAGGGAGGCAGCTGTCGAGAGAATCTACAAACAGTAAGTGTTACTGAGATCAGTATTAAGGTACAAATCTAAATTAGACTGTAGAACCTCACGGTACCAAAACTATTAATCTCTTATGTTTTCTGAAGCAGTGGCTTTATATCATGTTGATTACACCATTAGAGCCCTGCTAAGTGTAAATATTAAGTGTCTGTTCTTAGAAAATAAGTAGAGTTATTTACAGTTTTCTAGTTTGATTGCTGTATATTGTAATAAATAAAGAAAAATATATAAGACCTCTTACTACTATTACTCATGGCACTTGTAGACCCTTTGCCTTCAGTCTCCATCTGTTCATATCCAAAGTTTGTAAATCCGTTTCTATCATCTAGCCTAAGTCTTGGTCTACAGTCTTTCCTTCTTGCCCTGGTTTCTCATTTAAAAGTTACTTAACAATTTTCTCATCTTCCATTCTTACGATATGTCCAAGCTGAGCTGTTCTCTTGCTTATAATTTCTGAAAGTATTCCTAAATTATTATATAATTCTGTCAATTCCTTCTTTGTTCCTATTATCTTTCTGTGGACCACAATAATTCTTCTCAGTATTTTCCTTTCCTAGGCGTAATAGATCAACTATTGACCAGAGATTTTGTATTCGACAGATAATGGAGAAAAAATGGGAGTATAAGGGTACAGTGCATCAGTTATTCATAGATTTCAAAAAGGCACATGACTCAGTTAAGAGAGAAGTTTTATATGATATTCTTATTGAATTTGGTATTCCCAAGAAACTAGTTCGATTAATTAAAATGTGTCTCAGTGAAACGTACAGCAGAGTTCGTATAGGTCAGTTTCTGTCAGATGCATTTCCAATTCACTGTGGGCTCTAGAGTATGCCATTAGGAAAGTCCAGGATAACAGAGAGGGCTTGGAATTGAACGGGTTACATCAGCTGCTTGTCTATGCGGATGACGTGAATATGTTGGGAGAAAATCCACAAACGATTAGGGAAAACACGGGAATTTTACTTGAAGCAAATAAAGAGATAGGGTTGGAAGTAAATCCCGAAAAGACTAAATATATGATTATGTCTCGTGATCAGAATATTGTACGAAATGGAACTATAAAAGTTGGAGATTTATACTTCGAAGAGGTGGAAAAATTCAAATATCTTGGAGCAACAGTAACAAATATAAATGACATTCTGGAGGAAATTAAACGCAGAATAAATATGGGAAATGCCTGTTATTATTCGGTTGAGAAGTATTTGTCATCTAGTCTGCTGTCAAAAAATCTGAAAGTTAGAATTTATAAAACAGTTATATTACCGGTTGTTCTTTATGGTTGTGAAACTTGGACTCTCACTTTGAGAGAGGAACATAGGTTAAGGGTGTTTGAGAATAAGGTGCTTAGGAAAATATTTGGGGCTAAGAGGAATGAAGTTACAGGAGAATGGAGAAAGTTACACAACACAGAACTGCACGCATTGTATTCTTCACCTGACATAATCAGGAACATTAAATCCAGATATTTGAGATGGGCAGAGTATGTAGCACGTATGGGCGAATCCAGAAATGCATATAGAGTGTTAGTTGGGAGGCCGGCGGGAAAAAGACCTTTAGGGAGACCGAGACATAGATGGGAAGGTAATATTAAAATGGATTTGAGGGAGGTGGGATATGATGGTAGAGACTGGATTAATCTTGCTCAGGATAGGGACCAATGGCGGGCTTATGTGAGGGCGGCAATGAACCTCCGGGTTCCTTAAAAGCCAGTAAGTATTTTCCTTTCTCCTGATGAAACCATGTTCTTGATGCCTGTGTTATTAACAGGGCCAGGGTTTTTCTTTTAGCCCGATAAACACGAAATGTAACTGAGAGATGCACTATTTAAAGTTACTTTGAAGAATACAGTACAGTATGGACTAATTTTTAAGACATTAGCTGCAAAAAAAGAAATAATGAGTAAGAGAAATTATTAGGAGGCCTACAGAAGCCTTGATGATTTTTTGTATAAAACTTAATTACATAACAATAGGAATGATTTATAAAGGACATTTGTTATTATTATTATTATTATTATTATTATTATTATTATTATTGCTGTTGATTGATCAAAATATTTAATCCATTAATTTATAGATTAATCGAGCTTTGATCAATTTGAAACAAGTTAATATACTGGTACTGTAATACACAATTATTTTTAAATCTAATTTGTGTTTGGTGGTAACTATAAGTATAAAATGTGTGTATATATGTATGTATATACTGTATCATTTTATTACAAAACAATACTATTTTAGTTATTTACTAACATATTTATTATGTAGGCTTATAATTTATTGTGTCAATTCTCCGGGATTTTGAGACAAACAAATAAAGTATGAAGACTCACCCTATTAATACTGCTTCATCCATGATTTTAAAAACGTGAGTGCATTCACATGCTCTGAATTAAGTGCTGTTCTGCATTTAGTAACAATGTTTTCTGCATCACTAAACACGAAAATTTTTTTTTCTGTCGAGCACTTCTCTACAATCGTTCAATTTATATCCAAATGTTTCACGGAGTTTACTTCTCATAGACCTATGACATAATGGAGTTTTCACTTTTTTCACAGACCACATAAATCTGATTTTTTCTTTGGCGAACTAAACACACAAGCTTCATCTAGAAGCTCAGTAAAGAAACTGCAACAGAACAGCAGACTGGCCCCTTTTGTAATTGAGTTACAGAATTTTAGAAAAAGAAGAAGAAAGTTACTCTCTCACTTGCGCTCAGTGTAGCCATGGCTAAGGGATGAGGGGGGCGAATTCCAGAAAAGTATGTATTTTATAATGCTAGGAAGACGAACTGACAAACTTAATAAGGATAATTTCAAGGAAAAATTGTTCCGGGGCTGGGTATCGATCCCGGGACCCTTCACTTAGCGCGTGAATGCTCCACCGACTGAGCTACCCCAGGAACTATACACGACACTGTCACAATTTTTCCTTTATATCCACACAACTCACATGAGCTGACAAGACGCCAGAACTCAACTATGAGTGCACACACAAATGCTGTGTGACTTAAATTGTGGCTTTCTGTGTCGTGTATAGTTCCTGGGGTAGCTCAGTCGGTGGAGCATTTGCTCGCTAAGCAAAGGGTCCCGGGATCGATACCCGGCCCTGGAACAATTTTTCCTTGAAATTATTCAAACATGCTTTACAGGGAGCTACTACCTGAAAGCTAGATTTGCGTAAACTTAATAAGGGTTTCGCATTATGTTTCAACTGTCAATAGAGATAGACCAGGTCACTGTTCTCATATCTTATTCTGAAGTGTTTGTGCAGAGATTTGTCCTCTGCTACCTGCTGTGCAGTTACAAAATAACAGTATTATCGTGTTTGAAGTAAGAAATTTCTGAAAAACTAATATTGTCGGTATTTTTACTCTTGAGTTTGCATTAACAAAATAATAATATCAAGTACAACCGATTAATTTTAATCGACTAGATTATTCGATTAAATATTTTTGATTGATTAATCTTACAATAGAAATTGATCGATTAAGTCCCACAATACTTATTATTATTATTATTATTATTATTATTATTATTAAGATCTTCATTTCGCCATGAATGTTGCAAACACAATGCCATGTATAAGATTTTGGCTAATTAATATTGTTTATGAGTATATAAAGTAGTTTATGCCATCCTAGCATTATAAACAGGTTGTTACTACATCCAAAATCATGCATAAGTGGCTTATTATAGTATGTGTGCCAGTAAAAGCAATGACATAATATCGGAACGCTTGCTATCTTGGTTATCGCTTCTATGTGCGACATAACAAGAAATGAAATGTAGGACAGAAGGTAACATATAATTTATTTCCAATCTTTAACATTTTTGTATTACTTTTGTAATATCACATAAAACAATTCTGTGGTTCAGAGAAACTGTATTAATAAAATAAAGGAACATTTGTACCATAACCTGCAAGGTCATCCATTTCTATATACTCAATGCCAATGCCAGGCGCAACTAATCGATACGAACACATGAAGACAATTTGTCAGCTATGGATCCGGAATTGAATTTCTTTCCTTACTTACTGGCTTTTAAGGAACCCGGAGGTTCATTGCCGCCCTCACATAAGCCCACCATTGGTCACTATTCTGAGCAAGATTAATCCAGTCTCTACCATCATATCCTACCTCCCTCAAATCCATTTTAATATTATCTTTCCATCTATGTCTCGACCTCCCCAAAGGTCTTTTTCCCTCCGGCCTCCCAACTAACACTCTATATGCATTTCTGGATTCGCCCATACGTGCTACATGTCCTGCCCATCTCAAACGTCTGGATTTTATGTTCCTAATTATGTCAGGTGAAGAATACAATGCGTGCAGCTCTGTGTTGTGTAACTTTCTCCATTCTCCTGTAACTTCATCCCTCTTAGCCCCAAATATTTTCCTAAGAACCTTATTCTCAAACACCCTTAATCTCTGATCCTCTCTCAAAGTGAGAGTCCAAGTTTCACAACCATAAAGAACAACGGGTAATATAACTGTTTTATAAATTCTAACTTTCAGATTTTTTGACAGAAGACTAGATGACAAAAGCTTCTCAACCGAATAATAACAGGCATTTCCCATATTTATTCTGTTTAATTTCCTCCCAGTGTCATTTAGATTTGTTACTGTTGCTCCAAGATATCTGAATTTTTCCACCTCTTCGAAGGATAAATCTCAAATTTTTATAGTTCCATTTCAATATTCTGATCACGAGACATAATCATACACTTAGTCTTTTCGGGATTTATTGAATTTCTTTCCTACAATTTATAATGCTAAGATGTCATAAAATGTATCCAACTCATGATAATCTTATTATAACACTTGTGAAAATTGTTGCACTCATCATTTGTGCGACAAACTTTCACTGTGCCATAATCATCAAGCAGGGGTGTATTTTGGGGCTACGGTAGCCCAAGGAAATTACAAAAGAAAAAGTTTATAATATAACATAATGTAATAATTTTGTATTATTAGTTTTACCATAGTAATTAAAATTAAAGTAATTGTTAGATATATTTTGTGTAATAATAGGGTCATTTAGCCCAAACCCTTTAACCAGTATAACTGTCATCAAGATTATCTACTTATTGCATAAATAACTATTATTGCTACAAAATTTCCTGTGACATTGCATAGTGAAAAAAAAAAAAATCACATTTTTAACCATAAGTACGATATTTTATTTTTCACGTACATTTAAAAAGAAATTGTTCTCCAAAAAAAAAAAAAAACCTTGCCTCAGTTATCAACAGTAATCAGCAGTGTAAGAAATCCAGGCATTGTATAGAATATCTAGGCATTATACAAAATATGTAGCTGTTTTAGGCTGTATGGTATAATACTTTTTTTTTTCCGAATGTATTTCACACTTTTGCTAGGTATACCGTATATTACTGCGCATTATGTAATGCCTGGAGCTCTTTGGTTAGAGTACCAAGTATTTTTTGACTATGATGAGCTGGAATCCTTGGTAAGAACGGAAGAGGGACGCATTTCCAAGAAAGTACTTGGACATTTTGGAGGGAACAAACATGTTGGCAGACCCCATAATATAATATGGGAAGCGATGGTTCAGAATTATGCTGCCAGCATGCTCTCTCTTCGCAACTAGAAGGCAACTGCAGAAAATAAAGAAGAGTGGAAGAGAAATCAGGGAGACCATGGCCCGAAAATAGGCCAAAGTGCTATAAAAAGATAAACATTGCTATGAATCTTATCAGTGTTTTATATACAGGGTGATTCACCAAATTCTCCCCCTGGTTTATGGAGGTAATTCCCAGTGGCGGCTTGTGCCTTTCTTGGATGGGTGTTCACAAAAAAAAATGAGTAATGAACACATTGATATATTCTCGTATAGCTGAGTCACACGTCAGAGATAAACCAGTTCTAATATGCATGTACCAAATCTACGTATATAAACCAAAATTAAAACCATTAAACAAGAGTAGAGTAAAATTAATTCATAGGACTCACCTTCACTGCTGTTGTAGATGGTGTTGAAGATCTAGATTTATTTGTAGAGAAACACCATGTGCCTAGTTTTGAGAGATGCAGATTTATCAATAACTTTATTATTGAAGTCTCTAATGTTGTTAGCAAGTTTTTTTCCAGTGCCAAAATAGCCAATGTACTTAATCGGTCTTCTGTCATGGTGCGGAGGAATGTTTTAATCCTCCTTTAATTTAACACACAATTTCACACACGTCCAAACTTCAAGTGTTACTGTTTCAACTTTCAATACGCACCATTGCAGCTTGTATTTTCCTTACTTTGCTGAACAAAAGACAACAGAATCAGCTCCCGTGCGTAACAGTATTTTGAAAAGAAAGAGTAGAGAGAGAAAACGAGGAAAGAGGGAGAAAGGAACACGATGCCAGACCCAAGAGAGATGGAGCATCTCTGTTTCTCTGTCACTAGCACGTTCAGATCTGTGCGAGCAGAGCTATTGTAACAAACCAGAAAATATTCTCGCCTCTGGCTATTTCACCCTGCTAGAGAAAAATTGTGCAAGCTGCTGTCAACCTGTCCAATGGAGATTTAAAGACACACGAATGGGACATTCTCTCGAGACGAAAAATGTAGGAACGTCGTTGCACTTTAGAAGGTAATAGATGTAATAATATTAATACAGTAATATGTATGATTAATTATTGTTGGTTTTTAAGGTGTTCACGTGCTCCTGTGCTCATATAGAGGAACCGCTGCTGGTAATTCCTGAGGTTATTTGGAACAAAAAACGTAAATAAATTAATGGGATCACATTCATAATTACGGAGTTACAAATTTTCGAAATGTGTCATAGTGAATGATGCTCTAGGCATGTTTGTTGCCATAAATATCTGCACGTTGTTGGAGATGGATGAAAGACATTGTATATCAGGTTAAGGGGAGAGGATGGTATTTTTTTTTTAACTTCTTTCCTATTTGGTGTAAAATATTAATTTTTTGTATGTAGAGAGTTCACATCTGTGGCAACTCAACCAAATAAAAATATTTTGAAAAAAAGTTATTTGGGGGCCCAAATTTGAAAAAATATATATATACCCAATGCAGGATTGTACTAAAACCGATATATCTACACCGTTTTGAAATATAGATTCAAATGTTTTTTTGCAATGTATTTGCAAAAGCATGTTCTACAAACTGTCTGTAACAGAATTTTGATATTAGTCCCTACGTTTGTAAAATAAACAATTAAAATTTAATAATTTTCTGATTTCCTTTCTTGCAAACAAACGGACGTATTTTTTAAATGAAATCAATTAACAAAATTCTGTTACAGAGAAAAGTTTCCTAATAGTCTAAAGAATATGTGTTCTAAATTTCATGCATGTATCTTTAATAGTTCAGAAATTATATCCATTTTTGTCTGGCAATGTAGCAAAAAAAAAAAATGAAGTTACTGGAAACCGATAGAAAGCGGGCATGTGATTTAAAAATTAATAGTGCAGGAAGTTTAAAAATGACGTCTCAACATCCGATAAGGGCACAAATACCCACAAAATGTTATGCAATGCATTCGACACATATCAAAGGGTATTTTAAAGAATTTTTTTTTTTTTTTTTAATTTACCGGAAACAGCAATGAAAGTGGGAGAGTGATTTAAAAATCCATAACGCAGGAAGTTTAAAAATGGCGTTTCAACATCCGATAAGGACACAAATACCCACAAAATGTTATGCTGTGCATTCCACACATATCACAGAGTATTTTAAAGATTTTTTTTTTTTAATTTACTCATTTTTCACCAAAAAATACCATCCCCTCCCCTTAAGGTACAAACATGTGAAGAGTTGCTTCAACGCATTCTGGATGCCGCGACAACAGTAAAGAACAAACAGGTGAAGCTGTGAAATGCCACACTTTCAGTTCATACTCATGCAGACCTTTGCCTTGAGATTTAGGGAAGCATTTTCGAAAATGTGATTTAAATCCAGTCTAAAGGAAAGAGACTGATACATAAACAATCAATAATTGTTTTTTTTTTTTAATTATTTTTTGCATTTTTGTTAGTGAAATTCTGAAATAAAATTTTTTTGTCATTTTTAAGTTTCCGTAATTATGAATGTGATCCCATTAGTTTATTTACATTTTTTGTTCCAAACAACCTCAGGAACCAGCTCCATAAACAGGGGAGAGCATTGTGAATCACCCTGTATTTGTAATGTATTCTATGATGTACTTCTCGATTATAGCACCCTTTCAATGGCATTATCATTTTGAGTTAAAGTTATTTCTAAATCGTATTTGTCTACTCTGAAATGTTGTTCTTTCTATGTCAATGTATTTATAATAAAATATTGTACAATAGTATAAATGTTATATGTTTAAAGTAACTATTACATATCGACAAGATATGCTGAAGGAAATATCATAGCCTCTCCATTCCCTTCATTCCTTTTCTTGAAAAAAAAAAATTCCCTTCATCCTAATTTTCTCCTGAGCAAGTGAGATTACTTATTTCACAATGGATTAAGATAACTTAGAAAGTGTGATGGAAATATTCAGATTGTCAATTAATATAGATAAACACAATATAATATTTGTTACTCAGTCAAATGACAAATCAATGTAAAATAATGACTTATATTATATGGTCATTAAGTTTTATATATATATGAATTACAAATTGCAAACGTTTTCGCCCATTCAGGCATCTTCAGGCACAATTATACAATATCTCAATATCAAACTGTGTAGCCATTACATTGGTGGTAGATAAACTGTTTAAGATTAATGATGTACAAAACATCTCCATAATTAAAATGCAATATTACAAGTCATAAAATTAAAATAATGTTAAAAACCACGTAGTGTTGTAATTAAACTTCCTAATATTCTGTGGAACTCTTGTTCAGTAGAGTCCAATGAGTGATGAATTATGTCTGAAATATATAAATAAATACGAAATAGAAATAGGAAATTATCAAATGTAAAAGTGTAATCTGATTGGATAATTGAAAGTACTCACGTCGTTTGAACGTGGCAACTGTATAGATCACTATAAAACATCCTATATTTGAAGTAGTTATCTGTACGTCCATAATTTAGTCTTCCAATTAGTTTTTCAAATTCTTCAAAATTTTGGTTTATTTATTATTTTCATTACAGATAACTACAGATTATCCGATTACACTTTTACATTTGATAATTTCTATTTCGTATTTATTTATATTTCAGACATAATTCATCACTCATTGGACTCTATTGAACAAGCGTTATGACTTGTAATATTGCATTTTAATTATGGAGATGTTTTGTACATCATTAATCTTAAACAGTTTATCTACCACCAATGTAATGGCTACACAGTTTGATATTGAGATATTGTATAATTGTGCCTGAAGATGCCTGAATGGGCGAAAACGTTTGCAATTTGTAATTCATGTATATAAAACTTAATGACCATATAATATAAGTCATTATTTTACATTGATTTGTCATTTGACTGAGTAACAAATATATTGTGTTTATCTGGATTAAGATAGAACGTACATCTTTATAGGCTTAAATTATTATTATTATTATTATTATTATTATTATTATTATTATTATTATTATTATTATTTTGTGTAGTATATAGAATACACTTTTTCTTACGATGAAAAATTTCTCAGGTAGCCAATCTCTTATAGTGCCTGAGATATGTCCTTTAACATATATGCATGTCACTTCAACTGCTACTTTAAATTTATTCTTTGTTGTTCATTAGTACTTTTCTTCCTTTGAGTATGTCCTCCAGGAATCAGCCCATTATTACTAATCTTACCCCTACAGGTAGATATCTGTACCGTAACAGTACAACACAATGAGCACCACTGTGAGGACATAATGATACGCATGTCTTTAATATTATTCTTCTCAGACTTTGTTATCAATTGCTAAAATTGTCGTCCTGAAAAGCAAAAAGTGTCTAGGGACAACCTCGACTTCTCTTTGTTGGCAATAATTTATGTTCATTCATAGTGTTCTGCCCAAAGATCTTCCACTGCAAATCCAGTATTCTCCAATCTTTCCGCCTTCCTCTTAATCTCATATGATTGCAGTTTTCTTGGAAAAGATAAATGCAGAAAATTTTCGTTCTTTTCGCACACCACTCTCTCTTTCACATCTTAAAAAATCCCAGAGCGCCCCAGCTTGGAGGTGAGGAAAGTGAATTTGACCAATTAGGCCTTCTGGACTTCACCGAAATCCATCACAAGAGTTAGATATCAGTTCTGAGACCAGGAAATCCCATTTAGCCATTACCCCTCAATTTAGGGTATTGGAAATTTGTTCATATTTTCTGTCTCGAATTTTCGATAACTCTAAGCATTACTTGTTTTTGGAAGCACTTCGAGATATCGAAGTTCAACTGTATTTATTTATTTTGATTATATGGGTTAAGGAAATGTAAAATTAGTTATGTATTGTATAAGAATTTAAAGAAAAAATATTTTTAAGAGATGCCGGTAACTAAAAGATTTTAATTCATTTTTTATGTAATTATTACAAACATTAAAGTAAGAATCATTTAAATATTCATAGATTTGTGGGAAATTAGATTATTGCACAACTTTCATCCATATTTTTAAAAATAAAATTAATTATTAGAACACTTATTTGAAAATATTATAATACACAATACTATAGAAGGAAAGTATTTTTAGTATACCAAATTTCGTTTCACCAGGACTAGCGGATACTAAGATATAAAATTTTAAATTACACTTCGAAACAATTAGCTATACTCCCCACCCGCTCATAAAATTGACGAATTAATTATTATTCGAATAATTATTTTACTCCTATCATTTTTCTTTATATTTTGTGAGTCCCAGTGGTCAACCTCACCTGAGGACATGATTTTCAATAAATCTTAGTAGCTGTCATTGATAAAGTCATCATTGATTTTACTAGAACAGAAAGACTGCATTTAATCTCAAGTAAAGATAAAGAAGATTCTCTATCTAAAACTGCTATAGATCAAAAAATACTCGACACTTATCTGTCTGATATTGTCTGTGTGCAGAAGATAAGAGTTTATAATTCCCTGCTTATGCTTCAAAAATATTTTGCCAATAGCAAGATGCTGCAGAGGTTTCATCAATAAACCCCTCTTGCAACATGTGGACCTTCAGTACAGACTTACGTTAAATTATATACTGTATACAGAATTTTGACAAAAAAAATTAAATTTTAGTTTTTATCATTTTTCGGTAGTTTAAATATGTGATAATATGATTTTATTTCTTCTAATTGTCAGCTTTTAGCCCCGTGAAGATGTAAATGTAAAAAATGTTATCAATGAAAAAAAAAATTTTTTGCCAACCACTCAGTGAAATATTAAATTTATTCAGCTGATTCTATATATGAAAATATGTTACATATGCCCTATTTTTTCTACATTTGTATCTTTTTTCACTTCTGAAAAAAGTGCTTCCAAAATTGAGGAATTTAATACTGCAAGATATGGAAACTTTGACACCATTTTTCTGCACTTTCTTATTTTTGTGACATTGGTGCACCTTTCTCAGTAGTATTGTATCCAGAAGGCTGAAATTAATACACAATATCAATTTTACACAGTAGGTTAAAAAAATTAAGATGATTTGTATCTTCAGCAAAAATAAAAAATAATTTATAGTAATTCTTAATGCAAAAACTGTTATCAATGAATTCTTTTTTTTTTTTTTTTTTGCCAACCGTCAATGGAATTTTAAATTTATTTAACTGGTTGTATAAATAAACGTATGTTACGTATTTTTTTCTACATTTGTGTCTTTTGTAACTTCTAAGAAAAATGCACCCAACATTTAGGAATTTAACATTGTAAGATACGAAAGTACAGTTTCCCCTTATGATGTTAATGTACAGTCATCCTGTCTGTAGTTTTCATGAGACATTAAGATGTTAGAATAAGCCCAAAAAGAAATTACAGTTCTCCACTATTCATTTTGGTCTTTCTAAGAGTTTGATCCTTGATACCCTCAATACTTGAGAGTATTGAAAGCTATCAGTACTTTTGGGGAAAGGACCAGATAGTTTTTAGGGATTCTCTTTTCTTTCAGCAATGGATTAGACTTCATTATATTAAAGTTTATGGGTGCTATTCATAGACATTTCGCAGCACGCGCTACGAGTGTACTTA
The DNA here is from genome assembly GCA_025594305.2 of Periplaneta americana. NCBI lineage: Eukaryota > Metazoa > Arthropoda > Insecta > Blattodea > Blattidae > Periplaneta > Periplaneta americana. The sequence continues at coordinate 127,706,183 of JAJSOF020000015.1, read as the reverse complement.
GCTAACCTCGGCTATCCACTGGTTACTTGTACAGAATTCAAATCATATCCTATCGCTAACACTGGTTTATGAATACGAAAAATGCTGATCATCCACCAGAAACCCGCGCTAAAAATGTCTATGAATACGGCCCTAAAGGATCATGTATATTTGTCTCTTTGGAATTTTACAGAAATGTACCGTGTTTACTCGTGTAATGAACGCCATCACATAATGTACGGATCCCAATTTTTGACAGTAATATGTAGGGAAAAAAAATTCCCGCATAACATATAGGTCTACATGTATTTTACTTATTACCTGAACGAAGCTTCTTGTACTATTGTACTTGTATTAATCAAGCATCTTGCAGGAAAAAGTGTTTAAACTTCCTGCACCAATTTATTTTGATCTATATTGTAAGCTTGTTCAATATTGCTTTGGAAAAGGTTATCCGAGCTCAGGAATTGAAAGGAGGGGTACAATATTCCACAAATCGGTGCAAATATTGGCTTATGCTGATGATATTGACATTGTTGGGAGATCAGAAAGAGCCATCAAAGATGTATTCATCAACCTATATGCTGCAACACAGCAAATGGGCCTCAAAGTAAATGAGGGAAAACCCAAGTATATGGAGGTATCAATCAGTACTTCAGAAATGGAGTATCTTGAAGTAGGAGGATACCAGTGGCGTATACTGGTGGCTACCGCTGACCCTATTATTACACAAAATATATCAATCTTTAATTTTAATTACTATGGTAAAACTAATAATACAAAATTATTAAATGTTATATTATAAACTTTTTTCTTTTGTATCTTGCAAAATACGCCCCTGGAGGATACAAGTTTGGAAAAGTTACCGAATTTAAGTACCTAGGTTCACTAGTTACCTCAGATAATAATGTGAGTGCAGAAATCCAACATAGACTCCTCACAGCAAATGGATGCTATCATAGACTCCAAAAACAGTTAAGATCACATGATATCAGCCTCAACACTAAGTGCAAATTATATAAAATATTATTAAGGTTATCGTGACGTAGGACGTCCGGTAACCAGATGGAGAGATTCTCTGAGTCAGAACAGGCCATGAGACAGCCTACCATGAAGATGATGATGATGATGATTAATAAGACCAGTCTTGCTTTATGGATCTGAAACCTGGGCAGTTGGCAGTGTCGACAATTGTAGGCTGAGTATATTTGGCTTCATTTATACACTGACGGATCCTTGATCTCCAGAGAACAAGGTGCCGGTGCAGGTGTTACGTGCTGTCTCTTCTCACTCTATAGATCTCTTGGATATGGAACAACAAGTTTTGATGGTGAAATCATTGCAATAAGTGAAAGTCTCAGGAATCTTCTATGCCACATCAATAAATTTAGGAATGCAGTTATATTGTCAGATTCCAAAGCAGCTATTCTATCAATAGTCTCTAAACACACACCTTCATCTCAAACAGCAGAAATAACTAAAATGCTCTCTCAATTAATATCACTCAATAAAAGAATTGTATTCCAATGGATACCATCCCATTGTGAAATCCTGGGAAACGAGAATGCGGATGCTTTAGCAAAGAAGGGCAGCACTGCTACTTACAGATCTGTTACTAAATCTACATATTACTCTGTGAAAAGATTTATTAAATCTACATACTTAGACTTCAACAAACAAAATTTGATAATACAATCGTAAGGGAAAAAATGGAACTCTCTGCATCATAATCCACAGTTAATTCCCGATTTACCACGAAAATCGTCTGTAGCTGCATTTAGATTGGCAACAGGCCATGATTGTTTGGCCAAACACCTGCATAGAATTGGAATATATCAGTCCCCTAACTGCCCATTGTACAACTCAAACCAAGAAATGGATTCGGAACACCTCAAAATCTGTGCTTCAATGGCTGGTCATGGTAATATCTTTGAAAAATATTGGAGTGCAAGAGATCAAAAGACTTTATTGTCAAACGCCTGGCATTAGAAAACAACAAACAACATATTTGAGAGAAAGGTTCTGAGGACGATATACGGACCAGTAAATGATGAGGACAGTTGGAGGAAAAGATATAACTATGAATTATACCAACTTTTTAAAGAACCAGATGTTTGCAGAGAAATTAAAGCTAGGAGAGTCAGGTGGCTGGGCCATATCTGTAGGAAGGATGAAAATGATTCTTGCAAGAAATTGACTCTCACTATACCTTTTGGCACCAGAAAAGTAGGGAGACCTCAGCTAAGATGGCTGGATGAAGTGGAGAAGGATATAGTAGCAGTAGGTGTTAGAGGATGGAAAACAAAGGTGTTAGATCGAAGAACATGGAAAAGCATCATTGGGGCGGGCGGTCAAGGCTGGAACCCAGCTGTAGAACCAAAGAAGAAGAAGATTGTAAGCTTGAGCAGTACTTTTTCATGGGATACAAATGTACTGTACGAGTAACAATAATTTAACTAACAAAATGCATACTTACTTACTTACCTATGGCTTTTAGAGAACTCAGAGGTTCATTGCCGACATCAGTCTCTATCCTGAGCAACATTAATCCAGTCTCTATCATCATATTCCACCTCCCTCAAATCCATTATAATATTATCCTCTCATCTACGTCTTGGCCTCCCCAAAGGTCTTTTTCCCTCTAGCCTCCGAACTAACATGCTATATGCATTTCTGGATTCGCCCATGCATACTACATGCCCTGTCTATCTCAGATGTCTGGGTTTAATGTTCCCAATTGTCAGGTGAATACAATGTGTGCAGTTCTGCGTTGTGTAACTTTCTCCATTCTCCTGTAACTTCATCCCTTTTAGCCCCAAATATTTTCCTAAGCACCTTATTCTCAAACACCTTTAACCTCTGTTCCTCTCTCGAAGTGAGGGTCTAAGTTTCACAACCATACAGAACAACTGGTAATATAACTGTTTTATAAATTCTAACTTTCAGCTTTTTTGAGAGAAGACTGGTTTAATTTCCTCCTGAGTGTCATTTATATTTGTTGCTGTTGCTCCAAGATGTTTGAATTTTGCACCTCTGGAAAGGATAAATTTCCAATTCGTACAATATTCTGGTCACGAGACACCAACAAACTGCATACTTTTAATAAGTAAGTTACCTTAAATTGAAACAGTTTTTGACACCCATGCCTCCCAAAAATTTCGGTCAGGAGCTGCCACTGTTTTACTAACATTCCTAGTTTAAATATATCCAATCTGTCCTCGCCTACTCAATAGAAGTGCATAGCTTACTATTGGCTGGTAATGTGTAATTATTGATTATTTACAGGGTAGCAGGCAGGGGTGTGGTCATTAATAAAATCGAATTTTTTTTTTATTATTAATATATAATATTGTGGATTTATTAATTTGTCCTACAGAATAATATCTGTAATATTGACAAATTAATAAATCGATAGTATTCTCATAGCTGCAGTGCATATATTTGTACAGATTACTGTGCACGTAACTGCGGAATCCCGGCCAAACAAGTCACTCAGCTGAGTGCGCTCCTCATATAATGGCAGTTGACATTGGACATATATACGTCAACATGTATGCCTAACTTGGAGTCAGACCAAAAAGGGAAACAACGAAGGAGAGGCGTTCAGTCCGGTGCTGCGGATAGAATTCGGCATAGCTCAGTGGTTAGAGTGATTGGTACGCAGAACCAAGGACCCGGGTTCGATCCCCTGCGCCGGAGCGAATTTTTCTCCTCAAATATTAATATAATATTGTGTAATTATTATTAGATAACCCCCCCTATAAGACACTCCTCAAAGAATTGTGTATTTACAGTCACTGTGTATTAGGTGGGTATTTAATTTTAACATATACAGTAGGCTATCTATTATTTTCTTATTGAATTACATCAGTCATGGACAGTAGTACATTTCTGGTATGTGAACTCTTACAATGAATAATCACATTTTTCAAGATGATTTAAATATAAATTTATATTGACTGACATCATCACAACAAGAGCTTTCCATTTAACTAAGAATAAGATGCCACACGGCTCTTCGCGATATGACGTTTTGTTTTCTAGTGTCTGAAAACCTCGCAACAACTGAACTGCTGGCTATGTAGGTTTGGAAAACTGACCTAGGCTAGAAAATGGCGTGAATGATGCTATTATCATTTTCTTCATGCGAAGAAAAAAAAAAAAGTACTGGAGCAGTAGGAGAAGAGGTCTGTCCCATGAGAGGCAATACATATGATACAAACAGATCAGACAAATGTCATTCTTGTATTTTCATATAAAACTATATAATACAGAGAATCTTACAATTAAAACTTGTCAAAGTTACAGTCTATTCTTATTCTTATAATATAAAAACATGGCTGAGAGATGAAGCACTCATCTATTCATGAACACACCCAATATGGCGGGTTATAGAATACTTGCAATTAAAACAGTCTGTTCTACTTGTGAACACTCCAGGCAAGAGTAGTCGCTCAGTGTGCAAAGATTGCTAATATATACAAGCTTAAGTACTGAATCACTTGACACGCAGATACTGAATAAATAGAGATTGGAAGACTGATGCTTCTTCAATGCTGTGTGATGAGAGGAGAATGCTGCCCAGTCAGCTGCCAAAAGTTGAGGGAATCGAAATGAGAAGGTACTGTTAGGAGGGCATCATCTGCTGTACGACCAGCTGTGCAATTCTGAAACACACAAGAACCATACAATGCTTCAACCACTTGTGATGGTTTGGAAGACATAACTTACAAAACCATTTAACAAGCTATTATACACTATGGAGTATCAGTTTCTATTTGCAAATAACTTGTTACATATTTAATAACAAATAAGGGTGAAACTAGCTCTGAGCTACTTCTCGTGATTTCGGAAGTAAAAATCCACCATTACACTATCTTATTACTGACATCACAAAACAAAAAAAATCAACCTTTGTTCAGCGTATATGCAAGGCATAATAAAAGCCTAAACTAACCTTTCACAGATTCGTTTATGCAAAGCTTAGCATGCGTGTACACTAGCGTGAAACTTTCGTAATGTCACCAAAGTTATGATGGTTTGACTGAGCAAAAAGTTCTAACACTTGAAGCAAAGTACGAGGAAGTAACTCTGTGCTAGTTCAGCCACGACCTCTCAACCAACTCTTCCCTCTCGATAAATGCTATGGGATTTGTAATAGACCAAACAGTTTTGTCTTATTATACAGCCAATTTATGTCGAAAACTCTCTTTGAGTTTGCATCTGCCTGCAAATTGTATTACTTACAAATGTTCATGAAAAACCTTCCCTGTTCCACAAGTTTGCAAGAAACAATAACTCTGAATCTCATAACAATGCATACTGCCAGAAAAGCACTGCCTATAAGATTTGTGAGAGAAATTAATAATATGTACATATTTGTTCTAGTAAAAGTATAAAATTCGCGCAAAAAATACTACTATACTATAATACTATACTTTTAATGTGAAAAAACACTAATTTCGTGGGTTTATAAAGAAATAACACGACTTTCATATATTCCACAAAATTCTGAAACGAAACCTTTTTAGCAAGTCATCTTCAGTTCGTAGTTTTGATTTAAAATTGAAGCTGTATCAAAGAGCGTAAGAATGGAGTTGATCGAGGGCATCATACCAGAAGGGCTGTTGAGTTATTGAAATATTTTAATGGAATCTATTCATTTGAAAACAATCGTTTGAGCATTACAATCAAAGAAAGTACCTTGTGAGTTCTGAAGGCCATAAATTTGAAGGCATCCCATCAGAGGGGACAAGGGTTTCACCAAAGTGTGCCGATTGCACATCCAATGAGTGCATAAACTATACAAAATTCCTTTTATCGCAATTTTTAAATTTCATTTAATGCAAAATATATTAATGCTATGTTTTATAATTTCCAGAGTTCTTCTATAAGACATTTTAAAGACTCCTTTTTTAGTTTTATTAAATCTTAATATGTATATATTTTAGGCACGTAAAACCTAACTTTTTAGGATCTAAAAACCTTATGTCTACTGTTGTAGCTCTAAATAATCTCAGTAGTTTAAAATAATTTTTAATAATTATCAACCTCATACGATAGTGAGTGAGTGGGACAGGATGATAATAAATAATATTCTGACAACGTAGGCAGTGCTCTCAAAATTGCATAATTTTCTCTTTCTACAGGTAAAAGACGACTAACTCTTACCTTGGGCTGCTTCCTGTATGTGTCCACACACTCTACATTCAACTTTGTACACTCCATGTGGCAGTTGTATCCATGGGTCGTGATCTTGATGAGGGTGTGTAGGGGGACGTTGATATATGGGAGTTCATCTGTAAAGAAGGAATCATTCAATGAGTGCCCAGCATGTCATCATTATAAGAGGTATGTGTTGTTCACAAAAAGTAAATTTCAAAGTCGTAGAAATAATGTTGTTGTTTTCTAATGCCAGGCGTTTGACAATAAAGTCATTTGACCTCTTGCACTCCAATATTTTTCAAAGATATTATCATGGCCAGCCAATGAAGCACAGATTTTGAGGTGTTCCGAATCCATTTCTTGGTTTGAGTTGCACAATGGGCAGTTAAGGGACTGATATATTCGAATTCTATGCAGGTGTTTGGCCAAACAATCATGGCCTGTTGCCAATCTAAATGCAGCTACAGATGGTTTTCGTGGTAAATCAGGAATTAACTGTGATTTTGATGCAGAGAGTTCCATTTTTTCCCTTAAGATTGTGTTATCAAATTTCGTTTGTTGAAGTCTAAGTATGTAGATTTAATAAATCTCTTCACAGAGTAATACGTAGATTTAGTAACAGGTCTGTAAGTAGCAGTGCTGTCCTTCTTTGCTAAAGCATCCGCATTCTCGTTTCCCAGGATTCCACAATGGGATGGTATCCATTGGAATACAATTCTTTTATTGAGTCGTAGAAATGTAGTTCTCACATTCGCATCATGGAGGTGTTATAGACGAAAAGTTCCTTGGATCATTCATGTCAGCCAAGGGAATAATACCTGCTTCTGCCTACCTTGAACATGCATATTTTTGGAACGGCAATGCCAATTCAAGCACATACGGGTTTGGGTTCACAGAAAGTACAGTACTTAGTCTCAAAACAAGTGACATGTTGTCACTATCAGTTGTTGCCATACACAGGCAGGAGATTCAAAATTATATCAGCCCCTTAAGGTTGTTAGCAGTTAGAGAGATAACAGTAATCTTAGAGTTACATTTATGTAAGCATTTTACAATTGTCATGTTACGTAACAGCTCGTTCATATCCGGAAATTCTGAAGGCAATGTTATCTTGTTATGGAAAAGTAAAACAGGCACATGCCTACACATTGACAGCTACGAAGAACTTGTTACATGGTTCATGATAATTTCGTTATACAGTAACTGTAAACTTTGTATTACATCACGCATACTGTATTTACATCTACTAAAGTAATACCATTTTAGGTGGTGTTCTTCCTAACGTAATTTGCGCAATTTTCACACACTGCAATACTTAACATGCTAAACACGAAAGTGGAAAAGCAATACATCGAAACAATGAAAGTCTCAGTTTAAGCACCAATTACAGTACACCACTGTGGAGTAACAGCTTGTCTGTGAAACAAGCAGACCGGGTTCAAATCCTGGTTGGGGTTTATTCAGAGATTTTCTCTCAATCAAGTGAAGCAGAATTACTGGGTAACTCTCGGTGTTGGACCTCAGAACTCATTTTGCCATCATTTTCTCACATGTCAGCATCATTATATTACCAGGGATGTGAAGTATATGCATAATAATAATAATAATAATAATAATAATAATAATAATAATAATTAATAATAATCCGTGGCGCTACAGCCCGTGAAGGACCTAGTCCGACCAGCCGGCTGCTGGCCTCACGCCCACATGCCGAAGCAGAGGTGGACGATCATCTAACCAGAATGGAGGTATCGTGTGGTTAGCACGATGATCTCCCAGCCGTTGTAGCTGGTATTCGCAACTGGATTTCGCTACCTATCGTAGCTCCCCAAGTGAATCATGATGCTGGGTGGGCACCAGTCCCATACACTGGCCGAAATTTCATGAGAAAATTTCTTCCCCCATGAGGACTCGAACCAGCGTGCCTTAGACTACGACGCCACGGTGCGGAACGTATATGCATTATAAAGTACCGTATATACGCGAATACTTGCGCCATCGAATAATTCGTGCGCCGTAATTTAAGGGGACACTCAACTATATTTTGGAACTTTTTTCCTACTTGACCAATCTTTTTCAAATTTGGAGAAAAAGTTTAATATACACATGGAAAGTAACATGCAAAATCTCAACTCATTAGATCCAATACTTTTCAAAATAAAAAATATTTCAATTTTTAATCAATCATTAATTGAAATATCACTTTTAATTATCATTTTTTATTTTTTGGCTTTGTGCATTTGACTGTGACTTCTCAATGAATAAGGGAAGAATTCTGCTTATTAATTTAGTTCTGTCACGTAAATTAGTGTAAAAATTTAATTTTTCATTTCTATGACACTTTTTCTCCAATTTTTAAGTTGAGTGTCCCCTTAAAAGAGAAACTTTAAAAAAAATTAATAAATGAATAAAACTTGGCTGTAATTTGTGTTTCAAATAATGCGCGCAACCCAGTTTTTTTCGCTAAATTCCGAAAAAAATATGCGCGGAGTACCACGCCCCATATGCATCTGGTATAAAATTAAACTGAAGTTCTTTTTGCAATCTACATAAATTTAAACAAGAAACCTTCAATAATTTTAGAGCTTTTCTCCAACGGCCTAAAGTTTTTACCCTGGCAGATCCCGCAATATTAACAATGGACAATCTTTTCTTCCACTTGCTCAGTTCCCGTAACATTTTCTCACCTGGATTCTTGTTGAGAAAGTAACCCAGGATGCAACGCAGCACTGCCTGATGGCTCACAACCAGAACATTGTCTTCATGCTCCAGTTCAAGTAATACGGGCTCCAATCGAGCCATGATATCTACATATGACTCGCCCCATGGGTATCTGTATCGCAGTTTGTCCTGGTCACGCCATGCAAACTCCTGTGGAAACTTGTCCTGCATCTCTTCATAACTCAACCCCTCACATACTCCCTGCAACATCACAATGTGAATCATGATCAGTTGTTTGTTCTTCATTTAGCAACTGAATCGGTCGGAGCTAAAAGGAATTAAGTCAAAATATGAAGTTTTGGGTTATGCAACAATTTGAACAACTGATGTCATGCGCATCGACGGTGGAAGAAGGAACTAAGACTTTTAAATATTCTTTTGTCTTCTATAACATAAAAATATAATATTTGTGTTATTAGTGGAATATTTTTTGCTTCTCCTGAAAAGTTGTCAAAAGTGACTTAATTCCTTTTAGCTCCGACTGATTCAACTATTAGATTACCAGACACTTTTCCTACAAATGGAACTAACATCACTATTGCTGCCGACTGGTATAATGGAAGAGATTCCAGTGAAGTAACAGAACTTTTTTTTATTGATGCTCTAATGTGACAATTTAACACAAGACTTTTTTCTGCAGGCAAAGAAAGACAGCTTTTCCTACTGTTTAAGGATACTTTTTTCAACATTAAAATTATTTCTCTCATACAAAATAGAAAACCATATCTGACCAATTACTTAGGTTGAACAAAATGGGTATAAAAGAAAATTTTAGTTACATAATTACAACAGACAACTGAACGAATAAAAATTTTATGAATACCGATATACTTCATTCTGTATTACAAGTTTCTTTTATATGTATAGTCTTGGAGCTTCCATTATGTTTTCTGATCATTAATTCTTTGGACATATGAAAAACAAATCAACTGCAGCTAATAAGTAGTCTTAAAATTATGACAATATTTTTAAGAAATATATTTTTCTCGAAAAATGGTTGACTTTCCATGCCTCTAACCTACGTAGGTGCTTGAGTAAATCCTAAAAAATCCTACAATTCGATTTGGGTTTCATTAAATTGTCCCAACGTTCCTTTGTTAGAAGCTAACAAACAACATTTTCTAATCAGTTAGTCTGAAACCTATTATTGCCTCTCCACTCCTCTACTTAGTATGAATGCATACATCACTGTTTTGCAGTCAAGTGAAAGATGTTAAATATCGAAGCATAAGAGGAATGTTTAATAAAAATAACATTTATTCATAATGGTGCATCATGTTTGATGTTCTATGGCAACAACAAAATTGTCCTTGCTACTTACAGCATCCAGTTCGTTGAGTGATGCAAGGTTCTCCACTGGGGCATCGATTCCCTCTGCTGTCTGTTTAGTGCGACACAGCTCACTGGTCCACACCTGCAGCCCCTCAATCTTGGCCTCGTTCATGTGGCGAGCCAGGGATAAGGCGTATTTTCTGCCACGTGGCGACAAATTCGTGTCTCCACCAATCCGGCCCAGCACATTGTTTTCACTCTCTCCATGCTGTAAATACAGTTCTCAGTCAGTATTCAAACGTCATACCAAGGTCAAATTAAATATTAAATATATGGCAGTGAAAAAAAAAAAGCAGGCATACAGTTTTAAATTACAAAATCTACAATGAACCCTCACCTTTACTTTTTAACTTCGCTCTAGAATATGCCATTAGGAAAGTTCAGGATAACACAGAGGGTTTGGAATTGAACAGGATACATCAGCTTCTTGTCTATGCGGATGATGTGAATATGTTAGGCGAAAATCCACAAACGATTAGGGAAAACGCGGAAATTCTACTTGAAGCAAATAAAAAGATAGGGTTGGAAGTAAATCCCGAAAAGACTAAGTATATGATTATGTCGCGTGATCAGAATATTGTACGAAATGGAATTATAAAAGTTGGAGATTTATCCTTCAAAGAGGTGGAAAAATTCAAATATCTTGGAGCAACAGTAACAAATATAAATGACACTCGGGAGGAAATTAAATGCAGAATAAATATGGGAAATGCCTGTTATTATTCGGTTGAGAAGCTTTTGTCATCTAATCTGCTGTCAAAAATTCTGAAAGTTAGAATTTATAAAACAGCTATATTACCGGTTGTTCTGTATGGCTGTGAAACTTGGACTCTCACTTTGAGAGAGGAACAGAGATTGAGGGTTTTTGAGAATAAGTTTCTTAGGAAAATATTTGGGGCTAAGAGGGATGAAGATGCAGGAGAATGGAGAAAGTTACACAACGCAGAGCTGCACGCATTGCATCCTTCACCTGACATAATTAGGAACATAAAATCCAGACATTTGAGATGGGCAGGGCATGTAGCACGTATGGGCGAATCCAGAAATGCATATAGTGTTAGTTGGGAGGCCAGAGGGGAAAAGACCTTTGGGGAGGTCGAGACGTAGATGGGAAGATAATATTAAAATGGATTTGAGGGAGGTGGGATATGATGGTAGAGATTGGATTAATCTTGCTCAGGATAGGGACCAATGGCGGGCTTATGTGAGAGCGGCAATGAACCTCCAGGTTCCTTAAAAGCCAGTAACTAAGTACAAAGAAACCTAAATCTATCGCCGTGAATGGAATTTATTCGCAGATAAGAGTAATTGTCGATTTAGAATTAGAAGGAAAGATTACATTGTGTTTTCAAAACAAATGAAACTGAGTTTGAAGCTGATACACACCCTTGAGAAGTACAACGTCTTTGGTGCTGGCTTGAAGTTGGAAACAAACGTCAGCACCCGGCATTCAACCTGACCCGTAACACGTCGAGCCAGAACATTTTCGCCCTCATTAGTGATTTTGATATATCGCAAGCGAGGTTCCTGCTTGGGGTTGATGGGCTCATACTGCTCGAGGTAGTGTTGAATCTTGTGGTGGAAATCTTCCAGAGCCTTCTGGGGGCCATGTCCCTGTAGTCAGGGCTGTTCTGGAGCACCTCCTGCAACAAGCACACAAATCGAGCATGTGGTGAATGTCTCTTCTTTATTTATGATTCAAAGAACTTCAATGCCTATTAATGTGGCCCATTGAGATTAAAGAGACAACCGAAAGAGAAACATAAACTTGCAAAAGTTGATTAATTTCTGTTTACATTAGGAATGATACCACATAAATGCACGTGTTGCTAGAATTTCATTATGAATGTCTGGGGCAGTCACTGCCAAGAGTCTAAATCTATAATGAAACAATATAGTGTGACACTGAATTCGCTATGATTTGCAAGTTTATATTTTGAATCTGATCACTGACGTAAAGTTAGGCTACAGGTCCTGAGTGGGGAATTTAGTCTTATGTTGTAGTAGGTGTTTCACTCCAGTCTTTTCAGTCTTCTGTAAGAACTTCACTGCTCCAGTACTTGGAGTCGATAAAGGGCACTGATCCAATAGTGGAGGATGTATCCTCGTTGGGCCAAAACATCAGCTTCTTCACTATCTATCATATCACAATGTTCAGAAACCTACACAAAATGGAGGTGTTCTGTGACAAACATATATATTAAAAGCTGTAACTCACCTTGATGTTTCTCGACAAGATGTCATCATCATCACAAACGCATTCAATAAAAAGCAGTTTGCAGCCGAGCTTGGTGCAGTACTCCTGAACACTTTCACGCTGGCAGCGTGTTGCGTTTGTGCCATCCAGCACCTGAAAGTACACAGATGTGTAAACATTATTAATTATATCTGCTTGCTCTCCAACAAGTTTATATCCCTTAAGCACTGGTGCTAATTCCCTCCTCACTTCATAATCATTCTGAGCTGTTAGATGACTGCAGGTTACCTAATTGCTGTCACCTAAACGTTTTCTCTGCTTCTTTAAGCTACCATATTAATTTCCACACAGTTTCACTATGAGTAATATAGGTTGTGTCATTCTTAATTTATGTTTAAGTCCTTCTAGGGTCAAAATATCGTAAGTTTAAAGTCGCGAAATAGCGCGAAATTTTGTGTAAACGCGAAATTTTTGTTTTAGAACGAATTTATTCGAAATTAGTGTTTTTCAAGAGGATATCTTAATTTTTTTTTTTACAGAAATTTTAATTTAAAGTGACCAAAAATTGATATGTAGAAAATTTTGAATTTAATATTCAAACCCTATTTCAATATTGAAACTGGATTTCCAGTAACTTTATCTGAATATTTTGTACTGCCTATTAGTTTATATATTCACACCCAGGATGGGAGATTATTACGCAAATTTCTCTACACAACATGTAAGTGCCAATAGAAAACAAGTACTAGTACAGTTAAAATGTACTTAAAGAACTTCAAGATTCCTTTGATGTTACAGACTTCTAGTCTTTGTACGAATATACAGTAGGGAAAAGTCGGGTAGTATCGGACATCGGGTAATATCGGACAGTGAGTTTCTTTCATCTGGTAGATAGTACCTGATTGACATGGTTATGTTTCTGTGATGTCGCATAGAGAAACGTAACCATGTCATATGGTGGTAGATGAAAGAAACGCACTGTCCGATATTACCCGATGTCCGATACTACCAGACTCTCCCCTAATGTATTTTGTACGACATGAGTAAAATAGTTGACAATTTTTTTAATGTGAAACAACATCGAATTTATGCTTTTTTTGTGTAAAATAACACATAAATTAAGCAGATTTTTTACCGAAATTTAAGATTTTTATTCACCGTAAAAAATAAGATCCCTAACCATTACTCAACCTGCCATAATACAGACATTTTCATTCTAAAGGATATTTCCTGCATATTAAACTTGTTTGTAGTTTTGTGAAGACATTTTTTCACAGCTGAAAGCTACATACTTTAGAATGAGGATACCTGTTCCTAAATTTGTATAGTAAAAACTGTAAAGATTATTTGTCTCTGAGTGAATGACAGAAGCTAGCAACTTTTCTGCGACCATATTGAGAAGAGCATTAGAACACCTTCCTCAGCTCCCTTCATCTTCCTACACGATCTTATTTGCACAGATTTTTCTATATCTTAAACTTTCTCTCTCTTTCTAATCAGTAAGCAAACCTTAACACTGAAATACTTTCACTTCTTTTACCTCAAAGACGAGTGTCATGCTAGTTACTTTTGTTGCAGTCGAGGTATTTTTTAACTTCATTAGAAACCTACGGAACTTTATTTATTATTCGGGTATCTGCATATTTGAGAAGTTATAAAGGCTGGTTCACAATAAACCGGGAACGAGAACGGGAATGGAAATATTGTTAAAAAAATGTATTTAAATGTTAACATTCACAATTAACTATTGTGAACGGTCAAATTTAAATACACTTATTTCAACATTATTTCCGTTCCTGTTCTCGTTGTTGTTTTCATTCCCAGTTTATTGTGAACCAGCCTTAACTTCTAAAAACCGAAATTAACAGAGTATCAGCGGTCAAAACGTTTGTTGTCATCTGACAATCCTTCTTTCTTTGATGATACTTACAGCAACATTACCGCCCTCTTTGATCCACTGTGCCGCATCCTCTAGAGCGGCCACCGAACTCTTCTTGCGGATCTCCATTGCCTCACAGTTGTCAGGCCTAAACAAGTCGTGGCTATCATACTGTTCCACCAGTTTGCGGCGATACTCGCTCACGGTAAACACTGCAACAGAGCACAATGCCAGCAAGCCCCAAACACACACATAGTACTACACTATACTGCATCTAATGTAAACATATGCTTACCTTTAGCTAATTCGCCAGTCCAGGTGAGGTAGCGGGCTAGCTTGTGAGCCAGCACGGTCTTGCCCCTGGCAGGGATCCCCACCAGGGCCACCATCAAGGGTCCAAATTGTTTGGGACCAGAAACTGCAAACAGATGAAAGTGAATTTTAGCATGTGTCGAGGAAACAAGGCCGCAAATGTGGGGTGAATATGAATGTAAGCTACCCTCCAAAATTTCAAGTTACGGAACTGTCACAAATACTGATCATGTCTGTGCTGTGGGAGCCAGAGTAATTCAGAAGAGAGCCATGTCGATCTCTTGACAGATGCAAGAATTATTTAAAATGTTATGTTTCATTTGACGACGCTCGCAACAGCGATGTGCCGGAATTTTTTCCCGCAAGAGTTCTTTTACATGCCAATAAATCTATTGACATAAGCCTGTCGCATTTAAGCACCCGCAACATCGGGCATAGAAGGCCAACTGCGCCAACCAGGCCGACAAGAATTATTTATATTTACCATAAATAAAATATCGGAAGAAAGTCACTGTACATTCCATTAAAAATTCATAAGAGTTTCTTCATTTGGTGGTAAAGAAGGAGAGGCATGGGTGGACAACTCTTCATTCTAATTTTACCGGACTAAATTATACTATATACAAATGGCTTTTAAGGAACCCGAAGGTTCATTTCACATAAGCCCGCCATCGGTCCCTATCCTGTGCAAGATTAAGCCAGTCTCTATCATCATACCCCACCTCCCTCAAATCCATTTTAATATTATCCTCCCATCTACGTCTCGGCCTCCCTAAAGGTCTTTTTCCTCCGGTCTCCCAACTAACACTCTATTGCTACATGCCCTGCCCATCTCAAACGTCTGGATTTCAAGTTCCTAATTATGTCAGGTGAAGAATACAATGCGTGCATAACTTTTCCATTCTCCTGTAACTTCATTTAGCCCCAAATATTTTCCTAAGCACCTTATTCTCAAACACCCTTAACCTATGTTCCTCTCAGAGTGAGAGTCCAAGTTTCACAGCCATATAGAAGAACCGGTAATATAACTGTTTTATAAATTCTAACTTTCAGATTTTTGACAGCATACTGGATGATAAGAGCTTCTCAACCGAATAATAACACGCATTTCCATATTTATTCTGCGTTTAATTTCCTCCCTGAGTGTCATTTATATTTGTTATCCAAGATATTTGAATTTTTCCACCTCTTCGAAGGATAAATCTCAATATTTATATTTCCATTTCGTACAATATTCCCGTCACGAGACATAATCATATACTTTGTCTTTTTCGGGATTTACTTCAAACGATCGCTTTACTTGCTTCAAGTAAAAAACCGTTTGTGTATTTTCTCCTAACATATTCACGTCATCTGCATAGACAAGAAGCTGATGTAGCCCGTTCAATTCCAAACCCTGCCTGTTATCCTGAACTTTCCTAATGGCATATTCTAAAGGAAGTTAAAAAGTAAAGGTGATAGTGCATCTCCTGCTTTAGCCTGCAGTGAATTGGAAAAGGATCAGATAGAAACTGACCTATACGGACTCTGCTGTATGTTTCACTGAGACACATTTTAATTAATCGAACTAGTTTCTTGGGAATACCAAATTCAATAAGAATATCATATAATACTTCCCTCTTTGAGTCATATGCCTTTTGAAATCTATGAATAACTGATGTACTGTACCCTTATACTCCCATTTTTCTCCATTATCTGCCGAATACAAAAAATCTGATCAATAGTCGATCTATTACGCCGAAAACCGCACTGATGATCCCCAATAATTTCATCTACGTACGGAGTTAATCTCCTCAAAAGAATATTGGACAAAATTTTGTACGACGTCAACAAAAGTGATATTCCTCGAAAGTTACCACAGTTGGTTTTGTCCCCCTTTTAAAAATAGGTACAATTATGGACTCCTTCCATTGTTCTGGTACAATTTCCTTTTCCCAAATAGCAAGTACAAGTTTATAAATTTCGCTATATAATGCACTTCCACCCTCTTGTATTAATTCTGCTGGAATTTGATCGATACCTGGAGACTTGTACTTTTCAGATTTTCTATCGCAATTTCGACTTCTGAAAGGGTGGGTTCGGGTATAAATGGCTCAGCAGTTTGTATTTCAATTTCGTCCCGATCATTTCTATTTGGCCTATGTACATTTAGTAGTTGCGCAAAATAGTTTTTCCATCTGTTTAGGATTGATGGAGGGTCTGCAAGCAAGTCACCATTCTCATCCTTGATCACGTTTACCCTTGACTGATATCCGTTCTTAAATTCCTTTATACCCTTATATAAATCTCGAATGTTTTTATTCTTACTATTTGTTTCTACCTCATTCAGTTTTTCCTTCAAGTAACCTCTCTTTTTATTCCTAAGTGTACGACTTGCTTCCCGTCTTTCATTGAAATAATTATCTCTCTTCTCCTCAACTGGATCCTGTAAGAATTTCAATTTTGCCTGTTTCCTTCTTACTACCATGCAACAATCTTCATCAAACCACGGTTTCTTTTTCTTAGTTTCATAATAACCTATGCTCTGCTCAGCTGCAATTTTGATACTATCTCTGATATTTTCCCACACGCTATTAACATCTAATTCTTTCTCAACTTCGTCGGAACTTTCTAAAGTGGCAAACCTATTCGAAATTTCGACCTGATAATTTTGCTTAATAATAATTACCGGACTAAATTACTATTATTATTAGAGGATGCTATTTTTTTCTAATTTGAACACTATTGTCAGCGCATTTCGAATGGCGGATAAAGGCCACGTACAAACCACGCACCAGTCACTGAACTGAAAACTGTGAACTGAAGCACTGGTAATCCTGACTGTCCCAGCTGACTTTAGTTGAAGAGAATGGTCCAGGAATGGAGTAGGCTACGCACACGTGTCAAATGCAGTCCATTGCTTGACCTTGATCCGCCAGTTCGAAATTTGCTGAGTATAGTAATTTGTATACAATCCATCTTCTCTTCACGCACCATCTAGACCTTTTTGATACGAGACCCCCATTTTCCTCAGTGCCTAAGGTTAAAATGTAGAAAATAGTAACTTAATGTGAAATTTGGATAATTTTAAAATATTACAGTGAAATTTGGTTAATTTAAAAAAATATATACCTATATTAGGCTACAATCACCTAACTGTATCAGGAATATTCATTAGAATATTGCTCAGGAATATAGGGTCTACTGTAACTTGTAAAGGGCTGGGGGACTATCGTGCTAACCACACGATACTTCCATTCTGGTTGGATGATCGTCCACCTATGCTTCGGCATGTGAACGTGAGGCCAGCAGCCGGCTGGTCAGTCTGGGCCCTTCAAGGGCTGTGACGCTACGGATTATTATTATTATTATTATTATTATTATTATTATTATTATTATTATTTGTATTTTTGTTAATCATACAAATAATCATGCAGTATTTAAATTTAAAACATTATTATTATTATTATTATTATTATTATTATTATTATTATTATTATTACTGTTATTATTATTTTGTTCCTGACTCTCCATTAATTGCTCTTCACACACCCACCCCCCGCCACCCGAGTTCAGAATCTCAGATTGTAGACGTAGAACAAGACGACAGAATTTAATTAATGTTTAATCAAATTATAATACGTTTCTTTATCGTTTTATTGACAGTAATAGAGAAGCTGTGAAACGAGTTACAAGTTGTGAGCTATGTGTAACGGTAATGAAATTAATAAGTTGGCCATAAATTAATTTAAAAGTTTGGGAAAAAAGTTTCTGATGCACTTTCTATGCAATAAGTTGTGTGCAGAACATACCTTCATCTTAGAAATACGATTTTCCTCCGTAGAAAATCATTGTATGAACATAGGCTATTACAGGACTAGATGCAATTAATGACGGTAATGTATCATGATACTTATAGAAAAGCAATTAAAAATAATAACATTTGGTCAATTTTTTAACAGTTTTGACAAATTAGACGTAATTTAAACATGCCTACCATCGAATATTTAGCAAAGCGATTATATACATAATTTAAACATGTCTACATTGAATATTTGCGTATTACGCTAACAAAAATTATTCACAGCTGTAAACCACCGCGATCTTGAAATGACAAACTGTGTGGCCTTATAATATGTCATCCAAAGAGATTTTGAGGCTAGACGTTAGCTACATTGAAAATACCCTTCTTCAGTTTGTTTTCAACTGAAGGACACACATCGGGTTTCCAGTTGACAAAATGAATAGACTAATCTTGGCAAACTAATAACTGATAACCTTGCAGGAAACCGGCTTGGAGATACGTTAGACAGTGCAAACACTTCATCTCTCAGTGTCCTTGCCACGCCATCGCACATTCTAGCAATGCTGTTATCTTGTGAGCATGTGTGCGACAGATCCCTCAATGAGAATTACTGGAGAAGCAAGCATTCTGCAAAATCCTTCTCTCAAAACTCTTTATTCTTAAATCTCGAGGGCTTTTTGGGAATTGAATCGTGTGCCTGTATTGAGACAGCCATGGTTTACGTTTCATATAATATCTGCAAACAGGTGGTAATTATCTAATGATCCCTTTAAACTAGGAAAACTATTATAGCAAACCGAAAGAAAATAATTATCCGTTACAACTCTGACAGCTGACAACCGAGGCTGGCCCATGACATTAGCAGTCAACAGTACTCTGAAAGGACGTAGAATATTTCTAATTCGAAGGTCTAAACGTCGCTTCAGTAATCACAATGACAGAAGCAGAATTCCTTGTGACATTTATCATCTTCCCCCACCTCCTTTGTACATATACAAGTTGTTTACGCATGCTATCAGTTAAAGATTTATTTATTCCACGCCAATTTAAGACTCTTTTCAAATTTCGTTCTTATTTCTTACCGAAATTTCGAACAGTTTGTAATGTTGGGTGCGGTTAAAGGGTAACATAGGCTACACAAGCAATTAAGGGCCGTATTCATACATTCTTAGTGCGGGCTTCCGGTGGATGATCAGCGAACTAACGTTTTTCGTATTCATAAACCAGTGTTAGTGATATGATATGAATCCTGTACAAGTAACCAGTCGTTAAGGCTGGTTCAAAATAAACGGGAACGGGAACGACAACGAGAATGGAAATATTGTTAAAATAAACATGTTTAAATGTGAGCATTCACAATTAACTAGGCTATTCTGAATGTTAACATTTAAATACATTTATTTTAACATTACTTCCGTTCTCGTTCTCGTCGTTTCCTTTCCGATTTATTGTGAACCAGCCTTTAGTCGGGGCTAGTTTAGCACGCTAGCAGCGCGAGCTAGCGAAATATCTATGAATAGCACCCTTAACGATTTTGTAGCATGCTAATAGAGTTCGGTTTATTTATTCTGCATTAATTCAAGATCCTTCTGGTCCTTACGTTTTACCCAGAGATATCAAACACACTATAATGATGGGTGCCTCTTGTTTCTTACCGGAGATTTCAAATAATTTGTAATGATGGATGTGATGGAAGAGTAAAACTAAGCTACACAAGCAATTTAACAAGTTTGTAGCATTCATAGGACATCAAACAATATGAAAATGTAAGGTCCTCATGGAGATGGAAGTTCAAAAGAGGAGTTTCGGGTTTCCCGCCATATGTTGGGATTTAACGGAACTAGCTAGCCCTACTTGAAGATTTCAGCTTCAGGTAATAAGCCCTATACCTGAAGGGTCGCTTATTCTGTTGGGACCATGTTTGAATTAGCCAGACATAACACACCACAACACATGAGTAGACGAGCATTCAAGTTTCGAGCTTTCTTATCCTTCTGATAAAACCTGCGAATAGGCTAACTCGGGAAAATCGCGCGATTTATTCATTTTTTCTTTCTTTCTTTCATGTATAATTATCTCACTACTTGTACCTCTAAGATATTCTAAATCAAATAAATTTTACCTTAATAAAAAAAATTATGAATCGAGAGCCAACTTTCACTCTGTCGCTAAATATTTCAGTTGTTATGAACCCGTTTAAATGAAACTCTCCTCTCGAAAGTGCTGCAGAAAACAATGGGCTATCCTATATAATTTATACCGGTAAAGAGGTAAGATGTCACATTAGCATGCAGCAATAAATGCGTGATTCGGGATTCACTATAAATTAGCGAATAACAAGAGTGTTTTCGTAAAATACTAGTATTTTACCGTAGACCAAGTTTGCGGTAAAACGGTTCAAGTACACATTACCGTGAATTTATAGCTGTATCGTATCAAATATCCTGTCATGAATCTCATACTTGGTTCATTGTCTAACAGAGTAAGCCTAGGTATGTCTCTAGTTCATTACTGGAGGGGGGGAATAAAAAACATTTACATTAGCCTCTTAACAGGCATCGGTGTATTCTCAGCCCGGGGGCCCCACGTGTGAAGAGATTCTCTCACGAAGCGGTCGTTACCGGCTGTCAAAGAAATCGTAATTCACGCCGGTATATAAAGTAACATGGTCCACCATATAACTAACCAAAAGTAGGTTAAATAAGGTGCGAAATACTTGTACCATATCCAGAATGTGGAGAAATCCAACATATCGGAACTGCACGTCGGCTCCATCATCAGGGGATGTAGGGAGAGAGGAATTTATACTAATTGTAACAACATCCGATACCATGAGCGATTCCCCAGGACTGGAGACGTTAATGACCATTAAGTTTTCAAATCAGGTCCAGTGACATTTGAAGAGTCCACTGCAAGAATGATGGATGTCACTTTCTTGTCGAAAATGAACCAAGACTGTCAATGCATAGCTCAAGACGTATAGAATGTGCAGAGTTATATAGCATTAACACTGATAGTCATTGTCTAGTAATGATCGGAAAATCACAGTTAAGCTTTGAGCGCTAAGCATTTCTAACTTTCAGTTGCTTCTCCTGCAAAATGTATTCCAAATGACATCCATCATTATTGCAGTGGACTCTTCATTTGTAAATAGACGGCCGTGAGACAAGACGTTTGAAGTTAAATTTATTGTCTCTGTCATTAATGGAAGTGTTCTCAATAAATCTAAATTTTAACTAAAATTAAGAGACCACAGAATAAATACATTTGTCCAGATGCTCTTACCTGGCTTCTTGCGCTGCTTGACCACCATGTCGTCGCAGTCCTTTGAGCAGACGCTGCCTCCGATTGTAGGTGCCATGTTCGAGAAGTGAAGCCAGCGAAGGTAACACCAGGTGCGGGGTGCGAGACAGTTCCGATCGTCGAGCTTCAAATACAAATGACCTGTTAGACCCAGGCGCGGGAGTTCCAGGAAAGACGACACTAGGGCGAGGAATCCGCCAAACAAAACAACTTTACGCAAAGATGCGACGGAGCTCCACGTTAGAGACGAAACTGCTTTCAGGTACCAAAACAATGGCATTCCAGGCACGCAACTTATACTAAATGTCTGAAGTCAGTTCGGAAAAATGATCTGAAGAAGTGTGGCGTATAGATAGCTGAAGGTCAGCCCTCATTCCAACGGGGGACTTGATTTTCAGTGCCAGTGTTACTGACGGATTCAACGAGATAAAATTCTGTTCGTGACGAGCCGTTTCACCTGCTGTAACGAACTCAACACAACAATGTCTACACACTATCACCAATCACAAGAGAAGTGAAACTGAGTGTTTACGCGAAAATGGCTGCTACAAATTAGCGTTGGCACTGCTGTAGTACTTCAAGAACTCTATATTCACAGCAACCAAGCATTTGCCACTTACACAATATCATTATCTTGAACTTAAAACAGAATTAGAAAAGAAAGTTCTCACTCCCAGCTACAGTCGCTGCAACGCTCAAGGTTTGTTTCCAAACTGTTATGGAACGGGTGCAAACGTTAGCTTTTATTTCGATCAATTCCTAGCAAGAGCTAGAGCAGCGCTGCCTGGCGGCAGTTTATGCAAGTCGCTTACGCAGCGACGTTGCCAGTTCCCATGTTCAGCGGTTCTAATATTTCAGCAGCGAATTAATTGTCTTGATAATAATTTTATAATCATGCAGAGGTCAGAAATCAATGTAATATCCATGTGAACGATCATGCGCTCGTCAAATGTGCCAACTTTCACATAATGCAATGCTTTCGCAATAATACTTAATTTTGCGACTTTATGCAGTGGCATGAGATTCACCAAATTCAAGGCTTTACACACATTTCTTCTAAACTTAAAAAATGAAAAGTGTAAATTTTTCCGCACTGTTATTTCACAGAATATTTAAAAATACATTTTTCACACAATACGCGTAGAACTGCAGTATGGTATACGATATATTATCGATAAACTGTACTTTATAAATATTTAAGCGATTAACTTTTTTTTTTCAACGACCCTACGTCGGAAGTTTCAGAAATAAGACATATTAGCATTTAAGTATATCTGTTATGAACTAGAAATTGTTCGTAAGAAATTACCTGTAGGCTGTAACGTGTTACTCGGCACAATTTTTATGTAATAACAGCAACTTTAAAAATAATAATAATAATAATAATAATAATAATAATAATAATAATTTTTCTTATTTTCGCGGCAGCTGAACAACCATGAATATTGCAATGACAATATCACGTGCACGGTAAAATTTAAAGCAAATATGCCTGACGCATACGGACCACACCTCTTCTTTCGTTAGTCGAACGCGAATGTGTCAAAATTTGTTTGTTTGACGGATTGAGTCCACGCCTCCTGATCTCTCTCAGCAAGTTTAGCTTAGCCTACGTACCCGTTGCTCCATCAGTGTAGTTCAGCTTAGGAGGCTCGGCGCAGCCTTCACTTTTATACTCTCCGTTTATCGCTATCCCACGTCAGCCAGCTCTGATTGAGAAACGCCAATGGCTTTATTTTCATGCAATAAACCATAACACTCTAATTGTCGCACAATCACGCCAAAACAACATGCCTCCTTTAGATTCGAACCCTTCAATGAACGGAATGGATTTAATGGGTGTACTTCTGTCTGCAGCCATGCCAATGCTTCGGCATTCAGTGTCGGACAGTTTCTCATTCATTATCAAAAAATAATAATAATAAAATTGTACAAAATAGCTTCTGAAAACAAGAACAGCAGAAGTAACCGTTAACCTTCAATCTTTCTGCCAACGATCTGTTACGGAGAACGCGTGATTTCAATGTCACAGTATTATATTCTTGTGTGTAAATATTTGCAGCGCCGGGAAATTGAGGTGAACCAACTCTTATCCCATCTCCTCCCAAACAAAAAAACTAAGCGTGCTTTTCAGAAGTTGGCAATATGCTGTGATTGTAACTATAGCTTATTTTTCCACACATTATTAATACACCGTGTCCCGTTTAGTGGGATCGAGAAATAAGTGCTAATTTAAAGTACGGTATAAATAATGATTTTATAACATAACTTTTTCTACAGCTTGATGTAAAAACTCTCCGAGTTTCGGAGAATAGTCAGTGAAATTCGATGTGTGCGCCTCGAGCTACCCTGAAGACATCCAAAGTATTCTGCCAAGTATTCCATAACATTTATGGTGTGATTAGCGCAGCTGCATTTATAATGCATTGTCTCAGTTCTTCCAAAGTGTCATCTGTACCACGTTGGTACACGACAGTTGTCATAAAGCCCCAGAAAAGGTCAATGGGCGTCAGCGCTTGCCTGCCGGTTTGAAGTTGCGCTTGGGCGAGGGTTCGATCCCCGCTTGGGCTGATTACCTGATTGGGCTTTTTCCGAGGTTTTTCCCAACCGTAAGGTGAATGTCAGGTAATCTATGGCGAATACTCGGCCTCAGGTGAAGGATACAATGCGTGCAGTTCTGCGTTGTGTAACTTTCTGCATTCTCCTGTAACTTCATCCCTCTTAGCCCCAAATATTTTCCTAAGGAAGTACTAGTCGGGTAAAATTCATTTCCTTTGTGTGACAGAAAAGTTATTTTTTTACTAGGTTACTTAAAATATATGTCGACTTTTTTTTTTCCTTAATTTCTTTCAAACTTAGATGACATAATCGTTGGGAGTTAACTAAGCAATTTATCGAATTTGGGGCCCAAAGATTTTTTTAATTAATAAAATTTTGGACCGACCTAACTCCATTAGAAATTGACCTAGGGTAAAACTTCTTTCACCAAACTGATCCCCTACATTTGGGTAATGTTATATTTTAAAAATTATTTTTTTATCTTGAACCATTCAAAAGATATGCCATGAAGTATTATATAAGCACTTTAGGAAACAAATATATGTATATTTGTATATTTTTGGGAAGAAATAATTATTATAATCGATTGAAAATAATAATTTTAGTTTACAACATAGCAATTTATTAAAACTTTAATTTGGTACCTCAATGAAGTCTTTTACCCAATTGGAAGTCTACTTTTTGTCCGTCGGAGGAATAATAAATGTCGAAAAATGTGAAGTAGGAGAAACAAACACTGAAAATGGAGTAAGGTACGGAAAGTATAGTGCGCTTATATTATAAATGCCCATATAATTATGAAATTATTGAGATAATGGATGCAAGTTATATTTTTGAAAACTAGAAGAAATGAGTTTCCACATGAGGCGAAAACATTGTTTATCAACATTTTGAAAAAATCTGACATTTCTAGAGTCGATGTATACTTTAACGACGCTGTGTCAACATATAGGTTATATTTTAACGTCGATGAAAGTGGTGATAGCGAAATGTATTCGATGAGAATAGGTCAAGGATTCGCTATGTGAATACCTGGTATTCGAGTTACAGTTGGTAAACGCTTGGAAAAAAAACCCAAGCAGGTAATCAGACCAAGTGGGAATCGAATCCGAATCCATGCCCGAACAAAAAGTTAGTTATGTGTACTAATGTCTTGTATGAAGACATAAGCAATGTCCGGTAACAATCGAGATTCAGCAAGGTTATTCACAGTAAGAGGGGGAAGTTATGTGGTCTGCGGTTGCTTGTTGTGATGAAGATGCGAAAACATATGCATATCTATAAAAATATTAATAATAGGGCGAGTAATACTGTTTAAAAAATGTCCCAGCCATGAATGTGGTGAAAATTTTTGGTTGGTGTAATTTGTATGGGCCAAATTGATTTGAAGGCGTATTTTCGTACTGTAATCTTCAGTTGCTCATATAGGAATTGTGATTGGAGGTTTGATAATAATGTCTTAAATTTTGAATTTGTGTTTTAATACGGCTGGAGAGTCAGTTCATTGTGTAAATTATTTTTCTTCATTTTGTTTTTATTCTGTTTTTATTAATTTAGGCCTATATAGTTTAGTACATCAGTGTGTAAATTATTTTTCTTCATTTTATTTTTATTCTGTTTTTATTAATTTAAGCCTGAGTAGTTTAGTACATCAGTGTGTAAATTATTTTTCTTCATTTTATTTTTATTCTGTTTTATTGATTTAGGCCTATATAGTTTAGTACATCAGTGTGTAAATTATTTTTCTTCATTTTATTTTTATTCTGTATTTATTAATTTAAGCCTGTGTAGTTTAGTACATCAGTGTGTAAATTATTTTTCTTCATTTTATTTTCATTCTGTTTTGTTAATTTAGGCCTATATAGTTTAGTACATCAGTGTGTAAATTACTTTTCTTCATTTTATTTTTATTCTGTTTTGTTGATTTAGGCCTATATAGTTTAGTACATCAGTGTGTAAATTATTTTTCTTCATTTTGTTTTTATTCTGTTTTTATTAATTTAGGCCTATATAGTTTAGTATATCAGTGTGTAAATTATTTTTCTTCATTTTGTTTTTATTCTGTTTTTATTAATTTAGGCCTATATAGTTTAGTACATCAGTGTGTAAATTATTTTTCTTCATTTTATTTTTATTCTGTTTTATTGATTTGGGCCTATATAGTTTAGTACATCAGTTTGTAAATTATTTTTCTTCATTTTATTTTTATTCTGTTTTATTGATTTAGGCCTATATAGTTTAGTAGATCAGTGTGTAAATTATTTTTCTTCATTTTGTTTTTATTCTGTTTTTATTAATTTAGGCCTATATAGTTTAGTACATCAGTGTAAATTATTTTTCTTCATTTTGTTTTTATTCTGTTTTTATTAATTTAGGCCTATATAGTTTAGTACATCAGTGTGTAAATTATTTTTCTTCATTTTGTTTTTATTCTGTTTTTATTAATTTAGGCCTATATAGTTTAGTACATCAGTGTGTAAATTATTTTTCTTCATTTTGTTTTTATTCTGTTTTTATTAATTTAGGCCTATATAGTTTAGTATATCAGTGTGTAAATTATTTTTCTTCATTTTGTTTTTATTCTGTTTTTATTAATTTAGGCCTATATAGTTTAGTACATCAGTGTGTAAATTATTTTTCTTCATTTTGTTTTTATTCTGTTTTTATTAATTTAGGCCTATATAGTTTAGTATATCAGTGTGTAAATTATTTTTCTTCATTTTGTTTTTATTCTGTTTTTATTAATTTAGGCCTATATAGTTTAGTATATTCAGTGTGTAAATTATTTTTCTTCATTTTATTTTTATTCTGTTTTATTGATTTAGGCCTATGTAGTTTAGTACTGTACATCAAGAAGAATGAACTTATTTTAGCTTTTATTAGGTTTTTAGTGTGGGGAGACATAAAGATTCATCTTCCATGCACTTTCCCAGCATCATATACACAGTTATACACACACAGAAACATACAAAAAAACATTGAGTAGCAAATTCTTAGGTTAGGGAAGAATTTTCTTATACATCATTAACAACCCTTTTTCCTTCTGTCTTACCGGGAGATGTCGCTACATACAGTGTCCTTCGAATGGTCACATATTCGGCGTTTTACCGCAGTCTACTATATACAGTCACGAAGCTTGAGTTTTGAGGGTGCTAGAAACAATAGACTGTGACGGTTCTATTTTGCATTGCCTGTAATGAGGCGATATTAGGGATCCTAGTGGTGAGCAACTACCTAATGTTTGCATATTTACTACGTATTGAGCTTCGCGACTGTATATACTAGACTGTGGTTTTACTAAGACTAGCGCAGCTTTTAATTTTTGCTGTTATAACTTTTGAGAGGGTTGAAATACTAAGTTGAAGTGACATCATAGGTTTTCTTAAGACTTGGGGTTTTCTTTTGATCTATCACAATTTACATTTTCTTCGAAATTAGTGTCTATGCCTCTTTTAAGTATGGGAAATGCTGTTATTATTCGGTTGAGAAGCTTTTGTCATACAGTCTGCTTTCAAAAAAGCTGGAAGTTAGAATTTATAAAACAGTTATATTACCGCTTGTTCTGTATGGTTGTGAAACTTGGACTCCCATTTTGAGAGAGGAACAGAGGTTAAAGGTGTTTGAGAATAAAGTGCTGAGGAAAATATTTGGGGCTAAGAGGGATGAAGTTACATGAGAATGGAGAAAGTCACACAACGCCGTACTGCACGCGTTGTATTCTTCACCTGACATAATTAGGAACATTGAATCCAGACGTTTGAGATGGGTAGGGCATGTAGCACGTATGAGTGAATCCAGAAATGCATATAGAGTGTTAGTAGGGAGGTCAGAGGAAAAGACCTTTGGGGATGCCGAGATGTAGATGGTAGGATAATATAAAAATGGATTTGAGGGAGGTGAGATAGGCTATGATGCTAGAGACTGAATTAATCTTGCACAGGATAGGGACCGATGGCGACGTTATGTGAGGGCGGCAATGAACCTCCGGGTTCTTTAAAATCCATGTGAAAATAAGTAAGTAGGGAATTGTTGGTTCGTAAATCGCCCGTTTTTCTTTATCTACTTTTTCAATTAACTTATTTTTATGCAAATTTAACTTCAAATATAGAATATTTCAGGAAACCTCACCAACTACGATCATTCTAGCAACTCGTTGAGTGTATATTTCGGGTGTCTACAAAGTTATGCCCGATTTGTGTTCATGCTAGCATATCCTGTGTACAAGGATTAGTATTATTGTTATTATTTTGTGAAGCTGTTGTTAAATGTGAGTTACTGTGTCATGGTTGTGGTTATGTTTCGTTTCAGGTAACCATGGCGTTGAAACAAATAAATAATATTTCTTGGATTCAAAATCGGGCGTAACTTTTTACACACTCGTTACTTATTACCTCTCTCAAGTCTCATACGAGACCTTAGATCAAATGAATGGATTATTCCGATGTCAACACACGTAAGATCAAGGATAATGCACGAAAGACGAAAATTATTTTTAAAAAATCTGCTACATTGCATATTCATGGAATATTTTCCACAAAGAAGACAAACAAACAAATAAGAATTTCAATATCAGTAATTTTAGAAACAAAAAATTTGAAAGATTTAGGGCCGTATTCATAGACATTCTTAGCGCGGGCTTCCGGTGGATGATCAGCGAATTAATGTTTTTCGTAATCATAAACCAGTGTTGGCGATATGATATGATATGATATGATATGATATGATATGATATGATATGATATGATATGATATGATATGATATGATATGATATGATATGATATGATATGATATGATATGATATGATATGATATGATATGATATGATTATGATTATGATATGATATGATATATATGATATGTGATATGGTATGATATGATATATTATATGATTTGATATATGATATGATATATATTATATTATATTATATTATATTATATTATATTATATTATATTATATTATATTATATTATATTATATTATATTATATGATATGATATGATATGATATGATATGATATGATATGATATGATATGATATGATATGATATGATATGATATGATATGATATGATATGATATGATATGAATACTGTACAAGTAACCAGTCGATAATCGGGGCTAGTTTAGCACGCTCGTAACGTGGGCTAGCGAAATGTCTATGAATAGCACCCCTAGAGATTCAAAATTATTTACAATAATTTATAGTGGTGTTAGCAGTAAGAGCAGGATCAAAGTTAAGCGCCTATGTGTATACAAAAAAAAAAAAAATACTAAGTACACTGTTTTCTATAGGTAAGCTTACGTCAGTGACTTAGTTGCCACATATGATTAGAATATTGTTTATATTCTTTACTATGTTAAATTGGCATTTTTATTATAACATATAGAAGAAGCAGGAGCAAAAGTGATAATTATGTACAATATTTTTGTAACAGCATTATCGAAAATGTTTCTCTATATAATTATTAATGTTTTTTATGGAAAATGAAAATTTGCATTTAAGCTTCTGGCCTCTGAGTTGAAATCTTATACTTTGTTTCAGGGATATGTTGATTTCCAAAAGAGACATTTACTCAAAAGCCTGCTTTGCTTCTTCCTGATTAACATACCATGCAGTCCGTATCTGCTTGTAGAAACGACACAAGTGAATGTCAGTCCTGTTATGCAGCTGTTTTTCTTCACAATGCGTTTGCTGAATTTTACTTGATTGCTTTTATTCCCTATACTAAAGAAACTTGTAAAGCCCCTACGCATGCTCATTTGTGTTCAGCGCTCTGAAGGAAAGTAGGGTACGATCTTTACTCTGAAGCCGGTTGCTACAATTTTCTGTAACTGACCGGTAAATCCGCGGAAGCGTGGCATAGTAGACTTCTACGAATAACACTCACCTGGGAAGCCGCAAACCGCAACAAAACAAAACAAAGTGAGTGAATCACCAGGCGGGCGCGTGTACGCGAGTAACCGAGTGAAGCTAGAATCCAATATGATTCACAAAGCCGTATTGTGGAGACAGGTGCACTCGAATTCACGTTCGTGTAGAATTTTTCATCGGCAACCAGGTAACTTCTTTTATGCTCGACCATGCCGAAATGTAGTAATTATACCTACACCTGGTAGCAGTCCTTTAATGCATGTCATTAAAGTACACCTATTCATTAAAGTTCAGGTTTTCGATTATTCTCGGATATGCAATCGAAAGACGAGGGAAACGTCACGGAGGCTGGAAATCCAATACTGTCGCAGAAGGTTATGTTCTGTTACTATAATAATTAGCGTTAATTGTAAATAATATTCATATAAATTCAATTTGTCATCTCGTTTTTCAATTCTAAATCAATTTCCAGGTTATATCAAAATTAGTTCATGTTATTCTCTACATTACATCAAGGTCAATGACATTATTGTTTCTAGGAAAAATCAGTACTTTCGCGTCTGCGCACATCTCACAATTTACGAGCTATGCACAAGGTCACTTCCGATCTTCAGTCAGATACGAATAAAATGAATACTTCTGAATAATTTCAAGTTAGAAATATGGTCGAGCATAAAAAGTCGTATGAAACTTGCCTATAATGGTAATTAAGACGCTCGTATGAAAATTATGAAACTCGCTTGCGCTCGTTTCATAAACAAACATACACGCGTCCTAATTACTATCATTATAGGCTCGTTGCATAATGCACTATTATAAGAAAATATGACCCATGTTAATTCGAGGTTTGTGCATTCTCGCATTTCTCCGTCGACGGTTTATTAATTGTAAAAACGCTGACCGCCAGAACTCAGCGACGATATCCAGAAATTAATATTAAAAGAGAAATTCATTTTACAGACGGTGACTTACAAATGCTACTACTACATCGTTTCAACACTTTTTCTAAAGAAATATGGAATTTTAGAATATTTATTTGACACTTGCTAGTATTTGAGATGTCCTTTTGGGTTATGAGCCCAGAGTAGGGTAATAAGTCCCGTGAATTCAATTTAGAAACTCATATTTTATTTTCAGATTATGAAATAGCATTCTTGTAAAAAAATAGTTTGATATAGTTAAATTTAAGAAATACAGATACCAATCAAACCGCTAAATGCCATCATAGATATTTAAACCAACTATCTAATTCAAAATTACTAATTTGAATTAACAACAATATTTATTTATTTATTTATTTATTTATTTATTTATTTATTTATTTATTTATTTATTTATTTATTTATTTATTTATTTATTTATTTATTTATGTATTTATTTATTTATGTATTTATTTATTTATGTATTTATGTATTTATTTATGTATTTATTTATTTTTTATTTATGTATTTATTTATTTATGTATTTATTTATTTACTTACTTATTTACTTATTTATTTATTTATTTATTTATTTATTTATTTATTTATTTATTTATTTATTTATTTATTTATTTATTTATTTATTTATTTATTTATTTATTTATTTATTTATTTATTTATTTATTCCACTCAACAATGTAATTACAGAGTAGATAAAATGAAAATAACAGTAGTAATACATATAATAATGGTATTTAAACTTAAACAGTTACAATCCAATACTACTCAACAAAAGATATTAATCAAATATTACATGTAAATCTTAAACAAAAACAAAAGTATTTACAGTATGAAGAAAACTTAGATTATATTAAAGTAATAGAGCCAGTGATGAAATGCAAATAACTAGTCACAGATTAGTAACAATAATACAGTAACTGATGAGGGACTAGACTACGTTAAGTCAGAATTAGGAGTGAGTTCGTAATGATAATTGATATGAAATAATTTAAGAAAGAAGACCAAAAATACAATATGCAAACCAGGTAAGACCTATTTATTAGCAAAATACTTATGGAGTGTTTTGAACGCTACCGGTATTTATTTCTCTCAAGAGTGTGGCTCTATCCTGAAATATGTCAATATTGCTCAGTTTATTATAGGAGGAACAGATTCTAAGAAGTGAAGAGTACTTATAATAACATGTCCTAGCATAGTTTATATTAAATGTTTTACTGGTCCTACAGTTCTTTCTTGGTACATGTATTGCTATCCTGGACAGTAGATGACTATTTACAGAATTTGTTAATAAATTATGGAGGCATTTTATATCAATATTATTTCTTCTGTGATGCAAGCTTTCAAAATTAAAGAGAGAAAAAGATGAATTTGATATCTTTCATTATTCCAGGAGGGATAGTAACCAAATGATTTAAGAAACAAAAATCTGATGAATCTTTTTTGAACACTCTCAATTTTGTTAATATATTTAATTTGATAGGGGTTCCATACAATATTGGTAAATAACGCACAATATGCATACATTAATTAATTAATTAAAGATGGAATAGTATATTCATGTTAGCAGATAATTAAAATGATCGGCATATATTAATATATAAATTCCAGCTAGTATATGAAAAATACAACTGTAAAATATCGCTACAGAAAACAAAAGTGATGGCGTTCATAAGGAAGTTCCTTGTTAGACCTCTCAATACTTAGGGTGCGATAGAAGTTATGGAAAAGATTACATTAACATGAAATTATCAAAATTTCAGACTATATGTGGAACTATTAAAAGGACATTAGGGAGAAGAACAAGAAAAACAAAATAATTTAATGTATCTCATAGTGATGGAAAACACTACGACTCTAAATATATTATTATTATTATTATTATTATTATTATTATTATTATTATTATTAATCTATGTTTATAATTATGGAGATTCTAATTCTGTTCGGAGAAAGTCGACGTCCGAAGTAAGTTCTCTATTTCTTGCTTTGTGGATTCTGTAAACTGTAAGAAACAGTAAAACGTTGCCAAAATAATGTCTTATTTGCTTGGGCATGCTAGCTAAATCTTAAAATATGTACGTATCTTTGTTTTGTGCGAACTTCCGGGAGGGCCAAGAGATTTGGCAACGCTGTCACCACCTGGGCAATGATAATGTAGGTCACTTCTCGCTGACAGAGCTCCAGCTCTCCAGTAAACAAATCGTAACTGCAGTATCCAAGCATCGCTGTGCGAGCACACTTTCGTGCCGCATTTCAAATGTACCGTAACGTAGTACTATTTGGTGGTCTTTTAAACTTTTGTGTGAGTTAATGTTGCTCTGTGTTCAATTAATAATGATTACATTCATCACTTCTTATGTTTTATTATTATTATTATTATTATTATTATTATTATTATTATTATTATCATCATTATTATTATTATTATTATTATTATTATTTCAGGAAAATTTATAATAATAAATATCAGCATAGTTTTAAAACTTAGCAAAATAAATAAGCTAAAAAAATTGCTTAATGAAGGAAAAAATGTATAATTATATCAGTAAATTATAATATAAAACTCATGCAAAAACGATAATTTAAAATTTTCGGAAAATTTTCTTTACTGTCTAGGAAAACTTCAACGATAATATTATATAACACTTCATGTAGAACGTTTTAGAATAAAACTGTTTATTTTGTTTTTATTTTAGTGTATAACAATTTAGCTGTAGATAGGTGTCTGTCAAGAGATTCGTTTGCGACTATCTTGCAAACTGCATGACGGAACCAGGTAGCACAACTTCGGTTTGTGAAAGTGCCGCTTAACAATTAGGATGTCATCATAAATCACTGATCGTTTTTAATGTTATCACTTTAAAAACAGGTTTCTGATCGTTTTCAATCTATTACTTTGATTTCTGATCGTTTTTAATCATTCACTTTTAGATACAGGTTTTAGATCGTTTTAATCTATCACTTTTAAAAACAGATTTCTGATCGTTTTTAATTTATTACTTTGTTTTCTGATCATTTTTAATCTTTCACTTTTAAATGCAAGTTTTTTACCTTTTTAATCTTAAATATAGATTTCTGATCATTTAATCTATTGCTTTTAAATACAGATTTCTGATCGTTTAATCTATTAATTTTAAATACAGATTTCTAATCTTTTTAATCTATCACTTTTAAATACAGATTCCTGATAGTTTTTAATATATCACTTTCAAATACAGATTTCTGATCGTTTTTAATCTATCACTTTGATGTCTTATCGTTTTTAATCTTTCACTTTTAATACAGATTTCTGATCGTTTTCAATCTATTATTTTGATTTTCTGATCGTTTTTAATCTTTCACTTTTAATACAGATTTCTGATCATTTTTAATCTATCACTTTTAAAACAGATTTCTGATAGTTTTTAATCTATCACTTTTAAATGGAGATTTCTGATATTTTTAATCTCTCACTTTTAAATGCAGATTTCTAATCTTTTTAATCTATCACTTTTAGAAACAGATTTCTGATAGTTATTAATCGATCACTTTTAAATGGAGATTTCTGATATTTTTAATCTATCACTTTTAAATACAGATTTCTGATATTTTTTAATCTCTCATTTTAAATGTAGATTTCTAATCGTTTTTAATCTCTTTTAAATACAGATTTGTGATCGTTTTTAATCTATCACTTTTAAATACGGATTTCTGACAGTTTTTAATTTATCACTTTTAAATACAGATTTACCATTGAATAAGCTTAGAATTCAGCAATGATTATAGTGTTAAACATCTATTCATGAGAACTTCTTTTGAATTAAATGCACACATCAACTTAAACCTTACAATGAAATTAAATGTGTTGCTCTCTCGGAATTATGAATAAGGAAGATCATTCCTTATGTATGCAATCCAGAAAGTGAAAATTAACCTTCTGACCTAGGAGTATATTAAATTACTTCATTACCCGTCTTCTGAAGGACAGTTAAAGAAAAACTATAAATGGACATATGATTCGCAAGATGTCAAAAGAACTTAATTGTTACGAAAGACGTAAATAGTTGAACGAGGCATTATGTGTCACCTTGTGACAACCGATGTTTTGCATTTCTCGCATGGCATTGCCAACTTACATCTCAAACAGAAAAGAACGGATGAATTGTCGTTTTTAATGTGTAAGAGAACCATAAAGTCTTAATTTGATGTGGAGGTAGTGACCTAACCTTGCTTCTCGTGAAGGTAACGTCGCGAAGTCCAAGGCCATCGTTTCTTTCAAACATCTTGGAAATACCGAAGATGGTATTTACATTCGCTGAGTTACCTCATACATTTTAGGCACTCTAACGGCCAGTTGCGCCAACCATTCGTTAAAGTTTTTAAAACTAATTTTAAATTGGGGGAATGTGTCTTAAATACATTAATGTTTGCAGACTATTAAACAATTTTAGAAAAAATCAGAAGAATCACGTACCTATAATTGCATTTATTGTTACATAACAGAGTACAGATGTATAACTTAGAAATATCTTACGACTTGTTATAACTTACAAAAATATCCAGTGGAAAATACGAAGTGATGGCTCTTATGGGTAAATTCCCAATAAGATCTAAAACAGTAATCATCTGCCTTCACGTATTACACCGTAGTGGATTCGTTACGGTTTCGTGTCAACTTTTTTTGGGCCTCCCCAAATTTCTTCTTTCTCGTTATATAAACGTGATCAGAATTTGTACAGTAGTGGCAAAAAAGAAAACAGACCGACCCTTGTAGCTTGCTGGTAAAATTTATGTTCTGAGAATAATAAGTTAATTAAGTAGTAAAATATCGCTGGAATCGAAAAGTATTGGGGATAAATTTGAATAAGGAACAAAAACAAATTTCCTTCCCGGACAGGATTCGAACCACAAAAGTCTTAGTTACCAGTCTATCGTGCTCTGAAGTGAACAAGGTTCTAAAATCAGCTACAAGAGTCGGTCCGGTGTTTTTTGCCACTACTGTACAAATTCTGATCACGTTTATATAAGGTAAGGGGAACTACACTTCTATAGGGAGGCATTTATACAAAATTAATAACGTCTCTCCTAAGAGATTTTTATAAAAGTTTTTACAGAAGTTACAGGTAGCATACAAACGTAATCAGGCTTTGTAAACAACAACGAGTTAGTATCTAACTCGTTGGTAAACAAAAAAATATATATATGCTACCTATAACTCCTGTACAATGTTTCATGCGTTAGATAGAAGAGAAGTTATTAAATTTATCTAAATTCACCCCGTATATATAGGGGTAGTTTCTCTTATACAAACATAATCAGCGTTTGTACACAGAAAGTAGGCCTACAGGGTGTAAACGATATAAACTGCCAAAACTATCATACATAGAAAGTAAGCCTACATATCGGTCTACTGAACAAAATCAATTAATAAAAAAACAGTTTCACAAATCCACAGGAGTGTTTTCATAACACAAATCAATCATCAATTGATATTCATTCGATTTTATTGCTACGGTACTGAGCTTTCTTTTCTCTGCCATGTTCTCTAATAATTGTTTCCTTTTGGCGTTTGTTGCATCTCTAGCGCAATTAAATTCTTGATCTACAAACGTGTCAAAATCAGTGTTGCCAGCTCGATTCTTAAAATCCCGCTGTGAAACAGTGCAGAAACCGCTGAATTGCTATATTGTCAATGTAAAATGCGATTATTGTACTGCTGTGAGTGCTGAAATTACCCGTTAAATTCCTTTATGAGCAATAGAAATTTCTTATATTTTACCCGCTAAACTTAATTTTGTTAAATTTTACTGCTTGTGTACTTTGTGACCTGGTAGAGTGTAAAAGAAGGCCCTATGCCCGTAACTCTGTCAGTATAAATTAATAAATAATACTGAAAAACGCCAGATCTAGCGGGAAAACCGCTGAATTGACAACATTCGCCAGAATTTCGTTGATTTTCCCTGAAATATTTATCTTGTATCACTTTTGATTCTCTCATGTTGATACTCCACTCTTTTAATACGAGGCGTGTTCTTAAAGTAAGTTCCATTTTCAATTATAGCTGTCGCATCGCTGCAATCGTTATTTTGCGCATACGTCTTTTCTTCTTCAGTCCTCAGGCAAGCTGTGCATGCAGTTTCAGAGCTTCAGTCCGTGTGTGTGTGGTTAGTTGTGATCAGTTGAAATGATTAAAGTGATCGAGCACCCCGCCGACTGTGAGATGCGCTCTGTTATCCGTTTTTGAATGCGAGAAACATCAAACCAGCTGACATTCATCATCAACTTTGTGAGGTGTATGGTGATGATGCCATTAGTGATGGAATGGTCAGGAGATGGGTTAGAAAGTTCAACGAGGGCCGCATCTCTGTACATGACGAGCAGCGTACCGGTCGGCCATCTTTGATCAATGACGATTTGGTGCGTGCTGTCGATGAAAAAATTCATGAGGACAGGAGGTTCACAATTTCTTCGCTTTCCTTGAATTTTCCACAAATGTTGCGGAGTGGTTCGCAGGCGGGTGAATTCTACAATGAGGGGATAGAAAGACTTGTGCCACGACTCGATAAATGCCTCAATAATGGTGGAGATTATGGTGAGAAGTAATTGAAGTGTGGGGAATACAGTGCTACAAAAATTGTTTGTAAATATTTTCCCGTTTACTTTCTACACCCTTTTGGAACTTACTTTAAGAACACGCCTCGTACATTATTTCGTAACCTTTGCAGTGATCGGGTTGTTCCACATCTCATAATTTTCTATCTTAAAATAATAAGAATTTCTTTTCTACTGAATGTTTTAAGAGCTGCAGTGAATAATGGAATCTCAGTCCATAGCCACGCACTTTACAAAACTGTTGAAACTGATTTCACGCATATTTTATATTTTTCTCTGTGTTTTATGGCTTTGCATTCTGAATTATTGAATCTTTTCATCATTTGACGTTTGGTCAAAACATTTGTAATGCCCGCCATTCGTCATGTTGCAGTGCACACTGAATCTTTAGTTTACGCCTGTTCTGTACATTGGACAGGGAAAATTGGAGCTCGTAAGTCCCAAGCGTGAAATAGACAAAAGGCGAACCTAAAATTGAGACAGTTTTCTGAAGAATCACGGCTGTAATTGGATCACATCTGAGTCATTCTTTACCGTTATTGATAGAAAGTAGGATGACGGAACATAAGGAAATAGTAATTGAAAAACTGTATTTGAATAAGCATAGCGCTTTCTAACCAGAAAGATCTCCAAGAAAGTCTAACTTAACTTATTTTCGGACGCATTGAGTATCCATCTTCTTATTTTTGGCTGTGTTTATGGAAGATTATTGGGTGCTATGCGTGTAAAAGCGAATTACGTATGTACGATCCGTCAGTATTTGTTCTCCGGACCATTGTGATATGATAGAAGTCTATTTATAAAATGTCAATATTGTTTAGAGCCAAATACTGTGTGTGAATGACTCGTACAGAAAACGAAGTCAAGCCAGCACGTTGAGTCTAGATAAGATTATTTGGCCAATGGGAAGAAAGCGTTATCAAACTTTAAAGTAAGTTTATTTACGAATGTTGAAACAAGTTCTTGAAAATTATGTCTCTCAACATACCTACCTGACCTGTATTCAGACTGTCGGACTACGTATCATTGTACAGGTGCGTCAGAAAGAACGGATGGATTTCACATGGCAAGAAAATTGTAAGGATTCGTCAAATCAAAAATTTATTGTTATCAACATATTCACCAATACATGCAGTTTATTTATGGAAAACAACATAATCCATATGATGTCCTTGGCTTTCAATACAGGCATCGAGGCTTTTCTGAAGTTCGCCATCACTTTAAACAGTCATAGCTTTGCAATTGCCACGATTTCTTCACGAATCGCCGTCTTCAGTTCACCCAGTATATGTGATCGATGTTTACAAACTTACGGCTTCAAATGGTCCCAAAGAAAGAAGTCGCAGGGCGCGAGATCTTACCGTAGCCTCGGACAATCTCAGTGCAATAGCATGTTTGCGGGCTGATCTTTGAGGTGGCTGGAAAACCTAATGTCTGTCTCCACATTTGCAGGTGTACACGCGCTCCGTGTTCATTCAGGTGATTTTTTCTTTAATGTTGAACCTGTGATACGAAATGAAGCCACCCACCGCAAAATTGTATTCCGAGTTGGAATCCTAGCGTGACGTCCGATGTCGAAATGAGTCCTGAGTGGCGATCACAGACTCTTCATTTTTCAAAAATATCTCTACGATGAAAGCACGTTGTACGTCAGACCAGCACCATGTTCTCAACTGAAACTGCATTCTCTGGCTGACCCAACAGTCGTGGTCCTCCTCACTATATCCCTCCCCTCGCTGCGTATCGATAGTTTGAAATCCATCCGTTCTTTCTGACGCACCCTTTACTTAATAAATTCTGAGGCTCGCTGCAGTTCGTCTTGCGTTATTTTCTGAATTCCACTGCGAATTTCATTTTCCAAGCCCCCAATATGCGCGGATTGTTTAAGTCCTGTATTACACTATCAAATACACAGAGTAAACCGTAAGTAATTGCAGGTTATTCCTTAAGATAAGTAATTGCAGGTTATTCCTTAAGATATTTTAAAATTAAATCAATGGCTTTTCAAAAACACCCTCTTAAATATTTTATATAAAACAATTTTTATCTCGAAGAAAGAAAAAACGAGCAAATTTGTAGTAAACTTTTTGTTTGAAGTATCTCAAAGAAATATGACGTGAATATGTTAGGAGAAAATCCACAAACGATTATAAAAACACGGAAATTCTACTTGAAGCTTTGATAAAAGATAATTTTAAAAGTAAATCCCAAAAGACTAAATATATGATTATGTCTCGTGATCAGAATATTGTACGAAATGGAACTATAAAAGTTGGAGATTTATACGAAGAGGTGGAAAAATTCAAATATCTTGGAGCAACAGTAACAAATATAAATGACACTCGGGAGGAAATTAAACGCAGAATAAATATGGGAAATGCCTGTTATTATTGGTTCAGAATAATTTTGTCATCTAGTCTTGTCAAAAAATCTGAAAGTTAAAATTTACGTTTAAAACAGTTATATTACCGGTTGTTCTGTATGGCTGTGAAACTTGGACTCTCACTTTGAGAGAGGAACAGAGATTAAGGGTTTTGAGAATAAGGTTCTTAGGAAAATATTTGGGGCTAAAAGGGATGAAGTTACAAGAGAATGGAGAATGTTACACAACGCAGAACTGCACGCATTGTATTCTTTACCTGACATAATTAGGAACATTAAATCCAGACGTTTGAGATGGGCAGGGCATGTAGCACATATGGGCGAATCCAGAAATGCATATAAGTGTTAGTTTGAGGCCAGAGGGGAAAAGACCTTTAGGAAGGCCGAAACGTTTAGATGGGAGGATAATATTAAAATGGATTTGAAGGTGGGATATGATAGATACTGGATTAATCTTTCAGGATAGGGACCGATGGCGGGCTTATGTGAGGGCGGCAATGAACCTCCTGTTTCCTTAAAATTACAGTAAGTTTAATGTAAGTTGTCAAATAAATAAGTTTTGAGATTATGACATTACTTACGGTTCACTCTTTTATAAAACATTTTATAAATGTATGGCAAACATTTTATAAATGTATGGCAGCGTAATGAATCATTTTTCTTATAAAATTTATTTGATAAAAGATCTTTTGTAAAATGTAAGTGCATCTTGTTGTCTTTTATGAAAGATTTGACTACCTTTAAATTTTAATATGACGGAACGTACTAAATATTGTTACTGTTACTACGACCAAAATGGTGATTAGAATATGAAGACTATACCTGCTGTACTGTAAGGATGCACAAGTCCGGACAAACTGAAAATTATCTTAATTCATTCTCAAATAATGTATGTAACGTTTCAAGCCCTCGCATTGTAATTCTTTTAATGCGTTTTGATGGGATACCTTTCTTGTCACGTTTTGCAATACATAGTTCAATTAACCCACAGGCGTTTCATTTTCTGTTTCTTTTTCAGCAATATAATTGTAATATTTTGAACAAAATTGACAGCTACAAACAATTTCAAAAAGTATTTTCGGTTTCAGTCATTTTTGCATATCTGTGATGACTAATTATTTTTGGAAAATTGAAAATTAGGTTATCTTTGATTAAATATTTTATATAGTGTAATATACCTCAAATCCTCTCGGCGTAGGGAAGTAGCGACCCCATCGCCCAGTGGGAAACCACTGCAGTCAGCCATCCGAGTATTGGCGGAAAACCATAGCGATTGAGAATGGGAGGAAATGCCCAACTCCACCTCAAGACCAGAAGAAACAGGGAGCACATCCAGACAAAGCAACTTGAGTCTGACTAATCACCCACGTCAGGGTAATTATTGATTCAAAGGCAAAACAGAAACCTCGGATTGGACAGATGAAGAGAATGAGCCAAGATTGAGAGGAGTGGATGAAATGGACAAAACGAGGTGCCCCGACGCTTAGTGGCATAAGGAGCTAATGAAGAAGAAGAAGAAGAAGAAGGAGATACTTCAAATCCTAACTCTTATCACAGATCTTTGATAACATATTATTTTATCATATTCTTTGTCAAAGAACTTTGTTAGTGTAATATTAGGCCTATAGTATTGCTCACTTGTCTACACTACCGAATTCATCATCTAATAAGTGTTGTTATTTACCACTAGAGCTCATTATTTCATTGTAGTGTTCTGGATTGGACCTGGAAATAAAATGAATAGTTCTGTAACTTGAACTATGAAAAACATACCTGACTGATTCAATAGTTTCCCTATCTCATCCCATATGTTTTCTTTTTACGTATTACATTGCTATAGTCCCTAT
Organism: Periplaneta americana; assembly: GCA_025594305.2. Classification (NCBI taxonomy): domain Eukaryota; kingdom Metazoa; phylum Arthropoda; class Insecta; order Blattodea; family Blattidae; genus Periplaneta; species Periplaneta americana. Next base: position 127,664,320 of record JAJSOF020000015.1, on the reverse strand, counting down.
TTGATAAATTCTAAAACTCTTCATATTCTTTGTTATTAATAGACCTCGGATTTTTAGGCTCGTTTAGTGTAGGCTGAAACATACGTTCTTTAATGCACTTAGTTTTAGGCAATATCATCGCTCGAGAGTTTCTCATGTTGCATACATTTAGGGATTTTTACATAAAATTGTTGCAACCTATCGTATTGGAGCCTAAAAATTCGAGGTCTAGTTCAGGCCTGCACAAGGTTTGCGCTCTCCGAGCCGGCTCACAGCTCATGAGCGGAATGCAGGTATTAGCTGCGCTCTGTATAAGGGTGGACTGGAAGAAGGGGTGATCTCGTACAAAATATACACAAAAGGAAATACAGTACTAGTAAGAGTGTTTATGAAATGAATTCCCGTTCAGTGTTTGCAAAACTATCTTGGACTATTATTAATTAATAAAGAAATATTTATTTTACAGAAGTAATAGAAATTCTATAGCTACTTAAATGTACAATATCATTTTGTTATATTTTTATTTATCAGTACATCAAAACGAGATTTTATGCTGTTGGCAGCTGAAAGGAACAGTAGCCTACTGATCGTAATGAAACATCAGTTACAGATGTTCGATGTCTGTCTTAATTCAAGTTGATTATAGAAAACAGTTGCTCACAAATATAAATGTTGAGCCAAACATAGCAATCATTTTCAAAGCCAGCCTGTGTAGTCGTGGATATTATTGCTAAACACCGCTCTCCCGCTCCGAAGGAGCGCGCGCGCTCGTTGAGCGCTGTTTATGCAGGCCTGGTCTAGTTATTAATTGTTTATGTTTCGTGCTGTTGGACTAACAAAATATTCTTCGCACATCCATTTCGTTTATGCGTTTGGAGAGCTTGCAATCGATATATTTTCATGACCTTTGTTTTGATCATGGCCTGTCATGGCCCGTACGGAAATCCGTCTAGAATTCTCTGTCCAGAATTCCGCAGAGGCGATAATGGCCAAGTGGGCGATGTTCAATTTAAAATTGCAAAAAATAAAAACCCGAACGAATCCGTTCTGGCTAGTGAGCGCTTACCTTTATACTTCCTATTTCAGAATTACCCACAGATAAAAACTAATGTTTGAATACGGAGAACAAAAAAAAGAAGTAATTAGTCGTCGATTGCGATACCCGAAGTTCCGTAGTTTTTAATCTGTGCGCCATTTTATCCGAAACGGAACCTGTTGCCTCTAAACTTTGCCTACAACTCTGTAGTATTGTGATTGCATAAAATCCGTTTAGAGATTTTATGCGAAAGTACACTATTTAATATCCATAATATCGAAGAAGGAGCAAAAAAAAAAAAAAAAGTGACAAGAGGATCAAACAAATCTCTATAATTACGTAAAACGTTTATGCTGTTTCTCAGCATGATTGTATTGTAAGATATTTGGGATTTGAAACAAATTTTTTGGTATTTCTTATCAGTTCTGTCTCTTCCTCGCGTTTTAAATTTAAAAAGGGAGCATTCTCGGTAATTACTTCATAATCGCTTCCTAATTCCATGAGTCCTAGTCTCGAGACAACAATGCAATTGATAGTTGAATCGCTTGACACATCAATATAACGCCAATGATTTGTTTGAAATTGTAATGAATAATAATGTAGACCTAATTACAGAGAATTGAATTTATTTTGAAATTAATACTACATTTGAGTACTTACTTACAAATGGCTTTTAGAGAACTCGGAGGTTCATTGCCGCCCTTACATAAGCCCGCCATCGGTCCCTATCCTGAGCAAGATTAATCCAGTCCCTAGCATCATATCGCAACTTCTTCAAACACATTTTAATATTATCCTCCCAGCTACGCCTCGGCCTCCCCAAAGATCTTTTTCCTCCGGCCTCCCAGCTAACACTCTATATGTATTTTTGGATTTATCCTTACGTGCCCTGCCCATCTCAAACGTCTGGATTTGTTGTTGTTTAGTCAACTGTCCGAAGACAGGTCTGGACCTCACAAGTGATACCAAGAAGGCACCACTTATGAGGCAACCAGGCCACGAGATAATGGAGTAGTGTGGCCAGTTCCATTTCCCCTCCATTGCATACATCGCCGACTAGCTACATATTACACTAGTCAGACTTCAAATGCATACAAACAACTTCCTCTGACACATATCGTCAAGTGAGATGTACTGCCTGATAATAGATGTGCATATCAGCCAGAACCTCAATCAGAGGATACGTCTGGATTTAATGTTCCTAATTATGTTAGGTGAAGAATACAATGAGTGTAGTTCTGCATTGTGTAACTTTCTCCTTTCTCCTGTGACTTCATCCCTCTTAGTCCCAAATATTTTCCCAAGCAGCTTGTTTTCGAAAACCCTTAGCCTCTGTTCCTCTCTCAAAGTGAGAGTTAAAGTTTCACAACCATAGCCTACAGAACAACCGGTAATATAACTGTACTGTATTCCACCTAGGAAGTTAAGAAATAAAACATATGAGAATCAGGATCTTTGTGATAATAATCCTCTTCTTATTACTTACTTGTAGTTCTTACTTTCACTACTTACTTACTTAGCTTGTCTTTTAAGAACCCTGAGTTGCCGCCCTCCATAAGCCCAGCCTAGGTCCCTACAATAACAAGATTTTATCATCGTATCCAACCTCCCTCAAACCCATTTTAATATTATCTTCCATCCAATCTCCACCCAAAGGCATTTTTTCCAGAAGGGACTTGGCATTTTGATTACTGAGACAAGATAAACTTTATTTAAGGTTTAATTATGTCAGGTGAAGAATACAATGAGTGCAGTTCTGCATTGTGTAACTTTCTCCATTCTCCTGTGACTTCATCCCTCTTAGCCCCAAATATTTTCCTAAGCACCTTATTCTCAAACACCCTTAACCTGTGTTCCACTTTCAAAGTGAGAGTCCAAGTTTCACAACCATAAAGAACAACCGGTAATATAACTGTTTTATAAATTCTAACTTTCAGATTTTTTGACAGCAGACTGGATGATAAAAGCTTCTCAACCGAATAATAACAGGCATTTCCCATATTTATTCTGTGTTTAATTTCCTCCCGAGTATCATTTATATTTATTACTGTTGCTCCCAGGTATTTGAATTTTTCCACCTCTTCAAAGGATAAATTTCCAAATTTTAATTTCAATTTCTACAATATTTCGTCACGAGACATAATCATAAGTTAAGAAATAAAACTATCTCTTTACGTGCTTCAAGTAAAATTCCCGTGTTTTCAAAATCGTTTGTGGATAATAACTCCTCATTAGACAATTATAAGATCAACATTTAATAATTGTTTGTATTAGTAGTATAATTGCAAATTATTTTGAAATGAAAGTAGTGACCAGATATTTCAAGACCTGGATATCCCAATGTTAAAATACATTTTTGTTCAGTTGTAAAAACTGTTCTTGCGCGTGGGCATTGGAGTTCTGGCTCTCAAATTCTGACGTGAATACGTCACATGGGGTATCAGGACGGAAACGGTGATGTAACATTTGCAGGGCAATCCGTTCAAACACTAACTTCGTGACGCACGCACGCACACACACACACACACACTACGGAGTAAATTTTAATTATGGGACAGACGTTTTACATGATGGTGTCCCACATCAGTATATCGAGAAATTGTGATTTAAATTAAAATATTTAATTTTAGTACTTCTTTTCATTATTGTAATGTTTGTTACGTAACGTTTGCATTGAGCGAACGAAAAAGAACGAGAAGGGAAGAGGAGCGGAGTATTGGGCGATGATTTTTTGCTCTTATTGTTAGAAGTAATTACAGTGTAACTTGTTTTTCGACCACAGGAGCGAACCGAGGTTACTCCCCACGTCACCAATTTTCTCTTTTTTTCTCTGTCACACGCGCATGTGCACACAGCCCCACACACACAGAAATTAGTACATGGATACACAAACCTCTGTGAAATTATTAATAAGAATGATCTGGCGAGGATAGGAAGAACTGAATAAAAATGATTTCTATACAACATCAGAATGTTGGGTACACGTTCCGCTTGGAAAAGATCACCACTAATGAGGGACACTTCCCCCTCCTGGCATGCTCGTGAGCGTGGGTGAACCATTGAAAGAATATCTAAAAAATTAGAATAAAAAGGAAGCAGTTTGTTGAAGTTCTTGTAATAAACCACTAATATGGTTTTAACATTTAATTATGATTTTCGTAAGTAACATATTAGGAATGATTGCAAAATACATATAGCTATCATACAATGTTCGATGCACTCTTTTAACACTTATAACGTACAGCAGAGTTCGTATAGGTCAGTTTCTGTCAGATGCGTTTCCAATTCACTGTGGGCTAAAGCAAGGAGATGCACTATCACCTTTACTTTTTAACTTTGTTCTAGAGTATCCCATTAGGAAAGTCCAGGATAACAGAGAGGGTTTGGAATTGAACGGGTTACATCAGCTTCTTGTTTATGCGGATGACGTGAATATGTTAGGAGAAAATCCACAAACGATTAGGGAAAACACGGGAATTTTACTGGAAGCAAGTAAAGAGATAGGTTTGGAAGTAAATCCCGAAAAGACAAAGTATATGATTGTCTCGTGACGAGAATATTGTACGAAATGGAAATATAAAAATTGGAAATTTATCTTTTGAAGAGGCGGAGAAGTTCAAATATCTTGGAGCAACAATAACAAATATAAATGATACTCGAGAGGAAATTAAACACAGAATAAATATGGAAAATGCCTGTTATTATTCGGTTGAGAAGCTTTTATCATCCAGTCTGCTGTCAAAAAATCTGAAAGTTAGAATTTATAAAACACTTATATTACCGGTTGTTCTTTATGGTTGTGAAACTTCGACTCTCACTTTGAGAGAGGACCATAGGTTAAGGGTGTTTGAGAATAAGGTGATTAGGAAAATATTTGGGGCTAAAAGGGATGAAGTTACAGGAGAATGGAGAAAGTTACACAACACAGAACTGCACGCATTGTATTCTTCACCTGACATAATTAGGAACATTAAATCCAGACGTTTGAGATGGGCAGGACATGTAGCACATATGGGCGAATCCAGAAATGCATATAGAGTGTTAGTTGGGAGGCCGGAGAGAAAAAGATCTTTGGGGAGGCCAAGACGTAGATGGGAAGATAATATAAAAATGGATTTGAGGGAGGTGGGATATGATGGTAGAGACTGGATTGATCTTGCTCAGGATAGGGACCAATGGCGGCTTATGTGAGGGCGGCAATGAACCTCCGGGTTCCTTAAAAGCCAGTAAGTAATATATATATATATATATATATATATATATATATATATATATATATATACTCGTATTGGCCATAGCAGACTGTTCACTCTATAACTTTGTATAACAATTTTATAGAATGGCGAATGAAAAAGTTTTCTATGTAATTTTTGGACAATATTTAATTTGTTTTGCGTCATATTTTCATGTTTTATGTCATGTTTTGATATTTTTTCGGGCATAAGTGCCTGTGTATTTCTAGAGTTTTTAGGTCAGAGAAATCCGAGGCCAAGTGTATTCGATATGCCAATGAATTACCCAATAGAATAAGTTAGACTTTTCTGTGCTTCAGTCTTTGAAACTAGCCTCAGCTTATCAAACTGTAAACAGGCCTAAATACTCTCAACTTAGTACCCAAATATTGAATTTGTTGCATTTACGTGCATCAGAGCAGGGTAAGCATTAAATAAATCTGTGATCTTTGAAACTGGTAATTTGTCTTTATCGACCGTGGTGTACACAGATACTCTGACACTGCGTAGAAGCCACGGTCCAAATTTCAATTTTCGTACGTTTCAGTGAACAAGATATGTATAATTAATCAGAAGCAAAAATATCTAATTTCAAAATTATAATAATTATTTGTTTATATTTATTTGTCTCTCGTGCCTGTCTGTCTTTTTTTTCTGCATAGCATAAAATAGGCATTAATCTGTCTTGTGGCGTGTTTCTTACTACGATTTAGTAGAATACAGGAGTCTGAAGAAACCAGAAAAAAGTACATGGTCCGTTGTTGTGGTGACGAAAATTCAAGCCCCTGCATATCGTTAAGGCATCATGTCACAAACATGTTCACGTCTGAGTATTTATGACAAAGTAAATATTCAAATCCTTGAAAACGGCACTAATATTAAAGATATTGCTGAGAGTTTTTTTTTCCACATAAAAACCCTATTTTACATGAGTATATTAGGGTTAAAGTTTTCAATCAACTTGAGATAATATAATATAAATACATTTTTAACATTTTTTTTTCTGTCGATGTTTGATTAAGAGGAATGTAAACTTAATTTTAGGACAGTTACAACTATTGAGAAGTCTACATCAGTCATCGCTTAATTGTACAAAATACATTAAAAAATGATATCTGTAAATACAAAATATAATTGAATAACAATAACGTAGAATTTGGCATGAAATAATTAGCGTCCATAAGTCAATAAATATTATTATACATACTAGAGCAATGCAGATTATACAGACATAATCATACAAACAAATATTTCATACCCAAGTAAATTTGTAATTTGTATCATCCTTTATAGCTTAGCATAGGTGGACAATTCTTATTTGTTTAGGGTTAAAATTTTTAAATAATACACACAATACAAGAACAATATTACTTACAATTTTCTATTGATGTGGTTAATAAAATTAATGAATATTTTTCGACAACAATTTCTACTGAAAATGTAGTACAATTTATTGTAGCTCATATTACAATTATTTAGGTGCATTTCAATGCTGTATCTTCTATATCCATAAAGTGGGCAAACAAATAACAAATGTTCTACTATTTGTTGTTTAAGGTAATATTTATTAATTAATTCATTTTTAGTTTATTTACTTATTTATTATCGCAACTAATTCAATTAATTCAACAGTTAATAGCATAAATACACGTCAAAGAAATGACTTTCGTACTCCATCGGCAAGTCTATCGTGCTATCAAAAAAGGAATGCGTTATATGGCAGTAAAAATTTTTTAATAGCCTTCCTATCGATATAAAAAATGAAACTCAAAACATAAAATTATATAAGATCATATTAAAGAAGCCTAATTTCTCACGCCTTCTATTCTGTAGGTGAATTCATGACATTCAATAACACTTCATGAAATTGATACTAAAACTATGTGTTGTACTAGTAGACTATATTGTAAATCTCGTCTATATATATATTTCATCTAGACTGTGACTATAAATTAAGACTTTATAATAGTATTAAGTTTTTGACTTGTTCCATATTCTAGCTGTGCAATGGAATACATGGAATGTTAATTTTACAATCGTATTTTATAGATATATTCTAGGAAATAAAATTTATTTGCTTTAACGTTGTATCATATTCATTTTTAATAAATTATGAATAATTCTTAAAATACCCATTCCCGTATGATCGATTTTTACTGGCCATAATATTATTTGACTTTCATGCTCTACCTAACCATGATGCTTGCCGATTGCAGGGGACTTGCTCCGCGTGTTATATCTAAGTGAATTGGCTTTCTCCTATATCGACGGAGCAGTGTATTTTAATTGAGTACATTTAACGACGCTATATAAATACAATGTTGTCTAGCGTCGGTGGGATTGCTGATAGCGAGATGGTATTTGTGGTGAGTCAAAAGGATTCGTCATCGGATTATCTGACATTCGCGTTACAGTTGGGAAAAATTTGAAAATGAAACTTTTTTTAAGGAATCTTTTGTTCTTTGTGGAGACCGAATGAAATTCTTATAAAAGGTCCTATGATCTGCAGAAAATCTCTTCATTTAGACACTGTTTGCGAGTTCAGATTTTAAATCAAGCAACGGCTGGCTACAGAGCTTCAACGCAAGGCATGGCACTGTTTTGTAAGTTGTGGCCGGGAAAGAAAAATCTGTCCCGGGAATTAGTGTTGTTCATTATTGGCTTGCAAACAAAGTGAAAAAAATCTTGGTAAAGTACATCTCTGATAGGATCTCCGATGATGACGAACGTGAGTTATTTTCTCAATTAATGTTTCCAGGAAGAACTACAGTACGACCTATAAGTGACGAATGTAAGGGAGGGAAACAAACAAGGCTATGCCTTGCAGTTCTATTCTGTAGAAATGCTCTAGACTAGAAGGACCGAGAAGTTGACTCCATCGCTTATTGGATGACTATAAAGGCCTAGAATCTTAATAGTTTTTTACGTAACTAGGACAGAAAGTGATATACTTTTGTGACGAGACGTTAGCCGAGTCCGGAATTTCGAAACGAGTGCGCGAAAGACGTTTTCATCCTAGTTACGTACAATATTTTTTAGCACAACTACATGAAAATTCTATGTGAATTAATTAACTTATTAAATAAATCACAGAGAATTAAGATTTTTGTATGTTAGGAGTCATGGCCTACTAATACTACATTGTCTTTATAGTAGATCTAGTTATAACATCACGAAGTAGTTTGTAGATTATTATTCCTGTTTTTGTAAGTAAAGCTAAATAAAATTATTATGTTAGCATTTTTAGTGGACTAGGAGGCATTGCTTACAATTTCTGTGTTCACAGCTGGCGATGTGTTGACATTGAGACATGATAGTTTTCATAATGTTTCGTCATAGCTGTGTACCTATATTACCATGACAATTTTGCGGTATTCGTACGGAAAAATCGTGGCTATCGAGAAAGACAGGCTACGGGGCGACGTCACATTCTTAGTCATAACATGGCCAAGATTGAACAAGTTTATATATAAATATACGTTTAACATGAGTTTAATATAGCAATTCCTTTGTTTTTTAGAACTTTGAGCATGTATTTATATTAGGCTATTGTCAAGATGGCCATGACTGGACCATGATAATCACAAATTCGTGCCGAAGCCTGTCTTTCTCGTTAGCCACGGGAAAAATGAATCGTAACAATGTTTTTGCCGTACGCTTACAGCAAAGAAGAAATTTCTAACCAATAATTTGTTATGAAAAACAACAGTTTCCATGTAGGTGTGCCAAAAATAAATGTGAAGAGCTTGCCACGTTAGAACATGGAATGTACAGTGCAGTATGTGTTACTGTTTTACTTGTTTCTTCACTATCGGTTTTTTAGATCTGATTTAATTTTTCAGTCATTCATTCATTATCTTTCGCAATACATACATACATTATCTTTCGTGTTGTTTCAGTTGATTACAATATAAACGAATGTTCTTAATTCTTATTCAGCCACATGGAGTTTCTATTACTGCTGTTATTTGTGAGAAATTCGTTTTAAGTAAAATACTTAATTTGTCTGTAATCTTTGTAAAATATTACGATTTGTGTTAGAGGAAGAACAATAATACATCTCAAGTCTAATTAGTGTAATATGTTACGAGTCAGCGATGTATGCAACTGGTCACCCTACCCCATTATCTCCTGATTTAGCTGTCTCATGGATGATGCCTTATTGATATCACTTATGAGGTTCATTAATCTGTTTTCGGACAGTTGACTAAACAACAATGCATGAACATTTCTTGGAGTATCAGAACTTCTCAATGCAACAACAAACCTCTTACAGCATTATCACGTCCCCAGAAAATTGTTCTGTAGATTTTCGTAAAATTACTAGGACTGATAATATATGAGGCGTTCAGAGCTAAACTGGATCAAGTCCATGAGTCCAGTTTTGAGATTAGGACTCTAAAGTTAACTTCTCTACTGATTCACATTTATAAAAAAGAACCTGTAATTTCTTGATAACCTGTACTATGACAATATGGGGAAATCCTACCAAATAATCTGCCAAAAGTGAAGTGTCACCACCGGCGAATGCTTGGAATTAAGAATTGATCCATTACTCCTCGGAAAAGATCCAACTTCACATAATCCGAAAATGAATTAAACTCAGTAGTGTCAAGTTGAAGCTCCAAAACCTGGAAGCAATTTAAAACATGTCTGGGAAACACCGGAGACGCAACGAGTTAGTGGACTTGTCTGACAACGCTGCCAATTTATGAAAATTTTGATTTTCCACTTTAACTCTAAATCCCCAAGGTAAAAAAAATTCCTGGCACTTCCCTGCGCAAAACAGGTAAACCGGCAGGAAGAAACGGTTGGGGGAGGGGAAGGAGTAGTCCTCTTTTCTTTACAGAAGTCGGTCGGAAGGAAGGGGGTTAGAGTTTTGTAAAGTTATGAAAGGAAATATAATTTCCTAAAACTAACGTTTAGCTTCAAATTGTGAGATTTACTTTGTTTTACGCGTGTAGCGTTAATGAACTGAAATAAATATTAGAAAGCAATAATTCAGAATCATAAAATCATTTTAGTGTTATGTCGATAGTGTTGGGGTAAAGGGGGTTAAGTCATTTTTTGTGCAAGCTGAGTTTTGTTTCCCAAGGGAATACACAAGTTAAATTCTACAAGTGGGTATTAAAAAAAAAGAACAAAATAATGCTAGCATTTGATGTGTTCTATTTGTGTAGAAAATTATTTGCAATGAGGGTCCAATGTTAACTTTTCATTTAACTCAAAACACAGTGTGTAGACGGCTGTCACTGAGGGCAGACTTCTACGACACAGGGATACAAAAGTTGATCCCATGATATGATATATGTCTCAATTCCGGTGGGGAATATATTGAAAAATTGCTCAACAATTGCTGTATCTGTTCCAATAAATCTTTCTATGAAATCGTCTTTCCTTTCTGTAAAGGACCCCAGGGAAGCTTACTTGGACTGCCCTCGTAACTGCGCTCGAGTGGCCAAAATTTGTATAAGCACTTGTTTTGACATTAACATGGTGGAAGAAAAGAAAAGTAACTTTTTTATCTGCTCCCATGAGAATGTTTGCTTGTAAGAAGCCAAAGAGTTATTGGCTCGGTTTCTTCAACCTTTGTTAAATTATAACAGTGTGTTATTCCATTTTAACTGTAAACTTAACAGTTGAAGCATTTCTTCAACTACTGTTAGTACTAACAGACTGTTAAAACCTATGTTAATTAAACTAACCAATTTCATGCAGTTAAATCATTTAACTCTCTGTTAGCATAGAAGTATCCAATATGGCTGGTGCGTTAGATGCTGAACTTATATATCTGGATTATTTAGAAAATGATATCCATGAATACATAAACAGAGCGGTTAATTTCAGTGAGTTGACAGAACAGAAGTTCATACAAAGGTATAGGCTATTTTGTGCCAAGCCTCACTTTTCGCTTTCAACTTAGATTCGTTTGTTTGTTTATTCTCATTAATTGGTTTATACTGCGAAATAATTTCCAGCAGATGGTTTCTTTCGAACGAAGAGAAATTAGTCCCAAGATTTCTTTTTGTTCCAGTGTTTTCCATTTCATAACAGCAATACCAATACGCCGCTCCACGCTATTGTGATACAGACGAGGAAAGAAGCAGAAATCAAACCTGAGAGAATAGAAAGACTTCTATTCTCTGAATCAAACAACGGAAACAAGCGAGAATCACAATTGTCAGAGTTCAGAAAACAGAAGTGAGCCTATACTTGGTTATAGGTTATGGTTAAACTCTAGAATCTCTGGTCCTAACAGAGAGTTAACAAACAGAATGTTAAAATGTGAAATGTAAAGTCGAAGAAACGCAATATTTTTAACAGAAATTCATACTTTTAACTTACAGTTAATTAACGCTATGTTATGTGCATTTTAACAAAGGTTGAAGAAACCGGGCCATTGGGAAATAGATTTGCATTTCCCGATTTTTTCTTTTGCAGATGCCGGTATATTAGAAGTTGGGTGGTAGCTGAGTAAAATAGTTTTCGATTTTACAGAATTTCTGTTTTTCTAATAGGGTTAAGTACCAGTATGGTAGTGAGGAATCGCAAACAAATTTATTACCCAAAAGTGAGTCGCGCCTTCAAAAAGTTTGGGAACCGCTGGTCTAGAGTGTACGTACAAGTTTACAAGAATCTTTACGGAACACAGATTTTAAGATTTGTTTTAGACACGAGACTTACGGAGTATTGCTTCACACTTCTGTGGACGCATCACTTGGAGTCAGCACTATATTCCCGCTAGTGCGCGTCCTTGAGGGTTCAAGGAATTATGTAAAGCCATTGACGTGTGATTGTTTTGGTTCATTGTGTCTAAGAATAGTCACTATCTGTCCGGGTTGAAGTGTAAACTGTTGCTCGAGATAAGACGATACGTCATTAATCGCATTCTTCTGTTCCTGAAATGGAACAGGTCCGGCTTGCTGCCCTCTGATCTCTTTCTGCTGAATGGAAGAGATCAATGTCTGTGTCGTCAGGGTTGTGTGCAGTTTTTTACATTAATGTAAAATTGTAAAGAATACATTACAGTCGCGTATCTTCAGTGTTCGATATCACGAAGTAATTTTAATTTACCGGCGGCATGTGTATAATTTGTGCGTAATTTTTTTTCTAGAACTAGAAGTTCTATTGCTAGACTTTTCCGATATCTCGAAACAGATGTTTTTGTACTCCAGTATTATAAACAATTTTTATCATTAATGAAAATCGTGCGTAATATGCAACATTATTGTACCAGAGCCGTAAAATATTACCGTGCCAACTAGAACGTCATGAGTTCTATTATGACGGCATAACTTGTGCCATAAAGTTAACATTATGAAACGATTTTCCAGGCTATAATATTTAATGCATCATTGTTGTCATGACAACCTCTTTTTCATAGACCATGATATCAAACTACCCATGATTAGAAATGTTATGTTATTTCTTTACTAATTGTCTTATAATGCTGTCTCACAAAAAATAACGTATGAAACACATTTATAATGTTGTACAATTATTGTATTCGTCAAAATTAGGAAACTCGTTTTCCTCGTTCCCTAAAAATTGACTCGTGCCTGTGCCATAACGTAGGTCTATAACATTATGAACATTTTTCACAATATACTATCATGACTAGGCCCCAGATTTTTATGTAATATCGAAGAGCGAAATGTGTACATAATAATGCATTATGCAACGAGTCTATAATGGTAGTAATTATTTTTATGAATCGAGCGCAAGCGAGTTTCATAATTTTCATACGAGCGTCTTAATTACCATTATAGTCAAGTTTCATACGACTTTTTATGCTCGACCATATTTCTAACTTGAAATTATTCATAAGTATTCATGTTATTCTTATCTGACTGAGAGCGGAACTGACCTTTCATACGACTTAAATTTATGCGCAGACGTCGAAATTATTGATTTTTTCGAGAAACAAAAAGCTGTTCAATTTTGAGTACTTAGATAAGTCAGTTTGGTGCTTAATATTCAGTGTTGATTTCAAAATAGAGTAGTGAGTCCACAAGGTCGATGATTTCATATTTAGCGACAGTTCTTCGAAGTACACCAGCATTACATCTTCCGAAAATGCGTTATGGATTTTGAGTTTCTCCAATCCATGAATTGTACATAGAAGTACATTTCTTGATTTTTGTGGCAATAAGTTATTAGTCATCGAAGTGCTTTTGTCGAAATTTCCGGCGGTGCAAGTTGCAGCTCGTTATCGCTTGTCCGCCATTTTTACTTTGTCTAATCTCGCGCTAGTTGTCTTTCGATTGCATATCCGAGAATAATCGATACTTGCGCTTTCATATTGCTACAATGGTATTTTCTGATTGGTGGAACACCTGAATTTTAATGAATAGGTGTACTTTAATGAGGTCCATTAAAGGGCTGCTACCAGGTGTATAATTACTACATTTCGGCATGGTCGAGCATAAAATGGATTAAAAGCTCGGGGAAATATGTAATTAAATATGTATATTAATAAAATATGTAATTTAATATCACTATATTAATACTGTGACAGCGACGTGAGATTCGAACTCACGACCAGCGTCCCGCAAGAACTGATCTGGGCTGAACGAAGCACTGAGGACGGCGCGCGGCGGAGAGAAGAGAGGGGAAAGGGCCTACGCGCGAGGAGGTTGCGCGCGCATTTGCTTACAAGAGTGAAGGGGAACGGACCTTCCCGACTCTTCCAGAAGCCCGTCGAAGTGGAAAAATCGCGAATTCGAAGTTTCTCGGTTACGTTGCTGTGGTTATAAATTACGGACGCGAAGGAGTGTGGGCGGTCATTCATGATTAGTTCAGTCAGTAAGCCAGTGAACAGAGCAAGCCAGTCTTGTGTACCGGAGTTCGACTCGAGTGTGCGTCCGCAACTATGTCAGCATCCGAAGGCCTGAGTTCGAGTGCAGTGGACCGCAGTTGAGGGACCTGAGTTCGAGTGCAGTGGACCGCAGTTGGTGGGACCTGAGTTCGAGTACAGTGAACTGTCTCTGAAGGTCTGTGGTTCGAGATACTGTGAACTCGAGCGACTGAGCTAGAAGAACTGTGAACTGAGAACTGACAGTTCTGATTTGTAAATAGTGCTTTGTAAATATTAGTTAAGAGTAACAGTTCATTGTTGTTAGTAATAAAAACGTTACAATACGTTAAATTCACAAAAATGTCGTCACAATTTAACTGGTCTGTTGAAGTGGGAGGATGCAGCCTGGATTTACCATTTCCACCTCATTGTATAACTTGCAAATACAACTTGTCTCTGCCACAATCTATACTTTTTCTTGTGCCTTAAGATTTCCTAGAAAAATATTTTTCTGTCGTACACATAATGGTATTTTCACTTACCTGACACCCGACCCAAACATCTCGCTAATAGCCTACTTTCAATTTGTAACAAAGTTAAATGACCTGCGCGCCTGGCCGTCCTAGATTCTGAGAAAGCATTAGTGCAAATGTTTAGAGTTGAGGCACTCAGAGCTACAGTAATGTGTTTTACAAAGGGTTGGAATCCCCAGTTTTATGTATATTTTTATTTATTTCTTAAAGAACTATCCTCTTAAGCCAGCTTTAGAAATTGAAGTATTTTCTATAGTTGTGAACAGAACATAACGACGTCAGTTCCGGCATCATGTACTATACTGAGAACAAAAGGCGTTCCTCCAGTCGGTGTTACGGAATAGGGACGTTAAGATTTAGCTCCAAGACGTAGTATGTATGAAAGAAACTCAATACTTTATTCTGAAAAATAAAACGAATTTAATAAAAAAAATAAATCTCAATAATTGCCTAGATATGTACAGAAATGTTACATTCTTTATATAATATGTAAAAAATAGTGGGGATATGACTTTATGTCGACAAGTAATTTGAAACTGAAATTATTCAGAAGTAGACGGAGAGAGAAATTATAAGCAGATGTGTAATAAAACTGAAGATAGGAAGTGAGAATTGTCAATGGATTAGGTGTCGCAGAATAGTGAGAAAGTGGCAGTGACGCAAAAAGTAATGATTTGAAAATAGCGAAAAGGTTAAGAGAATTGAACAAGTGACAGCATAAAATTGTACTAACATTTGAACGTTGAAATAAAAAAGTGAATAAAAGGTCAAAAACAAATAGGTCAAATAATTCAATATAATAATTTATACAGAAAATAACCTTGAGATTTTAGCGAATAGTAGTTGAGGAAAAGGGCGTGAAAGAAATGTATACGTTATTAGTTATATTAGGATTAATGAACAAATAGAGAATAGCAAAACCTGAATGTAGAAGAAATAGGGACTTTATTGACATAACAAAAAAGGTACATAGTGTAATTGGGAGTGTGCAAATAATTATTGTAATACATTTCGGCATGGTCACCGGCACCGGATAAAAATAAACACTCATTACATGTAAAGAAGTATATGAAGAAATGTTATCATTTCTTATCATATAATATGTAAAATATGTAATATTACTAAGAATATGTAAAAATATGTAAAATTAAACTCGACTATAGACTAACCATATCAGAACCACAAATCGCCGACATTTGTAATTTTCAGTAGTCTGCAAGTAAAATAATGCAATATGTAATTAATCCGGGCCCTAATCATAACCCAGAAGTAATACATTTATCTTTATTTATTTGTTTGTTTATTCTGACCTTTTTTTCCATTCAGCTAGAAACAAGAGAGTACTGTGATATATAAATTAATTAATACCGTACTGTAATTTACTACAACATATAATCTAAATAAAAAAATCTGTAAAATTTTTCTGGTAATTTTAATTTTTAAAAATAATTGGTTCTTATAATTAATCTCCAGAAACCGAAAATCGCTTTTTGAAACTTTTGTTTTATTTTCTGTCTGTCTGTCTGTCTGGATGTTTTTACCTTTTCACGCGATAATGAAACTGAACCAAAGTGAAAATCGGAATATAAATTAAGTCCGTTGTATCTTGAATTTATGCTAAGCATGGATTCAAAATATTTTATTTAACAAGGGGTTATAAGGGGACTTGAATTAAATAAATTGAAATATCTCCTTATTATTAATTTTCGTGAAAAATATTTTAACAAAAGTTTCTTTAAAAATAATTTCGATAAGTTTTATCCTATACAAAAGTTTTCCATACTATATTTAATGAGATAAATGAGTTTGAAAATTAATCAACAACGCCATAAGGCGGTGTAATGAAATAAAAAACAAATACGTCGTCTATAAGGGGCCTTGTGACGAACAGAAAGCTATGAAAATCAGAGAATGTTCCTGTGTTTGTTGAACTAATATGAAGCTAAATCAACCGATTTGTATAAAATAATTATTAATTCACCATTGGGAATTAGTTTCTCTAGATGGACATAATGTTTTAATGTTATTACAGTACCTTCTGAGTGAGTCGAGGACAGGTAAGATTAAAATAGCTTCTTATGCACGAAACTTGATAGGCTATTCTGTACATTCGTTTCCTGTATTTCCTAAATAATTTTTATGACCAAATGAGTGGTCTCTGGATCAAAATGGCATTTTAATTTGTTTAATACAATTTAAATTAACCTTACCATAATAAACTATTTATCCTTCTATCAAACACGAATGTTCCCTGGATCAAATGTCTTATTTTAATTACGTAATTACTTTATAGGCCTATTTATTTCTAACGGGTGCAGCGGAGCGCACGGGTACGGCTAGTATTAAATAAAAACAATAAAAAACTCTATTTAACTCTTTTAACTCGAAGTACTTGTCAAAATGCTCTGCAATATAAAATAGAACGAATGGAATGAAGTACGTTATTTTAACGAGCGTTGTAATCAAATTCCTGATATATGCATCTGAAACATCGACCATTTCTAAAAATTAAGACTTGAAATTTTTGAAAGGAAGATTCTTCGAAGAATATACGGTCCAGTTTTTGAAAATGGGTTATGGAGAAAAAGATATAATGGAGAAATTATATAGCATGTTTAAAGAGCCCAATATAATAAATAATTGTAATTAAACCCAATAGATTGAGGTGGGTGGGACATGTAATGAGAATGGATGCCTGGCCAACGTCGAGTACGCAACATGTCCAGCCATTTGTAAAGGCTTGACTGATAATCGGACGATGACAACCATGAATACGTAATAATCCAACCACAGTAAGGAAAACAATAACCAGGTATCAATGAAACTTATACGAACATGGTAAAGTGCTCCAATATGTGAAAGTGAACAAAAAACAAGAACCTTGTTGCAATAATAACGAATCAATATAAAGATTTTTAATATTTTAATAGTTAATATCTTAGTGTAAGGTTACAACATTTCAAGGCAAATGAATAACTGCATTTGACCACATAACATGTCAAGATAACCCCAGTGTTCCACAAATTGATGGATAATTGCAACATATTTTAAATGTTTTTAAATGTTAGTAATAAGTGTGTGTTTTTAATTTTAATCATTAATTATCTACAAACAGATTGTTTTACATGTGACATGAGATCACCAAGGTACACATCATATGTTTCATTCACACAGTTCATGTGCACTCATTTGAATATGTAAGTAGGCAATTTTCATACATTTGAAAATGGCACATTAGTGCCGAAAATGTTTATGTTATAATTAATCATATAATACTAGATAAATAGACGGTATATTTCATTATCTTAAGATTGTTTATTATCGGATAAATCATACAAGAGAAATTTCTAATTAGTTGCAATGAAATCTCCATCTTGGTTTCTGTTCAATGACGGCAAATTTGCAAAACAAAAATATCTATCTTCAACATTGTTGCTTTAAAATGTTTTCTGTGTTTACTATACTCCAGCAAGCCGTGATATACGTCTGTCTTTTTTTTTCCCCCCAGTCTATAAATGCGAACTTAAAACAAACGGTAAGTTTATGTAATAATTTATTTTTCATTTTAATATTTTAACAATATTATTTATATAACATATTGCAGTAATAACATCGGCAAGTTTGTTGATTTTTTCACGGCTTCCTTAATGTTACTTGCATCACGAATGCAGTAACTTTAGTGGAGATGTAGAGTTTACTTAATTTTTGCAAATATTTAAAAACAATGATTAACATTGCAATTTAGGTGAAATTGCAGTGGTAAGTTTCAATTTATAATTATTACTATATTGAACGTCTCTAAAAATAATATGTTAAAAGCCTAAAGGAGTAAAATCAATATGTCACGGTAAGAAGAGGGAAATTGTTATGTGTGTTAGGTTGGGAAATGCTGAATGTGGAATTTTAGACTTTCCGCGGATTGGTTTTGTGCGGAAACCAAGCAAATACGCACGATCTCGTACAAAAGAATTTTACAATGTTGTATTTGTCAGAGCAAATTTCTGCATATTTAAAGAATGAATCCAGAAATGCGTATAATAATAATGTTTTATTTTAGTAGGTTATTTTACGACGCTTTATCAACATCTTAGGTTATTTAGCGTCTGAATGAGATGAAGGTGATAATGCCGGTGAAATGAGTCCGGGGTCCAGCACCTAAAGTTACCCAGTATTTGCTCATATTGGGTTGAGGGAAACCCCGGAAAAAACCTCAACCAGGTAACTTGCGACCGGGAATCGAACCCGGGCCACCTGATTTCGGTCAGACGCTATAATAATAATAATAATAATAATAATAATAATAATAATAATAATAATAATAATAGTTGGGAGGCCGGAGGAAAAAGACCTTTAGGGACCTGGTATTAATCTTGCTCAGGATAGGGACCAATCGAGCTTATGTGAGGGCCAAGAACATCAGGGTTTCTTGCCAGTAAGTAAATAATAATAATAATAATAATAATAATAATAATAATAATAATAATAATAATAATAATAATAATAATGGCTTTATTTAACCTGGCAGAGTTAAGGCCGTAAGGCCTTCTCTTACACTCAACCAGGATTAAAACTTGCTTACATAGTTGAACATACAACTGCATATAGAGTGTTAGTTGGAAGCTCTGAGGAGAAATACCTTTGGAGAGGTCGAGACGTAGATGGGAGGAGAATATTAAAATGGATTTGAGGGAGGTGGGATATGGTGCAAAGGTATGGATTAATCTTGCTCAGGATAGGGACCAATGGTGGCTTATATGAGGGCGGCAATGAACCTGAACAGGTTCTCTAAAACCATTTGTAAGTAAATAAGTAAGTAATTAAGTAATAAAATTGTGACGGTGTCGTGTATAGTTCCTGGGGTAGCTCAGTCGGTAGAGCGTTCGCGCGCTAAGCGAACGGTCACGGGATCGATACCCGGCCCCGAAACAATTTTTCCTTAAAAATTATTCAAACCTGCTTTACTGGGAGCTACTACCTGAAAGCCAGATTTGTATAAGTAAGTTCTTTTGTAGCTTTTTGTTATACTTGACTTTATCGTGTATAACATTTCCTTGTAATCAAGCATTTGAACTTTGACCTTTTTCTGAGAATTTTTAATTCTCTCTATGTTATGGAGTATTCATCTTGAATCTTGTTTACAAGAAATATATTTTTCCATCTTCTGAACATAAATTTTCGGAGCAGCCGTATGCTTTTAATAGAATTTCCATGCCGCTTCTTAGAACTGTTAACGTTGTTTGTGTTGTACCCCGATCTTGTAGAAAGCAACCGTGTGTCAACTTGTAGCGCAGTGAGAGGACATTTGGTCTGACATTAGCTCGAAATAGCTCCTGCTTGGCTGCGTCTTCAGTTTACTCACCTCGCCAAAAATACTCGCCAGCTGCATGGAGAGCTGCTTGAAGTTGCAAAGTGTAAGACTTCAAGAAGTCGAAACTAAATCTCGTATTTCCTCTCTTTAGTTCTTGGTATGGACTTCGACATAGCCTAGATGCTGTGTAAGTTACATTTTGTATCTAGCTCAGGCTCATAGATGAATGTTATTCCACATTGAGGAGAGAGATACAGCTCTGAGTACTCAAGAATTGGTGAAATTCAATGTTTTTGCTCAGCAATGAGTAACTCTGCAATTGAAACCCGTGGAATAACGATCAACGCGTAACTATTTCTACGAAACCATATGGCACTTTTTGAAAGATTTCGGGACAAGTTACCTATTGAGTCAATTTCAATCCGGGGTTTTCCTTCAATTAAAAGCAAATTCTTTAATAACTTATTTTGACAGTTTCAAGGTATTACAGTGAAATTTTGTGTTCAACATTCAGTATAACTAGATGTTGATCAAGCCTATCTAGAACCTAATTATTTAAAAAAATTATTTATTTATTTGAAATTTATTTATTTATTTATTTATTTATTTATTTATTTGCCAGGTTAAATTTACTTATTTATTAATTATTATTCATTATTCATTATTCATTCATTCATTATTCATTCATTCATTCATTCTTTTTCCAGATTTAGTTAAATTATTGTCGCCAATGCAGAATGTGCATTATTAAAACATTTCTCTAATTCAGTTTTCGCACCTGCCAAAGAAAATGTAATACTCAGTATACAAACTTCATTTCGTAAGAAATTAATGCATTACCTGGTTGAGGATTTTTTCATTCCCTAAAAATACAGTAAATGCAATATATTTTCTTGCTGGACCCCGTAGATAGGTTTAATTTTTATTATTTATTTATTTATTTAAATAAATTTTACGTTTGAAAAAATCAATTAAAAAAATCAGCTTTTCTTATTACTTTTACAATAAACTGTCTGCTTTTCCAAAAACCATTACATAGAACTATTAGTTTAACTTTTATTTTTTATTTATTTTATTTATTTAATTTATTGTCTTATAATTTAATTTATTCATTTATTTATTTAAGGTATTTATTTATTTGTTTATTTATTTATGCATTTATTTATTTATTTATGTATTTATTTGTTTATTTTATTTATTACAGTTTATTTATTATTCTGAAATTTATTTATTTGTTTATTTAGATTTTTATTTATTCAATTTTTACTACGTTAACTGCATTGTTGATTTATGGCATGCTATCCAGACGGCACATGAAATAGTGAAAATGTAATAAAACAAACTTCATTTCCATGGATATTAATGCATATGAGACCATGAATTTAATTCGAACCTTTACAAATGAAGTTAACAAATTTATTATCATATTACAGTTTAATTGTAATTATTCTAAAATTGCATTAGTTTTCATTTAACAACATTTTATCATTCAACTGCCCTAAGGCATTTACTCTATTTATATGCCATCATGGTAGACGGCCATTTTGAAACTGGCAACATGAATAAAACAGGAAGAAATAAATTTCTTATTGATTCTGAGTTTAGACGGCCATGACATTGTGATAATCAGTATACATTTTGTCAGAGCTCACATAGAGGTGTTGAAAAGACTGTAGCCTATTATGATTATTCTTTTAATAAACGACATGACAACAAAGTAATAGAAATGAGATAGGCTATTTTCTTATTTTAGCGGTTTATTATTGTGTACGATTAAAACTTAGAGACTGAAGGTTAACCCGTTTAATATGTATTCAAACATGACTCCAGACATTCATAACATCCAAACAAATTGTAAACTTTATCCCACTTAAATCGTACGGTGAGAAAAGAATGTGTTGTAAACAAGATATTTAACAAGTTCACTTAGAGACAAGTTCAAATTTAACATCACAAAATATTTTCTGTCACTTTGAGCAGGTCGCGTTGGTAGCTCAGTGACAAGTGACGATGACCTCGGACCTGAGTTCAACCCTCGGTGATGGCGGAGTTGTATTTGTTGTGGTCAGAGCCAAAGTTGTGAGAGTTTTCTTGGGGTTCTGTCGTTTTTCCTTCGTCGTTCCACCACTCCCCATAAATTCCCTTTCATTTCATCTCCATCTCGAAAAATATGGCATTTCGTGTGTTTGCTTGATGCCGAATTGGTCATCCGCCATGACAAATGTTCCTCACGGCTTCTCCAGAAATTGGTATTAGATGACAGTATTTATTTAACCTGATAGCGATAAAGCCATCAGGCCTTCTCTTCCTCTCTATCAGGGGATTACAACTACAATATTAAGAATACAATTAAAATTACATTTACAATTATAATTACAATAAAAATGAAAGTACCAAAACATTACAGGTACCTGATTAATAAAGACTAGAAATTTATTGTAGAAGTTAAGAATAAAGAAAGAAATATTTAGGCCTACTGAAGTATACATTAAACGTAGAACTATTATATAGGGATGAAATTACCGCAGATTGAATTATTTTATTCTATAATAACTAATAAGAGAACTAATTACAAGAAGCCATGCCTGAACGAGTCTCAATTATTGACCAAGTGTCTAGTAAGTTTGCGTTTGAATTCAGTTTTATTTCGAAAGTCCCTGATGCTAGCAGGTAGCGAATTCCAGAGTCTTGGCAAGGGCTATTGTGAAAAAGGATGAGTATGAAGAGGTGCGATGGGATGGTATTGTTAGTATTCTTTCCTCGCGAGAACTTGTGTGCAGATTATGATGGGAAGAAAGAGAAGTGAATGTAAATTGCTTCTTTTATCTAGTTTAAGCCAACCTATTTCTTCCAGGGATTCTGTTTCTCCACTTCACACGCTCCATTCTTTTCCATATCCACATTTCAAATACTTCTAATCGTTTCTCTTCACTTCGTCGTAATGTCCATGTTTTGGTCACGTAGTGCCACACTACACCAAAGCACTTCACTAATCTCTTCCTTAGTTCTGTTTCCAAAGGTCGCAGAAGATGCCCCTATTAAAAGCTTCCTTTGCCATTGCTATACTTCTTTTGACTTCCTGACAGCTGCTCATGTAGGGGAGAGTCTGGTAGTATCAGACATCGGGTAATATCGGACAGTGAGTTTCTTTCATCTACCACACGATGATAGTACCTGATTGACATGGTTACGTTTCTGTGATGTCGCATAGAGAAACCCGACTCTCCCCTACTGTTTATAGTATTTGAACGTCTAATGTACTTAGTATATTAATAGTAATATTTAAGCAATAAGGAATTAAATATAATGAAATATTAACTAAACATGATACCATAATTATGTAATTTACAATTTATGTCCTAATTCTGTTTTATGACAGGCCTAAATGGCAATTTATATAAATACACAGAATAACACCAGACAGATATTTGTCAGAGCGCTCAAAGAGATGTTGGATAAAAATACATTTGCTACTATTCTTTTCGCATATAACATCGTAACTAAGGTATTAAAAGTGGAAAATTTGCTTATCATAGTGATTTTTCATTGTTTAGGGTAAAAATAAAGGGCTGTGGATTACATGGGTTTAATTTTTTATCTAGAATTGACTTCAGAATTTCGTATTATCTAACAGTTTTGAACTTTGCCTCGTGTAAATCCTATAGAGGAGAAAGAAATATGGTATAAACAAGATAATTAAGTTCAAATTTAACGTTACTAAGAATTACCACTTTGAGCAATGTACAAAGCCAGTACAAATCTGCAGTATGTTACATAATCTTTTCTACAGTTGTAATTTATGTGGAAGTATAGTCAATGTCGGTCTAAGGCATGCCGCTTAGGACTCGCGTTACGGAATGCGCGCTGGTTCGAGTCCTCATGGGGGAAGAAATTTTCTCATGAAATTTCGGCCAGTGTATGGGACCGGTGCCCACCTAGCATCGTGATGCACTTGGGGAGCTACGATAGGTAGCGAAATCCGGTTGCGAATACCAGCTATAACGGCGGGGGGATCATCGTGCTAACCACACGATACCTCCATTCTGGTTGGATGATCGTCCACCTCTGCTTCGGCATGTGGGCGTGAGGCCAGCAGCCGGCTGGTCGGTCTAGGCCCTTCACGGGCTGTAGCGCCACGGATTATTATTATAGTCAATGTAGATATAAGGTAGTTGGTCCTACGACAAATTAGAGAAATATCGGCGTGACTGTCATAACACGATCAGCCGTACATTTTTCAGAGTGCGTAAAGAAATGAATTGTTATTGTTATTACTAGGCCCCGGATTTTTATACGAGTACGCTATACTATCAAATTGCGAAATATTTACATAAAAATATAGTAAATATCGAGGAAATATGTAATGTTATGTTTTATTTAACGACGCTCGCAACTGCAGAGGTTATATCACCGTCGCCGGATGTGCCGGAATTTTGTCCCGCAGGAGTTCTTTTACATGCCAGTAAATCTACTGACATGAGCCTGTCGAATTTAAGCACACTTAAATGCCATCGACTGGCCCGGGATCGAACCCGCAACCTTGGGCATAGAAGGCCAGGGAAATATGTAATATTAATAAAATATGTAATTTAAAATCACTATTTATTAATAACTTGTTGTCACAGTTTAACTGGTCAGTTGAATATTTGAGAAGAAAAATTCGCTCCGGCGCCGGGGATCGAACTCGGGTCCTTGGTTCTACGTACCAAGCCCTCTGACCACTGAGCTACGCCGAATTCAATTCACAGCACCGGATCGAATCTTTCTCCTTCAGTGTTTCCCTTTGTGGCCCCTCAGATATTAATTGTTAACATTACAGAGATTATTCTGTAGGACAAATTAATAAATCCATAATATGGTCAGTTGAAGTTTGAGGATGCAGCCTAGAAAGTCGATTTGCCATTTCCATCCCATTTGCAATACAAACTTGTCTCTGCCACAAGCTATGCTTTTCCTTGTGCCTTAAAATTTCCTAGAAAAGTATTTTTGTGTCGCACATATAATGGTATTTTCACTTACCTGACACCCGACCCAAACCTCTCGCTAATAGCCTACTTTCAATTTGTAACAAAGTTAAATGACCGGCGCGCCAAGCCATCCCAGATTCTGAGAAAGCATTAGTGCAAATGTATACAGTTGAGACACTCCGAACTACTGTACTGTGTTTTACAAAGGGTTGGAATCCCCAGTTTTATGTTTATTATTATTTTTAAAAGAACTATTCCTTAAGCCAGCTTTAGAAATTGAAGCATTTTCTGTAATTGTGAACAGAACATAACGACGTCAGTTTGGGCCCTCCTCTTTACCAGCATCGTGTACTATAGTGAGAACAAAAGACGGCTCTCCAGGCGGTGTCATGGGACAGGAACTTTAAGATTTATCTCCATGTATATAGTATATGAAAGAAAATTCAATACTTTACTCTGAAGAACATAAAACGAGTTTAATAAAAAAAACTTTAAATCTCAATAATTGCCTAGATATGTACAAAAATGTTACATTCTTTACGTAATAGGTAAAATATTTAATATTACTAGGAATGTGTAAAAAAATATGTAAAATGAAACTCAGCTATAATCATATCAGAACCACAAATCGTCGACATTTATTATTTTCAGTAATCTATAGTAAAGGAAAGCATTGTGTAATTATATAAGAATCCGGGTCCTAGTTATTACTTACTGAGCGTCTTCTTCCTTACGAAATTACTCTTGAATAAATACATAAAACACAGTCGGTTTAAGTTTGTTAATGATGTTTTAATGCATTCTACCAGGAGGTAAAAAGGTGGCATGTTTATAAGTAGGGCTGAAAAAAAGTATTGGTTATAGGTTACGCTGCATCGTACGTAGAGTTCTGTCTTCACAAAATGCTTGTGTGCACGCACGACTAGTTACTGTAGCGGCTGCTTGTACAGTCCGCTCCGTATGAATGAACTCATCTTAGAATTTACATTTACAGGATTACTTATGTTTGAAATTAATTAACTAGGAACAAATATTAAATTTACAAAAAAAAAATCATTATCAATTAAGTTAAATACAATTTTCCCGTGCTCTGAATTCAGTCCTCTTATTATCTGTTCTTTGTTGGATTTTTGTTTCTGCATTCTGATACAACCTCACGTCACTCAAGCAGGTCTACTATTGAGGAGAGTCGGATGTTCACTCTCTCTGCTCCTTCAGACAGTAGAGACACCCGACAACGCGACGCATTTTGTAAGCAATGTACAGTGAAACCTCTTCTTACGGACACCCCCAAGATACGGACACTCCTCATATACGGACAGATTTTTATGTCCCAACTGAAATAATATAGAAATAATGATAAATTTAACTCTCGTTTACGGACACTCTCAGACACGAACACGGACAGCTGTTTCACAGTCCTAAAGCTTGCTTTACCTCCTGACTGCGGACAGAACTTGGATTTCAAGATCTAATGTGTTACAAAAATGTAAAATTTAGTACAGAAATTCCTTAACATGAAAGAAGACAATAAGGGTCTCGTAGGGTACCACTAGCCCAGCCGGCTACCCCTTGTTAGGTGGAAGCGGGTGGATAAACAAAGTCATAAAATTTAACCTGTCTGATGGGACCAAGGTTTCCGCGATCGTGAAATTGTATTTGACACATGATAGGGTTAGTAGGATTATTCTCTTCACTTCAATCAGTTGTTCTGTTTCGATAGACATGGCACCTGAACGTAAAGATTAAGTTGAAAACTGTAAATTACAGTACTGCATAACTGTATACCTAGAATAAAATTGCATGGCACAGAACTGTCTTTTTCCTTTTTGGTCTTATATACTGTTGTTCAAAGTTGCAAAGAATTTAGTGTAATGCAGTACGCTGTATTTAGAATTAAACTACAGTAATACATTTCATTTAAAGCATGAAGGGATACATAATGCATATTTAAATTTACTGTTAGATTGGTGAGCCTACCTCCCAGATGCGGACAGATTGTTACGTCCCTTCGATGTCCATAAATGAGAGGTTTCACTGTATATAGAAATGATTTACTACCCTGATATCAATATTTTTCTTCAGCTGTATTTATCAGTCAGTTTTGCGGTATTTACAAGGTATTGTGGAAGTGAACTGACGTCCTTCGATTCGGATGTCGGGTACTTTTATTGTCTGAAATGAAATTATATATGATCAATAATTAGAGAGTAACAATAGTATTCGTTTCTACTGACAATGTTAGCCAAACTTTACACCGGGCAAAACTTGTACAGACCCAGAAACAAAACTTGAGCTACCTGAATTTTCCAAGTTCCAGTTATAACATACTGAGCATGCTCAGGTGGCCCAAATTTTGTTCCTGAGTTCGTAGAATTTCCAAGAAAATCACGTCGTCAGTCATTCTTGAAACTTCGCGAATACTCAATTACACATCGAGACACATTAAACAGAGAATAGAGCAGAAGGACCGCGTGGAAAGTCACTTACATTTCTGTTTTCATAGTACACGAATGACGTCATCGTATTACGAGAAAATGGGGCAATTTTATCCGCATAGAGTCCCGCATAAACGTTTCAAGTTAGAATAAAATACTGCTTCACACGGTGGTGATACCAGTAGAGTTTCCTAAAATAGTTCTTATGCCCTGATGGTCTTAACTCCACCAAAGTATATAAAATGAATGAATGTATGTATGAGTGAATGAATGAATAAATAAATAAATACGCAAATAATTACGTAAATAAGTAAATAATACAAGAATGAATAAATAAATAAATAAGTAAATAATCTAAGTAAGTAACGAAGTAAATAAGTAACTAAGTAAGTAAATAACCAAGCAAGTAAATAAATAAGTAAGTAAATAAGTGAATAAGTAAGTAAATAAGTGAATAAGTAATTAAATAAATAACTAAATAAAAAAGTGACTAAATAAATAAGTAAAGAAATACGTAGGTGAATGAATACGCAAATAATTACGTAAATAAATAAATAATACAAGAATGAATAAGTAAATAATCTAGTAAGTAAGTAACGAAGTAAATAAATAACCAAGTAAGTAAATAAATAAGTAAGTAAATAAGTGAATTTGTAATTAAATAAATAACTTAATAAAAAAGTGACTAAATAAATAAGTAAATAAATACGAAAGTGAATAAATAAATGAATGAATGAAAAACTAATTTTCGAAACGGTCCTTATCCATTTCGATAACTTTGCGGGAAATCACGAAAAAAGTTTTTAGGTCTAAAATATCATACCTGCTAGGCAAGAGACATTATGAAACCAAAGAGGTTGGATGCATTTAGAATCAAATGGAGACATGAAAGACTTTTATTCCAAAGCTGGAACTAATATTTTGTTGCAATTTTTCTGCTGGCAAGAGACAGTTTGGTTTCAGTATTCACTTTTAACGCAAGATTTTAGTGGTTTTGAAGCCAAATCAAGACAGTTGTATGTAAAGTTATATTTGAAGAATGCATGAACACAGGAAACTCATTTTCGTTATCAGGTGAACAAGAGACGTTTGAATATGAGCTCCTCAAATAATACATAATACATGAATAAATAAATAATAAATAGATAAGTAGGTAAATAAATAGATAAAAATAAGTAAATAATTACTTAAATAAATACATACACTACTGTTTTTAATTAATTCAATCTAGTCCGTTTGAAGGCAACACTACTACACGAATTCATTATTTGCTAAGTACTGTATTATATTATTACTTTGGGGCCCATGAAGGCGTGCTTGTGGTTCGCGGATCATAGCTTGATAAACGCTGTGTCACAACCTGTCTGGCTTACACCGATTCAGTTCCCAATTTAGTTTGTAAACTTCGACCTAATTTTAGACGTCCATTGTTTGACATGAATGGATGCAAGACAGGACGCTACCTTGAAGGTTACAGAACAGGTACTGCTTGCTACCTGGCCGAGGGAGATTCCTACCTTTTACTTTGTTATCCAGTTTCCCTGCACGACCGTTTGCCTGCAGATAAGTTACAGCTAATTTGGAAGAAATGTTGCAGGTAGTAACTAGGAGGGGATAACCTCCGCTGTGCATGCCATCTCCAAGGGAGGTCGGGCATTTGTATTTCGGACGAATTCATCAAGGACTTGATTATGCAGTCCTCTTTCTTAAGTCTGATACATGTTCTACAGTCAATAGTTCCAGAGATATTTGTGCAATAATAATAATAATAATAATAATAATAATAATAATAATAATAATAATAATAATAATAATAATAATAATAATAATACAGTAAAACCTGTTCAAATCGGAACCTGAATAATCCGGAATCCTGTCTATTTCGGAACAATTTATTGGTCCCGGCGAAATTTGTGTGTATTATGTGTAATTTTTCCTGAATAAAACGGAAACGGAAACTGTCTGCTACTGTTCAAAACGGAAATAATATTTTGGACACACTCTATATTTTGTAACTGTATTTCGAAACAGCGTGTAATTTCAAGGAATATACGAAATATGTAGGTCACTAAGATAAAAACAAGTTTTCTTTGCAAAATTGTAGAGGGTACGAGGGTGTGTTGGCCTGTCGGTCATAAATTTTATTACCCTGTTGACTAGGCAGACCAATCGCTTCAAAGTTTTTCAATGCTTCACACCCGTATACTGTCGTAGCTAAACAGAGCACAAGTGTAGTGAATTCCAGGTAAAAGAAAAAAGTTGCATAAAATGTGGCATTAACATTAAGTGATGACGTAAAAGTTATCGACAAAAGGAAAATTAGAAACAAGGTCTATGTGAAATAATATTGAAGTACAGTTGTGGAAAACTCAGGTGTGACACTTTAAAAAATAAAGATCATAATGAGTGAGTGGCGTGCGGCCAATATGGTGACACAAAATGAACCAGGAAGCAACTCTTTATGTGGAAATAAATGAACTGTTGTGGGAGTGGGTTCTTCATGACCTTTCAAAGAACAAGCCAATTTCTGGGTCTGTTCTGCAAAGCAAGCTATTGAACCGGGAGAGAAATTAAATAAGCCAGAATTCAAGGCTCCTAATAGATGGCTCCTAGTCCAGTTAATTAATTGTGCAGTGATATGCAGTACAGTATTAGAGTATAGTGTTAGATATTAAATAGAATGAGATTAGTAAACTTTAGTAATGTTTAATAACTAATGAGTGAGTTACGATAATATTTACACAGAAAATGAGATTTTAATCAAGATGATTCACCAACGGAATAAGCGACAGAAAGCTGATTTAATGTGATGAGTTTTAAATGGAATATTTTGTACTTCTTGCAGTTTGCGGCATGCCATTTTGTTTTTCATGTATATGAATGGAAAAATATTCCATTTTAATGTCACACCTGAATATACGGAAACCTGTCCAGAACGGAAAAAAATTAGGACCATGTCACTTCCGTCTTGAACAGGTTTCACTGTAATAATAATAATAATAATAATAATAATAATAATAATAATAATGATAATAATAATAATTTATTTATTTATATTAATAATAATATATTTATTTATTTAGATTTGTTGAAACTCAAATAAGACAAACGAAAATATATAATGAAAGATAAAAAAATAATACAGAAACACGACACTACAATAACATAAAGAAAGAAAGGTCCTTTCTGTTAAGGTTCCAAATCGTGTTTAAACTACAGTATATTCGAATATATTACAATATGCATAATATCTGCAGTGCTTGGGAAAAGTGACATATAGTTTCTATAATCCTTTTTGATAATTTATTGACAACTTACACTTGTTTATGTCGATTTGATTTTTTTTTTCTGTATGAATTGTAATGGGAGGAATAAATGCATTTTTTTCCAAAAAGCAAGATGCTTGATATAATAATAACATTGAAGATAAGATTTTTGTCAATAAATGAAAAATCAAAAATTAATAATTTTATGAAAGAAGCGTGTCACTAGTTTCAAATCCCGAGCGAAATTGAGTGCAAATTGCGAAATGTAGGTGTATTAAATAAGAATTATAACTTTTTACATTTTGTCTTCTGAAAAAGCAAGATGCTTGATATAGGCTAATAATAACATTAAAGATAGTAGATTTTCGCAATCACGATAAATGAAAGTGTTCTCAAATACTGTCAACATTAATAATTTTATGTTTACCTCCCTGAAATCCATTTTAATTACATAGTGTTCAAATCGCCTCCCGATAAAAATGCAAAATTACATGTGCCCATCTCAAACGTCTGGAAATGTAGGTAATTTTCAGGCGAAATAAGAACGAAATTACAGTTTTTATGAGTATGAGACATTTTTGTCTTCATCCCTCTTAGCCCCAAATATTTTCTTATATACCTTATTCTCAAATATAATATGTTCCTATCTCAAATGAAGTCCAAGTTTGCTATATAATATAATAATAATAATAATAATAATAATAATAATAATAATAATAATAATAATCAGAATCCATCTAAAGACTCGCCACACAGAGGTTCTTATATATTTTTTTTTTTCAAATAGTTTGGCCATTTATCCCTGTTAACTTTCACTGTATCAATAGCACAGAAAATGATGTGACCTTCCTGATACCCTCTTTGTTATTACCTGTACCGTTATCTCGAATTTCCATTTAATCTGTCTAGTGATGGTGGGTGGTGTAGACCTACTTGTCCTGAATACATATTTTGAATGCATATCGGCCTCTCTATGTTAGCAGGTTCATATCTTCTGGCATATTTCTTTATGTTAACAATTTCGCTCTAATTTTATAAATACGTTCCTTTACTTTTTTATTATTTTCGAGAATTTTATCTGAAAAATATTGAAAGTACACCTGTTAACACATTGATTACATTGCATTTCTACCACCGAACTTTCCGCAAAAAAAAGTTCCATTCCAAAATGCTACAAAATGTTAAATTGTAACATCATAAGTGCTATAAAATGCTAAATCTGATTTTTAAACTGACAAATTTTAAATGTTAAATTGCTAAAATCTACCATCTCTAATAATACATGTATTTTATTATTATTATTATTATTATTATTATTATTATTGTTATTATAATTATCTTTATAATTATCACCATCACCGTCACCATTATCCTCAATACATAATACTGTTGGCTGACTGGAGTCTGTTAATGAATTTCTTGCATTGTCATCAGTTTGAGGTCAACTGTACCCAGTGGTGCGTAGCCTATAGTAGTAATAGTAATCGTAGTTCTTCTGATGTTCATACGATCTTTTTTCATCTATTTGAAATTGTTGCAGGCCGGTAACGTGAAATGAACGAAGACCACAAATTAAATAGATTTCATAAAACTTAATAAAAGACTATCAAATGGAACAGACGATAATGAAGTGGAATAAAAGGCTATGAAATAGAACAGGAGACTGTCAAGCGAAACAGAACACTGTACTATTGCAGAATGGTCGGCTCTGAAATAAAATAGTAGACTATCAAATGAAACAGAAGATTCTGAGATATAGGCCTAATCGAAGAATGTCAATAAAACAGAAGACTATCAATGAAACAGAAAATTATCAAATGGAGAAAAAGACAGTTACGGAATGGAAGACTTTCAAATGAAATAGAAGACTATCAAGTGGAAGAAAAGACTCTGAAAAATAATAGAAATATACTGTATTAGTAAAACAGAAGATTATTTTTACTTACTTATGACTTTTAGAGAACCCGGAGATTCATTGCCGCCCTCACATAAGCCCGCCATCGGTCCTTATCCTGAGCAAGATTAATCCAGTCTCTACCATCATATCCCACCTCCCTCAAAACCACTTTTATATTATCCTCCCATCTATGTCTCGGCCTTCCCGAAGGTATTTTTCCTTTCGGCTCCCAACTAGTAGTGTATATGCATTTCTGGATTCGCCTATACATGCTATATGCCCTGCCCATGTCAAACGTCTGGATTTAATGTACTTAATTTTATTATGTCAGATGAATATAATGCATGCAGTTCTGCGTTGTGTAACTTTCTCCATTCTCCTGTAACTTCGTCCCTCTTAGCCCCAAATATTTTCCTAAGCACCTTATTCTCAAACACCTTTAACCTCTGTTCCTCTCTCAAAGTGAGAGTCCAAGTTTCACAACCATACAGAAGAACCGGTAATTAACTGTTTCATAAATTCTAACTTTCAGCTTTTTTTTAGAGCAGACTGGATGACAAAAGCTTCTCAACCGAATAATAACAGGCATTTCCCATATTTATTCTGTGTTTAATTTCCTCCCGAATGTCATTTATATTTATTACTGTTGTTCCAAGATAGAAGACTATCCTTACGAATCTGAAATCAAATATAAATGCTTTTATTGAAGTCACAGGTAACCTACGTACGTGTACAATTTGTATTTTTAGCAGATGACTTGAAGTATCATATTTCACGAACTGACTCATCATAAAGCACGAGAATATTTGCTATTAACTGTTTATGTAACTATAAAGAACAGAAAATATCCCCAGGGTTTCTAGCACAGACACGTTTGCCCTCATTCTCGTACCGGCCCGTGTTTAAAATACAAGTGGCCTATTTTCTCGAGACGAGGTCGCACCGTTACATTGTAGTACTGTGTTCGAGTCTTGCCTGGGGATGTAACAGAAACAGTGATGCAGTACTTAACTCATTGCTAGAGCTCAAATTTTTTATATTAATGCTTTGAAGAAAAGAAAGCAAAATATGCTGCTTTAACATAGGTCCGCGGGTTGGTTGCACATGCTTGAAAATACATTGTTGCTAAGTTTCTACATCATCAAGTGGGGTACCATAAATTAAACATTTTAAATGTCCCCACAAGAGAAAGTCTAAGGGATTAAGATGTGAGCGAGGCAACATAATAGGCCCATCACGACCTATCCATTGTCCAGGAAAATCATTATCAAGATGCTAGCGAACATTTCGTTGGGAATGAAACAGTGCCTCATTATATATAAATCACATTATCTGCCTTATGTGCAAGGGTACATCTTTAAAAAGTTCTGATGCCGTATCTCCACAGCGATCCCTGGTGACATTTTTTACTCAGAGTAGTTTATATTACTACTACCTAAAATATTTACTATTCCTCTTGAATCACACTATCCGTGGTAAGAATAAACATGAGTATATAGTACATACTGGACTTTTTTTAGTATATAGGGCCTCCTCTTGTTAGTAAGAATAAAAACATTTGAGTACCTACTCATTTTTGATTACATACTCATAACATGGAAGCATAGTAGAATATACTCAAGTGTCCATCTTCTACAGAATATATACTCAAGCTTGATAAGAATAAAAGCTAGTATATTCTCATATTTATAAGTTCGTTCTCATGTTATTCTGAGTATGGTTTGTAGCAGGCTCAATTCTGAATATTTGTTGATTTGTGTTCAGTTTAAAGTTAAATAAAAAAAAATGGCAGAATTTATGAACGATGTAGTACCTCATGGAAAAATATGGAAAAAGACGTGAACTCTATAAGCCTTTAACGCTTCATAAAATTGAATGTGAAATTGGTTAAACACGTATTTGTTCTTCATAAAAACATAACCTATAAAAATATGAATGGCTATCAAATTATAAGGTTGGATTGTATTGTTAAATAAAATTAACAATTACAGTTTATTTTGTAAAATTTGAATTGCAAAATGCAATTATTTGTAACTTTAAATTAATATATATATATATATATATATATATATATATATATATATATATATATATATATATATATATATAACTCTATAATAAAAAATAGAATTAGCATAACTGGAATTCTAGAAATGGATTGTAATCGCTATCCAACATCCTGTAATGACGATTTTCCAGTACTATTTTCTTGTTTCCTGTTTATTAACATCACTTATCTGATTCACTCTCTTTTTCATGTTTATTTATTTATTTATTCATTTTATTTATTTACTTATTTATTTGTTTATTTATTTATTTGTTTGTTTATTTATTTATTTACTTATTTATTTATTTAATTTTTTATTTGTTTATTTATTTATTTATGAAAAGCAAAACACAAACCACTACAGCATGCGAATAGCATGTGAAAGTCTATAAAAAAAATGAGAATCACGGTGGTCAAAGATGTTAGGTAACATGAGTACATAGTAACTTTTAAACGATCAAGAAGGCTGTAGAGATGAGTATATATTCACGTTAGGTAGAATGTCTTTATTCTTACGAATATGAGTATGTTCTAGTGGTTACGAGTATATAATCACAGGAAGTGCTCATACTCAAAAGTATAAACCTTGAGAAAGTACTTAAGCTTTATTCTTACTACCCTATATGTTTGGTACTCAATTGGATATTTCTGGTATCCTCTTCGTTCCGTGATAGACCAAAGTTTGTCTCGGTTAATACTCTCCAAGGCTCTTCATAGTCCCCGAAGTCCAGATGCGTCTCTAAATTAAACGCTCTCCATTTCTGGGTGATTTGTTATAGGGTGAAAATATAATCTGAACATGATCGTCCCTTTGTGAACCCGGCATGTTCTTCCAATAAGATGACAACTAATATTATTCTCAGTCTATTCCTTATAGATAGGAAGGATATATGTAAGCTATAACTTGACAACGATAAGACTGAAGAATCGCTGCTTCCACTTAACACCATCAATAGTGGCTGATACAGAGCGGGACAGGTGAACGAACAGAACCGCAGGCCTGTTTACTTGTTTTGCCAGCAGACGTTGTTATTCGCGTGCCATAAATCATTCTGACGCTATCAGCCAAGTGGAAAGTTTTCGCGCAGTCGCTTTGCGAGCCGCCGCTGCTGAATCCTCTCTCACAGCAGACCCTGACATTTTACTTTAACCAGTGTAGAGACGTTGCAAAAATATAGTTTATATAAGTGGGGAAATATACGTGTCACTACCACCGATACTTACAGTATTTCAGAGACGTTGCCAGAATCTATTTGTACATATTTGTGAAAACACACGTGTTAGTCCCACGGATGCTCAATTCAGGGACGTTGCAAAAATATATTTGTATAGACCCAGAAAAAAATTTGGACCATCTTAATTTTCCAAGTTGCAGTTATAATATACTGCGCAAGCTCAGTAACACATATTTATGAAAACACACATGTTAGGCCGGTGGATGCTCATACAGAGAATTTGCAAAAATATTTTTTCACGTAGGTCTACTTGTGGAACACACGTGTTAGTATAACAGGTGCTCATTTTAAAGACTTGCAAATTATATTTTCATACACTTGTGGAAACACACATGTTAGTCTAGCGGATTCTTATTTCAGAAACGTTGCAGAAATATATTTGTGAACGTACACGTGTTTGCTTAGCTCTAGCGGATTCTTATTTCAGAGATGTTGCAAAAAAATATTGTCACATATTTGTTTAAGTACACGTGTTAGTTTAGTTCTAGCGAATTCTTATTTCAAAGACTTGCAAAAATATACTGTCACATACTTGTGGAAGTACACTTCTTAGTCTCGCAGATGGTTATTTCAGAGACGTTGCAAAAATATATTGTCACCTATTTGTGGAAGTACATGTGTTAGTTTAGCTCTAGCGGATTCTTATTTCAGAGACGTTTCAAAAATACATTGTCACATACGGTATTGGTGGAAGTACACGTGTTAATTTAGCTCTAGCGGAATCTTATTTCAAAGACTTGCAAAAATATATTGTCACATATTTGCGGAAGTACACGTGTACACGTGTTAGTTTAGCTGTAGCGGATTCTTATTTCAGAGACGTTGCAAAAATACATTGTCACATATTTGTGGAAGTACACGTGTTAGTTTAGCTCTAGCGGATTCTTATTTCAGAGACGTTGCAAAAATACATTGTCACATATTTGTGGAAGTACACGTGTTAGTTTAGCTCTAGCGGATTCTTATTTCAGAGACGTTCCAAAAATATATTGTCACATATTTGTGGAAGTACATGTGTTAGTTTAGTTCTACCGGATTCTTATTTCAGAGACGTTGCAAAAATACATTGTCACAGATTTGTGGACGTAC
This sequence comes from Periplaneta americana, assembly GCA_025594305.2. Taxonomy (NCBI): domain Eukaryota; kingdom Metazoa; phylum Arthropoda; class Insecta; order Blattodea; family Blattidae; genus Periplaneta; species Periplaneta americana. The sequence goes on along the minus strand of JAJSOF020000015.1, from coordinate 127,627,496 downwards.
ACGTGTTAGTTTAGCTCTAGCGGATGCTTATTTCAGAGACGTTGCAAAAATACATTGTCACATATTTGTGGAAGTACACGTGTTAGTTTAGCTCTAGCGGATTCTTATTTCAGAGACGTTGCAAAAATACATTGTCACATATTTGTGGAAGTACACGTGTTAGTTTAGTTCTACCGGATTCTTATTTCAGAGACGTTGCAAAAAAATACATTTTGTCACGTGTTATTTGTGGAGAGTTGCAAAAATACATTGTCACATATTTGTTAGTTTAGCTCTAGCGGATTCTTATTTCAGAGACGTTGCAAAAATACATTGTCACATATTTGTGGAAGTACACGTGTTAGTTTAGCTCTAGCGGATTCTTATTTCAGAGACGTTGCAAAAATACATTGTCACATATTTGTGGAAGTACACGTGTTAGTTTAGCTCTAGCGGATTCTTATTTCAGAGACGTTGCAAAAATATATTGTCACATATTTGTGGAAGTACACGTGTTAGTTTAGCTCTAGCGGATTCTTATTTCAGAGATATTGCAAAAATATATTGTCACATATTTGTGGAAGTACACGTGTTAGTTTAGCTCTAACGGATTCTTATTTCAGAGATATTGCAAAAATATATTGTCACATGTTTTTGTGATTCTTATTTCAGAGAATTGTATTGTCACATGTTTTGGAAGTACACGTGTTTTTAGCTCTAGCGGATTCTTATTTCAGAGACGTTGCAAAAATATATTGTCACATATTTGTGGAAGTACACGTGTTTGTTTAGCTCTAGCGGATTCTTATTTCAGAGATTGCAAAAATATTGTCACATAAAATACGTGTTAGTTTAGCTCACGGATTCTTATTTGACATTGCAAAAATAAGTCACATATTTGTTTGTTTAGTTTCTAGCGGATTCTTATTTCAGAGACGTTGCAAAAATATATTGTCACATATTTGTGGAAGTACACGTGTTTGTTTAGCTCTAGCGGATTCTTATTTCAGAGACATTGCAATAATATATTGTCACATATTTGTGGAAGTACACGTGTTAGTTTAGCTCTAGCGGATTCTTATTTCAGAGACGTTGCAAAAATATATTGTCACATTCTTATTTGTGGAATTTGTGGAAGTACACGTGTTTGTTTAGCTCTAGCGGATTCTTATTTCAGAGACATTGCAATAATATACTGTCACATATTTGTGGAATTATACGTGTTTAGCTCTAGCGGATTCTTATTTCAGAGACATTGCAATAATATACTGTCACATATTTGTGGAAGTACACGTGTTAGTTTAGCTCTAGCGGATTCTTATTTCAGAGACATTGCAATAATATACTGTCACATATTTGTGGAAGTACATGTGTTAGTTTAGCACTAGCGGATTCTTATTTCAGAGACGTTGCAAAAATATATTGTCACATATTTGTGGAAGTACACGTGTTAGTTTAGCTCTAGCGGATTCTTATTTCAGAGACGTTGCAAAAATATATTGTCACATATTTGTGAAAGTACACGTGTTAGTTTAGCACTAGCGGATTCTTATTTCAGAGGATTCTTATTTCAGAGACGTTGCAAAAATATATTGTCACATATTTGTGGAAGTACACGTGTTAGCTTAGCTCTAGCGGATTCTTATTTCAGAGACGTTGCAAAAATACATTGTCACATATTTGTGGAAGTACATGTGTTAGTTTAGCACTAGCGGATTCTTATTTCAGAGACGCTGCAAAAATATATTGTCACATATTTGTGGAATTACACGTGTTTAGCTATAGAGGATTCTTATTTCAGATACGTTGCAAAAATATATTGTTACATATTTTGTGAAGTACAGTGTTAGTTTAGCTCGTGATTCTTATTTCAGCAGATGATTACATATTTGTGGAAGCACATGTTTAAAAATATTTCAGATTTGCAAAAATATAATTATTTACTTATTTGGGAGGACACGTGTTAGTCTCGCAGATGATTATGTCAGAGACGTTGCAAAAATATATTTGCTTTTACTTATGGGAGTACGCGTGTTAGTCTAGCGGATGCTGATTTCAGAGTCATTGCAAAAATATATCTGCTCATACTTGTGACAGTGTACGTGTTAGTCCAGCTTATATTCATTTCAAATACGCCCCAAAAGTGTATTTCACTTCTGGCAATACACATGTTAGTCTAAAGGTTGGTCATTTCGAAGACTTTGCAAAAATACAGTTTCACTTACTTCTGGAAGTATTTATTTTAAGTCAGAAGAAATTTAACAAATGTACCCTGCTGCTTGGGGTCCTCGGGATTAATTGTAACCGTGAACTGAAAAATGGAATGGGGGGAGGGGGATATGCCGGGTGACGCAAGAGAATGACTGCATATCTTCCGAATTAGCAATCGCTGTTGTCTTCAAATAAGCATTTCAATGAGTGACATATGGTCACAGCGTTAAATTAATATCCAGCAGGTTCAAAAGATAACAGCAGAGAAAACTAAAATAATGACATTCTGTGGAAAATACCCTGTAACAATAAAAGTAGTGTTAAAAGGAAAAATTTTAGAACATGCCTCCCATTTTAACTATCTTGGTACGATATATCGGTACCAAAAATAAACTACAGAAATGTCTATATGTTTGCGGAAGTATACATAAACATTTAAGAAATTTAACAAAGATAGTTTTTTTTATTTTATTGGCTTATTTTACGACCCTGTATCAACATCTAGATTATTTACCGTCTAAATGAAATGAAGGTGATAATGCCGGTGAATGAGTCCGGGGTCCAGCACCGAAAGTTACCCAGCATTTGCTCGTATTGGGTTGAGGGAAAATCCCGGAAAAACCTCAACCAGGTAACTTGCCCCGACCGGAATTCGAACCCGGGTTACGTGGTTTCGCGGCCAGACGCGCTGATCGTTATTCCACCGGTGTGGACAACAAGGAAAGATACCAGATTAAAATTCTATAAAAACCATTGCAATTCCTAGTGTATAGCAGTCAAACATGGGTTCTGACGGAAAGAGAAGAACAAAGCATTCAGGCTGTTGAAATTACAGTATATTCCTAAGAGCAACTAAAGGCTGCAGAAGAAGTGATCAGATTTGAAATGATAACATAAGATCCGATAAGGTATGCAGAATTCAAGAAAAATTCAAAGAAAATAAATTGAAGTGGCCTACACATAGAATATGTATAGAATGGGGTGGGGGAAGACAATAGACTTCCAAAAATAGCTTGGTAGTATCAGAAAATAGAAAAGAGAGACAGAGGGAACGTGAAGTGTGGATGCCTGAATAGAGTATCTATACTTGTTTTTTTTTTTTAAGATGGGACTTGACAGTTAAACGGCTGAGCTTGGAACTACAGTGCTATGTTGCCAATATGGACTACCATGCTGCCAGCTCATGGCAGCTAGCAATTGACGTTAAGATGGCTGACGTTAAAACATTCATTGACAATTGACTCGAATGTAAGAAAACAATACAAAAATCGACAGAGAATCAAATATGAAACATACCAATGCTAATATTGTGTGCACAATAAATGTCGCCAAGAGAGCTATTAAGCACTCGCCACATGGGAACGGTAAGTTTGGCAACTCAACCGTTGTTACCGTAGCAACAGGCCTACCACGCTATGTGACATTCAGTTGTTTTTCCAATCGCAACGCTCCTGTCATGTCCCATCTTTCAAAAAACAAGTATAGCCTAATTTCTGGAGTAAAGAAGACTATGTATAATACCAAATGTTTAAACAAAAGTATGACTTATTTTCACAATGGTATTGGCCAAAATAAGAGAAAAAGTTCCTATGAACATAGGCTACTGTATATCCGAAAAAAATATATAAGAGACATAAGTCATTCTTTATTATGGCTTTTTTTTGTTTAGTCAAGTGTACGAAAACAGATCTGAACCTCACAAGTGATACCAGCAAGGCACCTCTTATGAAGAAACTAGGCCAGGGGATAATGGGGTAGGATGGCCAGTTCCTTTCCCTCCCTCCACTGCATACATCGCCAATTAGCTACTAAATCCCGTTTTTCTTCAGACATTATACAGCCGTTTACATCTTCTTCATTCCTCAATTTTTTTTTGGCAGTTATATCAATTTAACTATGTTAATTAACTTTATTATAATCCTATAGGCCTACATTAAATTTCATTAGTTTTATGTCCATCTAGTAGGATCTACTCTAGCTCAGTCCTGGATAATGAATTCTGTCAGTTCAATATACTTCTTCTCAAAAATAACACGTTATTAATGTTTTAATAAACACGTGACTGCGTCACGAAAGCAGAAGCGGTGTATTCGCTATTTTCAGAAGGTCATCAATTCGAGGACGGACGCGTTTGCTGGATTTCAAGGAAACACGAACACGAAGTTTATGGATTCACATTTCATTTCTTATGCACAAACAGTTTACAGTATATTCTGGTTATTTTAGTATCTTTCAGCTCCTGATCCTATTTTTTCTCGATCAATTTTCTTTTTTCTTCTTCTTCTCGTTTACTTCTATTTAAAAACAAGCAAATACTTTTTTTTAAATAATTAAATTGTAATGTGACTGAAATGAAGAAAATTCAGAGACTGAAACTGAAGCAAATAGGTCTACTTTTAACTATTTCTATGGAACAATTCGTCCAACATTGGGAAAACTAGTCAAAAAATAAACATTACTAAAGTTTTATATATCAGTGGCTCCATCTGTATCCCTTTCTTATGAGAGCGAAAGCTGTGTGTCACTGGGAGTTACAAGTTACATTGTTTTATGGCATAACTACTAATAACATTTAGCATTTGGCTGTGACTCATACTGTTTTTAAAGTAAGCATTTAAAATTGTGTCATTTTTGTTTCACCACGGATTCCTGAACGGGTGCGGATACTCGGTGCGGGGGGAAAAAAAGTATTCTAGGTCTGTAGCCGCTCTCGATGCCGAGATATTACTGAGAGAGGCCGAGCGGCACGGCTAAAACTTCGGTGCACTCATGACCGTAGCGAGGGGAAAGTGGCGTCATTGGACACGGCAAGACAAGTTACACTGGTTCATGGCCTAACTACTAACAACGTTAGCATTCGGCTGTGGCCCATAGTGTTGTTACAGTAGGCATTTGAAAGTCTGTCATTTTTTTGTTCACCACGGATCTCGGTAAGGGTTCCCATACTCGGTGCGGGGAAAGACGAAGTCTACTTCAAAACCTATAATCTTTTCGCTGTGAGAAAAATCCTAATGTAAACAATAGCATGTGACTGAAGTGAGGCTTCATTGGCCACTGTTTGGCGCCATAGATTCTCAGCACGTGTTCCCGCCTACTTTTGTACATTCTGTTTCATGTTAAACATTTCCCGTTACTCGTCAAGTAGGCCTAACCTCACTACTATGCATTAGTTTGCTTAGGAAACATTTACTTTATAATTACTGCAATTAAATTATGTTTAAGTCTTATGTCTTGACAATGGACAGTTGAGGATACAGAAGCTATACTTCAGTACCACGTGCTTACGTGAACAACTACGAGCTCAAGTGACACCAGCTTGTTACAAGAACAGACTACCTCGGTATTATTGTTAGTATTCATCCGCGTTCATAGTACATAACAAAATATAAAAATAGCTTTTATTTTACATAGCGTTTTACACATGAGTGAAGTTAAATGTTTCGTCGTATTTAACAACTAGAATTCATTTTTTTTTTTATTTTCAAATAATACAAGATTGTGGTTTCCAAATACGAACTATATTTTTCTGCGACATGTGAGTGTTTCGACTGGGAGCCAATCACGAGTATGACAGCAACGTGCTTATGTTTACATTAGGATTTTTCTTACAGCGAAAACAGTATAGAAGAAAACCCATCCAGGTAATCAGCTCAAGAGGGAATCGAATCCGCGTCTGAGCTACGCCGGTGGCTTCAAAGCGTGTTTCGACCAGATGATTCTGAAAAGATCTCTTCTTAAGGCTGAAGTCCTTTAGAGATACGAAAATTCTCAACAGACATTCAACTTCTCATCATAGGCGCAGGGTTCCTTCCACATCTCAATGTCATCGAGTTCCTAATTCATCTTTTGGCAGGTTAATTGCTATTCCGTCAGGTGTCCCTGATATCTACTACGTAAGAAGAAACTTAGATGTCGGAAGATTCAGTGTTAATGGATGTATGTTTACGTCAACGATCCCTTTTGATAACAGGCCCATATGCTGGGGATGAAAGCTCCGAGGGGCACGCCCTGAATGCCGAGGTCTCACGCTTACCTTGAGGAGCAGGAAGTCGAGGCAAGGTCGCCACCCCTTGCAACACAGATTCCCGCAAGGCCTACTAATGGTGTGGGTTCGGGTCTCACCTGTCCCAGCCGTAGTCCTGTCAAGCGACTTCTCGCAGACTCTGTGGAGCCGGATTTCTCCTTTAGGACGATAGCTTATAGATTCGCTGCTTGTTTGACGTGTGAATGTGCATTGTTGCCAATTTCTCAGGTCTTGCCAATATTTTACAAGTTTTTATTGTCAAATCACTTACAATACTTTAAAATCTTTGCTTGTCTTGAAAGTAAACATGAATATACTCTAAGTGACGAAATATTTGATAATTCTTTGAAGGAATTGACCAATGCGATTCGAAAATAATATGGCGCCAATAGCTACAAAAACATGGCGTCGTGGCAGAGAGAAGTTGTTCAATTATCATCTGAATTAGGGCCGGTATTATAAACGCCGTTTAAACCTTACGTTCAGTTTAAACTGAAGTTTTTCATTCTGCTTTGTATAAAATATTTTCATTGCTCCACTCTCTAAATCACTTACGAAACTCTGTGCCTCTTTCCATAAAAAGAAATATTATTCAATTGCTAGTGATGCCCATTTTGATTATTGCGATTCTCTCTTGACAAATATAACTGTCAATTTAGTTGAAAGACTACAACTTGTTCATAATGTGTGTGTCCGCTTCATATGCAATACTCGGTAAATTTGACCATGTAACGCCATCTTTTGAAGTTCTTTCTTGGGTTCGCCTAAAGGAATGTAGAATAGCACATTCTTTATATGTTCTGTTTAGAATATTACTCACTTCTACTCCAAAGTATCTGAGAACTCGCTTTGAATATCTTACAACGTTACGGAATCAACATCAGGTCTTATTATCCATTCCTCGTCACCGCACTTCTTTCTATTCATCCTCTTTCACAGTGCCAGTTTGTCGCCTATGGAACTCCTTACCTCTTCATGTCAGGGATTGCCCAACGGTTAATCAACTTAAATTAAGAATTAAGAACTACATACTTTTACATGAAATCGATTTGTGAGTGTTAGCCGATTTTTATAGGTTATTCTGTGTGTATATAAATTGTCATTTAGGTCTATCATAAAGTAGAATTAGGATATGAATTGTAAATAACTTAATTATGTATCATGTTTAGTTAATATTTCATTATAGCCCATGTAAGTTTGTTAATGTGAATGAACATTATTTTTATATTTAAGTAAGACTTTCCTATTTTTGTCATTGTTTCAATATGTATTTTACTTCTGGTAGTGTGGAAGAGAAGGCCTCATGGCCTTAACTCTACCAGAATAAATAAATAAATAAACATCAACTACCAGTTAATCTTGAGTTAACTTGAGTTTAACTTGATCGGCAGTCCTCTATCGTTTAAACTGTAGTTCAAGGCTCAACAGTGTAAGATGGCGGTTCTCGCAATACACATGGATATTGCAGATTTGTTCGAAATAGAGTGTACCACTTTGAAATGTACAGTAAATCAACATAAGTTTTAAAACAGATTCAGGCTTTCAAAGTAGACAGTCCTAAACCTTCAGAATCAGGCTTTATAGTCCTAATTTCGTTTCGAAAAATTGAAACTCGGACACAACATGCAGAAAAAATATGAGAAAGTGTAAAAACATATGTCTTTGGGGGTTTGAATTTAAAGAGTATTTGGAAAGAAAAATAATTTTATTGTTTGACTGAATTCTGTTTCATAAACATTCTAGACTACTTATAAAATACGCACACTAATATTATTACTTCATTAGTCAGCTATTGGAAGTTGTACATCTTTGGGAGTATAACAATTTACAATCCGTCACTGAGTCTGTCGTGTTTACTTATCGACATAACCGCGCGGGTATTCTGTCTCAAACAGTAGTCTTGGAGCATAAGTGATCTGTTTACATTTTCCGACCATTTCTAAGCATGAGAGTACGAGAAATACAGCATTGCGACTTCGCTCGTAATCAACATTAAACTTACCTCTGGTCAGACCTCCAGTCTGTTACGCAGGCGGCCGGGTTCGAGTCCCGGTCAGGTCTGGGATTTTTCATTGCAAAATCCAAGGTGAAACACTTGTGGCAAAGTCGCTGTTGGGGTTTTTCTCGGGGTTTTCCGGTTTTTCCCCATATTAGGCATCTACTCATTCCGTCACCATTTCTCCATTTCGTGATCATTCCATAGCATTCCCCGATCATCGGCTGGCGACGCACGGAAGGGGCTGACCTAGAGACGAGGAGGTACTCGAAACCTGGGTACGCAGCAAACCTTAGTGTAGTCAGCCGGTGTGGGTTTGGGAATGCGCCTAGCTTGAGGGTTAGCGCAATAGATCGTAAGAGATCGCAGTGCTGGGCCATAGTGCCCCCGTCCCGTAAATTAAATTAAATTCAGTTCCATTCCATTCCATACCGTGAAATTTCTTGGACTGCAATAAAGATTTGAAAAGAAATGGTGCAGATTCCAGGATGAAATGGAGAGGTAGTGTCTTATGACTTGAGTGACAGAATTTTTTGGAAAAAAATATGTTAGTTTATGTGAGTCACGAGGTCTGAATAATTTAAATTCAAATGAAGCTGAAATTGTTAGTTTATGTGAGCCACGAGGTCTGAATAATTTAAATTCAAGTGAAGCTGAAATTGTTAGTTTATGTGAGCCACGAGGTCTGAATAATTTAAATTCAAATGAAGCTGAAATTGTTAGTCTATGTGAGTCACGAGGTCTGAACAATTTAAATTCAAGTGAAGCTGAAATTGTTAGTTTCTGTGAGCCACGAGGTCTGAATAATTTAAATTCAAGTGAAGCTGAAATTGTTAGTTTATGTGAGTCACGAAGTCTGAACAATTTAAATTAAAATGAAGCTGAAATTGTTAGTTTATGTGAGTCACGAGGTCTGAACAATTTAAATTCAAATGAAGCTGAAATTGTTAGTTTATGTGAGCCACGAGGTCTGAATAATTTAAATTCAAGTGAAGCTGAAATTGTTAGTTTATGTGAGCCACGAGGTCTGAATAATTTAATTCAAATGAAGCTGAAATTGTTAGTTTATGTGAGCCACGAGGTCTGAATAATTTAAATTCAAGTGAAGCTGAAATTGTTAGTTTATGTGAGCCACGAGGTCTGAATAATTTAATTCAAATGAAGCTGAAATTGTTAGTTTATGTGAGCCACGAGGTCTAAACAATTCAAATTCAAATGAAGCTGAAATTGTTAGTTTATGTGAGTCACGAGGTCTGAACAATTTAAATTCAAATGAAGCTGAAATTGTTAGTTTATGTGAGCCACGAGGTCTGAATAATTTAAATTCATATGAAGCTGAAATTGTTAGTTTATGTGAGCCAGAGGTCTGAACAATTTAAATTCAAATGAAGCTGAAATTGTTGGAAATAAAAAAAAAGATATATTTGGCAAACATAGAATATAATAAGTACTGCAACTAATTTTATGAATAAATAAATACATTTAATTATAGTATCAAATTAATTAATTAATAATGATGATAATAATAATAATGATAATAATAATAATAATAATAATAATAATAAATATGTACGATTTAAGCAAAACTTCCCACAATTTAAATTCAGGTAACTGAAATAAGGAATTCAGCTATTAAAGAATTTATAACAGTAAAATACCTTGTGTAGTTTCCTTGTACAAATCCACATCCAGCCTCTACTACTAAATTCAGAATTTTTGTCACACTTTATATCTTTAATACCTATATAAGTCGGATACACTTTGGTGGAACAGTAGATGTCCAACTTAAGTTTTACTGTATGTATTATATTTCGCAGATAATTTTACTTTCTCTTAATTTAAAATCAGACTATTATTGGAAACATTTATTTCTCTACGAATCCTTTCCCACTCTCCCACTCATATCACCCAGACATCTAAAATTCTGACTGTATTTTCAAACGTCGTTAAGTTGATACATCAATTGATTAAGTCATGTTTGCATATCTGGTGGAAAACATCTAACTTGTTTACATGGGATTCTCCAAGTTTCATATCCGATGGACTGATAAATTCGTGCTGAGCCCAATTACGAAAATAAATGTTATCAGAGATATCCAGCCGTATCTGAAACGTGAGTGTAGGTGATGAAGAGCATAAACTTGTTAAGTTTGTCAGCAATCCACTTAAAACTGTTGTTCCGATAATCAGCATAGCCTTGCTAAAGTCAACATCCAAAGCAAACTCATCTTCACAATTAGCGATGGTGTGCGTTTTAAAATTATACGTTCAATTGTCTTACTGACGTCATCGTTTAACGTCATGAGCGACAAAATTAATGTTGGAACACAGACTGACATGTTGAATGACAGATTACGAATGGAAATATTAATAAATCTTGTGACAACAATGTGTGATATTCTGAGTTTGTGTGTTCAATATAAATGTATAACGTCATCGCAGATGGCCCAGCTGAATACATTCAAACACTGTAATTGGTTATTTTTTTCCGCCAGTTTTATAGATCCCTGTTGAAGTGATGGACAATACTTTTGACAAAATTATCCTTTCCTTTACTACAGAGTGGGCGAAAAGTCGCTTTCCCCAAACACTTCCTTACATTTAATTACACATTCCTTTACAGATATTGTTTAAAATGGAGGCCCCGTTTCTCGATACACAATTCACAGCTATTCGTTTATTCAAGTTACTAGCCGTACCCGTGCGCTCCGCTGCACTTGTTAGAAATAAATATAAAGTAATTACATAAGTAAAATAGGACATCTGGTCCAGGGAACATTCGTGTTTGATAGAAGGATAAATCGTTTAATATGTCACTTAATTTAAATTGTATTTAAATAATTAAAATGCGATCATTTTGGTCTAGAGAGCACTCATTTAGTGCAATGATAATTCCTTTAACATATTTCTTAATTGTTATTACATGCAAATAATTCAAATATGATCATTTGGTTCAGAGAACATCCGTTTTTGGTGCAATTTGATCCCATCCAAATTTTGCTTGGAATGAAACATATCGGAAATCATTTTTAAAGAAACTTTTGTTATGCAACATTTTTCACAAAAGTCAATAATAAGCGAGATATTTCGGTTTATTTAATTCAGACCCCCTTATAACCCCATTTCAAATAAAGTCCCATCATAGAATAGTGTTAAATGAATAATGTTCTCTCTTTGATGTGTGCAAGGCCATCTTAAATAGACTGAGCCATTTGTTCTGATTTCATTACAACCTATTAATCTGAGAAGGCGCTGCGGCGCTGGTAAAACGTAGTTATTTTAAAATCCTGTATCTGCTTAAATATCAGTCCTATCAAAATTTTATATAGAATAAAACCTATCGGAAATCATTTTTAAAGAAACTTTTGTTATGTAACACTTGTTTTTTTATTGGGTTATTTTACGACGCTGTATCAACATCTAGGTTATTTAGTGTCTGAATGATATGAAGGTGATAATGCCGGTGAAATGGGTCCGGGGTCCAGCACCGAAAGTTACCCAGCATTTGCTCGTATTGGGTTGAGGGAAAACCCCGGAAAAAACCTTAACCAGGTAACTTGTCCCGACCGGGATTCGAACCCGGGCCACCTGGTTTCGCAGCCAGACGCGCTGACCGTTACTCCACAGGTGTGGACTGTAACACTTGTTACAAAAATCAATAATAAGGGAGATATTTCGATTTATTTAATTCAAGCCCCCTTATAACCCCCCTTTTAAATAAAATATTTTGAATGGCATATAGCCTAAATTCTAAGTTACAACGAACTTAGTTTATATTCCAATTTTCATATAAATCGGTTCAGCCATTATCGCGTGAAAAGGTAACAAACATCCAGACAGACAGACAGACAGACATACAAACAAAAATTTCAAAAAAGCGATTTTCGGTTTCAGGACAATTAATTATACATGTTAACACCAATTATTTTTGGAAAATCGAAAATTACCAGAAAAATGTTGGCTACAGATTTATTATTAGTATAGATGATACCTGTATATGTGTATAAGTATGAAACGTAAGAACGAATATTGGGGAAAGCGACTTTGAAACCACCTTGTATAATAAATTTTTTTTATACAGTCTTCAAATAGACGTTCATCCGTAATATGCGGCCGCGCGTGGCGGCTGGAAGCACGCTGTTTGCCGCCAGAGTCGAATATTCATAGCCATTTAAGTCAAGCGCATTTATTGTTCATGTAAATTACAATAAACACATATCATTGTCATAGAATATGTTGGAATTATGTCCTTGTGCCGCCACACCTCTCTCACATATTTTAAGAAAATTTGCATTGACAGGCATTAGTTCTTCTTCTAAAATTGCTGCAATTTCCCTTCTTATACTGTTTTTCAATTCTTCCAAGTGTGCAGTTATTCCAATACATTTTCTTTTATTTATTTTTTTAAGTTCCCCATAAATAGAAATTGCATACGGTATTAGAAGAATATCCACTGCAATATCTCGAAATTAATGTCCAATAAAAAAATGCTACGTACGACTTTATTTGTTCAGGAATTTTGTACACGAAATGCCATTGCATGACTGATGTTATATTATATGATTATATTCTTTGTGAAGAAATGGAGGCACTGATGCCAATTCTGCCAGCAGAGATTAAAAACCCCATGAAAATAATTGAGTTCCTTCAATAAATCTACTGGATTTCCAAATGTTTTCATTGTCCTTCGGACTTTTCTGACATTGCCACTGATTGCGACACGAGGGTAAAGGCGTTTTTCCAAACTTAAACTGATGAAAACTTAATTGAGAGCATCAATGTAGCATGAACGTTTGAACAGTAATTATTATGTCCATTAAATAGATAAAATCCTAAAAGACTTCGCAAAGAGAAAAGCAGGAAAGATTTTTTTTTTTTTGCATTACAAGCAATAACACTAATTTGTACCTTCTTATTTGCATTCATATTGTGATATTTAGAATTATTACAAGCAAAAGGTATAAATTACTTCCTAATAATGCTATTCTTGCATCTTGATTAAAATCACATGTAGCCTAATACTTTCAATAAATCATTTCGTAGTCAATAGAACAGGTGATTTTCTAAAAACATTTAGATTATCTAAAGATAATCAAGATATTATTTTTGTTTGTTTACTTGTACGCTTTCTTAGCATTAAATCACAGACACTTCCTAAATGCATATTTTGATTGATTTCCGTTGTTTAATAAAGATACAACTATATATATATATTTTTTTTTCGAATTGTGCCCCACACCTCCAAAGGCCGGCCTTGTACATAATTTTACATACATACATACATACATACATACATACATACATACATACATACATACATACATACATACATACATACACACGTGTAGTTAGAATAGTTGACACGAAATGGCTCAGACCGTATTTCTAAATGAATATTTTCATTCTTTCTTCACGAATACAGAAGGCGTGATAGCGAATGAAATATGATACGATGACATTTAAATCGAACATTTTATCCAATAACATTATGATTGAGTTAGTGCCTTCACTTTGTTATTTGTTTACTTGTTTATTTCTTTATTTGTTTATTTATTTATTCGCAAAATTGTTTTATTAAATATCACAAGAGGTTTTAACTTCTTCGGATAAATTAATTTGAGCTCACGCTCGTGAATTTATTGACGAAATGAAAATCTCTTGTGATAATTAGAGCAAACGTGAAGCATGAGAAGCATACTACCTTAACTTTGATCGTAAAGGTTATCGGTATATGGCTTGAGATATACATACATTTTAAAATCATAGTAAAGGATCATTTACAAACGTAAAACATAAAACACTGCATAACATTTATTTTCAGGCCCCTGTACACTAATAATAATAAATGTAAAATAAAATATTTTCTACAGAAAACTTGTAACAATGACAGTAGTGCTCTTAAATATTCCGCGAATATTAAAACATTAGAGATCAGCTGCTAGCTATTCATGCATTTTTGGTGATATTTTAAGATTATATTGTCTTCCAGTATTTTGAAAGTTGTAACAGCTATCTAAATTACCTATCTGATGTAGTCTACTAAAATAGCTTTACTTACTTACTTACTGGCCTTTAAGGAACCCGGAGGTTCATTGCCGCCCTCACATACGCCCGCCATTGGTCCCTATCCTGAGCAAGATTAATCCATTCTCTATCATCACATCCCACCTCCCTCAAATCCATTTTAATATTATCTTCCCATATACGTCTCGGCCTCCCTAAAGGTCTTTTTCCCTCCGGCCTTCCAACTAACACTCTATATGCATTTCTGGATTCGCCCATACGTGCTACATGCCCTGCCCATCTCAAACGTTTGGATATAATGCTCCTAATAATGTCAGGAGAAGAATAAAATGCATGCAGTTCTGTGTTGTGTAACTTTCTCCATTCTCCTGTAACTTCATCCCTCTTAGCCCCAAATATTTTCCTAAGAATCTTATTCTCAAACACCCTTAACCTATGTTCCTCTCTCAAAGTGAGAGTCCAAGTTTCACAAGCATAAAGAACAACCGGTAATATAACTGTTTCATGAATTCCAACTTTCAAATTTTTTGACAGCAGACTGGATGATAAAAGCTTCTCAACCGAATAATAACAGGCATTTCCCATATTTATTCTGTGTTTAATTTCCTCCCGAGTATCATTTATATTTGTTACTGTTGCTCCAAGATATTTGAACTTCTCCACCTCTTCAAAAGATAAATTTCCAATTTTTATATTTCCATTTCGTACAATATTCTCGTCACGAGACATAATCATATACTTTGTCTTTTCGGGATTTACTTCCAAACCTATCTCTTTACTAGCTTCCAGTAAAAATAACTTTATCGTCTGAAAAGAAGTTTGAGTTTAAAATTGTACCGTATGTTACCTTAAATCATCCATATGTCACACGAATAATGATCTTATTTTCCGAACAATTGAGCAATTAAAAATGAGAATGATATTACCTTAAATTAACATTACTTGTATATTAAATTTTGTTTGTATTATATGGATGCTTAATGTTTAAAATATTCAACACATTATTCCAAGTTAAGTTCACTCTAATATTAAAGTTATTTGCTGACCTTGGAAAGGTTCCCACACGATGCCCCAGGAGGGAATGAAAAGATGAAGTTTCTACATTTTAATAGCACATCAGACTTCTTCAAGACTAAAATATTCCTTGTCTTATTCTGTTGATGTCTTGTATTCAACTATTTAATGATCACGTTAACACTCGCATGATATACTCATTCACAAACCTGTCATAATAGATAACAGAACAAAACCTTATCAGGTCCGTCTACAATCTATCATTTTATTGATTACAAGTATTTTGAATTGTCATGCGGTACTTGAAACATCGCCGATTGTCATTCTTTCAGCCTCTCATGACGTAACGTGATTGAGTATATTTAATTTCTGTGGATTTCGTTTTTATGTTTCTTCATTAGTTATAAAAGTGAAACTTCTTTAGGCAGGTTACGAGTCAAACGCTGTGAAACAAAATTTTGCGATGGACGTTTTAAGAGGTCTTTGCGTGTTGTTACTACTGGATTACATTCGTTGCTATGTTACCGCGTAAATAAAGTTGTTAGTGTTTGCACCAATTTGCATAAATTTATGGGTGTGTGGTTGTTGCCGGGCAGTGCGTCTTTTGTGTAGTGTTGTGACGTCATACAGACGAAACCAATGAGTGTAATTACATTGTTGAAAAGATTTTCGCTAGAAAATATGCCGAAATAAAGGGCTGAACGAATGACAACCTGGCGTGAAAGAAAGAATACTAATGAACCGCCGAAAATTGTGCCAAAAAGGAAAAGAGTAGACTGGAACGAGTGCAAGAGTGCAGGACATGGAAAAAAGCATTTTCTAACCTCTCTTCTGCAGTTCAGTTACAAAGTGTTAACGATTTAGTGAATGTTCTTTCAATGCCAACAATCAAGAAACGATCAACGAGTACAATGTCTGATGCAAGTGTCATTCATTCATAGCCTTCTGCCCAAGGGCAGATCTTTCACTACAAACCCAACTTTCTCCAATCTTTCCTATTTTCTGCGTTGCTTTTTTCACATTTCTTTCTTTAATTATTCCGTTGGAAATTCTTTGAATGACCCAATTTTAGTGATCAAATTAAATCGAGTTCACCATGTCACTAGATGCGCAGATGTTTATGTTTTATTCCTATTGTTGGCAGCTGTTTTCGACATTTTGTGTCAACGTGAAAATGCAGTAAACATTAAATCAACGACTCTTCCTTGTGAAGCAATACTGGATTACGAATTCAATTACAGCTACTCAAAGGGCATACCAGAAGAATTTGGTGTTGCAATCCTCCCAAAAGAAACACAATACTGGGACTGGTAAACAAATTGGAAACAACTGGATCTCTGGTGAGTGAAAAGGGCCAATTTTTTTAACCAGACTGTGAACACTGCAGAGTACCGACTGATTTTCATGGAGTTTGTTGAGCAACTGGACGATGTAGAGCTGAGTCAAGGATATTTTCAGCAAGATGGCGCTACATGCCATACATCAAATGAATCCATGGAACTAATTGCAAGTTTCTTTGACGACCGAATAATTTCCAGGAACCTGTGGCCACCGAGATCTCGGATTTGACAACGCCGGACTTCTTTCATGGGGTTACTTAAAAGACAGGGTTTACGCCACACATTCCCAGACATTGGACGATCTGAAGCACAACATCACACAAGATTCAAGCTATTGACAACAGAGTCCTCCAACGAGTGGCCAGTAACATGGAACGACGTGTTGAGTTGTGCCTTATAGGATGGAGGACATTTTCAACATTTGCTATAGAGGTAAATAATCTCCCAAAATTCCTCTACATTTTAGGTATAATAAGTTGTTGCTAGCACAATTCGTTTTGAAACAATTAATGAAAAAAAATGTCAGTTCTATATAAATCACTCTGTATTATGTTAATGAACTGGAGTTAGTGATTTAGAATTAAATCGTGGTTCACCATGTACGGTAAATACTTTAAAATGAAATACGTAAAAGTGCTAATCAAATCGGCGGACCAGTTCAAAATGGAAACAACTCAAAATTTAAACCTTTGGGAAAATTGTATCTTAAAGTTTCATATTGATGTGAAAAATTCAAGAATCACTGAAATTACTCCAAATTCTGTTAATAATGTTCCGTATGTACTGTAAGTTTCAAGCGGAGTGATTTTAATTGAATTTTTCACAGCAACATCACTATCATTCAAACAAGTATAAGGTCTATTGCCTATTACGGTATCTGTGAGTCATTCTTGTCCACCTTTTTTTTTTATTTTTGGGCGGCCCAAAGACACAGCAACATGAAACTCATAAATAACACCAATAAGGCATCACTCATGAGGCAACGAGGCCAGGAGACAACGGGGTAGGATGATAACAACTTCAACACAGAACTAAGTAACATGTCAACTCACCCAACAAATCCTAAACCAAACGCACAATGATAACAACTTTAACATAGAACTGAGTAACACGTCAACTCACCCAACAAATTCTAAACCAAACATACAATGACAACAACTTTAACACAGAACTAAGTAACACGTTAATTCACCCAACAGTCCTAAACCAAACGCACAATTATAACAACTTTAACACAGAACTGAGTAACACGTCAACTCACCCAACAAGTTAGCCAAACGCACAATTATAACAACTTTAACACAGAACTGAGTAACACATCAACTCACCCAACAAATTCTAAGCCAAACGCACAATTATAACAACTTTAACACAGAACTGAGTAACACGTCAACTCACCCAACAAATTCTAAGCCAAACGCAAAGTGATAACTTTAACACAGAACTGAGTAACACGTCAACTCACCCAACAAATTCTAATCCAAACGCACAATTATAACAACTTTAACATAGAACTGAGTAACACGTCAACTCACCCAACAAATTCTAAGCCAAACGCACAGTGATAACTTTAACACAGAACTGAGTAACACGTTAACTCACCCAACAAATTCTAAGCCAAACGCACAGTGATAATAACTTTAACACAGAACTGAGTAACACGTCAACTCACCCAACAAATTCTAAGCCAAACGCAAAGTGATAACTTTAACACAGAACTGAGTAACACGTCAACTCACCCAACAAATTCTAAGCCAAACGCACAGTGATAATAACTTTAACACAGAACTGAGTAACATGTTAACTCACCCAACAAATTCTGAGCCAAACGCACAGTGATAACAACTTTAACACAGAACTGAGTAACACACCAACTCACCCAACAAATTCTAAGCCAAACGCACAATTATAACAACTTTAACACAGAACTGAGTAACACGTCAACTCACCCAACAAATTCTAAGCCAAACGCACAGTGATAACAACTTTAACACAGAACTGAGTAACACGTCAACTCACCCAACAAATTCTAAGCCAAACGCACAGTGATAACAACTTTAACACAGAACTGAGTAACACGTCAACTCACCCAACAAATTCTAAGCCAGACGCAAAGTGATAACTTTAACACAGAACTGAGTAACACGTCAACTCACCCAACAAATTCTAACCAAACGCACAATTATAACAACTTTAACACAGAACTGAGTAACACGTCAACTCACCCAACAAATTCTAAGCCAAACGCACAGTGATAACTTTAACACAGAACTGAGTAACACGTTAACTCACCCACCAGATTCTAAGCCAAACGCACAGTGATAATAACTTTAACACAGAACTGAGTAACACGTCAACTCACCCAACAAATTCTAAGCCAAACGCACAGTGATAACTTTAACACAGAACTGAGTAACACGTCAACTCACCCAACAAATTCTAAACCAAACGCACAGTGATAATAACTTTAACACAGAACTGAGTAACACGTTAACTCACCCAACAAATTCTAAGCCAAATGCACAGTGATAACAACTTTAACACAGAACTGAGTAACACGTCAGCTCACCCAACAAATTCTAAGCCAAACGCACAATTATAACAACTTTAACACAGAACTGAGTAACACGTCAACTCACCTAACAAATAAATATTAAACCAAGGACACAAAGATAACAGTTTTAACATAGAACTGAGTGACACCGTCAACTTACCTAACAAACTCTAAACCAAGCTGACTAGTGTGACTCGGCGCCTCCCGGTGTCTATTTCACTTCATGATTACGCCTGAACTCTCACAGTAAGGATCCGCGCTCTGACAACCCCGAATTCTATTAACTGCTATGTACTTAATGTGAACAAAATCCATTGAATATTTTAGGAGAAATCGTTGCACACAGACAAATATTCAGCATTGGGGAGACCGTTTTTCGATGTCACAGTGATGCTGAATACATTTATTTCCGGCAAAATCTCGTAATGGATATTCTTTACCTTGTGATTTCTTTCTGATTATACTGAAAGATGTAAAAAAAAATCACGATCTTGTCACGTTTTTGATAGTTTTAAAAACGTGTGCCGTGGGTGAAATGGCTGACACTGTGTAAGGTCAGTACAGGGACCTTCAGCGGCCGGAACTGTGAGCGGCGGCGGCTACAGCCCTACCCTAACAGCGACCCTGTCGTAGATAATTGCGGACAATCATTCAGATATTATTGTCCAAGTTGAATCAGTGGACAGTGTGGTGTGATGCCTTATTCTCGTCGACGTGAGAACAAATAAAGCGAGTGTCGTCAACCCCCTGAAAACAAAGTGGACAAAATATTAGGTTGGTCCGAAGATCATTTAAATTAAATTTACAATTTCTGTACTCTCTTTATCACTGATATGTAAACTTACAATTTTTGTTCTTACTCGTTATAACATAGTATGTAATCTTAAATTTTTATTATCTTGTAATTATACAACTGGTAGCAGTCCTTTATGTGTGTATGGTGGCCCTCATTAAAGTACACCCATTCATTAAAGTTCAGGTGTTACCAATCTGGAAATACCATTGTAGCAATAGGTTGCGGTATCGATTATTCTCGGATAAGTCAATGAAATACAACAATAAATCGCCTATATTTGAAATAAAGTCAGTTCTGTTGCTATAATAATTAGCGTTAATTGTAAATAATATGGCAAATAAAAAGTCATCTCGTTTTTCAATGTCAAGGGACGAATCTGTTTCCGGAAAAAATCAATACTTTCGCGTCGCACATCTCACAATTTACGAGGTGTTGCACAAGGTCAGTTCCGCTCCTCAGTCAGAAGAATAACATTAACTTATGAATAATTTCAAGTTAGAAATATTGTCGAGCATAAAAGTCGTATGAAACTTGACTATAATGGTAATTAAGACGCTCGTATGAAAATTATAAAACTCGCTTGCGCTCGTTTCATAAACATACTTGCGTCTTAATTACTACCATTATAAGCTCGTTGCATAATGTACTATTATTAGCTTGTTACAACGAATACGAAAACTTAAAATGTGTGTACTTCTTTGTTATAATAGATAGGGTAAAGGCTGGTAATATTGTGATACTTATAATATTATGATAGTTGTTTTTGAGAATTTTTTACAATTTTACTGAGCGAGATAAGGACCGGTTTTGTGCAGAAACTTGTCCACGAGCATTCCCTTAAAAGTGTGAAGTTTAAGGGTCCATGACAATCGAAAGTTTGGGAGCACGTGCTCTATGTCAATAATTGTATACTGTATTTTATTTCAAGGAGTGCAGTTCGGTGGCTCCTTTGAACACCCACTTACAGATTTATGACTTCCTACATAAACACCTCTGACAATTCCATCCTGTCCCCTTGTCCCAACATTGCATAGTTGCCATAATCCTGGTGACCCTCGAAATGAGACTGACGGGATTCTTGGAATTCGGAAAAGATGCAGCAACTCTGCCTCCAGGTGGATTTGACGGGAGCTTGTCAGTTTTTTCTGAACAAGGGTTGTGATTGGTTACTGACAGGAGAAGACAAGATTTCCGTCACAGTAAGAAAGACATTTATTTATGAAGACAACCTATTAGTAGTGGGCAGTAGAAGGTTTGTCGGCAAAGTGCTTTCCATGAAACTGCACTCCATGAAAAAAATACACGTATACACGGTGTATGTAGGCCTATAAATATAAATTTAACTTTACATAAAATACATTTTATTTGAAAAATCGTCGGTTTCGCATTTGTGTTGTATTCTAGTACAAATTTCTTATTTTGTGTACATTTCGCACTTTATCGCATATTCAAAATTCATTAAAAAGGGATATATAGGCCACTGTAAGTCTTGAAAAATAAAAATACAAAAGCACACGCATTTACAGGCATTTCGCATTTTATCACCACCCCTACTTCATGGTCTCTAGCTGCTTCAGTATTCCTTGTAATCGAATCTTTCTTGGTACTCAGTAAACCCCAAGGGCACCTCAGAAACGCTTTGTCATTCACAACAAAGCGTGCTGGCTTTTTTCTTTCTGCTGTGAAAAGAGTGAAGAGCAAGTTGATAAATGGCGCGGAATGACGAGTCTATGAGATCATAATACAGTATAATGAATGCATACTGATGAGACGGTCGTGATTTGAACGAGTTGAGATGGTCTTCGACATGTTTTGCATTGTTTTGATTCGAATATGGTGAGAGGGAATCGATCCAGTACAGGGTACTCCCGGGTAGGCGCGAAAACAATGATAGTAGGTCCTCTTAGACTCGAATCCCGAACGAGTCTGGGATTTTTAATTTGAAGATCCACACTGGAAGAGGCAGGCAAAGTCGCAGTTGGGGTTTTTCTCAAGGTTATCCTGTTTCCTCATAAATAAGACATCAACATCATTCCGACCTTCTCCTTTATATTATCTTCATAGCATTTCTCCGGTCAGTGGTTAAATTCGAAGGCCTGTGGTCTAAGAACATGTGGGGATGCGTATGTACACTATACAAATTTGTGCAACATTAAGTGAATAGGCCCTTTATCTGTTTAACAAAATTAACTTCTACGATTATTTGTGTCTTTCAAATTACACTGGTTAATACCCATTTTGTGCCAGAGACAAAATTAATTCTTATTAATTTCGATCTGTTGAATTATAAAAATAACAAGTATAATCTTGCATCAGTTCGGGTTTTTAAGGTATACAATCATTGATTATGTACTCAAAATTCTCATCATTTCGCGTTTAACACATTTCTGCACAAAAACAACACCATTGTTGTATTAAAAACAACATTAAGAGGAGTAGACAATTCCTGTGGAACCATTTGCTGATGGATTCCATATCTCAGACCCCTCTATACTCAATGAAAATATTTCGATGTTGTTCATTAACAACCTGTATAGGGCGCATAATGGACTAAAATAAGTTTAAGGCCGGCAGCATACTGCATCAGACATTCTGTCTCGGACAGGACGGTTTTGTCTCGGACAGTTCAATGTGACGGTGATTACACGCATTCGTATGAGTTCCAGCATACTGTAGCAGACATTCTGTCTCGGACAGGACGGTTTTGTCTCGGACTGTTCAATGTGGCGGTGATTACACGCATTCATATGAGGTTCCAGCATACTGCATCAGACATTCTGTCTCAGAGAGGACGGTTTTGTTTCGGACCGTTCAATGTGACTGTGATTACATGCATTCATATGAGGTTCCAGCATACTGCATCAGACATTCTGTCTCGGAGAGGACGGTTTTGTCTCGGACCGTTCGATGTGACGGTGATTACACGCATTCTTATGAGGCTGCAGCATACTGCATCTGACAGAAGAGGGCTGTAATAGCCCTCTTCATCGTTCATCCGTATAATCACCGTCGCATCGAACGGTCCCAGACAAAACCATCTTGTCTGAGACAGAATGTCCGATGCAGTATGCTATCAGCCTGGGAAAGCAACTGTCCCGGGTTCTGCCCTCGAGAAGCCAAGCGAAACTATTAACCATTTAACGGTATACACTGTGTATTCTTTTGAATATTTTGGAGAGTTAGCAATTTGAAAGACAGAAGTGGGGTTTAGGGGGGGAGGTACATCATTTGTCTGCAAAAATTAGTGAAATACATTTTTTTAATATCTCAGCTACTATAAAGGCTAAATGAATATAACGTTTCATGTTTAATATACATACATTAAACTTTATAAAACACTGTTCAGTATATTAAAATAGCTAATCATTACCTGTAAAAATAATATCAAATTTGCATTTTTTTACAACCGTAAAGCATTTACATAATAAAATATACAATTAAATAAATATTTGCATGATTATTGTACTGTAATGTTTCATAGAGCTACATCAACAACATAGTATAGAATATTTTACCTATTCCTTCAAGATTTTTTTGTTTCTTAATCGTTACCTTCAATATTAAATTTTCTAAAACGTTTGATTAAGAAAAATATATTTCGTGAAGGAATAGGTAAAAGATCCTAAACTATGTTGTTGATGTAGGTCTTTAGAACATTTCTGTAAAAGCATCATGCAGATATTTTATTAAATTATAGATTTTATTATGCAAATGCTTTATGGTTGTAAAACAATTATGCAAATTTGATACTATTTTACAGGTAATTATTAGCTATTTTAATACATAAGTCTGAGCTGATTAATTGGCTTTGACATAATCTGCAAAATAATTTTAGGAATCTCGGCAGAAAACCCCTCTATTTTGTTCTTTAGCTGCTCTGAGCTAAAACATCGATACGATCCGATGACTTTACGGGTTCCAACTGGGTCTTCAAGATGAAATTCCAGCAGCGCCTGTCTAGCCTATATTTTCAGTGTGCGTGGTAGAGTATTTCCAGATATTGCGCGGTCGCAACTTAGGAACCGTATTTTCCAATTTATTTTTCCTGTTAGCTACATGACTCTAAAATAAAATTTTGACAATGTATTGTACAGAGTGGACGAAAAGCCTCACTTTATTTTTCCTGTCTCTAAATTCTTTGGCAGCCACAGATCGAAAAGATTTCATTTCCAAGTATTTCTTCATGTGGTCGCGCCACTTGGCAACTCGGTGACATGTTTTCTTGTTGATTTCATCGGCAATCGATACACTGATTTGGCGACGGCAGCACCTGCTTCTCGCCGAGTGGAGAGTTTCCCACTTTGATTTGCGTCTTTCCCGTTTTGAAAGCCGTTCTCCCCCAAATAATCTATGCTCGGTGCAAAACTATCCCTGAAATCCTGCATGATGTTGCTCATGGTTTTCCCGGTATGTGGCCGTTCGTGGATCCGCAAGGAAGCCACAAGTCTCTCCTCCACACTGAAAACTCTTATATTCGCCTCGCCATCTTGCACTCTTGGAGTATTTGGGAATTTCCATGTGTTATCGATTCCGTCAGATTCGCCAGATGTCTCCTGCCATGACCACACCTCGAAATACGTCCGTCAGATGTCATAAGAGATTATATCAACACAATTTTTATGCACAGATTTGGTTTTGCAGGAAAAATGAACAGGTGTAGTGCAGATTTTCGCCCACTCTGTAGATTGTATTCTGAAATACGAATTTGGACTTTGAGCGATATTATATCTTTGAGAACTATCGTTTACATACTAAATTTCGTCAGAATTTGGCCAATTCATCATAAGCACGTGCGCTGATATAATTTCTCGTTGCAGCGGGACAATTTGGCGCCGTTTCGTGCGATCTTGTCTCCTTTCGAAACCTGTGAACTGCATGCCGTTCATAGTCCAAAAGATATCACACTCCGAGCACGGCATGGCCGCGTGGTAAACAGACAAGGGTCAGCAACCCACTAGCAATCCAAACTGCTGGAATTATGCAATTATGCATCCTTCGTATAAAGTTCCGGTTATAACCCGCATACATAAGCAGAAGGAAATCTTGTATTTCTTAAAAAAATTTTCTTCAAGGTGCGTCACAGGAGAGCCAAATCCTAGCAATTCCTACCCATAGAACATCCCACTATTCATCCTCTTTTACTGTCTCAGTCCCCCGTGAATGGAATTCTCTACCTCAGAAGATAAGGGGCTGCCAGACAATAACCACTTTCAAGAAAAGGCTAAACGATTTCTTACGGGCGCAGTCAAATTGAAGTTATAATTGTGATCGAGTTTAATAATTTAATTTAATTTAGGTATGACTATCATTACTATTCCTTTTATTATTATTATTATTATTATTATTATTATTATTATTATTATTATTATTATTATTATTACATAATTATTTTATTGGTGTTGTGAAGATGAAAAGAATTGTCATTGTATTATATTAATTATGTATTATATTGTCTTGTATTGTAGTATTGTATTGCTTTGAATTGTATTGCTTTGAATTGTATTGTATTAATTATGTTATATTCATAGGATTGTAGTAATTTTCTATCATACTGGTTGAGTGGAAGAGAAGCCGAATGGCCTTAATTCTGCCAGTTAAAATAAACCATTATTGTTATTATTATTATTATTATTATTATTATTATTATTATTATTATTATTATTATTATTATTATTATGCCACAGTGACCATGCTGACTACTTACCAACGAGTGCCTGTACATACAAGTCCAGGAAATAATAATAATAATAATAATAATAATAATAATAATAATAATAATAATAATAATAATAATAATAATATATTTATTCTGGCGAAGTTAAGGCCATCAGGACTTCTTTCCACTTAGTCAGAAACAAAAGAAGCTGATACAATTTTACTAATATTTAAATAACACTAATAAAAAATTTATACAGTCATACAAGCACAAGTTGAGTAAATTAATGCAAACATACTAAATAATAATTACAAAAAATATAAGAATCGAAGTTACATTCAATGAATATGCAAGCGGTGAGTGAACCAATATTACAAATTACAAGAATAACAAATTCAAAGTAAATTATAACTATACAACACTGAGGAAAATTACATATATATATATATATATATATATATATATATATATATATACACACACACATACACACCAAGGATAATTAATCATGAATACTGGTCACGTGTTTAAACAATGTACTTTTAAATTGCAATATCGTTCGACAGTTCCTGAGGGAGCTGGGTAGGGAGTTCCAGAAACGAATTGCTGATACTGTGAAAGAAGAAGAATAGTGAGCTGTTTTATGGCAAGGTATAGATAATAAAGTATCATTTTTTAGAACGTGTACCCAGGCTGTGATAAGAGGACAAGAAATTAAAACGCACCGAGAGATAATTAGGCGAAGAAGTATTGATGATGCGATATAGGAAAATTAGTGAATGGATATATCTTCGGTTCTGTAATCTTGCCCATTGGAGCGCTTCAAGGGAAGGTGTAATGTGGTCGTATTTGCGGATGTTGCAAATGAAACGTATGCAGGCATTATGAACGCGCTGCAATCTTTGGGCTAAGTTAGAATTTAAATCTGTTAGTACAATGTCGCAATAGTCAAAATGTGGCAGCACCAATGTTTGTATGAGCATTCTTTTTAATTGAAAGGGTAGACAATTTTTCAGGCGATTTAATGAATGAAGGACGGAGAAGACGGTCTTGCATGTGTGTGTGACTTGGACATTCCACTTGAGACTCTCGTCCATGTTTTTTTATTTTAGTAGGTTATTTTACGACGCTTTATCAACATCTCAGGTTATTTAGCGTCTGAATGAGATGAAGGTGATAATGCCGGTGAAATGAGTCCGGGGTCCAACACCGAAAGTTATACAGCATTTGCTCATTTTGGGTTGAGCGAAAACCCCGGAAAAATCTCAACAAGATAACTTGCCCCAAACCGGGAATCGAACCCGGGCCACCTGGTTTCGCGGCTAGACGCGCTAACCGTTACTCCACAGGTGTGGACTCGTCCATGTACACACCTAGATATTTAACAAAGGGACTGAATGGTAGAGCGTAGGTAGTCTAGTTTTCTGTTTTCATTAGATTTAACTCGTATTATTATACTTGTTGTGTATAAAAACAATGGTATCACATCGATGTTATCGTAACCGCACGTCCTGGTATGGACCTTGGGAACAAGGAAGTCAGGCTGCGATCCTACCGGCAGTTTTAGAATCGTGCGGAATCAAGTTTTGCTGACGAATTCCGCTGCTTCTAGGTCTCCTATAATAATAGGGCAACCATTATAACGCAGTTAGATTTGTTGGCTTTCGTGATCAATCGTGGAAGTGAAAGTATCGTCGTCCTTTGAGCTTTTAGGCTTTCACGGTTACTGTATTCAGAATTGAATCGGTTTTCGAGAAACTCCTTAACTTATGTCACGAAGAAATACAAAGTTTTGGGGAAATACAAAGAACTGTTGCATGAGTTTAGAATTGGAAAATTTGAAATGGAAAATGTTGGTAAAAACATAAGGAATATTTCTGTATGCAAAAGAATGTTTTTAAAATAGAATATGACTTAATATTCAAGTGTGAAAATGTTTGACTTATGGAGTTTCTCATAATCTGGTAAAGATTTAACAGTCTGAAAATGTTTAAACTGCGATTATAGGAGTAGCCTATACTGTTTTCGCTGTAAGAAAAATCCTAATCGCTCATGCCGGAGCATCAGTTGATCTAGCTATCTTCTCATTACACCTAGCAGGTGTATCTTCAATTCTAGGGGCTGTTAATTTTATCTCCACAAGAATTAATATAAAACCAATTAATATAAAGCCAGAACGAATTCCATTATTTGTATGATCCGTAGCCATTACAGCCCTATTATTATTATTATTATTATTATTATTATTATTATTATTATTATTATTATTATTATTATTATTATTATTATCACAAGGACGTTGCTGTCATATCCGTGATTGGCTCCAAGACGAAACACTCACATGACGCAGGAGAATATAGTTCGTATTTGGAAACCATAATCTTGTATTATTTGAAAATAAAAAATTGAATTCTACTTGTTAATACGATGAAACATATAACTTCAGTCATATGTAAACGCTATGTAAAAGAAAAGCTACTTTTATATTTTGTTATGTACTATGAACGCGGATGAATACGAACAGTACTGAAGTATGGCTTCTGCATCCTCGGTGTGTGGTTATTAAACATAAGAGTTTTAATTACAATACAGTAAAACGCCGATAAGACGCTGTTCAAGGGACCGCGTGTAAACCGCGTATTAACCGGGACCGCGTATTAGAAGGGTATGCTAATTTTGACTTATATACAGTATCTATTGGCATTTTTCTTTATTGAAATACAAGATTCATGAAAGGTAATACAGTATTACTCCATTATGTAATTACAGTACTGTACGTCAAATACATTTACAATATGTACTGTACCGGTACTCAATTCTTTCGGAAAAAAAGTCATTTATAGTTGTTTGCCGTGTGCGTGTACTCCAAGCCCTCATGTTTACCACACTTCAGTTTCTGCAATTATATCCTCCTGACGACGTCGCAACTGTAGTGATTGAGTCGCGATTTTTCATTATCGTTCTTAATATCGATGAT
Organism: Periplaneta americana; assembly: GCA_025594305.2. Classification (NCBI taxonomy): domain Eukaryota; kingdom Metazoa; phylum Arthropoda; class Insecta; order Blattodea; family Blattidae; genus Periplaneta; species Periplaneta americana. The sequence continues at coordinate 127,598,925 of JAJSOF020000015.1, read as the reverse complement.
GGGATTCCTAATGAATCAGGGAGTTTCTGAGTAACGGTCTTACTAATAAACCGTGTATAGTTTTTATACGAGACTTATGCAGAGATGAGACAGAAAACGTTACTAATAAACCATGCAGAAGCGATGGACGTATAAACAGCCTGTAACTATACAATGGGAATTGCTTTGCAGTAGTTATATACACGAAATCCCTTGTTTTAGCGATGTATATAGAAAAAATGGCCGCCCCTCTAACAGCTGTTCGTATCGACTGTCATTTTTTGATGATGGTTGCCTAGTAACCACAGAAGAACAAACCAAAGAGCACAGAATAATTAGAATAATATTGCTGTAGCTTGTACTCTTTGACCAAAATATAGTATGGTAATGGATTAGAGTCAGTTGTACTATCGATACTTAACACGCCACACTAGAGCGCTCTACCGGATGCAATAGAGAACCTCAGATATTCTATTATCTTTCGTAACGAAGTAATGACGAAACTATGACGTAGCTGTGCAACAGTTGTACTGTTATACGCGACGTATGTAGTGATTATTAGTAAGGAATTTACACACGACTTATAAACGAGCTACTCATTATATAAGTGTAAGACAGTTAAACGTCTGTGTATAGAGTTTTTATTAGTAAGACCGTAAGAGTACTGTTCTCATCGTACTTTGGTAAGATTTCCAATTTTTCCGACACAGAAAGCGCTTTTTGTTTAACACTCATTGTCATTGTAATCACATTCACAGACACTTCAATACACTAAAGGACAACAAACTGGGCAGCAAAAATTTCCAGAATTTTATTACGGCCAAGTGAGGAATGCTGTTTGAGAGAGAAGGTTAGCAAGAGGGTGAGGTATACTAAGGTAAAGCGCCCAAGTAAAGAGTCGAATAAGAGGGCGTAACAAGAGGGTGAGGTACAGATGCCACAAACTAGCAAGCTGCTCGTTCGCGCAGGCGCATAGAGCACATCTTCCCTACCACTGTCCACCTACTGCTGTGCACTGTGGACTATTATGATGAATAGTACATCATCGGGCAAAGTTCTCCATAGCTAAACGCTATAATCTACGGTATAATTTGGGCACATATAACTAGAATAATGATGGAACATTTAGGTCAGTTATATATTATACTAATGAATATACCTTTGCAATTAGAAAATAAATCATTAACAACAATAACATTAAACGAGTTATCTATTACAACACTGCTCATATATTATAGGGAGGATGCAACTTGAATACATTGCCAGGAAGTCAACTTTTCAGATAATATGACTATATATGGGTATCGGAGCGTAGATGGGCCCCCTTCTTTAGCTGCACTACCTCTCCTCTCCAGGCAGCTTCCTAGCTTGAGTTATCTGTATACTAAGGTATGAAGTATGTAGGTTTAAATGTGCAGGTAAAGGGTCGAATACCAATACTTTTCAGGTTAATGGCATCAGTGAGTTCGGTCACCAAGATGTTTCAGTGCTGTTACAGTACATTGCTGAAAATTACATCGAAAATATTCCACAAAAACAGCGTATTATGCGGGACTTGAGCGCAACAAACGGGGTATTTTATAAAGGCGTTATATATGAAATGTGCAGGGACCGGACAAAAAAGCGTATTACACGGGATAGCGTAATAAGTGGGCTCGTCTTATCGAGGTTTTACTGTAATTATAAAGTAAATGTTTCCTAAGCAAACGGATGCACAGTAGTGAGGTTAGGTCTACTTGACGAGTAACGGGAAATGTTTAACATGAAACAGAATGTACAACAGTAGGCGGGAACACGTACTGAGAATCTATGGCGCCAAACAGCGGCCAATGAAGCCTCACTTCAGTCACGTGCTATTATTTACATTAGGATTTTTCTTACAGCGAAAAGATTATACATGTTATGCTCTTTAAGGAACAATACTGAACGAAGCTTAAAAAAATCACTATCAGCCTCCCGGCCACAAGGTTTTGCTTCATCGGGAGTGCGAACCAAAAGTGTACCATTTTTATGATCCTTCAAATAAATTATTATTATTATTATTATTATTATTATTATTATTATTATTATTATTATTATTATAAACTAGCCGTACCCGTGCGCTCCGTTGCACCCGTTAGAAATAAATATAAAGTAATTACATAATTAAAATAGGACATTTGATCCAAGGAACATTCGTGTTTGATATAAGGATAAATCGTTTATTATGTTACTTAATTTAAATTGTACTTGCATAATTAAAATGCGATCATTTTGATCCAGAGACCACTCATTTGGCAATAAAAATTATTTTAGGAAATACAGGAAACGAATGTACAGAATAGCCTATCAAGTTTTCTGTGCATAAGAAGCTATTTTAATCTTACCTGTCCTCGATTCATTCAGAAGTTACTGTAATAACATTATAGCATTATGTCCATCTAGAGAAACTACACTTTCCAATGGTGAATTAATAATTAATTATACAAATCGGTTAATTTAGCTTCTGATATTACTTCATACAAACACAGAAACATTATCTGTAGGCTATCTTTCATAGCTTTCGATTGTTGCTGTCCAAGGCCCCTTATAGACGAAGTCATTTGTTTTTTAATTCATTACACGGCCTTAGATGGCAGTTATTTTAATTTATCTCATTAAATATCAGTCCTATCAAAATTTTTCAAGGAATAAAACTTATCGGAAATTATTTTTAAAGAAACCTTTGTTATGTAACATTTTTCACAAAAATCAATAATAAGCGAGATATTTCGATTCATTTAATTCAGGCCCCCTTATAACCCCCCTTTTAAATAATGTATTTTGAATGCTGTATAGCCTAAAATCTAAGTTACAACGAACTTAATTTATATTCCAATTTTCATCGAAATCCGTTCAGCCATTATCGCGTGAAAAGGTAACAAACAGACAGACAGACAGACAGACATACAAACAACAATTTCAAAAAAGCGATTTTCGGTTTCAGGATGGTTAATTGTATTATTTTTAGAAAATCGAAAATTACCGGAAAAATTTCAGCTACAGATTTATTATTGGTATAGATTATTATTATCATAAATGTATTAAAAGAAGAGGCAGTCTTGTATCTTAAAAAAACTTTGATGTGATACTGCATGGCTTCTTGTGATGAGGGTCGGCCAACTACTACCACAATGGATCGGCTACGCTTTACGTGTGAATACTTCCATATAAATCAATGATTTGTTAGTGGCGATGCTGAAAAATGCAGCAAGGTTATAAAACTTACAGTAAATTTCTTGGACTGAACAAGAGAACTGGCAAAGTACAGCAGTGTTTGACGTGCTCCTTGCACGTTTTCACAGCTTTTGTTCCGATCAAGTAAATTTATGAGGTAAATATGCTCATAAAAATGAAATGTATTAAATGCAATATAAGTATGACAGCACAAAATTGCGGTTTATTCATAATCGCCTTAGAACTGAGGTTCTTCTTGATTATTTCTTCACGCAGATATTATTACTAAAGAATGAAGACGGAGTGTTCACACTTTACTTCAGAGTAGTAAATGTTGCAGTCTAAAATACGACTTCAACAGAAAAAGTAGTAGCAGGTCGTAAAAGATGTCCTGTACATAAATCATTTTGCAAGAATTTATGTGAGGTTATGTAGCTTACTTAAAAGAAAGATCAAAAGTGGAGAAGCAATGTCACGGTGCAACTTTCTGTCAGAAGATTGCAATGCTAAATACATAAAATACAACAAGCAGAGGTAATTTGCAATAACAGGAATTTATCAGGTGCATGTCTATACAAAGCGGAAAGTTTTCGGTAAAATATTTTAAAACTTCCGTGCACCCAGCTATCGACGCGCTTTGGAGTTCATGGTGATCCGAAAATATATTTAATATATTTACCCTGTCTATCATCGTGTGTTAGCGTCTCTTCATGACTAACTTAATGTTATCTTCGTCATTCTTTCAATTTAGAATGGCTTTCTAGGAGCTTAATGTCATCAAGTAAATAATGAATTTAATAATCGAAATCTCAGATCGATTTAAAATACTACTATAAAAGAATAATAACAATAATTGTAACTGTGATGATGATGATGATGATGATGATAATGATGATGATGATGATAACTAGGCCTATATGACAAAGACGACACTGAAACAATTATGTTTCTTAACGAGAGTTATTAGATGAATGTAGCGGAGGAAAATTTTAATAGGTGTTACTTTTATATTCATTTTACTTTCAAATTCATTTTTCCGTAACTTTATTTTTCTTGATTCAACAGCAACTTTTTATGCCAAATATTAATCATTCTGAATTACATTTTTACTGCAAATATTTATTAGGTAGCTGCATATTTCTATGCATTTATTTTGTAGGAAATTCTGCTAGAATAATTTTATTAATATATTTTTTTCATGAATTATAGAAAAATTGACATCTTCAAAAGTTGAAAACATTTTTGACAGCGAATAAATGAGATATTTCATAAAATGAATTGAATATAAATGCTTCTCTATGTCTTGAAAAAAAAAAAAAAAAAAAAAAAAAAAAGGAATCTTAAAAATTGAGATGTTCTACTAAAAAGTTGGGTTGAAAATATTTCTAAAAATATAGAAAAAAATCAAAAGACAAACACATTTGATGGAAACACTAGTAATGCCCCACTTCGATTATTGTGATTTTCTACTGACTGACCTCAATGTCAACCAGTCGCAAAAATTACAACGTGTTCATAATGCTTGTGTTCGCTTCGTCTGCGATATCCGTCGCGCTGACCACATTACCCCATCCTTCCCAACTCTAAACTGGCTACGACTTAACGAACGTAGAAATTTTCATTCTCTTGTTCTCCTTTTTCAAGTCCTTCACACTTCTACACCTACCTACCTTGCCTCCCATTTCAGTTACCTGTCATCATATCATACTCTCTTCACACGCACGCAAAATAGCCGCATACTAGCCATACCAACACATACGACATCATCGTATTCATCATCATACACAATCTCGCTCTCGCGCTTGTGGAATACCCTACCCAGTGACATCAGAGACTGTCGGAATTTAGTAGCGTTCAAAAGCAAGCTTATTAAGCATTTTCTTACTGCGTAGAGTAGGTTTAATTTGTATTTATTCAATAAAATAAATGCTTCTCTCTTCTTAACTGTTACAATAAACTGTCTAGCTTTTATTAATCAGTTAATCTTTTAGTACTTTGATTTTTATTGTATCTGTAAATTTAATATTAATTGTAATTATAATTGTAATTGTATTTCTTAATATTGTTAAATAAATAAATAAATAAAATTTAGTTGGCCTTATCTCTACCAAAAGGTTGAAAGAAAATAAATAAATAAAAGAGAAAGCAGTGAGACCCAGAAAATATTGGGCAGTAGAAATGCTGGGCGCTATATAACGAGTGTCCGCACGCGAGAGGAACAGGTCGTTGGGGTGAAGGAGGTGGGAAGAGCAGGCAGGCGCGGCTAATTGGAGGCACGCGTCGCTTCGACCACGGCTCGCGGGCCAGCAGTAGCTATTTTTACGCGCGACACACTTCCAGAAACGTGACGAAGTAAGGAGGTGCAGGCTTTCAACGCCGGGGTGTCAAGGAGGTCCCGCGCCCCAATTCCTCCACATTTAGAGGAAATTCATGGAACGGAAAAGAACACGGGAAGAAGCAAGGTCTATGAACATACGAAAATAGCAAACAAGTCATATAAACATGTGTCCTAATCTCAATATTTTAGGAGTTACACTAATTTGAAGTTGTTAGTAAAATGCCTTTTTTCTTTAGTTTTAAGGATAAAAAAATATTACAAATAGAGAATGAACTATTCAGAAGTGTCGTTTCTTTAATTCGCTAGTGTTCTGAAGCTAAAAATGTGTTGTTAATTGCTTTGTACAGATTTTGTTTTTCAATATTTAACTAAAAATGATATCATTCTTACGCATTTACCACAAATATTGTTACAAATCATACGACTTTAGAAACTTGATCTTTACATTATAGATTTATTAATTTGTCCTACAGAATAATATCTGTAGGCCCTAATATTGACAATTAATATTTGAGGAGAATTGTGGATTGAATTCGGCGTAGCTCAGTGGTCAGAGCGCTTGGTACGTAGAACCAAGGACCCGGGTTCGATCCCCGGCGCCGGAGCGAATCCTCAAATATTAATTGTCAGATTACAGATAATGTAGGACAAATTAATAAATCTATAATAACTGCAGTGCATAATACAGATTATTGTGCACTTAACTGCGGAATCTCGGCCAAACAAGTCACTCAGCTGAGTGCGATTGGACATACACGTCAACATATATGCCTAACTTGGAGTCAGGCCAAAAAGGGAAACACTGAAGGAGGAAGTTTCGATCCGGCGCTGTGGATTGAATTCGGCGTAGCTCAGTGGTCAGAGCGCTTGGTACGTAGAACGAAGGACCCGGGTTCGATCTCCGGCGCCGGAGCGAATTTTTCTCCTCAAATATTAATTGATCTTTACAATTTAATTATGCATCCTAATGTACAGTCTTGAAAATTTACACGAGTGGCGTGATTTGTAACAATTATTGTGATACTTGCGTAAGAAAATGTAATTTTGTAGTAAAAAAAAAAAAAAAAAAAGAATCTGTACGAAGCAACTATGAAATTCACAACACATTTCTAGCTTCACAATATTAGCTAATTAAAGAAATGATACTCCTGAATAGTTCATTCTTTATCTGTAATATTCTTTTACCCTTAAAACTCAAGAATAATGGTATTTTACAAACAACTTCAAATTAGTGTAATTCTGAAAATATTGAGATTAGGACAAAAGTTTATATGATTTTTTTTGGTCAGAATATCTTCGAAAATAAGCTCCGTAAGGGACGGTAAATCCCCGTGAATCACCCTGTATAACTCACACTTGAAAATCTACTTTGGAGGTCCAAGGAATATTTTTTAATTTAATAAAATTTTGGACCGACCTAATTCTATTAGAAATTGATCTAGAGTAAAACTTCTTTCGCCAAAATGATCCCCTACGTATGGAGAATGTGAAATACTAAAATTATTTATTTACCTTGAACAATTCAAAAGATATGCCACATATTATATTATAAGCACTTTAGAAAAAAATATGTATTATATGAGCCGTTCAGAGCAAAAGTGGTGTAAGTCTAAATTGGGTAATGAGGTTTAAAGTAAAAATTCTGTAAAATACAGCGCGAAGTAGCAATTAACATGTCCTTCGTGCTATCCACTGACTACTAATAGTTTAAATAAATTGAATATTAATTACTACTTTGCGCTGTATTTTACAGAATGATTACTTTAACCCTCATTACCCAGTTTTGACGTATACACCACTTCTGCTCTGAGCGGCTCATATATATTTGTATATTTTTGGAATAAAATCATTATAATCGATTGAAAGTAATAATTTTATTTTACAACATGTTTTAAACCTTAATTTGGTACCTCAATGAAGTCTTTTGCTTAATTGTAAGTCTACTTTTTGTCCGTCGGAAGGATGATAAATGTCGCAAAATGTGAAATAAGAGCAAACAGACACTGAAGATGGCGTAAGCCGTAAGGTATAGAAAGTATAGTGCGCTTATATTATAAATGCCCAAATAATTATGAAATTATTGAGATAATAGATACAAGTATATATTTTCGAAAACTAGAAAAAATGAGCTTCTAGATAAGGCAAAAACTGTATTTACCAAAATTTTGAAGAAACTGACATTCCAAGAGTCGATGTACAGTATATCTAGTGCAAAACGGCGGACAGTCTGTTCGCCCAACCAGTGTTGCCAACACATAAATTGTATGCCCGTCAATTTAACACCTGGAAATCCGTCAGAATCCGTCAAAATAAACAAAAGATCCACTCAATACATCTACAGACAAATAAAAAGCAAATTTTAACACAACTTACTTACAAATTTTGATTAAAATAATAATTCGTCAACCTTTGACTTGATTACGAGGAAATCTGAATCAGGGATTCTTCAACATGGTACGACACAGGCAAAATTGTTGAAAGAAAAAGTAAAACCCCCAAAAATTAAACAATTAAAATGACAGCAGTTAAAAATTCAAAAGACGATGTAAATCCTAAATTCCGCCAGAAAATCCGTCACCCGTCAAAGTCATTCTTTTCCGTCGCAACGTTGAAATTCCGTCAGTTTTGACGGAAGTCCAGTTGGCAACTGCCCAACATCCAGTATACCAACCACTTGGTATAGGTCTCGCAAGCACGGATTACCGACGGAAGGAATGCGAATCAAACACTGCGATAAGGAAGAGCGGGCGACAGGAAAGGTCACGAGATAACTTGAATGATATTCAAGAGTACAGTCGGAAGAGAAATGACATCGATAGAATCAGTCTTGCGTTGTGATAGTTACATTACGACTTTAGTTTGTTCCATTGCATGTGAATGCGTGTCTTGTATCGCACGGTATTATTATTTCATTCGTAAACATATGTTGCGCGTTTAATTAGCTTAGAATTTTTCTCTTGCTACGTTCTTTATTTCCACAGAGATGTCCTCATTTGTTCATCTTCTTGGAAGAGACAGTACTTCCATCGGCTCGCACCTCTCCCTCCTCGGCGTGCCTACATACACACGTCAAAACAGACAGCAACGCCACCATTGGTTTTCGGTAATCGTTTCTTGCGCGAGCTATAGTCTACAATCGTATTCCCGGAGATCTTGGGACATTCTGATGAGTAAAGCGTCTGTGACGTAGGATTCCCGCGATCATTTCCATTTCCCTGCCGTTCTAGTAACAAGTTGCTCCATATTCGTCGTGTCATCACCTCTTCGACTCCCAATAGGAACAGCCTATTTGTTTAAAGAGGTCGTTAAGTAATAATTATCCTACCTCGCCCAACACTTTCGCAACCCACATAACAATAATAGAAACATTAGACAACTCAGCGGGAACCACGGACACAAATAAATTGTTCGCTTTCTTGTCGTTTATTTCCTGCCAACGTAAACCTGTACAAATCGGAAAGCCGGGGCCGAGATACATATTTGAGAGAGAGCACAGTGGCGTGACGGGACGCGAAACCATGTCAATCGGATGTGGCAATGGTGTGATGCGATGTTGCAAAGACCCGCAGCAAAACGCCTCGCGTGACAGGAATGGTCTCATACAATGTAGAAACCAAAAGAGTTGGGGTCAATCCAAACTAGACGTCAGGTTTTTGGCACTAAAGTTCAGGTTTTAGGCTTTCGAAATATACGTAAAATGTAGTGATTATGAGGACAAAAGACTACAATTTCACAGATTGCATACTGTAGGTATATACAGGGTGGAAGTGAAATAATCTTGCAGATTGAAAGGGACGATAGGGTATACTAAAATGAATGAGTTTTAAAGTTTGTATGTAGGCCTATTAATGACCGCCGTATTTTTATATATTATTTTAATTTACCGAAGTACATATGATATTTCCATGCTGATATTCTGCGTCATCGTACGATGAAAGAGTAGTGGAACGGGGAAAAATTCTTTCCGGCACCGGGATTTGAACCCGGGTTTTCAGCTCTACGTGCTGATGCTTTATCCACTAAGCCACACCGGATTCCTATCCCGATGCCGGATCGAATCCTCTCAGTTCAAGTTCCACCTCTTGGGTTCCCTCTAGTGGCCTGCCCTCTGCACTACGTCATAGATGTCTACGAACGTAGGACAATGTCCACATATGTGCGGAGGTGCACTCGTTATGAGTGACTGATTGGCCGGGATCCATATCATATATATTATTTTAATGTACCGAAGTACATATGATATTTCCCGGTGTCGGAGAGAATTTTTCTCCGTTCCACTACTCTTTCATCGTACGATGACGCAGAATATCAGCATGGAAATATCATATGTACTTCGGTACATTAAAATAATATGTATGATATGCGTAAATCATCTAGTGATTTAAGACGGCGCTTCTTCCGTCGGATCCCGGCCAATCAGTCACTCATAACGAGTGCACCTCCGCACATATGTGGACATTGTCCTACGTTCGTAGACATCTATGACGTAGTGCAGAGGGCAGGCCACTAGAGGGAACCCAGGAGGTGGAACTTGAACTGAGAGGATTCGATCTGGCATCGGGATAGGAATCCGGTGTGGCTTAGTGGATAAAGCATCAGCACGTAGAGCTGAAAACCCGGGTTCAAATCCCGGTGCCGGAGAGAATTTTTCTCCGTTCCACTACTCTTTCATCGTACGATGCCGTATTTTTAATCAATTTTTCACCCGTCCCTTCCTTGTGGTGCTGAAGTTTCTTTCTTTCTTTCTTTCTTTCTTTCTTTCTTTCTTTCTTTCTTTTTTTCTTTCTTTCTTTCAGTTTAACCTCTCCCTTCTAGGTACATTTACACGACCCACGCCACCCGGGCGTGCTGAAGTTTAGGAGGCAAAAAACGAAAAGGGAAATTCAAATCCTCGCTCTTCGTTTCAGAAGACCGCCACAAAGAAACATGACGGAAATTGCTGACACAGACTATGAATATGGTGAAAAAGTTACACATTTTCTGCGTTCCGTAGTTGATAATGGTGGTGTCTTAATAAATAAAGATTTAAATCAGTTAACGGCAAATACGATAGATGTACGAAAAAAAAAAATCATCCATCAAGCTCGACAACTATCATACTCACACTAAACAACACAAGCATCGAATCGACTACTTTACTCGTGAACTATTGCTCAGAGACCGCCTCATTGGCCAAGGATTACCATTCATTGTGAATACATGGTACGTGTGAATTAAATCAATTAAATTATCATATTCATCTATTTTCATTAATCCTTTTGGAATATGAGGTTTTCTTGCTTGGTGTGTCGAATGATATTTTATGCTCGACCATGCCGAAATGTAGTAATTATACACCTGGTACCAGTCCTTTAATGCATGTCATTAAAGTACACCTACTCATTAAAGTACAGGTGTTCAGCCAATGACAAGTCAGCTTTGTACCGTTATAAAACCGCAAGTATCGATTATTCTCGGATATGCAATCGAAAGAGAATTAGCGAAAAGTCACGGAGGCTGGAAATCCAATACTGTCGCAGAAGGTTATGTTCTGTTACTATAATAATTAGCGTTAATTGTAAATAATATTCAAATAAATTCATTTGTCATCTCGTTTTTCAATGTCTAATTTAATTTCAATGTTATATCAAAGTTAATATTTAGTTTACTCTGTAGGTTCTTATAGGCTATCAAGGTCAATGTGGACATCTGTTCCTCGGAAAAAATCAATACTTTCGCGTCTACGCACATCTCACAATTTACGAGGTATTGCTCAAGGTCAGTTAGATACAAATAAAATTAATAATTTCAAGTTAGAAATTGGTCGATAAACATCCATACTCGCTTCTTAATTATTATCATTATAGGCTCGTTGCATAATGTACTAATTTCTGTCTCTCTTTCCGTTATTTAACGCCCTTGAAATCAGACGTGTCGAAGATTCCTGTTGCTTCCGCAACTTGTTCTTGTACTTTCTGAGTGTTATGAATGTTTGGGAACACGATTCGACACAATTCATACCTATTTTTCGCCTCTCGCTTCATTAAGTCATAAATATTAGCAATAATTTCTTGGTCCTGGCTATGCAATGTTTTTAAATTTCGCTTGCGGCACGCTACAAATTATCCACTCGGACTGTACTGTGGTCCATTTGTATGTTTCATAACAATGATATGAGCGGAGTGAAGCGTTATCGCCAACTCATTCATAAGACAACAAATAGCTCGTCGACTGACACTGTCAGCAAGGTCATTCGCCTGAATCGGTGGTTCCAGCTGTAATACAGATGTAAGAGGTCAATCAACTCAGGTCTGTCTTCCTAAATTAGGTGAGCTTAGTTAGCGAATAAGAGGGTGTTAAAAATTTGGAATTTTTTTTTCTGAGAAAACTATTACCTTTCCACCAATATGATATTACACTTTTTTGTTACATATAAAATGAGTTATTCGCTCTGAAAATCTGCAGAGTTAGTTAACTTCCGCCCTGTATATGCTGCCTCAGAAGCACCGTCCACAGATTCAAATAGGCAACCCAAATCACGCCATCAGGGATGGGTAAACATGCTGGTGTAACAAATTTTAATACTTAAAAGAAAATAAACCTTAATTCAATATAACTTTCTTCACTCCTGATGCGCCTTTAAAATACAACATGTCACGTTATCTATGAGAGTATGCTGCAGTATACCTTGAATAAATACACCGCATTTCTGGGACATGCTATATAAGACTGTTCAAAAGTAGTTTCAAAGTGAATATATTCGATTGTCAGAGTAAACACTGGTTTATGATAGCTGAAGTTACTAACATAATTTTTACAAATAATGTTTTATAGATTTCTTAAACACACAACATCTTTACAAGAATTTCCAAGAGTCATGGCAACAGAGAGACCAGACACAACGTCGATATTGCAAATACTTCGTTGCCATCATGAAAGATGTCTAAATTTAACGCCGGGTTTGAAAACTCTGGGATGACCGTAATAGACTAAAAGGAAAGACAACTGTTCGCGTGTTCGACGGCGCAAGTCACTGCATCTTTCTTCAGCTGTTGAAATCGTTTAACTGTCTCAGTGCTGGTGGTTTTGAGCTTGATCGATTCCTTTTGACCTGCTCTTACCTCTTGAAATGTTCACCATTTTTTATTTGTTGCGTTTATAAGCGGTAATGCGTGGCATCTGCAAAATGTATATTTCTTCGTGAAACATTATATAAAATTAATTTCGCGTTGAATAAAGTAACTTCTCGCTTTATTATGTAGATAGATCTCTTTGAGCGCTTTACAACGACACCAAACACGAATGTGTTAGTTTAACTGGATTCCGAGATAAACTGAGTGAAATGTTGTTTCGTGGCAGAATTATTATATCATTTTCGGGCGCAGGCCGGAGGGGGGTGAAGGATGAAGTGCGCGCGACTTCGTTGCTCATTATGGCAATGGGACTCCTTGCTTCCTTGCTCTATAATAATATATTATCATCGTTGTGAGTCTATTACTTTAAAAATTATAGCGGTATTGTATTGTATTTATTAACATTCCATGGTATTCATACATTGCTTCACAGCTAGAATATGGAACAAGTAAAAAAACTTAATACTACTATAAAGTCTTAATTTATAGTCACAATCTAGTTGAAATATACGGTATACAGAAGAGGTTTACAATGTAGTCTACTAGTACAACACAAAGGTTTAGTATTAATTTCAAATCTTTGAAAACCACCCCTACCCAGTGGCCAAATATTTAAAAATCACCTCTACCCAGTGGCCAAAACTTTAAAAACCATCTTTACCCAGTGGTAAAATCTTTGAAAACCACCCCTACCCAGTGACCAAATCTTTAAAAACCATAATTATTCAGTGGTCAAATCTTTAAAAACCACCCCACCTAGTGGCCAAATCTTTAAAAAAACACCCTACTCAGTGGCTAAATCTTTAAAAACTACCCCTACACAGTGGCCAGATCTAAAAAAAAAAACATCCCTACCCGGTAGCCAAATCTTTAAAAACCACCTCTACCCAGTAGCCAAATCTTTACAAGGATTCCTATATTGTTAGAATTTCTGTCAACGTCATCTGATAAATTGGATGTAGAACTTCTCTGCGCAATATTAAATCAGACATTATGTTTCTCTTACAGTGCTTTTCTAAGAAGGTTTACATTGCCAGAATTTTTATAGTGCACCATGTGGTGTTCGCAGTAGCAATCCCTTGAAACGTATGTAGCATTTGTTTTACTGAAGTAGCGAGCTGAGTCAACAATGTCTGTCGATGTGTCTTGTTTTCGTTGAACGCTAGTCTGATGAAAAGCTGTATTTACTTACTCGGTTGTTAGAAAATAGAACTGCTCTTTTTCTGCAGAATTTTGTAAGAAAAACGCAATTAACGCAGTCTTTTCTAGATTATTAGCGTTAATAAATGTTTTATTTTTTAAATCTATTATCGGTTTCGGATTTTGTACCCCTGCCCTGTAATCCTCTAATTACTCGTATACACGGTGAGTAAAAAGTATGAAATACTACGCGTAGCTTTCCTACTTTTAATTTCACAAAGAAACTGTATTCAAAAGTTATAGCGGACAAAGAAAAAGGAATATCTTGAACTTTTTTTTTCCATGTATAAAGTGTGTGCCAAAGATTTTTTATGTCTGCCTATCAAGTGACGTAAAGCAGATCGAAAGTGTAAAGTGTAGTGTAAGAATGTGTTTATTTAAAGTCCAGCTGGTTTATGTTGCCACGGGAGTTCTAGAAAGCGAAGGAAATACACATTCTCGCACTTCTACGCATCGTTACCTAACTTTTGGGAAAATATCTCAGGATGTTGGGGATGGGTAAAACCTCTGGTACGCTAAATGAAGCAGTGGCGGAGCTGTCCCTGTCATGTGATTTCAAGGCTTTGCCCTTTTCTCATCACCGGTTTGAAAAATCATAAACATAAGTAAAACCACCGATATTAAATAAAAAATATAATCAGCGGTCATCAGTACAGAGCACCCTGGGGCTAGCGTCTGTTACTCGCGGAGAAGACACTGCACTATGGTGCATATTCGTAGCTGCTAGCGGGTATGCTTTCTACCTCTTCCTGTTGCACGGCGGGGCACACGCGACGGCTCCGCTTACCCTTTATCCATTTCAGCTAGTGCTGACGACCACTGATATATACCATAATGCACTTCCGAGTTCAGTATGCTTAGAATCTATTTCAAATTACTAAAATAACTCACAATGTGAACCCACCACTGATAACCACCAACTGGCTGACAAACGGCGAGGCAGCTAAAAAGAAGATATGACAACAGCGTTTAGTTCTTCAGAAAAATAGTAAACCTTAATTACTGTTTTGCATTGTGCTTCAATTGGGATGTAAGTTGGTGAGAAAACACATCATGTTGTGCAGTCCACCGTTCCATGTTTACTAAACTATGCGGAAAGCACAATTACTGGATTTGTTTGTTTGAACGCTAAAGATAGCACAAAATATGCGCACGATAACAATGAATTAATATGCATGCACGAAACAATTGAATTGCGGAACTGAACTGAAGGATAAAATTGCATTTCATCTATACTAATAATAAATCTGTAGCCGAAATTTTTCTGGTAATTTTCGATTTTCCTAAAATAATTGGTCCTAACATATATAATTAACCACCCTGAAACCGAAAATCGCATTTTTGACATTTTTGTTTGTATGTCTGTCTGTATGTTTGTTACCTTTTCACGCGATAATGGCTGAACCGATTTATATGAAAATTGGAATATAAATTAAGTTCGTTGTAACTTAGATTTTAGGCTATATGGCATTCAAAATACTCTATTTAAAAGGGGAGTTATAAGGGGGCCTGAATTAAATAAATCGAAATATCTCGCTTATTATTGATTTTTGTGAAAAATGTTACATAACAAAAGTTTCTTTAAAAATTATTTCCGATAAGTTTTATTCTTTACAAAATTTTGATAGGACTGATATTTAATGAGATAAATTAGTTTTAAAATTAAAATAACGCCATCTAAGACGGTGCAATGAATTAAGAACAAATGACTTCGTCTATAAGGGGCCTTGGACAACAACAATCGAAACAGGGGCCTTGGACATCAACAATCGAAAGCTATTAAACATAGCCTACAGAGAATGTTTCTGTGTTTGTATAAAGTAATATCAGAAGCTAAATTAACCGATTTGTATAATTAATTATTATTTCACCACTGGAAAGTGTAGTTTCTCTAGATGGACATAATGCTATAATGTTATTACAGTAACGTCTGAGTAAATCGAGGACAGGCAAGATTAAAATAGCTTCTTATGCACAGAAAATTTGATAGGCTATTTTGTACATTCGTTTTCTGTATTTCTTAAAATAATATTTATGTACACTCATTTTAATCTCAGAGAATTAACGAACGAGAGTGTATTGATTTAGTATGCAGTAATAGTGCGTTAGCTTAGCAATCCATTATTTTATAATTCAAATTTTAACTATGCTCAATTGAATCGTGTTAAAATACATAATATATATGCAATAAATGCAATGCAAAAAAAATTGGGTAATGAGCGAAGCAGATTATGTTGCGCTGTTGTAAAAGTTGTTCCCTGGATCAAACGTCCTATTTTAATTATGTAATTACTTTATATTTATTTCTAACAAGTGCAGCGGAGCGCACGGTTACGGCTAGTTAGGAATAAATTTATATTATTGTTTGATATTTGACTGCAATATTTTCCATTTTATGTGCAGTAAAAAATGGGGAGATATTTCTGCCCCACTTTGTACTTGGTCCAGTGGGAAATAAAAGAAAATTCACACGTCTGTCAGCGCAGAGATAAAAATTTCGTCCGTTCTCTTTAGGGCGGCCAGCAAATGGACAGTCTGTGACAAACTCTGCTTCCTTGATCGTGTCTGGGAGGCAGAAAACCACCAGAAGAACGTAGAGAAAGTGCGTTAATTCCAAGTTTCGGCCTTGCGCCGCGGAAATTGTCTTGTGCCACTTGTGAGCCACAACAAAGATTAGAATTCACTTAACGAGGAATGCGCAAGCCCGCACAACAAACGGCATATTACGTCATGAAATGGAAATGCTGTAATAGGTGCTCATGTTTTCTTAGTATTCCGCGACCTCTTTGATTACGAAAGCTGTAACTTGTTTCTCGCGGTTGACACTGTTGATGTGGGCTTTCAAATCACGACTTAACGAGAGATCGTATGCAGAACGATGGCCGAAAATGTTATTTGCATGGTTCTTTTTAAAATGTTAACAAAAATATTCAGAAATAAATATTAACAATTACTATAGTGGAATCCCGATTATCCGTCATCCTATTAACCGATTGTCGGATTATCCGACTGTATTTCTTTCGCTTTTTTTTTTTTTTTTTTTTTTTTTTGCTACAGAAATATATGAAGTTATGTACAGGGACATCACTTTATTTTCACTAACATTTTTAACATTAACCTGGCTATACTCGGAAACACTGTTACCCCCCTTCCATTACAGGAGTTTGGAGTTGCTAGTGCAATATGTAAACAAATCATTTTACTAGCTATAGGAGGAGAGAAAAGTAGTGTATCCATTTATGTTACAGGGAAATATAGTATTACGATTTTCAGTTTGGTCATTACTTTACAGTATTTTATCAAAAAACGTAGGATAGTAACAATTGTTTTTTTCACAAACTCAAGTGTATAGCCGGTTATATACATTATGTAATGTCTACTTTATTCAGCATGTTACTAACCTAATTTATTCCTGAGAATTTTGTGAGCACTTCCGTAAGAAACTTCAATTTCTACAGCTAACTTCTTGCTAATTACGACCTCGCAGCATCCTCTGTCACCTTTGTTGGCCATCTTACACTTTTCTTACTTTCTGTACACTGTGTTGCTCTAAATTTGTCTACCAGATTAATGACATTTCTACGAAAATATTCCGTAATGATATAATCAGGAAAATGTGAAAAAAAAAAAAAAAAAACAAGAAAAACTGTTGTTCACATTCGGTTACATTGTAATTCCAGTTTCCATCATCGTCCTTCATACCTACAAATAGTAAAACAAAACTCTTGTTTAAATAATGTTGTTGGGCACCGGTCCCGTACCATATTATAGGGTACCGTACTTTCGGTAACTCTAATCTTCACTTGTGCTCAGTCCACACAGATAAATTCAGTTATGCTACACACCATACCTGTGTGAAAATAAACTTCAATAATATCAGCTCTTTCTTCTATAGAAAACGCAACATATTTCTGAAACACACTGTACTTTGTACTGTTTACTTCACTGCTAGCAACAGCGGCCGTAAGTTTGTGTGACTGACGTTGGCAAGGACATTAGTGAAAGGGGTGGGAGTCAAGTACATGTAGAAACGCAGGTAGGCCCTACAATAAAAATTGAAGTAAAAATAAAATAATGTCCCTGTACATTATATTAGCACGTTATTTTTTTCGAAAGAGATTTATTATAAGTCTTTGCCCTTACACAGTATGGTCTATTGTTCAACTTCTATATAAAATGTCTTCCACGGGTATCAAAAGAAATCGTGTTGTACTAAGTATCAAAAAATGCAAACAGAGTGGTTTGTGGAACGAGAAACTGTGACTTATCTCAGAATATGGGATTGGAATCACAACTGTATGCAACTTAATAAAAATCAAGGATAAAGTGAATAAAATGCCGATACCTACTTAAATCTACAACATGAGATGTCCACTCTTCCTATCTTCCAACAGAACAGCCATTATAAGGAGTTTTCTTGCAACTTAACAACTCGTTGTTAACAATCAGACTTAAATCAGCGAAGTTCTGATCCACTAACTAGCGTATTCAATAAAAAACCATAGAGGAACTTACGAGATTGTAAGCATTATTAATTAAATTTACGAAAATCTTTTATGGTACGGATTATCCGATTTCTTCGATTAACCGTTCAGTCCATCCCCTTCATTACCACGGATAATAGAGGTTCTACTGTAATTCCATCAGAATTACGAATAAAAAATAAGTTTCTTTTAATAAAAAAATTTCATTTAAGTTTATAAAACTCAACATAAAGGCCCATTGGGATCAATTTTCTTCCTAAAACGGCGCTTATAGCAACCACGGAATATGGTATTAAAATTCGGAAAGACTCTGCCATATAAAGTAGGACACAGACTGAGCTGTATCTGTAATTTAACGACACTGTATCAATTGCGAGGCTATCTAGCGCCAGTGGGAATTATATTTTAGCGATGTGAGGTCGAGGATTCGCCATGGATTATGAGACATTTGCCAAACAGTTCGAGGAAACCTCGGGGAAAAATTCCCGACCAAATAATCAGCGCAAGCGGGGTTCGAACCCATGCCCGAGCGCAGCTTCTTACCAATCAACTATGTCAGTGGCTACTCGGATAGTTATCCACACGAAATATAATCTTATAGTAAAAAATTGCTGGAGTTTTTACTTGAAGAATTAAGACAAATGGCGATATATACTCAAAATTAGTTTCATTTTTTTTTTTTCAAAAATATTTTTGTTACATAATAAAAACTGAAAAACTGAAACGGTGTAGGCAGTATTTCATTTCAGAGACTACACAGGGTGAAACGTAAGTAATATAATTATTTATTCTTTGAAATAGCTGTTTCAATCAAAAAGGTTTAATACAAGTTTGCTCGTTTTTCCTCCCTTTTCGAGATAAATTATTTTATATATAACATTTCATAGCGTGTTTTGGGAAAGTCATTGATTTAATTCCCAATATGCTTAGTCAATTTAAGAGAACAGTGCGTTACAGTAATAAATTGTTGAAAGAATTTTAGTTTTGTCCTTTAAATGTGCAGAAATTTGATCCGAACTAATGTAACATTATAAATATTATTTAATTATATTACAGTCAAATGACTTATCATACAAATGTATTTAAAAACGATAACTCATTTTATTCATTTCATTTAGTGTTCTGCCCAAAGGCAGGTCTTTCGCTGCAAACCCAGCATTCTCCAAACTTTCCTGCTTTCTGCCTCTCTTTTCGTTTCCTCATATAATCCATATATCTTAATGTCTATCATCTTATATCTTCTTCTACCTCAAACTCTTCTCCCGTTCACCATTCCTTTCAGTGCATCCTTCAGTAGGCAGTTTCTTCTCAGCCAGTGACCCAATCTATTTCTTTTCATCTTCCTGATCAGTTTCAGCATCATTCTTTCTTCAGCCACTCTTTCCAACACAGCTTCACTTCTTATTCTGTCTGTCCACTTTACACGTTCCATTCTTCTCCATACCCACATTTCAAATGCTTCTAGTCGTTTCTCTTTACTTCGTCGTAATGTCCATGTTCCTGCCCCACACAATGCCATATTCCATACAAAACACTTCACTAGACCCTTCCTTAATTCTTTTTTCCATATGTTCGCAGAAGATGCTCCTTTTTCTATTAAAAGCTTCCTTGGTCATTGCTCTCCTCCTTTTGACTTCCTGGCAGCAGCTCATGTTACTGCTTATAGTACATCCCAAGTATTTGAAGCTGTTCA
This sequence comes from Periplaneta americana, assembly GCA_025594305.2. NCBI lineage: Eukaryota > Metazoa > Arthropoda > Insecta > Blattodea > Blattidae > Periplaneta > Periplaneta americana. The sequence continues at coordinate 127,578,924 of JAJSOF020000015.1, read as the reverse complement.
CTTGCTCTACAGCTTAATTTAGAATTCTCAAGTTTATCTTCTGTGTTTTTCTTCTAATAACCATGCTCTTCGTCTTATTTGCATTTATCTTCATCCCATACTGCTCACAGCTGTCATTTAGCTCCAGTAGCATATCTGTGGTCTTTAATATTATCTAACAAGCTGTCTTTTCGGTGATGGGTTGTTGCTCGCCCAACAACGCCTTATCGGCTGTCCACGACTGCTACCCTCCATATCTGGAGGCCATCTCCTCTATCCGCAACCTGAGGACGCGCCAGTCCGTGGTGATAGGGAGGGAGGTGGGATATGATATCAGGATAACAGCCAGTAAGTAAGTAAGCATATCCTTTAGTATTATCTCTCTTCTGCTAACAACGCCATATCATCAGCAAATCTTATGCACTTTATTCTTCTTCCTCCTACTAGATAAGTCATTTGACTGTAATGTAGTTAAACGATATTGATATTAGTAACGACTTATCTGAAATTTTCGTAATGATTTGTAATTTTTATTAAACTTTTTGATTGAAATATCTCAAAGAATAGCCCCCTGAAATTAATTACATTACTTACGTTTGTTGACGTCGTACAAAATTTTGTCCAATATTCTTTTGAGAAGATTAACTCCATATGTAGATGAAATTATTGGGGATCATCAATGTGGTTTTAGGCGTAATAGATCAACTATTGACCAGATATTTTGTATTCGACAGATAATGGAGAAAAAATGGGAGTATAAGGGTACAGTGCATCAGTTATTCATAGATTTCAAAAAGGCATATGACTCGGTTAAGAGAGACGTTTTATATGATATTCTTATTGAATTTGGTATTCCCAAGAAACTAGTTCGATTAATTAAAATGTGTCTCAGTGAAACGTAAAGCAGAGTTCGTATAGGTCAGTTTCTGTCAGATGCGTTTTCAATTCACTGTGGGCTAAAGCAAAGAGATGCACTATCACCTTTACTCTTTGCTCTAGAGTATGCCATTAGGAAAGTCCAGGATAACAGAGACGGTTCGGAATTGAACGGGTTACATCAGCTGCTTGTCTATGCGGATGACGTGAATATGTTAGGACAAAATCCACAAACGATTAGGGAAAACACGGGAATTTTACTGGAAGCAAGTAAAGAGATAGGTTTGGAAGTAAATCCCGAAAAGACAAAGTATATGATTATGTCTCGTGACCAGAATATTGTACGAAATGGAAATATAAAAATTGGAAATTTATCTTTTGCAGAGGTGGAGAAGTTCAAATATCTGGGAGCAACAGTAACAAATATAAATGATACTCGGGAGGAAATTAAACACAGAATAAATATGGGAAATGCGTGTTATTATTCGGTTGAGAACCTTTTGTCATCCAGTCTGCTGTCGAAAAATCTGAAAGTTAGAATTTATAAAACAGTTATATTACCAGTTGTTCTGTATGGTTGTGAAACTTGGACTCTCACTTTCAGAGAGGAACAGAGATTAAGGGTGTTTGAGAATAAGGTGCTTAGGAAAATATTTGGGGCTAAGAGGGATGAAGATACAGGAGAATGGAGAAAGTTACACAACACAGAACTGCACGCATTGTATTCTTCACCTGACATAATTAGGAACATTAAATCCAGACGTTTGAGATGGGCAGGGCATGTAGCACGTATGGGCGAATCCAGAAATGCATATAGAGTGTTAGTTGGGAGGCCGGAGGGAAAAAGACCTTTGGGGAGGCCGAGACGTAGATGGGAGGATAATATTAAAATGGATTTGAGGGAGGTGGTATATGATGATAGAGAATGGATTAATTTTGCTCAGGATAAGGACCAATGACGGGCTTATGTGAGGGCGGCAATGAACCTCCGTGTTCCTTAAAAGTCAGTAAGTAAGTACTTACGGTTCACTCTGCATATAAATATTCCTTTATTTGAAAACCTCTTCATAGAAAAACTTCAATACTTAAAAGTAGTAATACGAATTGCTTTTAATATTAATGTATCTCGGAATCCGTTACGGAGCAAAGTAGAGACCTTTAGCTGCAGAATTAGGCCTATATCTCCTATTGGTAATTTATTCACACACACAATTTCTGTTTAATTTACATATGTGATTTAATTTGCTTTTTTCAGTTAATCCGATCAGTTGTTCAGTCCAATCCCAAAGTCTTGTCAGTTCAGCTAATCAGTCAGTTGAGTAAGACAGTCAGTCCATCAGTGAGCAAGGCGGTCACGTCTGTATTCGCGAGGAAAAACAGCAAACGGGAAACATTATGAAGAACTGAATTGTTGAGAAACACGTCTAACGTAACTTATAATGACGAAGTATGTAATACCTTCATGATTCCGATTAAAAAAAAAGTGTTCTTTCTTAGAAATGATTTCGTTGGTTTTCCTACAGGTCTTGTAATATGTCAATTAACTTTTTTGTTCGCTAGAACACCTTGAGAGAAGAAGTGAAAACTTCCTTAAAATCCCCTCTGAACACATCCCTGTCCAGTGATGCAAGAATAAATAATTGGTATAAAAGCTTAAGGGAAACTGGGACTGAGTTTTGAAACTTTTAAAGTTTTTGTTTAAGTTCTCTCAAATTCGGCGAGTTTGTTGTGTCTGTACGTTTAAATAACAGTACTAAATTTCATCAAGTTTAATTAATTAGTTCCTTAGATATTAATTTTCACGTATTTTAATAATATTAAATTATACGTAAATTCAAAACATCCCTGACGGCTTCAGAAATTGTTTTTGCTTTTAAAAATCTTCTATGAAGGACTTACATTTCATGATAAAGGAAACTGTGCATGGATTTTTAAATTTGAGAATTGGTTCACGAGATAAAAATTTTCTTACAAATCATAATTTTTGCTTGATAATTTTCTTTAATTTTTAGAAGTTAAAAATTCATATCAAGCACAACTTTGTGTATTGCAATATGCTGAGTAACTATTCTTGCAAAGTTTCATGTAAATCGGAGCAAATGGAAGCCGCTAGGAACGTTATTATTGACCAAAAACGTAGTTTTGAGAAAGCGCAATTTTTAGTGAGTGTGGCATTTTGAAAATGGTCGCCAGACTTTTAAAAGCAGTAGGCGGGGTTAAATATAGGACACAATGTTAAACAAACAAACATAAATTGAGAGAAAGACATATAAATTGAGGGAAAGAAGACAGGGGACGGACACTGGAAAGTTTTCTTTTCTCAATCGTACTGTCAGGGACTGGAATGCTTTACTTGCAGACTTACTAAAGGCTTTACCAATAACCAAAAATGTATTTAAGATAGGCTTAAATACTTTACTAATAGACGGTAGTATATTATGCATACTATTTAAAGGGTGTAATTGATGTTTTGTTATTTGAAGTGTTGTATCAGTGAAGAAGTGTGTTGTGTCAGTGAAGTGTGTTTGTGTTAGTGAAGTGTGTTTGTGTCAGTGAAGTTTTATAATTTATAGTGGTAGAAAAAAGTATTTGAACAATGAAATGTTTTTGAAATGTTAGTGAAATCAGGATAGTATCAGTGAAATGTATCGTAGTTTCAGTACAATGAGTGAGTTGACAGCGAAATGAGTGTAGTGCTGAAAGATACTTGTCCATGTACGAACATATCATACTTGTGGGTTTTAGTCCGAACTTAGGGTTAAGATACAAATTAGATTTACGCTATAACGAGATGATATTTGGCGAGATGAGGCTGAGGATTCGCCATAGATTACCTGACTACATCTACCGCTTATGTACAGTTTATTAGTAATATTTTTTGCATGTCTCGTACAAGAATTATTAATACACAGTTTAGAAGAGTTTATTTGGATGCATATTAAGTTATGTGATTTATGTATGTATTTTGAATAATAGGGTAAACTAGGGTCTGTTGGACAGTCGGGCATGTTGGACACTCCGTACTTTAACGTGTTACCACGCCACTTGTAGGCACCACATTCTGCTAGAAGTCAATGACGGAAGTAGCCCCACTCGTGCCTACTTCCGTCATTGACTTCTAGCTGAATGTGGTGCCTACAAGTGGCGTGGTAACACGTTAAAGTACAGGGTGTCCAACATGCCCGGCTGTCCAACAGACCCTAGTTTACCCTAGTTCACAAAAATGAACTATAGCCTAGAGGGTAATATCATTTATAATATGATGAAGGAACTGAATTATTATGAAACGCTTCAAACGTGCAATAAGAAAGTACGTGTCCTTTCCGTGACACCAATTCCTTATATTCTCAAACCAGTGAAAATCAGAATCTTCTAGATTCCATGGTAATGCTGACCTTCTGGTTAATAGTCTTCACGCTGTGACATATCATTTTTAGTGATTACAGATTATTTTAATGACGACTTGTAAAATCTTGTGATATCTCTTTCAAGCAAATAAATATGCTTGTCTATCAAAAGAGAAATGAATATTTATTAGTGAGTCGTTTAATAACGGGGTTCGCATTTAACTTAAACGAGTTTATAACGATAAGATTGTCAACAAGCAGCCACTTGACCTAATGCTTGCTTGCACAGAGGAAAAGAAACTCATCGTTAGACGTCGGATTGTATGGAAAGGCATATTTTGTTTGTTTTTACATGAGATACAGCATGAAAATTAGAACCTAAGTACTTTTCACATTGTTCTATTTTTGTATGTAAAGTTTTATAGAGCATATAGAAGCGGTTCCGAACAATTCGTCACAGAAAATTGGTCACAGAGACAATTCGTCACATAAAATTGGTCACAGAGACAATGCGTAACGTTCAATTCGTCACAGATAATTAGACATAATTCGACACATAGGTACAAAAATTAAATCATGATTGCGTGAATAAATGAATATTATGTCAATTTAAATTGGTTTCAAGATCTGTAAATTTCAATTGGTTTCAAAAATGTCCTGCCAGGTTGTGGCCTTTACTTCTTAGGTAACAGAGGATGAAGATTTCCGATTTCATCCATTATAGTTCCAAATTAGTTTCAGGCTGCTGGCTTGATGTAGACCTACTGATAACCATAGAAATTAATTATTCGTTGTTATACATTGTTTGAAAAACAAATAATTTTTTGAGCTGTAAAGATGCCTGTACACAACGACCAACATTTCAATACAACATACATATTTATGTAGGATATTTTCTTGGCGCCAATATTACCGAATTATTCCTGTGACCAATATTAGCATGTGACCAGTTGCACACTGTTACCAATTTCAATTACATGATGAATTGTCTCCGTGATCAATTTTTTGTGACAAATTCTCCCCAACCCACATAGAAGGTGAGACATTTCAGCGAACTATTCTCAAAGCGTGATAAAACTTCATGCACTGAATCAAATACGTATTTAAACAATCTAATAACTTAGTTATAATTTTGGATTTTGCGCTATACTGGAGAATTACCACGATAGCTTTGAACCGTGCCGTTACGTTTACCACCAAATTTAACTACATACGCAATGTTGCCAACATAAGAATATGATTTTGGTCTGCGGTGTCGTTAGAAGGAGAAATTTGTTTCTTTTTCTCTCTACCTCCTTCGTTCTGAACATTACTGAAAGATAGCACCACTGTTACTCTCATCTATTGCAATGAATTTTCCCTGGACCACCAATTTGTTTGGACGACATTTCTACGTAGAAGATTAAGACAGATCTTACAAGCGATTTCCAGTTACTAACAGTATGGTCATCAAAATTAGTGTCCATTTTATCTCGAACTAAAATCTCTCTCGCATTTTCTTTTGTTTCATCACGGCCAAACGGATTTATCTCTTCGGTATCGATGTTTCTAGTCGGCCATGGCCTTTATGAGAGTTTTTGTTTCGTAATATTGATAGACGGTAATATAATTAAAGCGGTGAATAATTTCATGGCCCCTAAAAGTTTTTTTTTTTTTTTCGTAAAAGGCTAGGCATTTTCTCCAGGCCACAAATAAAACTGCAACGCGGTCATAATAATTATGTACTTAATGCTTTGGTGAACATTAACAGGAAATTTATTTTCAGTTATTTAAATGATATTCCGTTAACCACACCTTTTTCCTCTTTATTTCGTTGCCATAACCTACTTTAAGATCTTACTACATAAGCATTTTCTTTTAGTGCATTCAAAACATCGTCGTTGTACTGCATAAATCTTGCACTTGACTAATAGAGTGATTTATTTAAGAATATAGTCGCGAATTTTACTGCCACCATTTTGATTGTCTTCTGTTTGACACGGCTCGGTACGGCCCGGTGACTATTGGCCAGCGAGTAACGTCGACTATCGGCATTGCTCTGCCGTGGGTATTATCCAGTTGTTCCGGATTTTGTTTATTCACACGATTCAAGTTGTTATTTTTTAAATCACGTTCTTCCGGTGACCAACTTCTTCTTCTTCTTCTTCTTCTTCTTCTTCTTCTTCTTCTTCTTCTTCTTCTTCTTCTTCTTCGTCTTCTTCCACTTCTTCTTCTTCTTCCACTTCTTCTTCTTCCACTTCTTCTTTTTTCACTCTTCTTCTTCTTCCAGTGCCATTTTAAGTTTATCCTACGCTTCAGTTTGTATAAGTTATAGACTTTTCATTGCCCTGTCATCCTTGTCTTATGACTGACTAGATTTCTCGTTTCGATGTAAACTTGAAGCATGAAAGCTTAACGTGGAGTGGTCAGTGATGCCTGTGCGATTAAAGAATTTCAGTACAAAAGTTTAGTTCAATATTTCTAGGCTTTTAGTGTTCAGAGTGGAATAAAAATTTACATTATCATACAATAAATCATTCTGAATTCAGTGGTATAAAAATAAATAATTAGTTTCTTATCCAAGTGCAAAACAAAGACCCTAACTGATAACTTATTTTCCCACTTTGCTAAATGTACCTCAAACTTCAGATGCACATCAGTCTACTTGCTGCAATCTTCACTCATACTTTGTATTTTTTTATGTTATCAAGTAGTGTATATTGTAAATTATAAAAGCAAAAAGTTAATTAAATATTTCTCCTTAGCGAAACAGAAAAAATATTAAACTTTGATTAACAATTTTTCCCATTTTTTCAATGCATATAATATGCCAAACTGGTAAAAAAAAGAAAATTATATATATTATATTTTTTTTCCTCATGTTATGTGTGTGATATTCATAAACCCGTAGGTTTACTTTGTAGAACACAAGCTGCAGAAAACACTGTAAAAATTTCATGTAAATAAATTCAGTAGTTTCAGAGAAAAATGCACTTAAGTTTAAACATATCAATTTACAGAAAGCAGCATAAAAAAAGGTTTTCGTATGAATTGCATGCGTCGCCAAATTTAAAGAGGCGATTTAAAGGGTGTATCTACATAGATACCCCCATAAAGAGCAAGTTTTGTACTTTTTTTTTAAACACAAAATAAAAAATCGGATTTTTTATCCCTAATCACTACGCAGTCCCCTTGAAACCACAAAGTTTCGAAGTCTACATCAGTTCGGTTACGTCTACGTAACGTATTGTTAATTGTTGAATTTAATTTCATATTTTCTGGCTTTCATATCAGCGTTAAGTTTTCAGCCAAGTTGTAAATGAATCCTTACTCCTGTGCCTATTTACCGAACAGTTGCACAGAGTAAACCGTAAGTAATGTCATTAATTTCAAGGGGGGTTTTCTTTGAGATACTTCAAACAAAAATTTTATAATACCATTTTCTTTGTTTCTTCTTCCTTTTCGAGATAAAAATTGGTTTATATGAAATATTTCATAGTGTGTTTTGGGGAAACCATTGAGCTAATTCCCAATATGCTTGGTCAATTTAAGAGAGCAATATATTATGGTGACTATTTCGTTTATATGACGTCATTCCATTTTCGACCAATGAAGTGTAATGAAATTTTGAATTCCAACCAATCACAGTGACACTTTGCGATAACTTTTGCAGCTAGATTTATCGCTATCAATTTATCGCATGGTCGTTCTTTTGTTTAGTCGTTGTCGCCAACGGTTTCCCCGTAAATTGATGATCATGAATACATTAAGATGCAACTATACGGTTAAACATTTCTTTCAACTTTAAAGCAATGAATGCAAGATTGATATTAATATTAATAAATATATTTACACAGTGAAGACGACGTTCAAAACGGCGCTCCATGTAGATATAAAATCTTCATGCATCTAAATTTAACGTACGTTTTAAACTTGATTCTTTCAATATTCTTCCCAGATTGCATGCATACGCGATTGGAATATTGAACTGTGTAGATGCAGCCTTAGTTCCGTTACACACTACAGCGAGAATGCGTTTGTCGAGCTATAAAAAATGCTTTCCTGTAGCACGTAGTTAACGGTCGAAATAAGGCACAGCTGACACTGGTCGTGCTCACACAGGTAATCTAACCTGTAACTGTAGCCTATAAAATACATCTTCATCTTCCAATTCCATGTCCATTGTAGGCTATCTGAAAAAATTACATTCCTTCATTCAGATTAGATAACTGCGTTTTCAACAATTCTTCATTTAATTAATGTATTAATCAGGTTACTGTAATTATATTATAAAATGTTAAATTAAATCATGATTTCAGCAGATAATGAAAATGTATTTATATTATAATAATAAGAGAAAAGTGCAGTACATGTAATTAACATTGTTAAACCTGTATTTCGCTTTTCGCAATTGGCATTACTGAATAATAACATCGAATTTCTTTATTGCAGTAATCGATATTCATCTATTTCAACTTCACAATGTCTGAATAGGTTAAGTATTCGTAAATATACAATTATTAATATTTTGTGATCGAATTTTAGGGATATATTATTTACATTTTTATTTTATTCACGAAATAGTCCTAATAAATGTCACTCGAGGTCTGAGATTTATCGGCAGATCTCAGACCTCAGACCTCTCGTGACATTACTACAGACTATTTCGTTTATATGACGTTATTCCATTTTCGACCAATGAAGTGTAATGAAATTTTGAATTCCAACCAATCACAGTCAGATGCAACTACACGGTTAAACTTTTCTTTCAACTTTAAAGCAATGAATGCAAGATTGATATTTAATATTAATTACTTAATATATTTACGCAGTGAAGACCACTTTCAAAACGGCGCACCATGTAGACACAAAATCTTTATGCATCTTAATTGAACGTACCTTTTAAACTTGATTCTTTCAATATTCTTCCCAGATTGCACGGATACGCGATTGGAATATTGAACTGTGTAGATGCAGCTTTAGTTCCGTTACACACTACAGCGAGAATGTGCTTGTCGAGCTATAAAAATGCTTTCGTGTAGCACTCATTGTAAGTAACGGTCGAAACAAGGCACAGCTGACATTGGTCCTGCTTCCACAGGTAGGCCTAACGTAACCTATAAAATTGTAGCCTATAACATTTGTATTGAAATTAAACAATTAATAGACGTTCAAAATTATGTAACATCACTGCATATCAAACTCAAAGACCTTGCATAGCAATAATGTCTTTGATCAAACTGCCTTTCGTATGGCGTAATAAAATTCGTGTTTTAATTAGGCCTATCTATACAGAGATGGCTTCACTGTGTAGCAACATGTCTCGCTGTGAATACATAACCATTGGTCTATACCTGTCCCCACTGTTACTGTTAAATTAAATTATGATTTCAGCAGATAATAAAAATGTATTTGTTATAATAATAAGAGAAAAGTGCAGTACATATAATTAACATTGTTAAACCTGTATTTCGCTTGTCGCAATTGGCATTACTGAATAATAACATCGAATTTCTTTATTGCAATAATCGATATTCATCTACGAGTATTTCAACTTCACAATGTCTGAATAGATTAAGTATTCGTTAATATACAATTATTAACATTTTGTGATCGAATTTTAGGGATATATTATTTAAATTTTTATTTTATTCACGAAATAGTCCTAATAAATGTCACTCGAGGTCTGAGATTTCCCAGATAAATCTCAAACCTCTCGTGACATTACTACAGATAAATTTTAAAAGAATTTTAATTTTGTCCTTTGAATGTACAGAAATTTGATCGAACAAAGGTAACTTTTCATTCTGAAAACTTACTTACTACTACTTACTGGCTTTTAAGGAACCCGGAGGTTCATTGCCGCCCTCACATAAGCCCGCAATTGGTCCCTATCCTGAGCAATATTAATCCATTCTCTATCATATTCCACCTCCCTCAAATCCATTTCAATATTATCCTCCCATCTACGTCTCAGCCTTCCCAAAGGTATTTTTCCCTCCGGCCTCCCAACTAACTCTCTATATGCATTTCTGGATTCGCCCATACGTGCTACATGCCCTCCCCATCTCAAACGTCTGGATTTAATGTTCCTAATTATGTCAGGTGAAGAATACAATGCATGCACTTCTGTGGTGTGTAACTTTCTTCATTCTCCTGTAACTTCATCCCTCTTAACCCCAAATATTTTCCTACGGACCTTATTCTCAAACACCCTTAACCTATGTTCCTCTCTCAAAGTGAGAGTCCAAGTTTCACAACCATACAGAACAACCGGTAATATAACTGTTTTATAAATTCTAACTTTCAGATTTTTCGACAGCAGACTGGATGATAAAAGTTTCTCAACCGAATAATAACAGGCATTTCCCATATTTATTCTGTGTTTAATTTCCTCCCGAGTATCATTTATATTTGTTACTGTTGCTCCAAGATATCTGAACTTCTCCACCTCTTCAAAAGATAAATTTCCAGTTTTTATATTTCGTACAATATTCTGATCACGAGACATAATCATATACTTTGTCTTTTCGGGATTTACTTCCAAACCCATCTCTTTACTTGCTTTCAGTAAAATTCCCATGTTTTCCTAATTGTTTGTGGATTTTCTGAAAAGGAATTTTAAAATGTTACATTTGTTCGTATCAGTTTTCTACACATTTAAATTAAAGAACAAAACAAAAATTATTTCAATCATCTATTATTATAACACACTGCTCTCTTAAATTGACTGTGCATAGTGGGAATTAAATCAAGGCTTTCTCAAAACACGTTATGAAATGTTTCATATAAAACAATTTTTATCTCGAAATGGAAGCAAATCTCAAAGAATAATCCTCTGAAATTAATGGCATTATTTAGGTTCATCCTGTCTATGTGCTGAATTAGGTAGCGTCAATGAAATTGTAATGTGGTACTGTTGTATGCTTGCGTGAGTTATGGAGGTCGTAAAACTGCCAGTGGTTGTCATTGTGTAGAGTGTAGACTAATGAAATACGAGTTATCCACTTACTACTGGCCCCAAACTTTTCGCAATAAATTCGTTATATAATAATATTCTAGTCTGAAATGAAAATTCTCACACCTATACACCAACACACATACACACACTCACACAGAAAGGACACACACACCACAACCTCGTAAAACAGATCTTCACATATCACGTTAAATTTGTTCCCTCCAACATCCAAATATAAACTTTGCGACCCGAAAGCTGTTCTTGAAATAACATCACAGCAGTTTTGCTTTTCTGGCCAATTGTTTGACACTCGAAATATTAATGGTTACTTATTGGTTTTAATTGTGGTGTCTCCAATGACTCCTTAATATCCTTGATCGTGCGATGAAACTGCTTCCGGCCTCCTGAATGTAATAGATTGATATATCTTCCTATTGTCTTTAATTTTGTATGTATGTATGTATTTATTAACACTACAATAGGGTATACACCCGGTGGCAGTGATACAGTATATAATATACAAAAATATATTTACATGAAATAAAATAAACCTAAATGAAATAAAATAAAATAAACGTAAATCTATAAATAGTAGATGCAATAAACCTAGGACTATAATTAAAAACTATTCTATAATAACTCCTACGATAAGCAAAAGTAAATCAAACTTATAAGTACTTCTGTTTCACCCAACTATTACCAATTTAAATAATTACATATCACCTTAATTAATTACATACCAACTTAATTACATATCATCTTAATTAATTACATATCACCTTAATTAATTACATATAATCTTAATTAATTACATATCACCTTAATTTAGTTACATATCAAATAAATTACATATCATCTTAATTAATTACATATCAACTTAATTATTTTACATATCAACTTAATAATTACATATCAACTTAATTAATTGTATATCAATTCAATTAAGTACATGACACAACTTAAATAATTACACTGCACCTCCAAGTACATTTTCAGTCTAATCTTCTCAATCTTTCCTTAAATGTATTGATTTTAAGAGGACCGCCCTGAAAGATTGCCGCAGGTAAGCTGTCCCAGTCTACTATTGTGCGGTTAACAAAAGAAAATTTTGCCACGTCCGTTCTTTGTTTTCTACATTTAAACTTCCTAATATGATCAGCCCTTCCTAAGTATGATGGTGTTGCTAATCTAGCATTGATATCGGTCCATGCTTTGTGTCCCATTTGTGCCTTAAACAATGCGGTGAGTCTGGTTTTTCGTCGCCTTGATTTGAGAAGTTCCCACCCGAAGTCTTTTACTATCTCCTCACCATGCCCCTTCCCCATTTTGACATATTTTGCTGCCTTGCGTTGTTACTAATTTCTGGATATAGTATTTTAAAGACGCAATTCGTCCACCAAAAGTGTTTATAAATGCTCTTTGGCAAGCTTTAACGAAGTTGTTTGCCAATGTTTACGAGCATGGAACACACGCTCTTCGATTGTGTAGCATCTCCCTCTTGATCTTCATCGCTCATCAATCAAGCCAACTCTTAATGTCGTGTATGCATAGACGAGGCATTGTTAGAAATCAGTATGATACCTATATTAGGATTATAACTGGTTAAAAATTGAATACATGATTTAGAAACAACAAACAGTAGTATAGAGAAGTGAATTACAGTGACAATTTAAATACGGTACATGAACAATAAACAATAGTAAAGAAATAATGCAAAAAGTGATATAGAAACAATAAACATTAACAAAAAAATATTATAAAAAATGACTTACAGACGTGGCAAAACTTTCTTTGTAAACAGCACAATTAGAACAGCTTACCTGCGGAAATCTTCAGGATGGTTCTCTCAAAATCAATACATTTAAGGAAAGGTTGAAAAGATAAGGCTGAGATTTAATAATGACATGTAATTAATTGAGCCGTTCAGAGCAGAAGTGGTGTAAGTCAAAAATGGGTAATGAGGGTTAAAGTAAACATTCTGTAAAATACAGCGCAAAGCAGCAATTAATATTTAATTTATTTATGCTCGACCATGCCGAAATGTAGTAATTATACACCTGCTAGTAGCCCTTTAATGCACCTCATTAAAGCACACCTATTCATTATAATTCAATTGTTCAGCCAATGAGAAATCACCATTGTACCATTATAAAACCGCAAGTATAGATTATTCTCGGATATGCAATCGAAAGACAATTAGCGAAAAGTCACGGAGGCTGGAAATCCAATACTGTCGCAGAAAGTTATGTTCTGTTACTATAATAATTAGCGTTAATTGTAAGTAATATTCAAATAAATTCAATTTGTCATCTCGTTTTTCAATTCTAAATCAATTTCCAGGTTATATCAAGCCTAATGTTCATGTTATTCTCTAGATTATATCAATGTCAATGACATTCGTGCATCGGAAAAAATCAATACTTTCGCGTCTGCGCAGATCTCACAATTCAGGTCAGTTCCGCTCCTCACATAACCATAACATGAATACTTATGAATAATTTCAAGTTAGAAATATGGTCGAGCATAAAAAGTCGTATGAAACTTGCCTATAATGGTAATTAAGACGCTCGTATGAAAATTATGAAACTCGCTTGCGCTCGTTTCATAAACAAACATACTCGCGTCTTAATTACTACCATTATAGGCTCGTTGCATAATGTACTATTAAACTATTAGTAGTCAGTGGATAGCAAGAATGACATATTAATTGCTACTTTGCTCTGTATTTTACAGAATTTTTATTTTAAACCTCATTACCCAATTTTGACTTACACCACTTTTGCTCTGAACAGCTCAATTAAGTTGTCACGTAATTAATTAAGTGACTTGTAATTACTTAAGTTGTTAATGGTTGGGTTTAATAGAAATAGGTTTACTTATAAGTTGGGTTTACTTTTGCATAGGTATGCTTTATAGTTTAGTATTTATTAATAAGTACTAGGTTTATTACAATTAGTTACAGTTAGACTTAATTTTAAATTATTTTATTGCTGTAATTATTGCAATCTTATTGTATATTAGATATCACAGCCACCTGGAGTATACACAATTGCAGTGATAATAAATACATACATAAGTATACGACACGGTGCAAGTACCCAAAAATATGGCACCACAAAAAGAAGCACTTGAGAAAGTCTCTAAGGCCCAATTGTATAAAACTCCCTAACTAAAGATCAACTTTGATCGAATATCGGAAAGTGAACCGAGTTCAGACACTTCTTCTGTTGTATAAAACTTTTCTGCGAACAAATTACCTTGGTTCAAATGCAATCTAAGTTCACGTGAAAAGGATTTGGCAACATCGCATGAACAGGTGAAGTATGTGATGCGCGGGCCATGTTGTACAGGTTTGTTCAGTGTTGCCAATCTAGCGACTCTAACTCTTTTTCAACGACAATTTCTTTTAACTTTTATATTGCTTAAATAGGGATTTAGCGACCTTTTTAGCACCCCATAGTGACAAAATTTAATCTTTCTTTGTTGATAATAAGAAATCTAGCGACTTTCCAACTACTTTTTGGCGACTTTCCGCACACTCTGTTGGAGACACTGGTTTGTGTTGTGCGTTGTAAATAATGGCGGACAATAAGAAGGAGGTTGATTGTGCTCCAAATTGTTATCATGTTGCGGTGCTTGATACTCCTAAACATAATAAAGCTTTGTAAAACGACATTTTCGTTTAGTAATACAGTTAATTGAAAATTTATGAATGTATACCTATCATATCCATGAATAATTAATGGTTTTTATAAACATAATATAATTATAGGTTATGTTATTTGATACTGCTGAACACGATAAAGCCTTATAACATATAAGAATGTTTGTGTATTAAGGCAATAAATTGAAAAAAATATATATAAATGTATCTACCATATATATTAGTAATAATGGTTATTCTTTTTGCACAATCTGCCACTCGTATACTTCAAACAGAAAATAAATAACTGAACTTGGATCATCTAACTTAATCGGAGAAATTTCTGCAGTCAAAGTTGACTTTAGTTTAAGACAAATTAATCTCAGATTAGACTTTATACAACACAAAATTCCAAGTTCAGCTAGAACGAGGATCAATTTAACCTCTGATCTAAGATTAAATGGTTTATACAATCGGCCCTAAGGATACTGAAATCAAATGTATTGCGAGTATCAATGGTTACCTCTAAACAGAAGTATTTGATGCGGTCATTCCCGTGCCACGGTCAATTCACAGGCGGCAGCAGAGCCTCATTATATCATAGACGCAATCAAGTCCCAGAAGAATGTCCTCCGCTCTCCGACCACTCGTCCTGTCCCCAGTGAAATCGTCGCCGCAGAAGTATTGTTCACGCAACAGCTCTTGGCTGCTGGCTTTGTGAGTACACGCTAGTCTGCGAGCCGACGTTGGATTAATTTAAAAATGGCCTGACACCGCTATTTCAGATAATAATCAGGATGCGATTTAGATAGAGGGTGACGAAAATTATCCCCTCTCCGCCAGTGACATTCACATAAACTGTTTATTGTAGTGTGAGGTGACGATTTCCTCCCTTCGCACACTTATGGCCGTGTGCACCATTCTCGATCATCTAGCCCGTTTATCAATAATCACGGAAACATGGTTAATTCTTGACAGTGATCAAGTTACAGATGCGGTGCACCGACATTTTCCCTCGATCAACTCAGTCCCGTCAGCTAACGGTACGCTCGCTTGAGAAGAATCATCTGAGCCCTAGGTTACCGCGTATAAAACAGCGAACGAACGCACTCTGTCAATTATCACTTCGTTTTTGTTTGTCGGACGGTTTCAAACATCCTCGCAGTTTTCAAATAACAAGTTTCAATAATCATGGAAGAAAAAAAGAAAAGAGCACCGAACTTCTCACAGTTCGAAGTGGGAATTCTTTTAGAACTCGTCAGCAATTCTGCATCCATATTAGAGATTAAAAGTACTGACGGAAGTTCTCTAAGAGAAAAGCAGGCTACCTGGTTGGATTTAACCTCACAATTCAACATGAGTTATACGTGTTTACATAATTCCACATAATTTGTAACGTAATTTATACAGTGGTTATTTCATATTATTGATAATAATTAGGAAAATTTCAACTTATACGGATACCTCACTGACAATTATCTTGAAATAGGCTACTAAAAAGAGCAGATTTGTATGTGTTTATCGAATGCTCATCATCGTGCTTACGAAAAGACACATTTCAGTGCCAATGATTTATTTGGGAAAATTTCAGTATACGGATAGCTCGCTAACAGTTATTTAAAAAAAAAAAAAAAAAGGCAATTCGTCTGTGTATGTCGAATACGCATCATCATGCATACGAAAAGGAAGTTTTTAGTGCCAATTTATTTTGTGTGCACAAGGTTGGAATTTTGGAGTAAGAGGGAAAGGAAAGTATCCTTGTTCAGAAATTTATCCATTTATTTTGTGTTCATAAGGTTGGAATTTTGGAGTAAGAGGGAAAGGAATGTATCCGTGTAATTTCTCTTAATTCAAGCGTAAATAGCCTAATTGTCCAAAACGTCATGTACGTCCTAATAGTTTCAAACGGAAAATCTATAGCTATTAAGTGATAATCTCGCATTCTAATAAATGGTCATTTAGTTTTACTATATTATTACCGGCATAGAATAACTACTTTATTATTATGTTAACGAAATTGGACAGTTAGGCCTAAATAATATTTTGTCCTCAAGTAAAGTCCCGATCTTCCAAAGCAGAAACATATATAAAACATTAGTCTATTTTGAGGAAAAAAACATTTTTATTATTCATCTACAAACTTACTCTTTCTACAATAACACCAATTCTGTTATTTCCGCAGTGATTTGCGTGTTCAAGATACATCATTTCATCTTCAATTCCATCAAGTACGTCAAATCGTGCCGCCATTTTGGTTTTCTCGACTTGACCATGTTCAATTCAAGATAATCGGTGCCACACCCGTGATCAAATTTGATCATCATCAACTCGCTTGTTTAACTTTGATCGAGATTGATACTCCGCAAATTGGCGTTGAAGATGGTCAAGTGCCGACTTAACCATGGTCAAATTTTAATCGAGAATGGTGCACACGGGCATTATGTTTCTTCGAAATGCCGTATTTACTCGCCTATTAGACCTTCTCACATATAAGAACCCAAATGTACAAGGCTCTACGGTCCGAATTCTTGCCTAAAACTTTTGTGCCCTCACTCGCAAATGCTCACTGAAAGATTACAAAGTGAATAAATTACACTTCTGAAACCATCCTCGTCCCGTTGTCCCGTTACTTCTCCAATTGTTTCCGCAGTGACAAAGAGGAACAACATTTCTTTGTCTATTTATCCTCAAACTACTTACCTCACTTTCTGTTCCGTTAGATCTTCAATTGTCACCGCACAAACAGACAGATCTCTTTCTTCTTCTACTGATGGTCTCGGTTTTCCCATACATTACTTTCGAAGGCAGTCATTCAGAGAAAGAAATGAGTGTCAGGTGTGAATGTAAAGATAAGCAACAAAAGAATGAGTTATTCTGTGTCATTTTAATTGAATGAGACTGACTAAGCGAAGAAACTAATTTCTATATTCCTACTGTTGCCTAACTTTAAAAACTTTATTTGCTTTTATACTGCTTTCACTTAGGCGTATATAAGACTCCTATACATTTTTTCATTAAAAAAAAAAAGGAAGAAAGGGGGTCTAATGTGCGAGTGAATACGGCACATTTGCGAATAATTTATTTTGAGTTATTATTATTATTATTATTATTATTATTATTATTATTATTATTATTATTATTATTATTATTATTATTATTATTATGTCTGATGAAATCATTCAAAGAGAACTCCGGAAATGGTTATATAAACGAAGACTTGAATTGATTACACTGTGGGCACACAAATTTGGATTAAGGTTAAATCCAGAGAAATCGCAAGCAATCGTAATGGGACATTAATCGTCTACGAAGCACTCTTGATAGTAGTACTATACCACATATAATATTGAATGGGATTATTGTTAAATACAGTGAAACAGTTAAAAATCTTGGCATTTTTATGGATAGCGATCTAAATTGGAACACTCAAGTAACACACATCTGCAAAAAAATATTTTCTCAATTTCACTCCTTGTTCCATATGAAAGAATTTTACCATTTAGAAGAAAAAAAGAATCTTATTCAGACGCTTTTAATGCCCCATTTTGATTATTGCGATTCCTTGCTGACTAATGTAAGTTCATTCTTAGCTGAGAGACTACAACGTGTTCATAATGTGTGCATACGATTCATCTGCAATACTCGTAAATTTGACCATATAACACCTTCCCTCCAGTTACTTTCATGGGTGCGTCTGAAGGAACGAAGAACAATACATTCACTGTCTCTTCTGTTTAGAATCATGCATACTTCTACTCCGAATTATCTGTTATAGCGCTTTCAATTTCTTACAACTCTTCGAAACCGACATCAAGCACTTCTTTCTATCCTCATCATAGAACGTCTTTATACTCATCTTCCTATATTGTAGAAATACACTCGCCTCTGGAATTCGTTACCTAATGATGTCAGGGACTACGGACTTTATCACAATTCAAAATTAAATTGGAAAATTTTGTCTTAGTTAATGTTTTTAGGTATTGCTAGAAGTATTGATTTGTGTTTTGTTTTCTTTTTCTTTTTTAATCTAGATTAAAATTGCAAGTTTCTTGTTTATGTTAGTTAATTAGTTAGGATAGAATTAATTATGATACTTAATCACTCATTTAAAGTTTGTGTGACTGCAACCTGTGTATATTTTTGTGTGGCTTTACTTTGTTTATAGTGTTTTTTTCTCTCTCTCTTTATTTCTTGTGTAGCTTTATTTTGTATATGTGTATTTTTTCTGTTTATTTATATTATTTTATTTGTATTCCTGGTGTTGTGGAAGAGGAGGCCTGATGGCCTTAACTATATCAGAATAAAAAAAAAATATTGAAAGACATATCTTTCGAAGAGTGTATGGCTGGAGAAAATACATTGGAAGATAATTTACAAGGAGCTTATGTATGCAGAAAGCATAAAAATGAGATAAACTTTGGAAGATATTTTGTTTAGAGAAACAGGGAAGGTACAATAGAATCAATAGATCACTCTGCAAGACTTTTGTCCGAAGAAAATATGAGAAGGAATCTTTGGCAGAGGTTTCGCCTGAAGACGACCTACAACAATGATGATTACTATCTGGGGTCCTGCAACGTTAAGAAAGGCCACATTAAAATTCAGGTGGGGCCCCTGCCTCGCTCTGTCTTACTCTGCAGCTCCCTCGATCAGAAAATGAAATGTGATGACGATAGGACGGACCGCGCGGGCGGTCCGATCTGTTCTAACTGGGTAATGGATCTCACATGCAAACCTGTTACCTAGGCGTGGAGAAAGTTGCTGCAGCCACAGCAGGTGCTCATGAAAACTGGACTCACTTCACCTTGGCGGACTTAAAATACACCTGGCTCTGTTACACAGGCAGCCGATGTTTTCTATAATATCGCTATTCGTATTGGGTGGGATTTCAGTCGATTTACCTTGAGCCTGACGTGCCCTCATGGCCAACATTGTGAGGAAAGACAAACTATATTTGTTTTTTTGAAAGATGGGATATGACAGGAGCGTTACGATCGGAAAAACAACTGAATGTCACATAGCGTGGTAGGCCTGTTGCTATGGTAACAACGATTGAGTTGCCAAACTTACCGTTCCCCTTGGCGAGTGCTTAATAGCTCTCTTGGCGACATTTATTGTGCACGCATTGGTACGTTTCGTGTTTGATTCTCTGTCGATTTTTATATTGTTTTCTTACCTTCGCGTCAATTGTCAATGAATGTTTTAACGTCAGCCATCTTAACGTCAATTGCTAGCTTCCATCAGCTGGCAGCGTGGTAGTCCATATTGGCAACATGGCACTGTTGTTCCAAGCTCTGCCTCTTAACTGTCATGTCCCATCTTTCAAAAAAATAAGTATAAGTGAAGAACGTCAATTCGTTCCAGCACTTTCATCTGTTTATTATTATTATTATTATTATTATTATTATTATTATTATTATTATTATTATTATTATTATTATTATTATTATTACGAGCATTATTGCTATTACCAGAGCCGTATTTTTTTGTACAGGGACATCATTTTATTTTTACTTCAATTTTTATTGTACCTGCGTTTCTAAATGTACTTGACTCCCACCCCCTTTCACTAATGTCCTTGCTAACGTCAGTCACACAAACTTACGGCCGCTGTTGCTAGCAGTGAAATAAACAGTACAAAGTACAGTGTGTTTCAGAAATATGTTGCATTCTCTACAGAAGAAAAATCTTATATTATTGAAGTTTATTTTCACACAGGTATCGTGTGTAGCATGACTGAATTTATCTGTGTGGACTGAGCACAAGTGAAGATTAGAGTTCCCAAAAGTACGGTACCCTATAATATACTACGGTACTTAACAGCATTATTTAAACAAGAGTTTTGTTTTACTGTTTGTAGGTATGAAGGACGATGGTGGAAACTGGAATTACAATATAACCGAGTGTGAACAGTTTTTTTTTTTCACAATTTCCTGTTTATATCATTACGGAATATTTTCGTAGAAATGATATTAATCTGGTAGATAAATTTAGAGCAACAGAGTGTACAGAAAGAAAGAAAAGTGTAATATGGCCAACAAAGGTGACAGAAGATGCTGTAGAAGATGATAGAGAAAGAATGCGGCGAGGTCCTAATAAGTCGGTCAAGAAGTTAGCTGTAGAAATTGGGGTTTCTTACGGAAGTGCTCACAAAATTCTCAGGAATAAATTAGGTCAGTAATATGCTGAATAAAGTAGACATTACAGAATGAATATTACCGCCTGAAAAGTTGAGTTTGTGAAAAAAAAATTGTTACTATTCTACTGTTTTTTTTTTTTTATAAAATACTGTAAAAGTAATGATCAAACTGAAAATCGTAATACTGTATTTCCCTGTAATATGAATGGATACACTACTTTTCTCTCCTTCTATAGTTAGTAAAATGATTTGTTTACATATTTCACTAGCAACTCCAAACTCCTGTAATGGAAGGGGGGTAACAGAGTTTCCGAGTATAGCCAGGTTAATGTTAAAAATGTTGGTAAAAATAAAGTGATGTCCCTGTATTAGCGATAAACGCGAAAAATGATTTTTATTCTTCATTCTTGATTACACAGTTTTAACGCTTGTACGAGTATTTCTGTATGTCGGAGGTAAAGGACACTATGTCACAAATACTGAATTTTACAGAGAACTAAATGAAAGTGGCCTTTAACACGGCACATAGTACTCTTTCCAACAGACTAACTCGCTTATTATTACGCGTAGAAGTTAGTACTTTGCACCACTAAAAGAAAGCGAAAAATTAAATAGAAATATGCAAAAACCTCAATTTCTAAAAAAAAAAAAAATGGACATAGTGCCCTTTACCTCCGATGTACAGCTTATCACTGATGAACTATTAACTGATTTAAAATAAATAAATTACAACTTCACTGTGTTAATATTTAACAACACTCAACTGAGTTTCAGAACACACTTTTTTTCGATATAAAATGACTAATCGTAAACATACCCCAATCTCCATAACAGGAAGCCAGAAAGATAGTACGGGAACTCATTAGAATTCAGAGGATGATGGAAACTATATCGAAACTAGTCAATCAGGTAAAATAACACCACAGTTTAAATACTAACATAGTGAAGTTGTTATTTATTTAATTTAAATAACTTAGTACTAGCTAGTTCTTCAATAATTGTTAGATGTGGTTAGGGATATGTAGAGACAGGTCGGAGCGCGAATCTCCATTGGCTCAAACTTTGGGCAGAACGAGGGCAGGAACCACCAGTGGTCGAGTCTGCATCACTGCCTTAAGCAAATAAGAGATGAAATCACCAAGAGGCACAGAGAATAATGAGAAATTGCCTGTCACTTTTTGAACGCACTCATCAACGTAAACAGTTCTTAGTTTTGTACTATATTACCCATAAACTATCGGTCTTACTAATAAAAAATCTATAAGGTAATTCGGGGGAAGACGCCACACCTAAGGCATTTCTTGGCTATAGAACTCAAACCTGAAGTGATAAGGCAATAAAAACAATTTTATCGTATTTTTCAATTATAATTGGCTCTGTGTAATAATTGGTTCCTTTCCGAGCACGTATATTATTAACAATTTTTCATGTTAAAAGAATTCGTGCCAGGGTGGCATCTTCCCCCATATATAAGGGGAAGATGCCACTTGGTATGGGGAAAGATGCAAGAACACAGTAAATGGCATACATAAAATAAACATTGGAATATTATATATATTTTATTACAGGTATGGAGAAACATCTATGAAATTAATTTATAAATTTGTTTCATGATTATTTTGCAAAAATTCATTAATTAGCACACAATTCTGAATGTTGGTACGAACCTGCATCACATTTCATACAGTGCAAATTATCACCACTGCAATCTTCGTGCAACCATTTCTTGCATGCGATGCACTGAATCCAGTCACACTTGAGATTTTTCTTAACGTAAAAGTGTCGATTACAAGCAATACAAAATCATCATCATCATCCTCATCAAAACTATTGTCACTCTCATCGTGACTAATTACCAGAGGAAGAAGATGAACTTCCACATCTCTTTTTCTTCCTTGGTTGGGAAAATTTATTTTTATTTCTGGACTTTTCCCACATAGTTTCTCTTCTCTGTGCTGTAGTTATGACCTCCGCTGTTTGGTTTTAACGTGCACAAAGTTTTCTTACTTGAGGAATAGGGCTGACTATTTTCAGAGTCGAAATTCCATTATCCGTTATGATGGGAGCAACTGTTGATGTAGGTCTACTGCCACATGCTCCGCTAGTAGAAGGACCTGGTGAACCTTTAGTAAGATTTGAATATTCCATCCATCTCTTCAGAGTTCTGTATGGAATACCATACATCCTCACGTTTTTCGTCCATACTTTACATCTTCAGCAGCTCGAATTAAATTTTATCCTGACCAAGATGTCCGATCTGCTTTTCTTTGTAGTCTCTAGTCATCGTCTGTATAGAAATGAAATGTGAATTACATTTTTTAACCTTTGATACCTTTTATAATGTATCAGAGAATCTGTAAAATAATATAATGTAAAATATTATCAAAAAATATTTCCACAACATAATTTACGGGTTAAATAATGTATTTCTTAACCGTGTTGCGTCTTCCCCCAGTTACAAGGGGAAGACACCACTCACACTTACTTGCCTACTGCCGCAAGGTTGTTGCCGTAGCTGCATGCCTCGTGTGCGTAACAGAATGCACAGCTCACGTATATAGCAGATATTCCATTTAAAATGAAATATCAGTCTATGAAGCTTAAATATAAGCAACGGAATATTATAAAGTATGTAGTCACCGGGCTATATGCTCACAAGATTAAAAATAACGGCGATGAAAAGGGATAAACTAAGACAAATGCACACGATACGCGTCCACCCCGTCAACACTCTTCAAAATAGAAGGTCCGCGCTGACCACTGCTGACACATAAAAGAACTGCAAACAAAGTTGCGTCTTCCCCCAACTGGCGTCTTCCCCCGAATTACCTTATATATAGACGTTTAACTGTCTTATACTTATACAATGAGTAGCTCGTTTATAAGTCGTGTGTAAATTCCTAACTAATAATCACTACATATGTCGTGTATAACAATATAACTGTTACACAGCTACGTCATAGTTTCGTCATTACTTCGTTACGAAAGGTAATAGAATATCTGAGGTTCTTTGTTGCATCCGGTAGAGCGCTTTAATGTGCCGTATTAAGTATCGATAGTACAACTGGCTCTGATCGATTACCACACTATATTTTGGTCAAAGAGTAAAAGCTACAGCAATATTATTATACTTATTCTGTGCTCTTTGGTGTGTTCTTCTGTGATTACAAAGCATACATCGTCATAAAATGACAGTCGATACGAACAGCTGTTAGAGGGGCGGCCATTTTTTCTCTATATGTATATATGTATTTATTTACACTGCAAGTGGGCAAGCACCCGGTGGCAGTGGTATATACAATATTAACAATACACAGTTAAAATGATAAGCAATACACAATAAAATTTACAATACATAATACAATTTACAACACATGTACAATTTTATACACAACAATAAGAATACACAGTACAATTTAACACAATAATAATAAAACATGAAATAAAACACCTAATTTTACAACACAACCTACATAATTATGTATAGGTCCTACATAAGTTTTTTCAGTAGTCTTTCACTTTACTCTCATCTCATTCCCTGTAGTGGCACTATGACGCATTTCACTGACACTTTAGCATACATTTCACTGACACTCTGTAACACATTTCACTGACACTATAGAACACATTTCATTGACGCTATAAATTATCACTGATCGGAACTGTTCACTGCACTGTAAAACCATAACTTCACTGACTCACCTCGCTTCACTGATACAACAGTTCAAATAAGTCAAATAATTGCATTCTTATGCATACTTATAAACAGAACTACATTTAAACTAAACATTTCTAGTCTAAGGCCCTCTTACACGCTATTTTTAAATAATTTACAATTCAAACCAAGGAAGTAAACTCGTCAGGCTAGATAAATACATGTCACCTTAAAAATTAAATGTTGAATGTCACCTTAATTTTAATTTTCACTTTATACACAACTCTTTAAATTATTCTTGAATCTCCTTAAGGAAGGACAGCCCTCAAAGACCGCTGCAGGTAGGTCATTCCAATCATTTATAGTTCTATTTAAAAATGAGAATTTACCTACATCCGTTTTCTGTTTCCTACATTTGATTTTAAAATCATGATCGTTCCTACCATAGTACGTTGGCTTTTCTAACCGAGCCGTTATGTCTACTCATGCTTTCTGACCTAGATGTGCTCTATACAATGATGTTATTCTAGTTTTCCTACGTCTGTTTTCCAAAGTTTCCCATTTAAGTTCTTTTATCGTATCGTTCCCATCTTCTCTTTTACCCTTAACAAATTTAGCTGCCCTATACTATTTAGCTGCCCTATACTAATTTAGCTGCCCTATACTCAACAACGCTTAAACAAGAGGTTTCGTATATATAACTACCGGTACTGCAAAGCAATTCCCATTGTATAGTTACAGATTGTTTATACATCCATCGCTTATGTATGGTTTATTAGTAACGCTTTCTGTCTCAACGCTACATAAGTCTCGCATAAAAACTATACACGGTTTATTAGTAAGACCGTATGAGTCTAAAACGTTTTTGATCTTAATAGTAATATCCTTCTTGTAGTTTACTTTCATGAAATGTCACTTACAAAGCACGTGGAAATGAAATCATTTACTAAGCAGAGAAACAATAAGATAAGACTTCCATTTTCTGCACTGTTCACAAAAGGCTTTGATTGTACAGTATAATATAAGATACCTGATTACATTATAATTATACGGTTTAAGTGGATTTATGTAATTAACTTTGTACAAATTACTATGACACAGCATTTCATGAATTGTAATCGCTCGTACCATGTAGAAAATCGATATTTAAAAGAGACTAGTATTAAAAATGTATCAGTCGTTTATAAAGAAGGGAGAAGGAATAGCTCATTATCTATAAGATGGACATAAAGCAAGGACACGTAGGGAAGAAGAGGGGAAAAGAGAGAGATGAGTAGCAAGAAGAGATGATGAGTAGGAAGAGGAGCAAAGGAAAAAGAAATTAGAAGGGAAGGAAAAAGAAGAAATGAGGAAAATGAAAAGACTCAGGAAGAAAATAAAGAAAACAAGGGAAAAGGAGAAGGATTTGGAGAAACAGGCTAAAACCAATGTTCCTAAGGGGTGGTCAAACTATTACATAACAGGCAAAAGTACTTTTCGTCACTCTCAACGTATATAATAAGAGAAAGTCAAAAGATTGTTGTATGTTTCCACGAAATACTATATAAAATTTACCTTTAAAATAAAGGCGCTTGGGCTCATTACCTGGTTGGCTTTTTTTCCGAGGTTTTCCCCAACCGTAAGGCGAATGTCAGGTAATCTATGGCGAATCTTTGACCTGATCTCGCCAAGTACCATCTCGCTATCACCACTCCTATCGATGCTAAATAACCTAGTAGTTGATACAGCATCGTTAAATAACCAAGTACAGAAATAAAGAAAACTTAAAAAATACACTATTTTCCGTGTTTATCACGCAAATTAAGACCTTCGTAAGTCCCAGAAAGGAGGTAGTGCGCATGATCAGACAACAACGAAACAAAGCTAATTTGAGTCGTAGTGGCCTCGCCTCTCCCCCCAAATATTAATAGTAATTATTGTTGATACTTAATATAGCTTGGAAGAGTGCCTTAATTTTACATTTAACTTGGACACTGTCCTATGGTCGGACGCAGAAACGTGAAATGACGTCACTACATGCACTGTTATTGATGTTTACAGCAAGTAACATATGAAAAATCTTACTGCGATGACAGACTGAAACGCAAATGTTTCTCCAGCGCGTGTTAGGCTCTTTTCACATTGCACAACATTTAAAACCAATACAATTCGTCTCTCTGTGGAAATTGATTTTTCGTAAATTACTGCACATATTTTAACATCCAGTATTTACGAGTGAATTTTACACTTCAGATGTAATAATTTTAGTGACTCTTTATTTGAAATCAAAAGCACACAATTGTAGTCCTCTCCAAGACGAATTTCAGTGGTTTTAGTACTTTTTTCTTGTACGTAGAATGAACTTACAAATGATATGGTCGAATTATCACCGACGAAGAAATGTATTGCTGAGAAAATTAATTATTGTATCAGATTTATTTCAAGTTTTCCTTGAGAATTCTTCTGAATTGCAAGGTCTCAGATAGCAACCAGGGAAAAAACTAGCGGGCATTACATTTTTCTTGAGAAGACTATTAGCCTACTGCTCGCATATGAGAAGAATTTTTACGCATACGTAATCCACTGAAAGAAGGTCTTAAAGACTTGTAAAGAAAAAGTAGACATTTCTTCTTACTTACTTACTTACTGGCTTTTAAGGAACCCGGAGGTTCATTGCCGCCCCCACATAAGCCCGCAATTGGTCCCTATTCTGAGCAAGATTAATCCATTCTCTATCATCATATCCCACCTCCCTCAAATCCATTTTAATATTATCTTCGCTTCTACGTCTCGGCCTCCCTAAAGGTCTTTTTCCCTCCGGCATCCCAACTAACACTCTATATGCATTTCTGAATTCGCCTATACGTGCTATATGCCCTGCCCATCTCAAACGTCTGGATTTAATGTTCCTAATTATGTCAGGTGAAGAATACAATGCGTGCAGTTCTGTGTTGTGTAACTTTCTCCTGTAACTTCATCCCTCTTAGCCCCAAATATTTTCCTAAGCACCTTATTCTCAAACACCCTTAACCCATGTTCCTCTGTCATAGTGAGAGTCCAAGTTTCACAACCATAAAGAACAACCGGTAATATAACTGTTTTATAAATTCTAACTCTCAGATGTTTTGTCAGCAGACTGGATGATAAAAGCTTCTCAACCGAATAATAACAGGCATTTCCCATATTTATTCTGTGTTTAATTTCCTCCCGAGTATCATTCATATTTGTTACTGTTGGTCGAAGATATTTGAACTTCTCCACCTCTTCAAAAGAAAAATTTCCAATTTTTACATTTCCATTTCGTACAATATTCTGGTCACGAGACACAATCGTGTACTTTGTCTTTTCTGGATTTACTTCCAAACCTATCTCTTTACTTGCTTCCAGTAAAATTTCCGTGTTTTCCCTAATCGTTTGTGGATTTTCTCCTAACATATTCACGTCATCCGCATAGACAAGCAGCTGATGTAACCCGTTCAATTCCAGACCCTTTCTGTTATCCTGGATTAGACATTTCTTCAGAGTATAATAATAAACGATTAACGTACTTTTGACCTAAGTACAGGGTATGTCAAAATTATGTTAACACTTAAATGGCAAGAACAGTTACTCAACTATGAACATCATTTAACTCAAAAAATCTTTCATTTATCGTAAGGTCTCAACCCGTTGTCCATTTTTATCAATACACAATTGGAAACGATCTAAAGTAGCATTTGACGCCCTGACGCAGAATTCTCTAGAAATAATGTTGTACCATATTTGTTATTATAGGCCTTGGCGGTTTCGGTCCCGTAAATGTAAGGTTAGTGGTACATTTACTATAGCATAATAGCTGTTGGTTGCATTTGTTGTGGAGGAGAACCATTTCGTATTGCGAGAAGTGTAACATCACACTGTGTATGCAATGTTTTGCACCACTTCATAAAATATGACTGTATCAGTCACATTTAGTAATGATTAATTGCCATTTCACGAGATGTGATTGTATCAGGCAAATTTGGTTCTTATGATTACACTAGATCCAAGCTCCTATTTAGAGGACAGTTGTTTTCTCTGAAAAGTCTACGTATACCATAGCATGTAAATAAGTACAATACAATACAGTTGTCATAGGCTTCCGATGGTTATTACAAATCGTAAACCTGGCCAGGGTGGCATTTGTGAATTCGACGTTGACAGGCGGGCCATCCTGTCCGAACCTTGACATCCACGTTCCATTCCCAAACGAATACCTGATAACTGCGATAAGCTCAGGGCTCGAAACTCCAAACCTTTAAATCCTATATCTGCATCGGAGACTCATACCACCCAAGACTTCACCCCAGCATATTTTCAACTTTTGCAGATGCTAGATGAAATGATGGGGAGGTATTGAGCATGGATGGGCAACTCGTGCTCACAAAGTGCTAAAAAGAGAGAAAGACAGACGGAGCCAGCCGCAACAGTTGCAAGTTGTTTGTACTTTCGCTGCAAAAGCAGTTCACTGCCACGGTGCGCTCTGGCGGCTCATGCCGGTAGTCGTGATATCTACTCCATGATTTGAATTTCAGAATGACGCATGGTACGATAATTATAATAATTTTAGACAGACTGTACCTAAACACACATAACAAAATTATATTATTTCCTAGCTTTGTAAATTAGTTTAGTACTGGAAACAGAAACTGAATACAACCTTTTCAAGAGACAAACATAGCTGCGATACTTATTTATTATTATACTACTTGTTAATATTTTTTTATTATTTATCTTATTTGAAACATAGAATGCCAGAATTTACAAGTCTTTATACATTAAAGAGTATTCCTCTGTTCTCAGAAATATAATAGTCTATATTCGCAAACAAACACAAATTCAAGGAAGTATTTTTCACATTTCACGACAGATGAAATAAACTTACTTCTAAGCTCTTTCTGTATATTGAGAGCTTTTACACTTCTTTTTTGTATTAAACTCTAACTCAAGTACATACAGTAGGCCTATATATGGAAGTAAAGAGTATATTTGGAAATTCTGACTTAGGCAGCATTACGAACAGTTCGATTCCTGATTTCGCTGGAATCTGAGTGGCGTGCTATTCTGTAGATTTATCAATTCAAGCTATAAACTTTCAGGATCTTCTATCGGCTGTAAGCCAAAAGTATTTCAGAAAAATCTCGATCCCTTGTCAATTGTCACTGTTTCTCCAAACTTACCAGTGAATTCTGCTGTAGGTCTTGAAGTAGAGTCTTGTATTTGATAAGAAGGTTTTCTTATCACTCTTCAAGATAGTTTACAGTCAAGGAAAGTGAAGTTGTCTATGTTCTACATGATACTGCCACATTTCAAATTTATCCATAAATGCTCTTAGCTAGTCGATCATATTTCGTGCAATTCTGTAACTCGCACGCACAACGTGCTAACGATATTTGATATCAGTCTCACCTTGTTGATATCCCATTTTTACCTTCAGCTATTCTAAAGTAGATCTAGACAGTATTTCTTTACTAAAACCTTCCCTGTGTTTATTTGTAACATAAAATGTCATGCGTAAGAAAGTTAATAGAACATAATACAAGCTTTATCTCCTTTCTTAATAATATATATTTCTCTTTCGACTCATCACTAAAGGGAAATGATCTGGAGATTATATTATATTTCACTTAAAACGAGCCGCCACTTACTGCAGACGCGAGAAAACTTGTATACTACAGTACAGAGTCCGTTCTACCTGCACTGAGGTTGTGTTCACACTTCGAGAGCACGAGTTGCCCACCCATGGTATTGAGTGTTAATGGAATGAAAGAGAGAGTACCCCGAATGAAAACCCTCTGAGACATGTTTCGTCCATCACAAATTCCATCACGACTAGCCCCGGAGATCGAATCCTGGCCTCCCAGACGGAAGACGAGCGCCCTATTGCTGAGTCATAGATTCATCTACCATTCTTTATTGTGAAATATGAGTTTGACAACACTAGCTTAAAGCAGAGATGCAGCTCGTATTCATGTTGTGCCCTTCTACAGACAGACATCCGTCTGTTTATGAATACAACCTATTTGTTATTCCAAACGGATGTTATACACATCCGGACTACATACGAAATGAGTCACAAAGTTAAAACGTATACCATTACTGAGTTGCTTTTGTAACAACTCTGAATATGAGAGAAATGTGAGGATGAACTTCAATGTATATGATATTGCAGATAGAGTGTAAACGGCCTGCATGTAAAGGCTGATTCATAATAAACCGGGAACGGAAACAAGGAGAACGAGAACGGAAATATTGCTAAAATAAATGTATTCAAATGTGAGCATTCGTAATTAACTATTGCGAATGCTCACATTTAAATACTTTTATTTTAACTTTATTTCCGTTCTTGTTCTCCTTGTCGTTTCCGTTCCAGGTTTATTGTGAATCAGCCTTAAATCATCCTTTAACAGCTGCACCTACAATTACAGGTAATTTATTCATTGGGGCTAAATTAATGTCTGTATCTCATTATCCTTAAACATATAAATTATTGTGTTAATTTATCGAATGAGACGAAATTAATACATGCAGTCATTATTCTTAAACAGCTAAGCTATTAACTTATCGAATGAGACTGAGTTAATAAGTGGAAGCCATTATCCTTAAGGGGTTATTATTATTAATTAAATATCCGTGGAAAAGAACCCTAATTCACCAAGCGGTATGCTAGGGTTTTAGTTTTTGCTATACTGTATACTACTTATCTTTACACAGATAATGGTGAAATATGTATCTACTTGCTAAACTACAGCTTAAAGGAGTAAAATTTTGGAAATATTTAACTTTTTTTTTCCTCCATTACTGTATCTTGTACAATAATGAAAATTAGTATGTGTGAAACACTATCCTTCTGCTATATGATAAAAATGTTTTACGATCAAAAAAAAATATTTATATTTTTTTCCAAATTCAAAGTTCACTATGCAGTGATGAAGCGTTTCCCTCATAACTCAAAAAGTATCCAACATTCTGTGATGAAATTTTTTGTGTGTATTTATGCATATCATATCTACGGTACAATATGATGCAAAATCACTTCTCTGCCTTTGATAGATTGTCTGATAAAAAATAAATTCATTTTAAAAAATGGTCAAATATCTAACACAAAATAAAACAAAATATTTTTTATTAAGTAATATAGTTGAAAGAGCATGATATGAAAGTAAATGGTTCTAAAAGTAAATCTATAACATTTTGTAAAACCCGAGAGGAAACTAGTCTTAATTACGAATTCAGTGATGTTGTAATTCCGCAAGAACAATGTTGTAAATACCTAGGAGTGTATTTAAACTCCAAACTTTCTTGGGGAGAGCATGGAGGGCACTTCACTTTATTATGAGAATCTTGAGAAAGGCTAGCCCTAAATCGAGGGAAATAGCATATCTAACGTTAGTGCGACCGTTAATGGAATACGGAACTACATGTTGGGATCCCTATAGAATATATCAGATAAATTTCTTAGAAAGAATCCAGTATAGGGCAGCTAAATTTGTTAAAGGTAAAAGAGAAGATGGGAACGATACGATAAAAGAACTTAAATGGGAAACTTTGGAAAACAGACGTAGGAAAACTAGAATAACATCATTGTATAGAGCACATCTAGGTCAGAAAGCATGGGTAGACATAACGGCTCGGTTAGAAAAGCCAACGTACTATGGTAGGAACGATCATGATTTTAAAATCAAATGTAGGAAACAGAAAACGGATGTAGGTAAATTCTCATTTTTAAATAGAACTATAAATGATTGGAATGACCTACCTGCAGCGGTCTTTGAGGGCTGTCCTTCCTTAAGGAGATTCAAGAATAATTTAAAAAGTTGTGTATAAAGTGCAAATTAAAATTAAGGCGACATTTAACATTTAATTTTTTAAGGTGACATGTATTTAATTAGCCTAACGAGTTACTTCCTTGGTTTGAATTGTAAATTATTTAAAAATAGCGTGCAAGACTAGAAATGTTTAGTTTAAATGTAGTTCTGTTTATAAGTACAGTATGCATAAGGGTGTAATTATTTGACTTATTTGAACTGTTGTATCAGTGAAGCGAGGTGAGTCAGTGAAGTTATGGTTTTACAGTGCAGTGAATAGTTCCGATCAGTGATAATTTATAGCGTCAATGAAATGTGTTCTATAGTGTCAGTGAAATATGTGCTAAAGTGTCAGTGAAATGCGTCATAGTGCCACTACAGTGAGTGAGATGAGAATAAAGTGAAAGACTATTGAAACTTATGTAGGGCCTATACATAATAATATAGGTTGTAATGTAAAATTAGGTATTTTATTTATGTTTTATTATTATTGTGTTAAATTATATTGTGTATTCTTATTGTATTGTGTATAAAATTGTAGGCCTATTGTGTATTGTATAATTGTATTGTGTATTGCAAATATTGCTTATCATTTCTTTATTGTGTATTGTTTATATTATGTATACCACTGCCACCGGGTGCATGCCCACTTGCAGTGTAAATAAATACATACATACATATTGTAAACATGAGTTTCAGCAATAAAATAAAAGAGAGAGAACATGAAAAAGTTAACAAGTTTATGAGTTATGAGGAAAACGCTTCATCACTGCACAATGAACTTTGAATTTTGAAAAAAATATATATATATTGTTAATTAATTCAATAGGAATTCAAATTCACTAATTCAAATTGTGACCAACGAATCACCTGTGACCAATTAAAATTGTTACCAATCAATTTCCTATGACCAATTCAAATTGTTACCAATAAATCACCTGTAACCAATTGAAATTGTTACCAATAAATCACCAGTGACAAATATACGCCTGAGACGAATATGAACCTGTTACGAAATAACTGTGACCAATTGTAACGGTGACGAAAAAATATGACGAATTCCCCTAAACCCGAGTGCAGGATGTTCAGACACACACCTAATGAAAACGATGTAGGTGCGGGATGTAAACCTGGCAGCACTGCTGTAGGCTATTTCTCATCTGCCTGTCGAGTTCCTTCTTTCGGTGTTGGGACTGCAGCCAAATTTCTTGCGTCAGACAGTGAGAGCTCAATTTAAACACATTGGCGTGATTTAATGACCGATAATTTCGTCCCTCGTTCAGCGAAATCCTCACAATTTGCCTACGGGTTGGGAACTTTGCAACTGACGAACTGCTAAATTCCAAGACATTGCTCGTACATTCAGACTAGGCACGGAGCGAAGTAACGTCAGGAAATGCGACATTAGCGACTTGGATTTAAGTCACTTTGTGCAAGAGCTCTTGAGTTGAAGGTCGACTCGACAATTGGGGTTCGGTCATTAATGACTCCACTTCGTTGCTGATTTGACATTTGAATCCCGGTCAGAGCTCTGTAAACTGGTTCTGCTGCGACGGCACGGGAGTGTATCCAATCAGTATTTCCTGTCGTCCTGATACATTACAACAAATTCTGCTTCAAGCAACTCCATCCAAAAAAGGGGAATGTTAATAATCCATGGTGACTTCTCGGACTCAGCTCACCCATACGTGCTGCATGCCCTGCCCATGTCAAACGTCTGGATTTAATGTTCCTAATTATGTTAGGTGAAGAATACAATGCGTGCAGTTCCGCGTTGTGTAACTTTCTCCATTCTCCTGTAACTTCCTCCCTCTTAGCCCCTAATATTTTCCTAAGAAACTTATTCTCAAACACCCTTAACCTCTGTTCCTCTCTCAAATTGAGAGTCCAAGTTTCACAACCATACAGAACAACCGGTAATATAACTGTTTTATAAATTCTAACTTTAAGATTTCTTTAAAGCAGACAACGAAAGTTTCTCAACCGAATAACAACAGGCATTCCCCATATTTATTCTGCGTTTAATTTCCTCCCGAGTATCATTTATGTTTGTTACTGTTGCTCCAATGTATTTGAATTTTTCCATCTCTTCAAAGGATAGATTTACAATTTTTATATTTCCAATTCCTACTATGTTCTGGCCACGAGACATAATCATATACTTTGTTTTCCCTAATCGTTTGTGGATTTTCTCCTAACATATTCAGGTTTCTTCGCATAGACAAGTAGCTGATGTAACCCGTTCAATTCCAAACCCTCTCTGTTTTCCTGAACTTTCCTAATGGCATATTCCAGAACAATATTAAAAAGCGAAGGTGATAGTGCATCTCCTTGCTTTAGTCCACAGTGAATTGGAAAAGTGTCAGAAATTGACCAATACGAACTCTGCTGTACGTTTCACTGAGACACATTTTATTTCTGGTAGATTTAGCAACTTAAAATTAAAAATCTAGCATTTTAGAAATCAGTTTAGTAATTGTAAATTGCACGTGGGTATGCTGTGGAAGATGTAATCAAAACTATAGTGGCGCGTTCAGTGTAGGTGGTGTATACGTTTTTTTATGTCAGAGCTGATTCATCGGACTTTTTCATCAATGAATGCTCGTGACGTCACAGATTGTTCCGCTGAGTTAAATTTAAAAACAACTTCATGGAGTATTAGCTTTACTACAAATAAATAACTTATCACTTATAAGTAAATATACACGTTATCCTTGCCTTGTTTTATACCCACATATTTGTAAGTTTTCCCTGTCGCTAAGAATCTGTTTTAATCCTACCTTATGGATCTTTTATGTTCAGTCCTCGATTCATTAAGGAGTTACCGTAATGATATATAATCTGTGTCTATATGTAGAGTATATTTACGGCATGTAAAAGCATCTTATTCCTGACAGGGCTCCAGGCAAAATTTATCGGTCATTTTTTCGCCCATGTAGAAATTCGCAGATAGTATAATGGGCCCAAGTCAGTGACCTACTGATACTGATACTATTGAAAGGGGTGACACTACGAACCAGCGACCTTATAGATCGTTAATGCTAGCCCCCAGCTAGGCACATGCTCAACCTACACCGGCTCACTATACTAAGGTTCGCTGTGTATCTAAGTTTCGAGGCAGGCAACCCTGCTCATTCCTAGACCAGCCCCATCCCTGCGTCGCCAGCTGACTATCGGGCAATGTTATGAAATGGAGCCGCATGAAATGATGTTGATACCCAATATGGAGAAATGGGAGAGCACCGATAAAAAAAAAAACAACAGTGGCCTTGTCCTAAGCCAATGGCCTAAGTGCGCAAGACTTTGTCCTTCACTGCATCCTGTGACAGAGAATTCGCTTATCAAATGGGAAAAATATATTATTATTATTATTATTATTATTATTATTATTATTATTATTATTATTATTATTTTGAAACCATGTATTGTAGGTCCCTATCACCACGGCATGGCGCGTCCTCAGGTTGCGGATCGAGGAGACGGTCTCCAGATATGGAGGGTAGCTGTGAATGTATTGAATAAGCAGTCGCGGACAGC
Organism: Periplaneta americana; assembly: GCA_025594305.2. Classification (NCBI taxonomy): domain Eukaryota; kingdom Metazoa; phylum Arthropoda; class Insecta; order Blattodea; family Blattidae; genus Periplaneta; species Periplaneta americana. The sequence continues at coordinate 127,543,003 of JAJSOF020000015.1, read as the reverse complement.
ATGAGGGGTGATCCTCCAGCTTGGGGGTTGGGCGAAGGGCTAACAACCCATCACCGTAGAAAAACAGCTTGTTACGAATCCCTTCAAATAAGTGGATTTGAGAGAGGTGGGATATGATGATAGAGAATGGATTAATCTTGCTCAGGATAGGGACCAATGGCGGGCTTATGTGAGGGCGGCAATGAACCTCCGGGTTCCTTGAAAGCCAGTAAGTAAGTATTATTATTTTGAAATGACAAATGTTAGGACCATGACAAAGACAACAAGGACAACGGCAAGGATCAAGATAAGGATTACGACATAGCTCATGGTTCTTTTTGTGGTCCATGTCGTGATCCTTATCGTGGTTTTTGTAGTGATCCTTGTCGTTGACCTTGTCATGGTTCTCATTGTCATTGTCCTGGTCTTTATCGTGATCCTCATCTTTATCATGGTTCTAATTGGTCCTTGTCTTTGTCATGGTTCTTATAGTGGTATTTGTCGTGGTCTTTATCGTGATCCTTGTCGTTGTCCTTATTATCTTTGTTATGATCCTTATCGCGGTTCTTGTTGTTTTTGTCATGGTTCTTACCGTGATCCTCGTTGTCTGTCATGGTTCTTATCTTGGTTCTTGTCTTTGTCATGGTCCTTATAGTGGTCCATGTTGTATTTGTCGTGGTCTTTATCGTGATCCTTTTCGTTGTCCTTATTGCCTTTGTCGTGGTCCTTATTGCGATCCTTGTCTTTGTCGTGGTCCTTATCATCATCTTTGTTGTCTTTGTCATTGCCCTTATAAGGGTCCTTGTTGTCTTTGTCATGGTGTTTGTCGTGATCATTGTTGCCTTTTGCCATGATCCTTATCGTCATTCTTGTCGTGGTCTTTATCGTCATTCTTGTCGTGGTCCTTATCGTCATTCTTGTCGTGGTCTTTATCGTAGTCCTTGTCCTTACTGACCTAGTCGTGGTTTTCATTCTGGACCTTTTTGTCTTTGTCATGGTGCTTATCATGGTCTTTATCATGGTTATTGTTGTCTTTGTCATTGTCCTTATTTTCTTTGTCATTGTCTTTATCGTGGTCCTTGTCTTTGTCGTGGTCCTTATCCTAGTCCTTCTTGTCTTTATTGTGGTCCTTATCTTAGTCCTCGTCTTTGTTGTGATCCGTGTTGTCTTTTTCATAGTCCTTATCGTGGTCTTTGTCTTCGTCGTGGTTCTTATCTTGATCCTTGTTGTTTTTGCTATGATCCTTATTGTGATCCTTGTTTCTTTTCTCATGGTCCTTATCGTGATCTTTGTTTTCTTTTTCATAGTCCGTATTGTCCTTGTTTTTGTCGTGGTTCTTAGCTTGATCCTTGTTGTCTTTGTTATGATCCTTATCGTGAACCTTATTTTCTTTCTCATAGTCCTTATCGTGGTCTTTGTGTTCGTCGTGGTTCTTATCTTGGTCCTTGTTGTTTTTCTATGATCCTTATTGTGATCCTTGTTTCCTTTCTCATGATCCTTATCGTGACTCTTGTTTTCTTTTTCATGGTCCTTATTGTTGTCCTTGTTTCTGTCGTGGTTCTTAGCTTGATCCTTGTTGTCTTTGTTATGATCCTTATCGTGAACTTAATTTTCTTTCTCATAGTCCTAATCCTTGTCCTTGTTGCCTTTGGAATTGCCCTTGTCTTTTGTCGTGGTCCTTGTCTTTATCTTGGTCTTTGTTGTTTTGTCACGGTTCTACATTTATCTTCCTCATTTGGCCTGCTAGGCATCCAGACCATCAGTCTCAATATTTGATGTGTCCAGTGAGTGTGGATGAATTTTATCGACAAATATGGAAACATGAACATGAATGATTTCCTGCGTAATTTAAGAACGGCTTGTTGGAAGTACGGCGTCATCGATGATGTCCGGAGAACAAAAACGTACCTTATATGAGAATGGTAAACACTGGTACAATGGCGTGTTAAAACGTCGAGTTGTGTACTTTCGTTGCGTGAAGAGTACAGCATGTGTTTATGCTCTCATGGAGCAAAGTATGAAGTGCCTTCACCTTTGTCTGTTTGTCTGTGTGCAGCGATTTCTGTTCAAACTACTGACTGGATTTTATTAATACAATATCTACGGGTCATTTCGTGTAGGAATGCTACAAATGAAATATCATTTTAATTTCCTTCTGACCTTGATATTGTTACAAACAGATCAAATGTCCAGCAAGTTAGAATTATAATTTTGGCAGCAAACACTCCTCTATCATAAGCAGGATGAAGAACGCATTGCGCATGCTCCGTTGTTATCTCCGAATTCTTGAGGTCCCAGATATCGCTCAGCTGCACATTCTTCTATGTCGTTAATATTCTATTAGTAACAATATTTTTGTCTGTCGCAGTTATTTTCAGCTTCTTGTATGGCCAGCTGGCACGAGGGCGCACGGGGGCACGGCCCCATGACGTCATTAGACGTAACGACGCAGATAAAATAGCCGCTTATATAAAGCGAAAGACCACACCCATAAGAACATCCACGTGACAAAAATATACTTAGTTTCTACCAAGGTGTTTCAAAAGAAATCTATTGTAGGTACTAATAATAAATGAGATTTGGCAAATTGCAAATACATTTAAAAATAACAACATCGAAAAAAATGTCATTCAATTTCAATATTGTATCGTTACAACAGTTAATTTTCTGTTTACTGACTGATACCCGTTTCTCGGACGGGTTATCACACTGGTAATGCGGACGAAAGAGAGCAGAGTGGGTTTAACGGAGGGTGCGGAAAGATGGGCGTTCTTATGCCTTCTCTACAAAACATTAGTAATATGCGTTACAAGAGCGGTATGTTGAAGTTTTCATGTTTGAGGAAAAGTTTGAAACAGCGAAACGTAGTTGAGATTTTTTAATTTCCGAGAATTGAAAGAAAACATACCGCTCGTGTATCGTACATTATTTTCTGCGAAGATCGTTTATTACATATTTGAAAGAAGAATTTCTAATTAGTTGCAAAGAAATCTCCATCTTGGTTTCTGTTCAATGACGGCAAATTTGCAAAACAAAAATATCTATCTTCAACATTGTTGCTTTAAAATGTTTTCTCTGTTTACTGTACTCTAGCAGGCCGTGATATACGTCTGTCTTTTTTTTCCCCCCAGTCTATGATGAGTCTGGAATCTTGTTGATTTTTTCACGGCTTCCTTAATGTTACTTGCATCACGAATGCAGTAACTTTAGTGGAGTTGTAGAGTTTACTTAATTTTTGCAAATATTTAAAAACAATAATTAACAGTGCAATTTAGGTGAAATTGCAGTGGTAAGTTTCCAATTTATAATTATTACTATATTGAACGTCTCTAAAAATAATATGTTAAAAGCCTAAAGCAATAAAATCAATATGTCACTTAAGCGGTAAGAAGAGGGAAATTGTTATGTGTGTTAGGTTGGGAATACTGAATGTGGAATTTTAGACTTTCCGCGGATTGGTTTTGTGCGGAAACCAAGCAAATACGCACGATCTCGCACAAAACACGTTTTCAGCGCCCCTGATACCAAAGAAAAGTTTTCTGCAGGCCGTTTGTGTTCAGCGATTTCTTGTAAACTATTGGATGGATTTTGTTTTTATTTAGTATCAGCCAGTTTAACAGAGAATTATACAAATTAAATATAATATAGTTGGCTGCTTTGAGTAGTGCTCAGCGAGCCCGAGATCGAATTCTGGTAGGGACAAGTTACCTGATTGAAGTTTTCTTCGTGATTTTTCCCCTGATTACAAATAAGTTATAACAGATTGTGTGTTGCAACACAAAACAAACTCTGTGATCGCCAGGAAATCAGGTTATCCCCCAAGCGAAAAACAAAACCAACCGTAGATATTAGTGCTATATTCTTGTTGTCCCCATCTTGTCATTTTGTCTTGCAGGCTGCGTCAATTGCTCCTTACATTTTGCCCGCCTCTGGTCTATACACATTCCTAAACACAGAACATCCTTCTACTCTTCATCTTTCACCGTCTCTGCAGCTCATCTCTGGAACTCTCTACCACAACATGTCAGAGACTGTCGGACATTGTCTAGTTTCAAAAATAAATAAAATTGCACTTTTTGAATTAGATTCCTTTCAGTTATAAGCCCCTTTCTCTGCCATAGTTTTGTAAAAATATAGGCTATATATTTCTTTTTCTTTCCTTTCCCCTTTTTGTTCTCTTTATCAGCCGATGAATTTATTATCATAGCCTTTTTATTGTGAATTTTATTTAATTTTCATATTTCTTTTCTTTTTTATTATTATGTTATTACATTCCATTTTGATATATTTTTCTATACGTTTTTCCATATTAACCATTTGTACTAAATGATTTGCTTTCACTATATTCCAATGTATTTTACTTTTTTTTCTATTATGGTATTATTTTCGTGTTGTTTAGTGTTGATTTTATTATACTATTATTATTATTATTATTATTATTATTATTATCTTTTTTTGTAATATATTATTATTCTGTTCTCTAACTTTTTGTTAAATTTTAACTGATTGTATACTTTGTGACCTGATAGAGTGTAAGAGAAGGCCCTATGGCCTTAACTCTGCCAGTATAAATAAAGAATTATTATTATTATTATTATTATTATTATTATTATTATTACTATAATTGGCCTCTGGCTGTTGTTCAGCACACAAATATTAATAAATAAATAAATTATTATTATACACAGTTGGCTTCATATGGGTGAACGACGAACAGTCAAATACCCGCCATTAGTAAAAAAAAAAAAATCCTCCAGACTAATGTTCCAAAGGCAAATTGTTGCTTTGCTTTTTAACTCAACTTCACTATCAATGTAATCCATTCCCATGACGCTGTGAACTGCAGAAAGGTTAAACGCATCAGCAGCCAACGAGCATGGAAGTTGCTAGCTTAGAAACATATTTGATTGAGTTTCAGGAACGGGTGACCTTTATTATGCATCTCTACTATCAGCCCGGCCGGGGCCATCGTCATCATGTGCATGTAACCAGGCCCAAGTTTCCTTGTGCTGAATTCAATGCGTTTCCGAATCACGTCGTCCATGCCAGCAGTATGTAAGGTGGGGGAGAAGCCTAAAACGCAGTTTTAATGCAGAGTTTGAACCTCGTCTGGGAAGTGAATGTTCGTCAGCTGTCGAATTGACGTCCTGAGTTGTTTTACTTGGAATCTGAACGTCATACTGACGCCACGTCTAGGGTTGACAGATTGAACTAAAGCCAAACCCCCAGATGAAGTATCTCTGAGCCAACGGTCGTTATTATTATCAGTTTCCGGATTTTGAAGACATGTCAACTCCTTGTTGGCACACGACAGAACATATTCGTGAGTAGGCCTACATAAATTCTGTTCATGCTCAGATTGTCGTTATACTAGATAGGCTATATTTATGTCTTCTATCATAATATTTCATATTTAATTCGATTTTTCTAGCTCTGCGTTATTATTTATTTATTTATTCTGGCAGAGTTAAGGCCATGAGGCCTTCTCTTCCACACTACCAGAAGTAAAATACATAATGAAACAATGACAAAAATACGAAAGTCATACTTAAAAACAAAAATAATTTTCATGCACATTAACAAGCTTACACGGGCTATAATGAAATATTAACTAAACATGATACATAATTAAGTTATTTACAATTCATATCCTAATTCTAATTTATGATAGGCCTAAATGACAATTTATATACACACAGAGTAATCTATAAAAAATCGGCTAACACTCACAAATCAATTTCATGTAAAATAGTCATAATATGAGAATTTCAGAGGTTTGAATTTTAGGTTAGTTTTCTTACTTTTCAGAATCGTGTAATATTATGTTCAGGGTAAAGTCAGGGTTGGAAGTTGCGCGTAAAATAATTTCTACGTGACTCGTAAAACACACGTAAAATTTGTAACTTATGTAACCAACTAAAAAAAAATCTTTATGCAGAGTGGAGGTAATATAACTGTGCAGGTTTTAACAGCTTATTTCTTGTATAGAGTACAACAGAAAATTCTAATACTGTATCATATACGAGTACTTTTCCCCCAAAAATACCCTTTATGTTAACACTGTTTTAGTCGATAAGTAAGTATTAGTACCCATACGATTCTGATTTTTACTCTTTATCATTAGAGAGAACTGATAAGAAATCATTTATCGATTTATCCCTTCTCAGTTTTTCAATAACATGGACTGTTTGCGTGTAAATTAAATAAAAACTAGTGGCTTGTGCAGCAAATGCTGCAAACTAAGTTCATTAGACGTTCAAATAAACATTTTTCAGATTTATTTTCAATAAAAAATACCAGACATTCGAAAAGTTATTTGCTTCCATAACAATGAAAGATACTCTCTCTTGAGCCAATACTGAAGAGAACCACGCATATAAATATCTACACCACTCCGCCATTAAATATATGAAAAATACCCAACCCTACTTGATTAATAATTATAAAATAATTGATTTTTAATAATATTATCTTACGTTAGTTTTATAGCTTTCAGTAACATATACAATATATATACTATATAGCCGCCACTCAGTAAAATATAGAAATCAAAATCTAATTTGTTATTCTCTACATCTACTTATATAACCCCAAAACGTTTCACTTTCATATTATCAATATAGCATTAATATGTATAACTAATGAAAAATAGTCACATCATGCCATTAACTACAATAATATTTCATTTCTAATTGTAATAATGTCATCAAATCACCTCAAGTTTTGTAGTTTTTAATATCCAATACACAGCTGTACCCAGAAAATTACACACCACAGAATCGAACCTGTAAATTATTTTTAGTACGGTAAGTTAAGTTTTTAATAACCAATTTAATTTGATCTCTAAATATGTCAGCATTCTTGCAGATCATGGCCTTCGTGTAATATTGTTTACTGTATTATGTGTTTTGCTTTATTCTGAAATGCAACACGGCCGACTTGATGCTCGCTTCGCTTCTCCTTTACAAAAAAGCGAAGGGAATATCAAGTCGGCCGTGAATGCTATTAGCTAGTTCTCAAAACTGACGACAGATGGATTTTAGAAAATAGGAAAATTATGTTTAAAAATTAACATTTCACTCAAAACGACTATTTTTCCGAAAAACTTTGAGTTCCAAGCTTCAAAAAGAGGGGTCACTTATTAAAATCCCTCCAGCCGTTTTCCGTAATTTCCATTACCAGTTCAAATATAGATATTAACACGAACCATTATGTCCTGTCATTAAGAAGTCCGGCAACCCTACTGCATTGACTAAGGGACGGAACGCTGCTATTCAGACCGAGTGCGTCTATTTGTAGGTAAATCGGCGATGCGCTGTTGCCAAACTACGCAGACTTTGAGTCTAATTTTCCAATTAAACATGCATTTAATTACAAAACGCTAAATAGATTTTTAAAATTTATTTTAATGCATTCTATTGCCCCCTTAAATCTGCACAGTTATATCACTTCCAACCTGTATGAACTTCATGGCATCCTACAAATATTTATACATACGGTACCTTAAAATTTACATCTTTTAACTACTTGTTTCAGTCAGATTCAACTGTTATTTAATCCGATGATACTTCAGAATGCATGGTTTGTTTACATGCAAGACTGCTGTGTTCGAATTCTCCTAGTTTTCTGTACTCTATGTATATTGAACTTTGCGGTTTACAATCTAAACTTCCGTTCTGTAATCATAATAGAACTCTGGCGAACCTCTGCCTTTGAGCATTATAAATAATGAACTCTTCTGTATGTTTTATGGCTACGACCTTGTAGACGTAACGCCAGTTTGAGGCCTTCATTTGTGTGGAGGAAAACCAAACTTGGGAAAATCCCTAGTCATTCAGATATGAAGAAATGATAGGTATATACCAGACTAATAACTTCTCATATACTGTAGCCTATTAACTTCAAGGGAAGGTAACTAGGATAATAACATTTTGGCTTATCAAACTTATAAGTGTATCCGTTACAGTAATAGTAATATGCGTTACAAGAGCCGTATGTTGACGTTTTCATGTTCGAGGAAAAGTTTGAAAAAGCGAAACGTAGTTGAGCTTTTTAATTTCCGAGAATTGAAAGAAAACATACCTCTCGTGTATCGTACATTATTTCGTGCGAAGATCGTTTATTACATACCTGAAAGAGGAATTTCTAATTAGTTGCAATGAAATCTCCATCCTGGTTTCTGTTCAATGACGGCAAATTTGCAAAACAAAAATATCTATCTTCAACATTGTTGCTTAAAATGTTTTCTGTGTGTTTACTATACTCCAGCAGGTCGTGATATACGTCTGTCTTTTTTTCCCCAGTCTATGGAATCTTGTTGATTTTTTCACGGCTTCCTTAATGTTAGTTGTTGCATCACGAATGCAGTAACTTTAGTGGAGTTGTAGAGTTTACTTAATTTTTGCGAATATTTAAAAACAATAATTAACAGTGCAATTCAGGTGAAATTGCAGTGGTAAGTTTCAATTTATAATTATTACTATATTGAACGTCTCTAAAAATAATATGTTAAAAGCCTAAAGCAGTAAAATCAATATGTCACTTAAGCGGTAAGAAGAGGGAAATTGTTATGTGTGCTAGGTTGGGAATACTGAATGTGGAATTTTAGACTTTCCACGGGTTGGTTTTGTGCGGAAACCAAGCAAATACGCACGATCTCGCACAAAATATTAACACGAATCATTATTTCCTGTCATTAAGAAGTCCGGCAACCCTACTGCATTGACTAAGGGACGGAACGCTGCTCTTCAGACCGAGTGCGTCTATTTGTAGGTAAATCGGCGATGCGCTGTTGCCAAACTACGCAGACTTTGAGTCTAATTTTCCCATTAACCATGCGTTTAATTACAAAACGCTAAATAGATTTTTAAAATTTATTTTAATGTATTCTATTGCCCCTTAAATCTGCAGAGTTATATCACTTCCACCCTGTATGAACTTCATGGCATCCTGCAAATATTTATACATGCGGTACCTTAAAATTTACATCTTTTAACTACTTGTTTCAGTCAGATTCAACTGTTATTGAATCCGATGATACTTCAGAATGCATGGTTTGTTTACATGCAAGACTGCTGTGTTCGAATTCTCCTAGTTTTCTGTACTCTATGTATATTGAACTTTGCGGTTTACACCCTAAACTTCCGTTCCGTAATCATAATAGAACTCTGGCGAACCTCTGCCTTTGAGCATTATAAATAATAAACTCTTCTGTATGTTTTATGGCTACGACCTTGTAGACGTAACGCCAGTTTGAGGCCTTCATTTGTGTGGAGGAAAACCAAACTTGGGAAAATCCCTAGTCATTCAGATATGAAGAAATGATAGGTATATACCAGACTAATAACTTCCCATATACTGTATTAACTTCAAGGGAAGGTAACTAGGAAAATAACTTTTTGGTTTATCAAATTTGTAAGTGTATCCGTTACAGTGAAATAAATTATACTTACTTACTTACTTACAAATGGCTTTTAAGGAACCCGAAGGTTCATTGCCGCCCTCACATAAGCCCGCCAGCGGTCCCTATCCTGTGCAAGATTAATCCAGTCTCTATCATCATACCCCACCTCCCTCAAATCCATTTTAATATTATCCTCCCATCTACGTCTCGGCCTCCCTAAAGGTCTTTTTCCCTCCGGTCTCCCAACTAACAGTCTATATGCATTTCTGGATTCGCCCATACGTGCTCACATGCCCTGCCCATCTCAAACGTCTGGATTTAATGTTCCTAATTATGTCAGGTGAAGAATACAATGCATGCAGTTCTGTGTTGTGTAACTTTCTCCATTCTCCTGTAACTTCATCCCGCTTAGCCCCAAATATTTTCCTAAGCACCTTATTCTCAAACACCCTGAACCTATGTTCCTCTCTCAGAGTGAGAGTCCAAGTTTCACAACCATACAGAACAACCGGTAATATAACTGTTTTATAAATTCTAACTTTCAGATTTTTGGACAGCAGACTGGATGATAAGAGCTTTTCAACCGAATAATAACACGCATTTCCCATATTTATTCTGCGTTTAAGAGTGTCATTTATATTTGTTACTGTTGTTCCAAGATATTTGAATTTTTCCACCTCTTCGAAGGATAAATCTCCAATTTTTATATTTCCATTTCGTACAATATTCTGGTCACGAGACATAATCATATACTTTGTCTTTTCGGCATTTACTTCCAAACCGATCGCTCTACTTGCTTCAAGTAAAATTTCCGTGTTTTCCTAATCGTTTGTGTATTTTCTCCTAACATATTCACGTCATCCGCATAGACAAGAAGCTGATGTAACCCGTTCAATTCCAAACCCTGCCTGTTATCCTGAACTTTCCTAATGGCATATTCTAGCGCGAAGTTAAAAAGTAAAGGTGATAGTGCAACTTTAGGCAGTGAATTGGAAAAGCATCAGATAGAAACTGACCTATACGGACTCTGCTGCATGTTTCACTGAGACACATTTTAATTAATCGAACTAGTTTCTTGGGAATACCAAATTCAATAAGAATATCATATAATGCTTCCTCATAACCGAGTCATATGCCTTTTTGAAATCTATGAATAACTGATGTACTGTACCCTTATACTCCCATTTTTTCTCCATTATCTGTCGAATACAAAAATCTGATCAATAGTCGATCTATTACGCCGAAAACCGCACTGATGATCCCCAATAATTTCATCTACGTACGGAGTTAATCTTCTCAAAAGAATATTGGACAAAATTTTGTACGACGTCAACAAAAGTGATATTCCTCGAAAGTTACCACAGTTGGTTTTGTCCCTTTTAAAAAATAATTATGGACTCCTTCCATTGTTCTGGTACAAATTATACCAAGGAAAAATAAAAACGAGTGTCCATATCCTTAATGAAGAGCATACGCTTGGATGAGTTGATATGTTAAGAAATTCTCTAAGAAGGGAAGACCGGGAAGGAAATATTTAAGTTGCATGTAATTAAAGGTTGTCATCTTAGAGAAATGTCCAAAAATAAAGGTTCTTGTTTTATACAAGAAAGCAATTCAGCTGCGAATGGAGCAATTGACATTCTTGTTTTGTCAAGAACAGAATGTAGAGTAATTAATAATAATAATAATAATAATAATAATAATAATAATAATAATAATAATAATAATAATAATGGCTTTATTTAACCTGGCAGAGTTAAGGCCGTAAGACAGTAGTGTCAGAGTTGTAAGCTCCGAAACCGGTTGTGGTGCTAGAGACGTCCAGTCGGAGCGTGAACTTGCTTATGTCTGTGGAAGCACCGGAGCACGCAACGAGTTGTATTGGAGCGCTCCGCTCCGTTTAGGCTGTGTCTGACAACGCTGCCGTAAGCCCTTCTCTTACACTGAACCAAGATTAAAACTTGCTTATAATAGTTGAACATAAAACTGGATCGGAATTAAGTAATTACATACTGATACAATTTAGGTACACAATGAGATCAAAAGAGGTAGTTACATAAAAATTTACCTCATAAAATAAAATAAAGTGAAATACATATTAATGTTGTTAGAATCAAATACGAATCACATAAAAACAGAAGCCGATAATTCAATAAAAAATGTACACAGTAAAAATAAAAATAAACACGTAGTATTAGATTACAATTAAGTAGGATTTACATAATTAAACCAGAAACCGACAATTGAATAAAATGTACACAATAAAATAGATTAATAATAAAAAAACAACACAGTGGGATACATATACGCTATGCTTTTCAAATAATTTCATTAAAATGCAAATTTGTAGAAAATTTCGTGTACACTTTCAATCAGGAGTGTTATGAGCGAGAAAATATCAAAACACGATCCAAAAGAATTCCCTAGAATCAAGCCTAGTTTCCCCTTTTCCCTATATTGTGTATGTTTTCTATAAATCTTGGGAAATTTCCCTAGGGTTGGCAACATTGGGAAAGGATAGTGCAGACTGTGTATTTTCTAGTTGGCTGTGGGAGTGCAAATTATGCATTATGTTCACAGCATTCTGCCATATTTATTTATTTATTTATTTATTTATTTATTTATTTATTTATTTATTTATTTATTTATTTATTTATTTATTTATTCTGGTGTAGTTAAGGCCATCAGGCCTTCTTCCACAACACCAGGAATACAAATACAATAATAGAAATAAACAGAAAAAATACACTATATACAAAGTAAAGATACACAAGAAATAAAAGAGAGAGAGAAAAAAACACTATAAACAAAGTGAAGCCACACAAAAATATACACAGGTTGCAGTCACACAAACTTTAAATGAGTGATTAAGTATCATAATTAATTCTATCCTAACTAATTAACTAACATAATAAGAAACTTGCAATTTTAATCTAGATTAAAAAAGAAAAAGAAAAAAAACACAAATCAATACTTCTAGCAATACCTAAAAACATTAACTAAGACAAACTTTTCCAATTTAATTTTGAATTGTGATAAAGTCCGGCAATCCCTGACATCATTAGGTAACGAATTCCAGAGGCGAGGTATGAGTATAAAGACGTTCTATGATGAGGGATAGAAAGAAGTGCTTGATGTCGGTTTCGAAGAGTTGTAAGAAATTGAAAGCGCGATAACAGATAATTCGGAATAGAAGTATGCATGATTCTAAAGAGAAGAGACAGTGAATGTATTGTTCTTCGTTCCTTCAGACGCGCCCATGAAAGTAACAGGAGGGAAGGTGTTATATGATCAAATTTACGAGCCATAATGCAGCTAATGAGAAAATGGCAGTAGTTTCTAAGAAATAACTGCCAACTGTCCAACATAATATTATGGATATGGCTATGTTACAACATTTTTTGTTTGTAGATACATGAGAGCTTGTGACACTTCTCATAGCTAACACAGCACAGTTGATGATTCTGCTGCCATTATCATCTACGGGCCTCAAGGTGACGCGCAAAGTTACATCTGTTAAACAAACCAATGCTCATTAGCATTAATTCGCATTATAAGCATGTGCGAATGAGCAAACGAAAACAACATTGTTGTTGACAGGATATGCAAACTGTGCTGTGTCCATCTGCACGGACGAAGGCGAAAACCTGCATATGAGAGAGAGAGAGAGAGAGAGAGAGAGATGGAGCTAGAATAAAGCCCTTTTGAGAGAAGAGAAAAGTGTGTGTGTGCGCGCGTGCGTGCATGTGTGGCAGGGTTGCCATACGTACGACTATAGTACGCAATTTTGTACGACTATTTTACTGAAGGGCAAAATTATTTTGGACTTATAATGTTGGTCTATAATTAAAATAAAATTAACGGTTAAAGTTTTTGAAATGAAATTTTCTTCATTCATAGGCTATCCCCTGAATGAAAGAAACATGCTTTATAGGGATACAAGATGTTTAGAAAATCAATATGGTGACTACGTTAATGCAAGTCATAATTCGTCATCTTGAGCTCCAGGTTTCATGTTACGGTTATAAAATAATAGAGTTCAGAGATCAGTTTCAACTTGTATGTTCAAAATGGAAGTATTTTATCACTGAAATAGTACGGTACCGCAGTAGGATTGAGAATCTAAACGTGACATTTTAGCGGTGTCGGATTTGAGTCGACTGCAGGTGGATTAATTTGATGTAATCATCAGCTAAACCGCATTGATTGATATTAAATAGCTGCCGTCCGCCGGCCAAAGATAAAGTTTCTGCTGTCTTTCAATATAATGATGTTGTTTCCGATCAAACTGGTCATCGTGCATGTTTTACGAGGATGATAGTATCGATGAAGAAATGGTAATTAGAATGCTAAATGTTATTGTGGATATAAACTATAATTAGAAATAGGCTATTTTTGATTGGATGAGCAAATGGATGCTGATTTGTTTCAATGTTGAAAGTCATTGTGGATGTGAACAATAGTTAGTAGAGTTCCTAATTGAACTAAAATTTTGAGAATTATTATTATTATTATTATTATTATTATTATTATTATTATTATTATTGTTATGTGAAATATATTTTGCGCGCTATCTATAAAAATAGTAAAATGATGAATGTAGACGATTTTTGTTGAAAAACGACATTTTTCATAAGTTCTAGCGGGATTATGCGAACTTTTATCTGGCAACCTGATGTGTGGTAAGGCGTCACTATGGTGTAGTGGTTGGAGCGATGAACTTATAATTCTGTGGACCAGGGTTCAATCTCAGGCATACCCCCGATTTACCGATTTGTATGCACTGTAACGTCTGTTGGGTAAGCTCGTGGTCCAGGTAACACAGGGATTTTTTTTACCGGGATCTCTTGTTTACCTGTGGCATCCCAAGAAATCTCCATCTCATCTCATCGTGAGTAGCGTAGACCAGCCTCCTATGGCGCACCCAGGGCAACGACTCTGTCGGTAAATTGGTCTACACAACTGGCTTCATATGGGTGAATGACGAACAGTCAAATACCCAGTATGGTGAATATATGGTGAGGTATAAAGAATTAAAGATGGCTGGGACTTCACTGCTACCAACCTTAAACCTGAAGCACTAAATGTTAATAAACGTTTATGGCTTAAAAAGTTATTTTTCTTCGTAAAACTTCTGTCCATTATAATAGTTATATTTCCGCAAGATATTATATTATAATTGATAATCGTAACATAAAATAAGAGGATCGTCCCAAAAGTAAAGTTAATTCAGTGTCGTAAGCGACATCGCACCTTGCAAAGACTCGAGCAGCAGTACCTGCACTCAAGCGAAATAAACTCCCGAGCTCCAATCCTATCCCAGCTACTGTACACATACAGCGTAAGGGTTGTCCAAACCTTTCAACTTGGAGCTATTCATTGGTTTTATCATCAGCCACGGGAAAATTGATACATACTGTAACTTTTATTCTTAACATTTAATCCCCCATATAAATGAAGTACATAATATACATTAGGCCCACTGCTGGACATAAAATACATGGAAATTGTTTGCTCGTTGAACTTAATGACAAGAATCACGAACATTTCATTCGTATGTATCAGGTATTTATGTTTTAAGAAATCGAAACAATGAAAATATCATTAAAGCAAGATGATGCACCTCCTCACTCCTTTAATCCGGTAAAAGAATTTTTAAGCAACATTTTTATGATCGTGTTATCAGGAAACACTTTCCTGTAACTTGGTCAGCAAGATTACAGGTATTAACACAGAAGATTATTAGTTGTGGATCTATCAGAAAGAAAGAGTATTCTTGTGGAAACCAACAATTAATCAGTTGAACTATATTGCACACACTATGGCAGATGTTCCAGAACATGAACATGAGAACTTCTGTATACAACATGAAGAGAGGCTGTTAAGGCTGGTTCACAATAAACTGGGAATGGAAACTACAACGAGAATGAGAACGGAAATATTGTTTTTTTGTAGGTTATTTTACGACGCTTTATCAACATCTTAGGTTATTTAGCTTCTGAATGAGATGAAGGTGATAATGCCGGTGAAATGAGTCCGGAGTCCAGCACCGAAAGTTACCCAGCATTTGCTCATATTGGGTTGAGGGAAAACTCCGGAAAAAACCTCAACTAGGTAACTTGCCCCGACCGGGAATCGAACCTGGGCCACCTGGTTTCGCGGCCAGAAGCGCTGACCCTTACTCCACAGATGTGGACGAAATATTGTTAAAATAAATGTAGGCCTATTTAAATGTGAACATTCACAATTAACTATTGAGAATGCTCACATTTAAATACATTTATTTTAACATTATTTCCGATCTCGTTCTCGTTGTCGTTTCCGTTCCAGGTTTACTGTGAACCAGCCTTTACTTGTACAAAAACAAGATGGTGGACATATACAACTTTGTGTATTGTTTCCAAATCTGCCGGCCTGGATGGCGCAAGCGGTAGAGGCATGGAATGTCTCTGTCGCTTTGTCCGAAGGGTTGTAGGTTCGAGTCCCGCCTCGGGTATGGGTGTTGTGTTTCGTAGTAGTTTAAGAAAATGGAAATCAGAATAAAAACTTTAGGAAAATGGCTTCTGGCCAGTGATAATTAAAAAAAAAAATAAGAAAAGTGTCGAGAATTTAAAAAAAATCACGCAAGTATGAACATGAAAGTTCGGGGTTTGCAAATTTTAATGTTAGCGTCTAACGGTAATGTTATTGTCAGTGTTTATGTAAGTCATTGTGAATGATCCCATTTGGCAACCTGACCACAAAATTCTGTGTTTATGTTCAATTTCATTGTAAATGGGTCTTAACTAAAGCTATGTTAGTGATTGAACTTTCGTTTTTTGTTGAATTACGCACAATCGGCCTTGGTATTGGATATTGGGGATAGCATGAGAGCCTATAATTTGTAATATCTGCATTCAAATCTCCTGATTATTTTTCTTCTTATTTCTTTTATTATTATTTTTTTATTAAGTAATGTTGACGTTTGAACGAATACATTATTTTTCATTAAATTTCACATGGGCCCTATCTCTGCTCACGTATCTCGTAAACTATATAAAGTCAATAAAATTTGGTTTATTGTACCGACACTGGGCGTTTGTCATCGTTATCAGACTGCGTTATGAACTTGAGCAGTGACACATTTATGAACAGTAAATTTCCTGTTTTCATCTCTATTGAAATGTTCGTTACACTTAACATCATCTTTGAACATGGGGAATTTCATGCGTACAGGAAATTTGCAATATTGATGCGGTTGAAATTCAGCGGGAGTGATGAAGCGGTTTACATTCGATTCCGCTGTCGGAATGACAAGCCATTTCAATGCCAACAAATGCCACAATTTCCCTCTTTTCTTATTAGGGAAAAGGAAAACAGTTATTGGAGGCTTTTCCTGAATATCATGCATTAAGCATTATTTCTTAAGGGGAGGGGATGGTATTTTTTTTTAAGTTTTTTCCTGTTTGGTGTAAAATATTAATTTTTGTATGTAGAGAGCTCATAGCTGTAGCAACTCAACCAAATATAAATATTAAAAAAAAATTATTTGGGGCCCCAAATTTAAAAAAAATATATATCCAATGCAGGATTGTACTAAAACCGATATATCTAAACTGTTTTTAAAGCTAGATTCAAACGGTTTTTTACAATATATTGGCAAAAGCATGTTCTACAAACTGCCTGTAACAGAATTTTGATATTAGTCCCTACGTTTATAAAATAAACAATTAAAGTTTAATAACAATTTTCTGATTTCCTTTCTTGCAAACAAACGGACGTAATTTTAAAATGAAATCAAGTAACAAAATTCTGTTACAGAGAAAAGTTTCCTAATAGTGTAAAGAATGTGTGTTCTAAATTTTATGCACGTATCTTTAATAGTTCAGAAATTATATCCAATTTTGTCTGGCAATGTAGCTTACTTACTTACTTACAAATGGCTTTTAAGGAACCCGAAGGTTCATTGCCGCCCTCACATAAGCCCGCCATCGGTCCCTATCCTGTGCAAGATTAATCCAGTCTCTATCATCATATCCCACCTCCTCAAATCCATTTTAATATTATCCTCCCATCTACGTCTCGGCCTCCCTAAAGGTCTTTTTCTCTCCGGTTTCCCAACTAACACTCTATATGCATTTCTGGATTCGCCCATACGTTCATGCCCTGCCCATCTCAAACGTCTGGATTTAATGTTCTTAATTATGTCAGGTGAAGAATATAATGCGTGCAGTTCTGCATTGTGCAACTTTCTCCATTCTCCTGTAACTTCATCCCTCTTAGCCCCAAAATTTTCTAAGCACCTTATTCTCAAACACCCTGAACCTATGTTCCCTCTCAGAGTGAGAGTCCAAGTTTCACAACCATGTGTAGGGATTCGTAACAAGCTGTTTTTACGGTGATGGGTTGTTAGCCCTTCGCCCAACCCCAAGCTGGAGGACCACCCTTATCGTCTGTCCACGACTGTTTATTCAATATATTCGCAGCTACCCTCCAGTAGCAAAAAAAAAAAAATGAAGTTATTGGAAACCGATAAAAGTGGGCGTGTGATTTAAAAATCCATAGCGCAGGAAGTTTAAAAATGACGTCTCAACATCCGATAAGGGCACAAATAGCCACAAAGTGTTATGCAATCCATTCCACACATATCAAAGAGTTTTTTGAGGAAAAAAAAATTTGAAAATTTAATTTACCGGAAACAACAATAAAAGTTGGCGAGTGATTTAAAAATCCATAACGCAGGAAGCTTAAAAATGGCGACTCAATATGCGATAAGGGCACAAATACCCACAAAATATTATGCTATGCATTCCACACATCACAGAGTATTTTAAAGAATTTTTTTTTAATTTACTCATTTTTCACCAAAAAATATCATCCTCTCCCCTTAAGACTTTTCTGTCAATAGCAAAATTTATTGTATGAATCACAGAAGGCCATGGAAGTACGTATATTAGTCTGATTAATGCCAGGTTGATACCATTGTGCTACAAATATTGTTACAATATTAACTGCAATATTGAAATCTTCCTACTGTAGACAGTTAAAATTATTTGGATTTGTACATATACATATAGAGTAGAAGTGAAGTAACCTTGCAGATTGAAAGGGATGATAGGGTACACTTAAGTGAATATAAAACCTATACTAGGCTACGTTTTGTGATTAAATGCACTGTTAATTAGAAAATTGAGTTGGAAGTTTCAGCAGTCTGGCAACATCGCCGCTAACACACTGTCTTTCTTCTCGTAATACATAAGTAAGAGATCAACGAACTCAGGTCTTTCTGCCTTAGTGAACTATCTACCATCCCCTTTCTGGCTACAATGTTGCAATCTGTTCGCATCGTTCAGTGGCTTGAAATTAGTGTTTTTTTAATTAAATTTATACGAAATTCATCCACGCTATTGAAATACTCCAGAGGGACAAATGATTTTTTATTAGATTTCCTATCTATATGGACAAATATCATGCTCCTACTCGCAGTAGTTACTGAATAAGAGGGTGTTAAACATTTGAGGAAAAAAAAAAACTTTTTTGTTTTATATATAGGGCATATCAAAAGTCCGATAACACTTTCAATATTTTATTACACAAAAACTGCAAATGATAGCACTTTCAAACACACGTCAGTTTAAAGTCAAATTCTCAAAGTTCTGTTTACACCTTACAGAGATTCAGCGTGTGAACCACGAGTGACTCGGCAGATGTCCAAACGATAATAAAACTCTTCCCATACCCTTTTCAACATATCCTCTGTGACCGTGGCGGCAGCTTCTCGGTCTGGTTTTAGTTCCTCTAAATCACGTGGCAAAGCGGTACAAACACACGGTCCTTTAGGTACCATAGAAAAAAAGTCAAATGCAGTCATATCGGGTGACCTTGGTGGATGTCATGAAACATCTGTCCCCTACTCCAGCACGTCCTGTCCAACGATCAGACATCTCCGTTATTCAGGCAAGCACGAACTGCATTTGGAAATGTGGCGGAGCCCCATCTTGCTGAAAGATGAAATCGTCATCGAGATCTTGTCTTATTGAGGCACCAACCATTGCTCCAACATGTCCAGATATGACGTCCAGTCACAGTAGCCTCAATGAAGAAGAAAGGTCCGTACAGTTTTCGTTGTGACAACGCGCAGAAAACATTCAATGGTGAATCAAAAATGTTCAATGATTCTGTGAGGTTTCTGTGTACCCCAAACACGACAGTTTACTTGTTAATTTTCCCACTTATGGAATGACGCTTCGTCGCAGAAAATTAAGCGGCTGAATAACTTTGAGAGTTTGACTTTAAACTGATATGTGTGTTTGAAAGTGCTATCATTAGTAGTTTTTGTGTAATAAAATATTGAAAGTGTTACCGGACTTTTGATATGCCATGTACAACATGTGCTATTCGCTCTGAAAATCTGCAGGGTTATTTCACTTCCACCCTGCATATGTAATTACCGGTATATATGTATACAGAGTGGAAGTAATTTAAATGTACAGGTTTTAACAGTTTAATCGTGGGACAGAGTGCAACAAAAAAAGTCTGATTTCATATTAATTCCAAAGCATTGTATAATAGTTTTACGGACAGAAAAATGTCATTGTATTTTTCTTAATGTTAACACCATTTTACTGGATAAGTTCTATCTGTACGGTTCTGATTTTTACTCTTATCATTAGAGAAACTGATAAGAAATGATTTATTTCTTCGCAGTTTTTTAAGTAAAATTGACGGTTTTCATGCATATTAAATAAAAAGGTTAATATGTATCATTATTTCCTACAATTCTGGCAACCCTTCTGCAGTGACAAAGAGCTGGGAAGCTGCTATTCAGACTAGAGTCAGTGTGTATTCGTAGACGAGCCGGCGCCGGCGTGCCGTCCACATTCTTTCTCTCTCTGCGGTGGTCTTGGGTTTGTTTGAATCGTCTTGGGATGTCCTTTTTCCTGTTGTGCTCGTCTCCACTTTTGATCTTTCTCAACTTTTGAAAGTTTACAAATTTTCACGACTACTTTTTTAAAAATTGAAGATCCAATTTATTCGGGACCATTCTTTTCGCGTTTTATTTAGTCGATCTCGTAGCGCTCGATCGATCGATTGATCGACACCTTAAACGTATGGGTCGGTTCCAACGAGTTAGAAAGAGAAAGATATAGAGTGGTCATTGCGCCGCCATGTTTGAAGAAAATTGAACGACCGTCGGTAATGAACTTATGCGCCCAAAACAAAGTGGGCGTGGTGATAACTGACATTAGAATCATCAGCTGTCTTAATTTATAGGTTTGCATAAATCAGTTAAACTGAAGTGGAAAAACCTAGTATTTCGTCAAATACGTGCTAGAACTTAATCTAAACTTATGTACGCTAAATTTAAAACACTTCAGCTATTCCTAGAAGGAATGCTTAAAGGAATAACCTAAGCAAAATTGTCATGTAGTATGACAAGAAGTCCTAGCAAATATACTGAAGAAAATGTTAATATTCCTAGGTTCTTTTAAATGCGACCTGCAAGATTGCCTATAAAATGAACGAGTATGATTCGGATGATTTTATTAAATTGTTTTCCCAGTCTCTACACGTTGCAAAACTATTTACTATGCCATAAGATATAGAATGAAAGTAGGCCCTATCTGTAGTAAACAACCTTTACCTCCAAGCTTGTAACGTGGGTGAAACATGACAAAACACCCTTTCAGTTTTTTTGTTACAGTAAAGTATAATTATTATCGAAATGTGAACGTGAGGCCAACAGCCGGCTGGTCTGTCTGAGCTTTCAAGGGCTGTGGCACCACAGATAATTATTAGTGTATAATTGAGCACCCACGTACAATAATGGGGTAAAGTAGTTACGAAATATATTCATACTTACCCCATTATTGCACGTGGGTGCTCAATTATGTTCTTTCATGTCCTTCCAGTCAAAATACTAACAACAATACGACCTACCCCAGAGTTTTGCGTTATTTTGGATGCGAGTGTCGAAATACAATTTTAATATTTGATTGCTATTACTAGGTTTGAAACGGAATTGTAGCGGTTTTATCCGTATTTAGTTTAACTTTATTACTAGTGAACCATTTATTTGATTAATCGTTTGTCTTCGAAATAGGCCTACTTCTTATAAGCTACAGCTCATCGTCTTCTTGTATAAGCAGTAAGGACAGAAGGAGCAGAAATAAAGGATGCCGGTGACGAAATGCAGTTTTAATATTGTATTGTATTTGTTTTGCACTGGGTCTGAAACGGAATTGTATTGGTTTTATCCGTATTTAGTTTAAGTACATTACCAGTGAACCATTTATTTTGTTTATGCCGGGCGTTGTTACACATTTATGCATGAAAAAATGCTGCTAATTAACAAAACTATGGACTTAACTTCATAAAATTTACATGAAATATGATATATCAGTTGTCTTTTTCCTTTTGACATTGCAGTTATATGCAGCACACACAATAGGCATGTTTTTTCTTCGTTTTTTTTGTACTCCTTACCTCCGTTAAACAACATTGTAAGCAGACGAATTTTTACAAAGGTGGGCGCTTAGCTCAGATCTGCCGTGTTTCGCGGTGGCACCGCAAAGAGCGCTGTACAGGACAACATGGCCACTCTATAGTCTTCTTTTCTATCTCGTTGGTCGGTTCAGAACTAACTACTAAAGAAGTTAGAGATGGCCGATATTTCACAAACCGATATTTTGTCACAGGTATTTTTTGTCACAGATAAACCTGTGACTGATGACGCGAAATATCTGTGACAAAATATCGCTATCGAAATCTGCTCCGTATTCAGCACTCTGTGACTGATATTTTCTCCTCTATGTCGTTGGTTTGCGCGTGCGCATGATACAATAACAGCAATCTGGCGGTAGTTTCTCCATCTTACTATAAATGATGTAGTTATTACACGATTTAAATAATAACACCATTGGTTACCAGTACTTAATCTTGTGTAAAATCCTGTCTGAACACTGTTTTGTTTTGTAATTATTTTCCAATGTTTTTCCGAATACGTAGGGAGAGTTGGGTAGTATCGACAGTTTTCTATCATCTACCACACGATGATAGTAATGATTGACATGGTTACGTTTCTGTGATTCGCATAGAGAATTGTAACCATGTCATTCAGGTACTACCATATGGTGGTAGATGAAAAAACGCACTGTCCGATACTACCCGACTCTCCCCTATGTTTCATTAATTTTTATTCTATGACTCAATATTATAATGTTAATGCACGACTTAAAATAATTTATCCATTATATTATATACAATAAGAAGGAACCATTTTTAAAACGATTAGGATAATCATATAACCTCAATTTCTCCATACCCAACTACATTTAAAAATGATCAACTGGTTCAATATCTATAATATAACCTCTTGGTACATGAGGTTAACTTTTGAGATGTTACTGTTCAGTTAGGTAAGTATTTATTTGTTAATGGTACATGTACATAAATTCTTTGTTGGATTTTCCCATATAAATCACTGGTGAGTGGTGTGTATAGAGAAATAGTATTCATATTTCACTGCTCTTCAATATTTCCTGGCAATTTTTGTTGGTGTGACAAAATGTCGGTGTAATTCATGCTACGTATCGATATAAAATATCGGTGTGACAAAATCACCGATAAAAGTCACAGATATTTAATTGTCACAGCCACAGTTGTCACAGATACTTGAAAATATCGTTTAAGCTCATCTCTAAACGGTGTTACGCGCATAAAATGGCCTCCGGAACGCAGGTTTCGAGACACGTTTTGACGTGTATTTCTCTCTGCACTTGAGGATCCCACCGGTTTCGCGCGGATGTTTGTGGTTACGGGACTCCTTCGTCTACACGGTGGTATATTTCTCGTTTCGCTATGTTTGTTTGTTCCTAAGTTATAAGCGCTTCTAATGTAACACTTTTTCTGGGCAGCGTCTCAAATACAAAGACGTAGTTGTACGTCAAAAGCCTCGGTATCGGTCTAAGCGGGAATCGAACTTAGGTCCGAGCGTAGCTCTGAATCAGCACGCAAACACGCCTGCCGCCTGAGCTATGCCGGTGTCTCCTTTAACTATGATTTCTTGACTTTACACTCCCCTGAACTCACGTTTTACATTATGCAAGTTGTTATTGTTTGTTTAAAACATTTAGTAAGTTACATTGAGGTGAAGACGCTGGAAAGCCAGGAGAAACCGTGCTAATGGATACAATTCACAGATTCTAAGAGACAAACAAACATCTGTGCACTGTTTTGACACTGGCTTCAGCGACCGTGATGGTGGCTGTGTGAACTCGCCTACTCCGCTGTTGTGGATGGCATTCAGCTAGATTCGTGTTTCGAAGCTGCGCTCGGTGTGAGTTCTAATCCCGCCTGAGCTCTTCAGCTGCCTGCTTAGCTATTTCCCCAACTATAAGGAAGACCCTAAGTTTTCTTTCTCAAATTATAGTCCGGATCAGGTTACTTAATACCTAAAGGGTGAAACCTAGCCACCTCTATTACTACAGATGCTAGTGGATTATAGCGATTTTCTAGTTGTCAGGTTGCATTTTCTTTTACTAACTTTGTTTCCAATTTTGGGTACTGACAAATACTACAACTGGGAGTTATTTTTTAACTGTTATGTTGACAGCAATAATTTCCCTTTGCAGTAGAAGAACACTGATGAAATGAAAGTAACTAGACTTGTGAATTTTGAAACCTAACCAATCATTTTCAGCAGATGCTTGTGGAAATAGTGATTTTCAGTTGTCAAACCTTTTTTGATATTTTATTGGCAACTTAACTGGTTTTTCGATTTGATTTTCCTGTATGAATTAGTGTAATGGGAGTTATTTTTTAACTGTTTTTTTGAAGCAATAGATTTCCTTTAAGTTGAAGAAATTATGAAAAATGTTTGGAAACTGACTTGTGTCACTTTTCGTAATTAATCATTAATTAGTAATACCGGTGTTAATATCAATACAAAGTCACCGACGTAGCTCAGGCGGTAGCGCGTTTCCCTTCTCATCCGGAGTTGCGCTCGGGCATGGGTTCGATTCCTGCTTGGTCTGATTACCTGGTTGGGTTTTTTTCCAAAGTTTTCCTCAATCGTAAGGCGAATGTCAGGCCAGGCCATTTCTTGTTCTTGCTGAATTTCGAAAATGAATAATCCCGCGTCGTTAAATAAAATTATTATTCTACCACTACCATTGCTGCTATTATGGCCACTCTTTTTATGACACTTTTTTCCTTTATGTATTGTGGATCCCTATCACTACGGCATGGCGCGTCCTCAGTTGCGGATAGAGGAGACGGCCTCCAAATATGGAGGGTAGCTGCGAATATATTGAATAAGCAATCGCGGATAGCTGATGAGGGGTGTCCTCCAGCTTGGGGGCTGGGCGAAGGGCTAACAACCCATTACCGTAAAAAAAGCAGCTTGTTACGAAATCCCAAAATAGCTAAGGTGAAGAAAGTTACACAACGCAGAACTGCACGCATTGTATTCTTCACCTGACATAATTAGGAACATTAAATCTAGACGTTTGAGATGGGCAGGGCATGTAGCATGTATAAGCGAATCCTGAAATGCATATACGGTCTTACTAATAAACCGTGTATAATTTTTATACGAGACTTATGCAGCGTTGAGTCAGAAAATGTTACTAATAAACCATGCATAAGCGATGGATGTATAAACAGTCTGTAACTATACAATGGGAATTGCTTTGCAGTAGTTATATACATGAAGCCCCTTGTTTAAGCGTTGTATATAGAGAAAAAATGGCCGCCCCTCTAACAGCTGTTCGTATCGACTGTCATTTAATGATGATGGATGCCTTGTAACCATAGAAGAACACACCAAAAAGCACAGAATAAGTAGAATAATATTGCTTTAGCTTGTACTCTTTGACCAAAATATAGTGTGGTAATCGATCAGAGCCAGTTGTACTATCGATACTTTAACACAGCACACTAGAGCGCTCTACCGGATGCAATAGAGAACCTCAGATATTCTATTACCTTTCGTAACGAAGTAATAACGAAACTATGACGTAGGTGTGTTAACAGTTAAACTGTTATACACGACATATGTAGTGATTATTAGTAAGGAATTTACACACGACTTATACATGAGCTACTCATTGTATAAGTATAAGACAATTAAATGTCTGTATATAGAGTTTTTATTAGTAAGACTGATAGAGTATTAGTTGAGAGGCTGGAGGGAAAAATATCTTTGGGGATGCCGATACATAGATGGAAGGATAATATAAAAATGGATTTGAGAGAGGTGGAATATGATGGCAGAGACTGGATTAATCTTGCTCAGGATAGGGACCGATGGCGGGCTTATGTGAGGGCGGCAATGAACCTCCGGGTTTCTTAAAATCCAAAAAAGTAAGTAAGTATAGGAGTAATTACCCGTTCGGTCTAACTGACGTGTTTCTGATTGTGCCATCATACAACAGCAAATAAACTCATATTCTTACAATATAGAATTGTCTTTATTGTTGACTCGTACTACTGAAATTTAGAACTATTCTGATTATTCACTCATACCTCAGCAAATAGACTTTGCATTGTTACAGTATAGACCTATCTTGATCGTTTATTTATACTATTGCAATTTAGAACTATTCTGAATGTTCATTCATTCTATTAGCCGACTGCATACCAAACATATTTGTTGGAAGCACAATGCATATTTTCAGTAAAAATCCTACAAGTATAACGTTTTAAAGATATTCCAGAAAATGCCGAAGAGGGATGGGCTACAAAAGGAAAGAGCAGTGTAATTTTAAGTCTGGCGAGGAGACATTTATACATTTAATTGGCGAGCGCAGGCCTACGCACGTTCTTTAATGCAAAGTACAACGACTGATTAAAAAAGCATAGAATAAGAAAACTGAGTGCCAAAAGAAATAATGTCAGAAAGCACATTGTGAATGCGAAATGAACCTCTTGGCCCAAAAACTTAGAAGTCAAGGAGCAACTGATGTATTGGAGTTAATGACCTATTTGTGTTTATAAATAGCCACAGTACAAACATCGAGTATATATAATACATAATTGATCTACAACTTGTTTCTAAAGGCGACATCGTGATGGTAAATCTGTCATTACCCACAGAATAACATTTAGTATTCCTTTTTGGCAAAGGATATTCAGGCCACTTGTTTTATAGGCATTTCTGTCAGACCTCGGCATCAAAATGTTTCTAAAAGTGATGACTACGTTTGTACTGTATTATAATACGTTTGAGTTGAAAATTTTGTCTAAGATGGCTAACTGCGTAATATTTCGTCACTGATTTGGCGATTGGCTACGCATTTTACGAACTATAATCCAAAAATGCCGTCTCCAAACTTGACCATTGGTTTGACGAATGCCAGAGTTAACGAACAACTTACTTACTTACTTTTAAGGACCCCGGAGGTTCATTGCCGCCCTCACATAAGCCCGCCATCGGTCCCTATTCTGAGCAAGATTAATCCATTCTCTATCATCATATCCCACCTCCCTCAAATCCATTTTAATATTATCTTCCCATCTACGTCTCGACCTCCCTAAAGGTCTTTTTCCCTCCGACCTCTCGACTAACACTGATTTCTGGATTCGCCCATACGTGCTACATGCCCTGCCCATCTCAAACGTCTGGATTTAATGTTCCTAATTATGTCAGGTGAAGAATATAATGCGTGCAGTTCTGTGTTGTGTAACTTTCTCAAACAGTCTGCTGTCAAAAAATCTGAAAGTTAGAATTTATAAAACAGTTATATTACCGGTTGTTCTTTATGGTTGTGAAACTTGGACTTTCACTTTGAGAGAGGAACATAGGTTAAGGGTGTTTGAGAATAAGGTGCTTCGGAAAATATTTGGGGCTAAGAGGGATGAAGTTACAGGAGAATGGAGAAAGTTACACAACACAGAACTGCACGCATTGTATTCTTCACCTGACGTAATTAGGAACATTAAATCCAGACGTTTGAGATGTGCAGGGCATGTAGCACGTATGGGCGAATCCAGAAATGCATATAGAGTGTTAGTCGAGAGGTCGGAGGGAAAAAGACCTTTAGGGAGGTCGAGACGTAGATGGGAAGATAATATTAAAATGGATTTGAGGGAGGTGGGATATGATGATAGAGAATGGATTAATCTTGCTCAGAATAGGGACCGATGGCGGGCTTATGTGAGGGCGGCAATGAACCTCCGGGTTCCTTAAAACCCTATAAGTGAGTAAGTAAGTAAGTAAGTAAGTATATGTAGAAATATAATTACTGCAACAACTTAAATTTGAGGCTAGTTAAAAAAATATTTGGAGCAAAAATTTTGAAAAAGGAAAGATACCAGTAATTTAGTAAAATGGATACATCTGTCATTTTTAAAGAAAAACTCAAAATTTTACTCCTAAAAGCACGTTCCTTAAAATGTCTGTAGAAATACAAATTACACAGATTCCGAAGAAAATAGTTTCATTAATCCATACATTAAATTGGCTCAAAAATGTCTTACCGTCAACACTAAATAATTGATGACCTAACATTGTAAATGTGCTAAATGCCAGAAAAAAACTTTCTGAGATGTTGATGAAAAACACACTGCGAAATGCATGTTGAGATACCTACAACACCGTCTTCTGGTGCCCGAATGAGTCACTTACAGTTGACCTATGATAAAGACAATTTAGTATGTTATTCTCACATACCGAATGGAGACCGATAAACTGTGGAGTTCATCAAGGATGCCCCCTCTCACCACTTTTATTCAATATATACATCAACTCCATCATCAGCCATTGGCGACTAACAATTCATGGAAACATCCCGCTCTTCCGAAATTGTACTCTAGATACATTATTATATGCAGACGATCAGGTTCTTTTTGCTACAAATGAAGACGAGCTGCAATACTCAATACATCACCTGAATATAATAGCACAAAATTTCAATATGAAAATTTCCCCAAACAAAACAAAAATTATGGCGTTCCAAGGTAAACAGCCAGTTAGGAGTAAAATTTGCATTGGAACCCATACGTTAGAACAGGTAAACGCATTTAAATATTTAGGTTATAATTTGACATATTTACCTGTTACTGATATATCTGAAAATATTCAACATTTTAATGGAGCCCTAAGAACCATCAACCAGGTTTTCACAACCACGAAAACCCAAAAACATACCAGGTTAAAAGCATATAAAGTTCTAGCAAGACCTGTCCTCATGTATGGTAGTGTGGCCTGGACTGTCCGAAAGTCAGATGTTCAACGCCTAACAATATTACGGAAATGAGATTTCTAAGGAGGACTGCCGGCTACAGCTTGCTTGACCACAAAAGGAATG
This sequence comes from Periplaneta americana, assembly GCA_025594305.2. Lineage (NCBI taxonomy): Eukaryota > Metazoa > Arthropoda > Insecta > Blattodea > Blattidae > Periplaneta > Periplaneta americana. The sequence goes on along the minus strand of JAJSOF020000015.1, from coordinate 127,514,332 downwards.
AACTAATTACAGAAGAATTGAAAATTACACCTATTTATGAACATCTCAACCACTGTAGACAAAAATGGCTTAACCATGTCAATTGAATGGACCGTTCCAGACTCCCAAGACAAATTCTCCGCTATGTACCACATGGAAGACGATCTTTGGGACGTCCCATGAAAAGATGGACGGAGACCGTAACAGGCCATTAGGCCTAATACCTGCAAGGACGATGATGATGATTCTCATATGAATGTTCCTCCCTTAGATTGAATGGCATGACATTTGAAAAATTGGCACTTAGCACATCTAGAATGTTTTCAGTTTATTGGTGTAAACATTAGCTATGCCCCATTTTGATATTATATAATTAATGTAATGAAACATTCGCCGCATTAATGTGAAACGGTATCACGTGACTGAAAAACAGATCTTTGAGAACATAGGGCGCCACATCGATCCCCGAATGCAACCATTCGAACGCAGACATGAGATCATTACTCGAGTTTTAATGAAGTTCTCGAATTTTAATGAAAGTTTCGATTCATAAATGTATTCGAGAACAGAATAATTATTCGATTCTGCCCAACACTGTTGAGTGTTTCACTCCTATGCAATTCCTTTTTCACCCTGACTTCTCATTGATCTATACTAAAAGCCAGGTTATGAACCGACTAAACCGGAAGCAACGTTCTGTTGCTCTCCTTATAAGCTCTGTTGCCACATAGTGGCGCGAGATTCAAAGCGTATTCAGCGTTTGTCACTGATATGTTTAAAATAATTACTGTATATAACACTATCAACAATATTAGTAATTAAAATTACTGTTTTTAAGAAAGCACGAGCTAATGACGCTTGTACGAAATGAGACTCGTAATGCACGTGGTATTGCAAACGGGCTGGGAAGTTTGGCTACATTGTCTCCGTGATTCCGTTGCCAGATTTTCGTTGGCAGACGACATTTTCACGTGAGGTCCAATGAAAAGCTCCGTACTCCTTTCCCCCTCCAACCCCCGACACTCAACGTGTCATCGCTGCAGAGGCTACCCCTCTAACCCGCACTTTCCTCTCGCCATGCCAACTACTTCCTGTTTAGTCGGTTCATAACCTGGCTTTTAGTATAGCCATCTAGAATTCTAGCTGCGTAGAAGACTTGGCTTTTGACTGGTACCAGAGATTCCATGGGCAGGATTTAATCTTTGAATTCACTCTTTATAAATGATTTTTATTGCGTTAATTTGCGTCATCAAAAGTGTTAATGTCGTCTTACGTTTCTCACGTGTTTTATCTCAACAAAGATATATTAGTTAATGCAAATTAAATGTGCAGAATTCTTAACCTTTGAATTGCAACGCGTGATTCTAATCTAAAGATGATGCGAAGGAAAGAAAATGTCAAGTACAAGTAACAGAGAGGATGTGGGAACGGCAGTAAAGCCACCAGGCCTTGTTGACATGAGATGCAGCGGATTCGAACAACAGGAAGCAATATGAACATAATATTCCTTAAGTTTACTTAATTCTGAACGTTTATTAATTATTATTCAGACAGCACAGCGCCCTCTAGAAGCATTTGAATGCCGTCCTGCGCATCGCTGTTTCTTTTTCCTCTCTTTTACGGAGAAGGGACCCGAAGGTTTACACTGCAATCTGAGGCTTATTGTGCTTACCGCCCTGTTCTTTGAAAGATATTTGTATCCGAACGGTCGCGCTCTTGTACAAATACAGCACGCTGCACCGTGAACTTGATCCGGGCTAGTGTATAGATGATGATGATGATATGTGAATTAATGAAGGCGAAATGAGTCCGAGGTCAAACACCGAAAGTTACCCAGCAATTCTGCTTCGTCCACACCTGTGGAGTAACGGTCAGCGCGTCTCACCGCGAAACAAGGTGGCCCGGGTTCGAATCCCGGTCGGGGCAAGTTAACTGGTTGAGGTTTTTTCCGGGTTTTCCCTCAACCCAATACGAGCAAATGCTAGGTAACTTTCGGTTCTGGACCCCGGACTCATTTCACCGGCATTATCACCTTCATTTCATTCAGACGCTAAATAACCTAGATGTTGATACAGCATCGTAAAATAACCCATTAAAATAAAAAAAAATCTGCTTCAATTGGTTGAGGGGAAACTCCGAAAAACCCCAAACAGGTAACTTGTCTCAACCAGGACTTGAATCCGGGCCCGCTCGTTTCATGGTCAGACGAGCTAACCGTTAATCCAAAGCTGATGATGCGCATTGCTGTTACACGAGATCTAAAATGTTTGATTCTCTGTATCTCAAATTCAAGATTTTGTAGTTATGTTCTTGTGCCATAGAACGCCTGTAAGGTACGGCCTGTAATAATGGTACAATTTTCTATACAAAATTTTGCACTCGATTTGAAATAGTTTGTTTACTAGGAGAGAGACTGCAGAGAGGATGGGAAATATAAACTGCTGTGACCTCGTCACCTTATCGTAATCGCTAAGGCGGTTATTTTGGCGAATTATTAGGAAAGCGCAGGTTGACTTAGAGACTGAAAATTTTATCCAATTTGGCAAATTAATTCGGCAGCTTTAATCATTAACCTCTTTACTACTTCTCCATCATTGAATTGATTTAAATCACAGGCGAGAAATTGCATAACTAGCCAATAATATTCTATGTTTATTTTCTTGAATATTCTGGCGTTTATCGCAGATGTACTTAATAACGATGATAACCGTTCTCGACCTAAAATAATTTCAGAAAATCATATTTCGTTTATCAAGCGACATTTAATATATATTTTTAAATTTCGCGAAATAACAGCGTACAAACAAATTTAACGAGTACCTTTTAATGCAGCGTGTTTAAGGTATAATGTCGTATACAGAAAATAAAATAAAAAGTTAAGATCATAAATTTTCTTCGAAATAGTACGAAAAATAAGATTTAATTTGTCTTATCTTTTAATTCAGCATATTTTTTATGACATCGTGAGTAATGTTTGTTTTAGATCTATTAATGCCAAACAGGATTTTCGAGCATAACATACATCGTATGTTTCCCTTCTAAACAGGAAAAAACTCTTCCTCCTATTTGTCATGAAATAATCGTTTTCTAACGCGTACACACTGCTTTGATAATGCCATTATGCCACCACTGATATTGCTTATGAAACTGATACAGAACCAGCCCACGCCTAGGAGCTGCGTATAGGGAGAAACGGGGACTGTGAAGTTGATGTCACCAGAGCGATAAGCTCTGTTGATTATTGTTTTGAGGCATTATTTCAAAGAGGCACGATGCCCATCCATGCTGTAAGGTACGGCCTGTAATAATGGTACACTTTCTCAATATAAAATTTTGCATGGTTACCAATTTGTTTGCTGAAGAAATTCTCGGAAGACTGGTAAACATAAGCTGATACAGAAATCGCTGAGTAAGGAAGGGTCAGTTTATTTTTGCGCGTGCAACACAACACAGACATTGACTTATTGTCTGAAAATATGTTTGCTGTTGGAAATCGCCAGGCGCTAAGCGAGTGAGCGAACGTTACAATTTGCATTGCCCCAGTTCCCCCCGATAACCCCGGCGTCGTCGGGATCCGCCGCGATCTGGTTCGCTCGTAATTGAGGTCGTCGTCACATCGCAGATGTTCCCATAAAGATGATAACCGCGTGTCACACTGTCACAGACGCACAACTGCTTCTATCAAGCGAGCATGCGAGCAAGGACGCGATAACAGCGACACTTCATAGACGAGTGGCTTTCACCTCGCTAGCCCAATTCTATTGCTATACAGAAAATAATAGTTGTAAAATAAAAGAAATCTCAAAAAGGTGATATTATTGTTGCAGGTAGACCTAAATAAGAATTATGATAAATAATTAAGGTATTTTGTGTCAATTGTTTACTCGACTTACTTAAAACGTCAACGTACCGCTTTTAAGGAACCGGAGGTTCATTGCCGTCCTCACATAAGCCCGCCATTGGTCCCTATTGAGCAAGATTAAAATTCCCTATCAATGATATTAACCGTCTCTCAAATCCATTTCAATATTATCTTCCCATCTAGTCTCGGCCTTATAACGGTCGTTTTTCCCGACGGCCTCCCAACTAACACTCAAATGCATTTCTGGATTCGTCCCATACGTGCTACATGCCCTGCCCATCTCAAACGTCTGGATTTAATGTTCCTAATTACGTCAGGTGAAGAATATAATGCGTGCAGTTCTGCATATAACGTCATTCTCCATTCTCAGTTTGGAATACCGTCATCCCTCTAAGAACCAAATATTTTAAGAAGCATTTTATTCACAAACGGGCTTAACCTGGCATGTTCCTTTCAAAGTGAGAGTCCAAGTTTCCGTCATAAAAACAACCGGTAATATAACAGTTTCATAAATTGTAACTTTCAGAGTTTTTGACAGCAGACTGGATGACAGGAAGCTTTTCAACGAATAATAACACGCATTTTAATTTATTCTGGTTTAATTTCCTCCTAAAAGAATATTTTTACTGTTGCTCCAAGATATTTGAAATTTCACCTCTTAAAAGAATGGAATTATATTTCCATTTCGTGTCAATATTCTGGTCCGAGTTAATCATATCCTTAGTCTTTTCGGGATTTACTGGAAGAGCAAGGATAAAACCTACTTGCATTTCAACAAAATGGATTTTTCCTAATCGTTTGTGGATTTTCTCCTGAACATATTCACGAAATAATGAACCTGATGAACGTAATTCCAAAAGTGTGTTATCCTGGGCTAATGGTATACTCTAGAGCAAAGAGTAAAATGACTAGAGCATCTCCTCCTTTAGACTAAAGAAGTTTGGAAAAGCATCTGAAGAAATTGTTTTAATACAAATCTGCTATTTATAATTTCACTGAGACACATTTTAATTAATCGAACTAGTTTCTTCGGAATACCAAATTCAAAATAATATCATATATAAGTTTATTTTTCTTAACCGAGCCATATGCCTTTTTGAAATCTATGAATAACTGATGTGCTGTACCTTGTCGATTGTATAAATGATTAAAATATCAAACAATGAAATTAACCGTCGATCAAGCTGATCTTAGATTTTTGGTTGTACTTATAAACACTACCATAAGAGCATTTCAAGTCAGGATAGGAGAATAAATGTCAGAAGAAAGTGAAATAGGGAGAGGAGTACGCCAAGGATGCTCTTTATCACCTACCCTGTTCAACATATATTTGGAGGATTTAGTGAAGAACTGTTTTCAGAACATGGGAGGAGTGATAGTAGGAGGAAGAAGAATAAAGTGTACAAGATTTGCTGATGATATGACGTTGTTAGCACATATTCGCTTCACGCTAATAAATGCACCAATACAAAATAATGTAAGTGTATACATGCAACTCACATCTTCAGGTGACACAAACAAACTGAGAGAATAACAAGTGCGGCCGAATACAACCCACGTACACAGTTCACACCAAAATATAATAGTACAAATAACAGAGCCGTGCCTGACAGAGACGGAAAACAGCATAACAGAACATAATGTAATGTATTTTCATGTTGTGTGGACTAGCTAGTGATAGAAACGACGAGAGGGTGTAAATTCGTATATAGTTTATCTGTCTGCCCGTTCATTCCATCGTTCCATTAATCCATCCATCAATCTCACTACAATAGCAAAAGAACTAACTTCACCGACCAGTTATTCACTGATAATGATTAGATTTTTCAGGGGACATACTTTTCACAATATTATATTCCCAATTCGTGATATATCGATCCCCGATATAGTCTAATTCGGCGTTTCTGAAACTTTTTTGAAGTGGGGACCACTTTTTTAAAGTCGGAACAGTTCCGCGGACCACCTTACTCTTGTTCTCTTCGAAAGCAAATTTATCAAACTAGCACATTTTAATACCAATAGGCCTATATTTATATTTTAAAATTTAATTAAAGTACTTTTGTCCTCTGTTAGAATGGTCCCTGGCTGGGACAGGCGCGGCGCCAGATGCAGGGAAAAGATGTCGAGAAACAACGTATATAGTGCTTTAAATCCCTCTTTTGTTGCTGAGAGTAGAAGGGAAGTCGATAGACGGGTAGGGTAATAAATTTCATAAAATGTCAGTACTGGGAGAAAAGTGAAATTCGATTGCCATGTGTCATTTCCAAACTTTGAGATTTTAAGCTATAGTATGATACGCAATTCGTTTGAATTTATTTTTTTCTTCTGTCTTTTTCGAAGGACCACAAGGAGAGATCTCGAGGATCAGGTGGTCCGACGGACCATAGTTTGAGAAACGCTGGTTTCAGTGTAGGCTACATTTGAAATTAAAAGTATGTTATGGAATTTTAAGTCAAAGCTCCAGGATTATGGTCGGGACAGGATTATAAGATGAAACGGTCACGTTCAAAACAGGATTTTTTTACCTTTTATTTAACGATGCTGTAAAAATTAAATTAAATTATAGTTTATTTAACGACGCTCGCAACCACAGAGGTTATATCAGCGTCGCCGGTGTGCCGGAATTTTGTCCTGCAGGAGTTCTTTTACATGCCAGTAAATCTAATGACATGAGCCTGTCGCATTTAAACACACTTAAATGCCATCGACCTGGGCCGGGATCGAACCCGATCTGTATCAGCTACGAGGTTATTTAGCGTCGATGGCATTGGCGATAGCGAGATGAGGTCGAGGATTCGCCATAGATTACCTGAAATTTGCCTTACGATTGGGGAAAACCTCGGAAAAAATCAAACCAGGTAATCAGCCCAAGCGGGAATCGAACCCACGCCCGAGCTCAACTTCGGATCGGAAGGCAAGCGTCTTAATCGAATGAGCTACGTCGGTGGACGTAAGGACAACGAATATTATCCATAAATATAAATAATAATTTATTTGAAAGATAATAGTACACTTTTGGTTATGAAGCAAAAGCATATAATATGATATGATATATGATATGATATGATATGATATGATATGATATGATATGATATGATATGATATGATATGATATGATATGATATGATATACGATACGATTACGATTACGATACGATACGATAGTTATTCATCAACCAACTTTACAATTCATAGTTATGATGGATATTTTACATTTCTGCTTTTCGATTCACTATCACTTTAATATCTACCTACATATCATTCCTTCGTTCGGGGCAGAAGAAGATATCAGATGATAGACAACATTAAGATATATTATATATGGATCATATGAGGAGACAAAGAAGGCAGAAAATAGGAAAGATTGGCGAAAGCTGGGTTTGCATGAAAGACCTGGCTATTATTATTATTATTATTATTATTATTATTATTATTATTATTAACATTTTATCTCTTTTTTTCGCCTTCATCTTGTCTAAATTCTATCATCTATTTGCAACCACTGTTTTGTATTAATATACCGGTATTCATTTATTACGTATTTCGTTTAATCATATCCCGTTCTAAATGCATTGTTATTTATCCTTCCTATCTATCCTTTACTATTCTCTCCCAACAAGACTGCCTCCTTCCTTTATCCTCTTGCCTATTACATATTGCATATTCACGTCATTAATTATTTGCATTATTATTATTATTATTATTATTATTATTATTATTATTATTATTATTATTATTATTATTATTATTCTTTTTCTCTCGATTCCCAAATCCACCTATTCTTATTCCTTCTTTCCTAGCCATTTTTCCTAATCTTTTGTATACATTTTCTTTTTCTCTGTTTTACAACACTTACAGAATTTATTATTACCCTAAATATATTTATATTATTAATTAGTTAAGAAGAAATTCCTGCAATGTATACCGAATGATTCGTGTAAAAATTAAACAGGAAATAGAGGATGCTTACAGAACATTTTGAGATAGAGAACTTGGGGTCTGAAGAAGTCAGAATAAGGAGAAAAAAGCTTAAACATGTCTATCACTGTCGCTTACTGTTTTCCATATTATCTACACTTATTATTTACATTCATTTAAACTTATTTACATTTTAAAACCATTTTTATGTCATTTACTTTACAAATCTGAGTTAACAACGAGCCATTTTGTAGGCTACTTGACAACAGTTGCTCGAAATGGCGGTCACAGACATTTAGTTGGTACTATATTAACATTTATTATTTACATTGAAATTTACATGTATTATTTACACTTACTATTTATATCTAAAATGTACTTTTATTATTTACATTGAAATTTACATGTATTATTTACACTTACTATTTATATCTAAAATGTACATTTATTATTTACATCATATTTTGTTTGTTAGCCTGTCGTCCACAAGGTGGTTCTGTCTATCGTATTTACATTTTCACACGACAAAACATATGAATCAACGACAGACCGTTTCATACCGTTCCAAGGGTTCATTACAGTACGTTAGGTTAGGTTTGTAAATTATATGAAAATAGTTTTAAAATGTAAATAATAATTGTAAATAAATATAAATAATAAGTGAAAATACAGTAATATGGAAAACGGTAAGCGATAACGATAGACATGTTTAAGCTCATATTTTCTTGATGTGACTTTACAGACCCCAAGTTCCGTACTTCAAAATGTTCAGAGCATCCCCTATTTCCTGTTTAATTTTTGCACGCTTTTACTGAATCATTCTGTATAAAATTATTCTGGGGTATAGAACTTTGACAGGAATATGATCCTACTCAGCTCAGTTGGTAGAGCGTTGGTACGTTAAACCAAAGGTCCCGGATTCGATGCCCGGCCCCGGAACAATTTTTCCCTCGAAATTATTCAAATCAACTTTACAGGGAGTTATACCTGAAATCTTGATTTGCATAATACACGTCACTGTTCGTTAACAGAAAACCACAATTTAAGTCACACAGAGTTAGTGTGCACGCGAAGTTGGTTGCTTGACGGTTGTCAGCCCGCTTTGAGATCTGTGGATATAGAGGGAAAAATTGGATCGGTGTCGGGTAGAGTTCCCGGGTAGCTCAGTTGGTAGAGCGTTGGTACGTTAAACCAAAGGTCCCGGTTCGGTGCCCGGCCCCGGAACAATTTTTCCTCGAAATTATTCAAATCAACTTTACAGGAGTTATACCTGAAATCTTGACTTGCATGATCCTACGGACTTCAACAATCATCCCAATGAGAGAAGTGGTAAACACAATAAGCCTCGGAATGCGGTGTAAGTCTTTTGGCCCCTCTTCCGTGAAAAAGAAAGCTATTTACAAACCCAGACGACTGAATCTTCTTTTTCTATTTCTCAAAATTTCAAAATGTTGAAGTAATAATTTCCGACTTCATATTAAAATAATGGAATAATAATGGATTTTATTTTAATGTTTATTAGACTATTTTTATTATTTATTATTATTATTATTATTATTATTATTATTATTATTATTATTGTAGTCGCCGCGATGGTCTAATAGCTAGAGCGCTAGGCTTATAAACCTGTGGGTTCGATGCCCGGTGTACCTCCGATTTGTGATTTGTGTTGGAAAAGCCCGTGGCCAGGCGACATAGGGGTTTTCTCCGGGAGCTCCGGTTCCCCCATCCCCACAAATCTCCATCATCTCGTCTCATCGCGGGTGTAGATTAGATCAGCCTCTTCCCTGGGCAAAGACTCTCTTGGTAAATTAGTCTACACAACTGGCTTCATAATATGGTGAATTACGAACAGTCAACTACTCGTCATTATTTAAAAAAAAATATTATTGATGTCATAGGCATTGATACGTGTGGTCTAGATTGATAAACCGAGTAGGCCTATTCAGATTACGTATCAGCGTTGGAGTGCAGGTATCCCCACGTCGGTGTTAGCCTCTAGCAGTCGATAAGTATTGTCCTCCATGGCGAATAAAAACTTCTCTGAAACAAGAACAAAAATACCAAGTATTAGGAGTGAAAGAATGGTAAGAAAATGTTACAAAGGTCAGGAACGTGCGCGATGTAGGTCAGAAAAGTCATAGAGAACAAAAGACGATACGAGCTATTCCATCTCAAATCGAAAGAAATATAGAGAAAATTGACCTTACAATTTCTAAATACAATGAAACTTTTTTTTTGTACGTAGAGAACTATGATACAATGCTTTGTGCTAAGTTTGAGGCATCAAAACTTCATAGTGTTTAAATTAAAAATATTTAAATTTATCGTATTTTCATAAAATTAGCAACTTTAAACTGTTGAAGCTCCGAAACCCTTTCACCCAGTGATCAAAATCATGGTTTATTTTGATGCTGAGAAATTAAAGTTTATATTGCCATACGATGAAAGAGTAATGGAACGGAGAAAAATTCTCTCCGGCGCTGGGATTTGAACCCGGGTTTTCAGCTCTACGTGCTGATGCTTTATCCACTAAGCCACACCGGATACCACACCGGCGTCGGACAGAATTGTCTCTGATTAAGTTCCAACTCTTGGGTTCCCTCTAGTGGCCGCCCTCTGCACTACGTCATAGATGTCTATGAACATAGGACCGAAGTCCACACATGTGCTGAGGTGCACTCGTTATGAGTGACTAGTTGGCCGGGATCCGACGGAATAAGCGCCGTCTTAAATCACGAAGTGATTTACGCATATCATATATATTATTTTAGTGTACCGAAGTACATATGATATTTCCATGCATGGAAATATCATATGTACTTCGGTACACTAAAATAATATATATTATATTGACATGTAAACAGATTTTCTTACTTTTTATGGAAATGGAGAAATTTAGATTTTTCCTCATTAAGACGCCTTTGGCTAGGAAAAAATATTTAAAAATATATAGTTAGATTCCACATTGAAAGTACAAATAAACACATATTTTTTACTGATGGTATGTTGATAAAGTATTGAAAATATCAAATAAAGGAAATAAATAGTACGCGCGTGAAGTAACCAGCTGACTGTGAGACGGGACCTAGCCGAGACAAGCAAGGCCAGGAGACAAACACGTGATGTTTCGTCTAGTAGCGCATAGCTGGGCTAGCTTTATCACAGATTTTCATAAACACAGGAGTAAAATGACGCCCAACGCTCGCTTATCTTCAACTCTCGGCCAGTGCGTGCGGTACTGCGCTGTTCAAGTCTAGGCGTGTGAAAATAATCTATTTAATACCCTCGAAACTTATTGCCGTACCACTAAGCAAACAATGCCGAATCCCTCTTAATAATGCAAGGTTTCTTTCTCAATATTTTTTTACATTTTTACAAATGGGCAAAAAACCTAAAAGCAAGTAAAATCAGAATATCTGTCTCTCTGTGTACAATAAAAATAAGGATTACTTCTTAACATAACCCACCAAATGTCAGCTTCAAAATGAGCTCTCGTTCATTGTTCTGCAATAAATGGTTCCAGAGTTCTGAGCGTTGAAAGAGGCTTGTTTTTATAAAATACGCTAAATTTGTCGCTCAATAATACGAAAACCGTTTGACTTTCGATAGTGTATTTTTGAAAATGCACTCCCCTCAGCACCTTGTATAAGTAGGGTAACAATTAGAGTATAAAAAATGCGAGGTTTTTTACTGATCGATTTCATATGGAATAGCCCATACGAGAAAACGTAAGAAGATAAGACAACTTTGAAAGACGTTTTGTTTCGAGATGATCGGCAACAGTGTAGACGTAATTTGGAGCCATCTCAAGATATTTATTAGATTATTTGTCAGGACAGAAAACTGTGGCAAAGGGATATCCAAGGCAAGTGCTTGTTGTGGAAAAGGGCTCAGAAGATGATAACAAAGTTCGAATGAAATTTTCCGACGAAGAAGGAAAACGTTTTGAGTACATCTCAACTACTACTGTAAATACCAAAATTGGTCGCGTATGTATGAAAAAAGAACTTTTCTGTTTATAATATAGACTGTCTCGAAATTCGTGCATACGGCTTACATCGTGAAAAACCTGGATGAAAATGGAGAAGAAAATGTTGGTAATAAAATTTTATATACAGGGTGGAAGTGAAATAATTCTGCAGATTGAAAGGGACGATATAGTACACTTAACCTCTTCAGTCCCGAGACAAGTTTAAAATAAAAAAAAAAATGTTAAAATATTATTTATTGGATAATTGGCGATACAAAGACAAACACTAACCAATCAAAATTTTTGTCATGACCTCAATTCTGGTTTTATGCTGGATTATGTGATACCTTGGGATTCTATGGGGACTTAATTTGATACCCATTCAGTTTTATTTATTTTACAAAAATGCATACAATTGCTTACAAATAATGAAATGAAATTATCTGTATTTCAGCAGCAACACTACGCTTAGAAATCATGACAAATATAATACTCTCGTTAAATATATACATTATATAGAAAATATATTTCTTTCATGGAAAAAAAGATGATCTGTACCAGGAAACTACACTACACTACCGGTAAAAAAACATCTGAAGAATAATAACAACAGAATAATAGCAACAACATTATGTGACACACACACACACACACACACACACACACATATATATATATATATATTGTAATAGGACATTTTGAAAATTATAGAATGTTTCCTGTGGCTGTACAGACGAGTCCCGTCCTAAACCAAAGCCTATACCGTTTCAAGGTACCTAATCCATCTCGACCGTAGTTCGCTCCAGGTGCGGGTACAGTGATCAAATTTGATGGCAGTTTCACAAGATTCCTATTCCAGCCATTGACTTATATGAATTGGTTCTGCCCACAATTTTTTACTAAACTGTGCATCTATTGGAGTATTATACAATACACGGGTACAGTGATCAAATCTGATTGGCAGTTTCACAGAATCTCTATTCCAGGCATTGATTTAGTAAATGAATTGTTTCTGCCCACAATTTTTTACTAAACTATCTATCTGTTGGAGTATTATACAGTAAACGGGTACAGTGATCAAATCTGATTGGCAGTTTCACAGAGTCTCTATTCCAGGCATTGATTTAGTATACGAATTGTTTGTGCCCACAATTTTTTACTAAACTGTCCATCTATTGGAGTATTATGCAATACATGGGTACAGTGACCAAATCTGATTGGCAGTTTCACAGAGTCTCTATTCCAGGCATTGATTTAGTATACGAATTGTTTCTGCCCACAATTTTTTACTAAACTGTCCATCTATTGGAGTATTATACAATACATGGGTACAGTGATCAAATCTGATTGGCAGTTTCACAGAGTCTCTATTCCAGGCATTGATTTAGTATACGAATTGTTTCTGCCCACATTTTTTTACTAAACTGTCCAGCTATTGGAGTACTAGTATTATACAATACACGGGTACAGTGATCAAATCTGATTGGCAGTTTCACAGAGTCTCTATTCCAGGCATTGATTTAGTATACGAATTGTTTCTGCCCACATTTTTTTACTAAACTGTCCAGCTATTGGAGTACTAGTATTATACAATACACGGCTACAGTGATCAAATCTGATTGGCAGTTTCACAGAGTCTCTATTCCAGGCATTGATTTAGTATACGAATTGTTTGTGCCCACAATTTTTTACTAAACTGTCCATCTATTGGAGTATTATGCAATACATGGGTACAGTGATCAAATCTGATTGGCAGTTTCACAGAGTCTCTATTCCAGGCATTGATTTAGTATACGAATTGTTTCTGCCCACAATTTTTTACTCAACTGTCCATCTATTGGAGTATTATACAATACATGGGTACAGGGATCAAATCTGATTGGCAGTTTCACAGAGTCTCTATTCCAGGCATTGATTTAGTATACGAATTGTTTCTGCCCACATTTTTTTACTAAACTGTCCATCTATTGGAGTATTATACAATACACGGGTACAGTGATCAAATCTGATTGGCAGTTTCACAGAGTCTCTATTCCAGGCATTGATTTAGTATACGAATTGTTTCTGCCCACATTTTTTTACTAAACTGTCCAGCTATTGCAGTATTATACAATACACGGGTACAGTGATCAAATCTGATTGGCATTTTCACAGAGTCTCTATTCCAGGCATTGATTTAGTATACGAATTGTTTCTGCCCACAATTTTTTACTAAACTATTCATCTATTGGAGTATTATACAATACATGGGTACAGTGATCAAATCTGATTGGCGGTTTCACACACACTCTATTACAGGCATTGACTTATACGAATTGTTTCTGCTCACAATTTTTTACTAAACTGTCCATCTATTGGAGTATTATGCAATACATGGGCGTATCTTTTTTTGACCAGCACTTACAGTCTTCTACTAGTTCCACACCGAATTCAGTCGATGCCATAAAAATGGACGTATTGTCAAACTACTTTAGTAGAGCTGGTTTGTCGTCATTTCTCACCACTTGCTCGTAACTACCTCTACCTTCTTTCTTCATATCAGTGTCAAAACAGGATGAAGAATTTTTAAGACTAATTAAACCTCAAGAGAAATACCAAAAGGAGTAAATTAAATGTAGATTAGGTAAATAGTCCACACCTGTGGAGTAACGGTCAGCGCGTCTGGCCGCAAAACCAGGTGGCCCGGGTTCGAATCCCGGTCGGGGCAAGTTACCTGGTTGAGGTTTTTTCCGGGGTTTTCCCTCAACCTAATACGAGCAAATGCTGGGTAACTTTCGGTGTTGGACCCCAGACTCATTTCACCGGCATTATCACCTTCATATCATTGAGACGCTAAATAACCTAGATGTTGATACAGCGTCGTAAAATAACCCAATAAAATAAAATTATGTAAACAACAGCGAGCGTTCTAATCAGTCTAATAAAATTAACATATCCTGGCAAATCTTACGTTTTTTCTGACAAAAACCTGACAAACCTAAACGATACACAGTCTAATGCTGGCAGTAGTGCATCTGATTGAAGAGAAATAACTCACATTATTATGTACGTTTTATTTTCTTTTGGTTGGCTATACAAATTATATTTCTAAACTAGTGATGAATTAATAAAACCACTGGTCTACAGTTGTGGAGTAATAGTCAGCACGCCTGACCATGAAAGTAGCAGGCTCAAATCCTGGTTGGGGTAAATATAACCTTCATCTCATTCAGACGCTAGATTACCACAGCAGTTGAAAAAGCGTAGTAAAATAACCAATGAAAATTAAATAAACAAAACAACTGTCAATTTACCTGTTATTTATTTATGTAATAGTGAGATCTTTGTCGTCTTGTACATATTATGCTGTCCTCTATTTCTTCTCTAACACGATTCAGATTATGAGCAATATTTCTAATCAGTGTTATTTGAGTAGCGAGTTCTGCACCAGATACTGATTGTTCCTGAAGAGTATTTCTTATCTGATACATTTTTCAGATCTCCCAGAGAAATTCTTTGTTTCTCTGAATCCGTAGAAATGTCTATCGATTAGTATAATCATTAACATCAGAGACTCAACTAATAGTGTATATTTCGACAAAAAATTGCTTTCACAGATTCTTTTTGACTTAACAGTGCATTACATAACAAAATTAAGTTTAAATTGAGAAGGCTCAAACTGAGAAGCCTAAATAATTGCATGGCACTAACAATAACAATGGTCATGGCCAAGGTTTACAACGGAATCATTAGTAGGCCATAAACTTTATGGCGAAAGGTCAACATTTATTGCACAGCACAGTCTGGTATGCATAATGTGGGGGGAGGAAGTGTTGTAAAGAAACCTTTCACAAGAAAAATCCCTCAAGAATGAGAAGAAAATACTGCACTCAGTAGAGAACACTAGAAAAATGTTTTGGGGATGTGGTATAGCACTTCATCCTACAAATACAACAAAGAATTAAGGCTGGTTCACAATAAACCGGAAACGAGAATCGGAACGAAAACTAAAACGGTAAAATTGTTAAAATGTGTACATTTAAATGTGAGCATTCACAATTAACGAAAAGCTTGCCGAAGCTCGGGATCGGGAACGGAGAGTTGGCCAAGTTTCAACTTTGGCGTTCACGTTTCCGATCACAGCCCACTAGATTCATTCTGTTGCCATCTGAAAGCTATTTTGTCGTCGTATATTTTGTAGCAAGAAGACCGTGACATAACCTATGCATTATTTTGTTCTGTGCTGTGCATCATGGTGCAAGTTTTATTTGATGAGATTCTAATATTGAGTGTTGAGGAAAATCCTCACGTTTACGATAAGCGCCGCGCCTCGTATAAAGATGAGAAAATGAAGGAGAATACGTGGCTTTCAATAGCTGCATCTTTGAACACCGATCGTAAGTGAATCATATTTTATTACTTTTTTTTTGGTTGTCTTACACACTACATATTCACGCTCCAATTCAATAACTACTGTTGTGTTCATTTTTGTTCTATTACAAATGTTTCTTCTCTAATTATTTTACGTTATGGTAGACTTAAAATAGGTTGTGATAATAACGATGCATGGGCATATTTATAGTGCCGTTGAAATTTTGAAGTTGGTTAACCTGTGTTTATGTTGGGTGCCTTGTACTCATGAGTGAACGCCATTGGTCAGTTATACACAAATAACATCAGAATGCGTAATATCGATTTTACATATCGTTATTGACATGCATATCGATATGCATAGTCATCTACTTTCTCGGTTTATTGTGAATCAAAAATTTTCATATTCACGTTCTCTGCTTCTCGTTTTCACTCTGGTTCTCGTTCCCGGTTTATTGTGGACCAGCCTTTAGCGTTCTTGAAAGTAAAGGTTGGTTCACAATAAACGAGAACGGAAACTACAACGAGAACGAGAACGGAAATATTGTTAAAATAAATGTATTTAAATGTGAGCATCCACAATTAACTAAGGTTTGAAGTTATGTTTTACAAACATTAACGTATTAATTTTTGCGCTAAAGTGGAAGATAAAGTACAGCAGCTTTCAACTGTGCCGTCACGATGACAGCCAATTAGAACTAAGTGCACGATGTCGCCAACATAATATGGACATGACGTTTACCTGTGGCGCCGTTATTAGGAACCAACGGAACTCTTTCAAAGTTTGTCAATTTTTTACATCTTTGGTTCTTACTTATCCCGTGGCTGGAAAGTTCGCTTACACGATCATAAAATCGTAGGTCCAGGGGCGGCTCGCCCATAAGAGCTGCGGAGCTGCAGCACTCCCTGCTTTGTCAAGAAAATGAAAATAATTTTAATTTTAATTTGTAGAATAATTTTTTATAGCTTTTCTTAAGTAAATTGCTTTATATTTCATCTGGCCGAGAATATGTACTATTATCTGATGCATAATATTTTTGCGCATCGACTGTATTGGAATTGACACTGCATTCAAAGTCGTCCTCGGATCTGCAGGGTGGGATAGCACATAGAGAGTGTCTCTTGCTAGGTCAGGGGGTAGAGAGGTGAAGGGAAGCAGAGGGAAACTGCCACTGTTTAAAACCCACATTTCGCTGCAGAGGCTCGCAGAGCCAGCCTACAAGGGGAGATCTTTCCTCCCCTCCCACACAGCTATTGTAATGCTGGGTCAAATGGATTCTCTATTCCCTTGAAACTTAATGACAAAATTTTTATTTTCTCTTCACATACTTATTGTTGTAGAATCTTATCGAGTTAATATAACGAAATTAATATCCTCTTTTGCCTTATTATTATATATCCAACCACCTTAACTCAAAATATTTGCGCGAGTAGAATCCTTTTGATATAGCATGTAAAATACGAAAGAGACCTCTTTCCAGTTTTAGAAAATTGTTGACCATCAGTATATCCGAGTGTTGCTTTGGTGTGACATCTTAGTACCGTAACTTAACCAGTGCAAATGTGCAAGCATGAGTGTGTGTGAATTACAGAATATTAATTTTATTTTTCTCAACTTTCCCTTGCGGAGAAGATTGAAGTGAAATTTGTATATACCAAAATCTACTGCAGCGCCCCCAATCCACAAGTTCACGAGCCGCCACTGCGTAGGTCAGATATCTTTGAACGTCAGTATACAATAAGACATCTCTATTTATACACAAAATGACTTTTCTGAATGTTACTCGAAAATGACATTAGCTTACAGGTACGTACTTAAATGAAATTGTGAGATTAAAATTCAGTGACATGCTGATGTATGGCAGTGACGTGCGTATTGAAGGACAGCGGGCTATATGAACTCTGTGTGCGACTCTCGTTTGATTTATAGTCTGTGAACGCTAAGTCACGAAAGTATGCTCAAGAGTGAAATATTGAAGAAGTAATCGAGTTTGATTGAGGCTAGATTTCGACACAGTATAGCTCAAGATGTAGGTTGAGGTCATGTTTACAAACAGAATATGACTCCATATCTGAACAGCAAACACGAATATGTTTCCTAATACATTTCCTATTATTAATATGCATCCATTTAAGGGTCCAGCCCACGTGACAAAGAGTAAGGACAGGTCTACACTACACCACACTTTTATCACTCATTTTATTGTACTCTGAAGATCTATCAACAGCATCTGAAAACCTGCAGAATGAATTGAAAGAAACAGAAGACTGGCTAACTAAATGGAGAATACAAGCGAGTGAAAACAAATCAGTTCATGTTACTTTCGGAACCAGAATTGAAAACTGTCCTCCCGTAACACTTTACAACAAAGAACTTCCCGAAGCAGACGATGTTAAATATTTAGGTATTCATTTAGATCGCCGATTAACAAGGCGTAAACATATTGGAAATAAACGTAAATAATTAAATTTTAAAACATCAAAAATCTATTGGTTATTGGGACCTAAATCAAAACTGTCATTAGAAAATAAACTTCTTGTTCATAAAGTCATACTAAAACCAATCTGGACATACGGCATCCAACTGTGGGGAACTGCTAGCAACTCAAACATTGAAATACTGCAGAGGTATCAGCACAGTCTACTAATACAGTCGCGAAGCTCAATTAGTAAAAATGCAAACATGGGTAGTTGCTCACCAGTAGAATCGCTACTATCGCCTCATCATCGCAGATCTCTCTCCTAGTAAATGACAAAATATGTTACACTTTCTTTGTCGTGTTCTTTTGGAAAAATTAACACCTTCCTTCCATTATTGAAATATTAAATGCATAAAGTTAATTTATTATTTTAATGAAGTATATTAAATTCCACCATAAACTCGAAGATACCTGCAAGAAATAGGTTAATATTATTTTTGTTTGTGCAAAACGAACTGAAATTTACTATAAACGCTTCACTCATTCAAGATTATAGCGATAATTAACTATGAAACCAATAAATATTAATTTTCATTCCCTTTACGACAATAATAATGGAAATATGAATTAATGGAGTAACTTACGTGTACCGGTACTTGTAGTGTAGGCTTACGTAGTTAACAAAGTGGGATGAGGTTAAGCAATTATAATCACACCAGAAATGGAAATAAAACGTGATCAAAAAATTTTATTGTAACAGACTTTTTCTACGTCTCTAGTAAAGTAACAAATAAAAATAACAACAAAATTAACAGCTATAATTAAAAACATATCCTTTGAAAAAAAAAAACAAGTAGACCTAAGCAATAATTGAAAATAAAACGTGATCAATAAATTTCATTAAAACAAACTTAATTTTTCTACGTCTCTAGTAAAATATTATTATTCCAATTATTGTATTTAAAAGCCATTAACATTTTCATTACAACCAATAACGAACATTTCACAAGCATCAATGTGAAATACGCAACGAGCTAGCACTCGATGGAAATACGACACAGTCCAAAGTCGAGCGTGGACAGTCTATTGTTTCTAGTTGCTAACCGCTTGGAGCGCTTTATCACGAGATTTGCAAAAAATCACCTCAAGCTTCGCGACTGTATATAGTAGACTGTGGTATCAGTCTAAAACTTTACGTTCCATTGTCACTGCTCCAAGGTATGTCCGTAATGATGTCATTCATCGTGACCTAAACATGTCAACTGTGAAAGAAGAACTCTCTAAATTCAGTAAAAAAAATACCTGCACCGATTAAATCAACATCCCAATCATCATGCATTAAATTTGCTGGATAATAGCCAAACAATAAGAAGACTTAAAAGAACCAATGCTCTTGACCTTCCATTCATTTTTACTACAGCTATTTGAAACATTGTTATTTTTCTTTTGGAGTGTTGTCATGGGATAACATCTCCACTCATGTCATATTCCTTAATAATATTTACTTATTGTCTCTTGTAGACAGATTGTAAATGTGGCATGTGTTAAATAAAAAAAAATTATTGTACTCGTAGATACTTCGTAAAATTTTAATTTTCATTGTTTATGTTACAATTTATATATGGTTGGTTGTTAAATTATATTTTTAAAATGTTGAGTACTGCAGTATAGGCTCTGATTTAACAAACGACATAATCTGAAGTAATGGCGTTCCGAGATAAAAACACAAAGAAAAGCAAATTAATTCATTGTTTTCTGCCCAAGGGCAGGTCTTTCACTGCAAACCCAGCATTCTCCAATCTTTCACACTTTCCGCCTTCCTCTTAATCTCCTCATACGATCCGTACATTATCTTAATGTCCTCTATCATCTGATATCTTCTTCTGTCTCAAACTTTTCTCCCATTCACCATTCCTTCTAGTACATCCTTCAGTAGGCAGTTTCTTCTTGGCCAGTGATCTAGCTAATTTCTTTTTCTTTTCGAGATCAGTTTCAGCACTTTTTTTTCTTCACTCTTTCCAACACAGCTTCATTTCTTATTTTGACTCTTCATTTCACACACTCCATTCTTCTCCATATCCACATTTCAAATGCTTCTAGTCGTTTCGTAATGTCCATGTTTCTGCCCCATACAATGCCACATTCCACACAGTGCACTTCACTAGCCTCTTTCCCATTTCTTTTTCCAAATTTCCGCAGAAGATGCCCCTTTTTCTGTTAAAAGCTTCCTTGACCATTGCTATTCTGCTTTTGACTTCCTGCCAGCAGCTCATGTTACTGCTTATAGTAGATCAGCCGTGGCGAAAATGTGATCGTGCGCCGAGCACTATGTAACCTTTAACGTGCATAGCACCTATGGAGGGAGGCGGACACCCGAAAGGGAAGTGAAGCAACTGTCTGACTTATTAACGGATTTTCATTTTCCTTACGTCAAGCACTTAAATAAAATTTTATATAGTATAAGGTTACAAAATAATGTTTAGTACCTGTAACTAAGAAAGAAATGAACAAGAAAACACAGGACACATTATCACAACCTAAAATTAACTGTCTTCAGAAGTCTCTGCGACAGAGTTTCAAAATCAGGAATTATGTCACTTACTGCCAGTCGTAGTTGATCACGAAGGAATTTGTCTGTCAGTCGTGATCTAAATTTGGTTTTTACTATTTTCATTGTTGAAAATAATTTTTCACAAACGTAAGTTGTAGCGAAGATGGCTTCAAAAGAGCAAGCGAAAGAACGAAGCTTCGGATATTTATTTTTTGGCAAAGATTTGAAAGGTTCAACATTTGTCAAGTCCTTACATCTAGCTTTCATTAAACATCACATTGTAAATCTGAGAGTTTCAATTGAAGATCTAACAGCATTATTCGTACATCTGCTCACAAAGGATCGAAATAATAATAATAATAATAATAATAATAATAATAATAACAACAATAATAATAACAACACCAACAACACTTAACCTTTTAATGTTTCATCAGCAACATGTAGTAACTTATAATGCCGTTTTGTGTTATACAACCGTTTCCTCGTAATACTTGTGAACAAATCATATATTTAATATTCTCATCATGTTGGCAGCAAAAGAATGCTTCCTCCCATCCTACTTGAAACTTTCGTTTTTGTAAGAGGTACATGGTTTCGAGAGAGATATTGCGACGATACGCCACTCGCAGGTCAGAGACAAATACAAATGGAACGGAGTTTGACTCCAGTGAGTGAGAGGGTGGGGGTTGTGGGAGGTAGGAAGCAAGGGAAATGCACAGCTATCATTGCGAGCCACAATGTGCTCGTGAGTCACATTTTCGCCACAGCTGTAGTAGATACACCCCAAGTATTTGAAGCTGTCCACTCGCTCTACTGCATCATTTCAAATTCGTCGTAGATCACACAGTGCTTCGGATCAGAGTTGTCGAATAAGATAAATACAAACACAAAATACGATACCAGTAACTTTCTACAGTATATGGAACCATCGATTGAAATAAGCCGTCGCAAAAAGAAGGAAGAGGCTTGCTTGTTACAAAATAAAATATTAAGTGCTCTTAAGAAATGAATGCAGGAACTCGAAAGCAGTTGACAAAAAAAAAAAGACAAGTTGGCGACTATCTGTGCTGCCTGCGGGCACTTCAAGCAAATGCCACAAGAATGGGGGGTGGGGGCTAATCGGAATAACGCTTCCAAGACAGCAGATATTCACGCTACATCTAGCGGGAAAACTGCCAAACTGGCAACAATGCTTGGATTCTAGAAGGATACAGAATGATCTGAGTGACCTTGACAACAGGGGGTTGTTCTGTCCTTCCGTAATGCGCTTAGCGTGAGTTCTTCGGTCTCCCAATGAGTGTGGAATGTGGGGAAGGTCGTGGGTGTCTCGAGGATACGAGCTGGCATTTCTCACCTGGCTTTACGATGTGTTCATTAGGCGCTAGACGTAGGATATTCTGAAGTCCTAAAATAGAACGATCCAAGCAAAGACGTTATATACTGTAGTTTCTAGAAATCTGTTTGTCCAGACTTCAATAATCTCTGCAATGTAATTATTGCAAGACCCTTTAATAATAATCCGTGGCGCTACAGCCCGTGAAGGGCCTAGACCGACCAGCCGGCTGCTGGCCTCACGCCCACATGCCGAAGCAGAGGTGGACGATCATCCAACCAGAATGGAGGTATCGTTTGGTTAGCACGATGATCCCCCAGCCGTTATAGCTGGTATTCAAAGAACCGGATTTCGCTACCTATCGTAGCTCTAGATGCATCACGATGCTGGGTGGGCACGGTCCCATACACTGGCCGAAATTTCATGAGAAAATTTCTTCCCCATGAGGACTCGAACCAGCGCGCATTCCGTAACGCGAGTCCCAGGCGTGCAAGGCCCTTTGCCGTATTAAATTTATGGGTTGGAGTTTGACAGAAAAACCATATTATTCACTCTTTAACAAAGATTCAAAATTAATACTAAAAGGATAACGATCTAGACTCGTGACCTGAGGCAACGTTGGGTGTGGGTTCGAATCTCGCTTAGCCTGATTACCTGGTTGGGTTTTTCCGAGGTTTTCCCTAGCTATAAGACAAATACCAAGTAATCTCATGAATGGCAAATCCTGTTTCAAATATCATCAAATGCAATCTCGCTATCACCAATTGCACCGACACCAGATAACCTCACAGTTGAACATCGAATCTCGCTTAGGTTGATTACCTGGATAGGTTTTTCCGAGTTTTCCCTACCTGTAAGACGAATACTAGATAATCTCATGAATGACATCCTCTTTCTAATATCGCCAAATACCATCTCGCTATCACCAATTTACTGACGCCAGATAACCTCACAGATGATTCAACGTCGAATCTCGCTTAGATTGATTACCTGGTTAGGTTTTTCCGAGGTTTTCCCTAACTGTAAGACTAATACCAGTTAATCTCATGTTTCTAATATCGCCAAATGCTATCTCGCTATCACCAATTGTACCGACGCCAGATCCATCCATCCCTATTGCGATGCTGGAACGTGTCATGATTGATCTTCACTCTCTCAGTGTGAATATCGTCAAGGTCGTCACCTCCCGAACATGCTTTTTAAAAATTGAATGTTATGGATGTAGTTACACAAATGGCAATATGTAATGTTACAATTCTTTCATTTTTATTTTCATATTTATTTTGTTGTATTTAGAAAAGCCTGTTTATTGAGACATCTTGTATTATACAGGGTGTTTCAAAAATACGGGGCATAATTTCAGGTATGTATTTCCCACAAGTAGACAATCAAAATAGTTCATTACAACATGTGTCCGGAAATGCTTTATTTCCGAGTTATGGCCTTCACAACATTGAAATTCACCGGAACGTTTTTCTTTCCGCAGGTCGTTGCCGTCAAAGGAGACATTAAGAGGGCACTCTGACAGTTCATTCCGAGGCGAAGGTTACATTCAGTGTTGTGTAGGCGTTAGACTGTGCGACATGTATTCCAATCAAGAGCTGGCAGAGATACACTTCATGTACGGTAAGGCGGACGGTAATGCTGCGCTGGCTCGTCGTTTGTACCAGGAGAGGTACCCACAGCGACAATGTCCAGATCGGAAGACATTTGTACGTCTCCATTACCGTCTGTGCGAGTATGGAAAATTTAACTCTCCTGGTTTGGGAAGGGGACGACCAAGATCTACAACTCCATAAGTACAGGAGGAGATTCTGGAGGCTGTGAACATGACTCCTTCTATCAGCACACGAAGGGTAGCGTTGCAAGTCAATGTTCCTCATACGACTGTCTGGAGACTGTTGAAAGAGTATCAATTATATCCCTTCGGAATCTAATTGTGGCATGTTCTGAGGACATACGCAATACTCCTGGAGTTTGGGATCGTGTTCGCAGGTCAATGAGACATCGATGTGAGGTCTGTATTCAAGCAGGAGGTGGGCATTTTGAAAATCTTCTGTAATGACAACGACCTGCGGAAAGAAAAACGTTCCGGTGAATTTCAATGTTGTGAAGGCCATAACTCGGAAATGAAGCATTTCCGGACACAAGTTGTAATGAACTATTTTGATTGTCTACATGTGGGAAATACATACCTGAAATTATGCCCCGTATTTTTTAAACACCCTGTATTTCATGCGCTCCATTCTCGGTTAAATTAACTAGTACATAGTTATTCAATCCCTTTAACCAGGGGTTTTCAACCGTTTTCAACATGTGGCGTATCATCGTTTAATCGTGTATTTCACTTCTGGTAGCGTGTAAGAGAAGGCCTCATGGCCTTAACTCTACCAGAATAAATAAATAAAATAAAAATGAACTAAATATGTAATTTAAAGTTCCGCGGCACACTCATATAATATAAATTAGTGGTTCCCAACCACGGAGAATATTGAGGGTTTTAGGAGCAATGTGTTTGCTTAATGTTGATTTGTGAACGTTGACTTTTTGTGGACTCATATTTTTTACTATGCTCTTTTCAATTTTATTTCTCCAAGTTTCGCTACGATAAGATGTACTATTTTCATTTTCTAGCGGCACACCAGTTGAAAATGGTTGCTTTAGACACTAATATATAGACAAACGGAATGATAAAAAAACCACTTTCTCAATACTAAAAACGTATAGCTATCTCCTTGAAAATCTTGAATTCGTTTTTCTTTTGTAGTATCACAATTTTCTCTTTATACTTCGCATATTCAGAAATTAAGACCAAAGAAAAAAAGACAGTAATTGTTCACTATTGAAGTGAACCGGAAATTTATGGAAGTAGAAATATTTTTCTTAGGGAGGGCAATTCTGGACAAAATTGACGAAGAAATGTTTTGAGCTTGTTTCGTTTAATGAATGAATGAATGAATGAATGAGTGAATGAATGAATGAATAAATGGTTTACAGGGAACAGAGTATGTCTGGTGTTGTACAGTTTCGGATTGACTGCTTGAGCCGATGTAGACGGCTGCGGTGAAACGTCTCGCCGTTCTACAGTCACAGAATCCCGGAGCTCGCGTACGCCGCCGCCGCTCTCTTGCGCTCTCTGCCGTCTCTTCTACTTCGCAGCAGTGGTCTTGGGCCTATTTAATTCGTCTTGGGAGGCCCATTACTCCTGTTGTGCTCGTCTCCACTTTTACATTCTCTCATTCAATTTCGACGCATTTTAAAAGTTCACAAATTATCACGACAATTTTTTTAAAGTTGAGAGTCAAATTTACTATTTTTTTGCGTTTATTTAATCGATTTTGTCGCGCTCGATCTATCTACACCTCGAATGTCTGGATCGCTTTAGATCTCACGCAGTTATGCTCATAAAACGGCCTCCAGATCGCAGTTTTCGAGGCATGTTTCGTTCTACCAGTCTCGCCGGCCTTGAGGGCCCGGTCGGCTTCGTGTGAATCTTTATGATTATGGGACTCCTTTGTCTACATAGTAATAAACTTTTCGTTTCGCTATGACAATTTGTTCAAAAGTTATAGGCGATTGTACTGTTACACTTTTTCATTGTTACCGAGCGGTTGGCGACCTATCATGGCGAATACAAAGACGTAGTTCTGCGTCAAAAGTGACTTACGTAGTTAGTGACATTGGTAGCCATCTTCAAGATAATACTAGAGTAAATCCATTACAGCTAATAGAAGCATTGCAATTCCTTGGCAAGAGTGCTTTTCATGTAATTAATGAGGCCACCGATCGTGTGGGTAGGTCAAGTATCAGCAGAGCAGTAGAACTTGTGGTAAATGCAGCTTGCTAAATGAGGTTAAGGGCAGAGTTGTGGTCGTAAAATTTGCATAGGGCATATTCTGTTAACCCTTTGTCAGTCTTATAATTTATGGATTGTATCATGGAGTTAATTAAATTTATAACCTTATGAGATTTGACAGCAGACATTTTAAGTTAACCATAGTAAAACATTTGTTATGAGTTGAGCCTAATTTCAGAATGTTGTCTCATATGAAGAGAAAATATATTTCATACCCTTCAGTAATGCCTTCTCTTACCGTAGACTGATATTCTCCCATTTCTAAGCTGAAACAAAATAAAACATTCAAACCAACTCAAATGTAGTTTCATTCTCGAAAGTTAGTGACGTATTCTATGTGCTAGTGTATCCTTCGTACAGCGCAGAGTTTTTTTATGTTATACAATTTTTTTATATATTGTATTGTGATTCCGACTTCATCTTGAAAGTTATTATTTTAAATGTTTTTATCTAATAATATATTGTATTATAACTTTTTCTTCTTGATTTTTTATGTAATTAATGTGGTTGCCATATAGGATAATTAAAAAAATTAATAAACTTTTCTTGAACGGATGAGAAGTAAGATTTCACAGTTTTTCAGATAGGCAAAAAATAACATAAAGTGGACAAATTTCTGTTGCATAATGTCGTATTTCACTGAAAAGAATGTTGATTTGAAATTTTGATGTTTTCTACCATGTCTCTAATACTTTTATCTATCTTCTGCAATTTTATATTTGACATGTACGTTCTAAATAATGCTAACTTGATATATAAATTACTGCTAATTTGTGAACAAACTGTCAAAGTAAAAAAGATGTTCGTATTGACTTTATCAGTTACCTGTCAAAATATTTGCAAAGTATTCCCGTAACAGTCTGTATAATGTGTAGATATGTAGATGTGTATCATTTAAATACTATTTATTTTTAACCTAACATATATTTGCCGTCCTTCGCTGTGTCTCAACAACCCACATTCAAGTCCAGTTGGCCTGGACACTATTCCTCCAATAAACTCTGTACGCGAAGGAGCTGGATATTTGTAAAGGATGGATCTAAGAGGTCTTTGTTTAGAGATGATTTTTTTTATCTGAAATTAATGTGTGATATGGTTATGCAAGGTGAAATCTTCGCTGATTCTCCCTTAAGTCATGGTTTGGTCACTATATTTTGTATGTAGATTCGCTTTTCTGACCAGAATACGTATTCATTCGAGGCTCTGGAAAAGATTCAAAAACGGGCTCTAACACTGGTTTTGAATCGAAAAATTCACCATTAATATGGGACACACTCATGGAAAAATGTCGAATTCGATTACGGCACTGTTCAAAACATTTTGAGATGAGCCTGCCTGGAGAGAAATAAAAAATATGTTGCAGCCGCCAAATTACTGTTCAAGGAACGACCACTCATATAAATTGAGGGAAAGAAGACTGAGGACGGACACTGGAAAGTTTTCTTTTTCAAGTACTATCAGGGACTGGAATGCTTTACCTGCAGACTTACTAAAGGCTTTACCAACAACCAAAAATGTATTTAAAAATAGGCTTAAGGACTTTACTAATAAACGATTAATTATACACAGTATTTAAAGGGTGTAATTTATATTTTGTTATTGAAGTGTTGTATAAAGTAAGAATTAATATAATGAAGTGTGTTGTGTCAGTGAAGTGTGTTGTGTCAGTAAAAGTGTGTTGTGTAAGTGAAAAATGTTCCTATCAGTGAAGCTTTATAGTGGCAGTGCAAAGTATTTGAACAGTGAAATGTTTTTGAAGTGTTAGTGAAATTAGGATAGAATCAGTGGAACAAGTCGGAGTTCCAGTGCATGAGTCAGTTGACTCTGAAATGAGTGTAGTGTTGAAAGGTACTTGTGCAGATATGAATATATCATGAGTGGGTTTTAGTTCGAACTTAGGTTTAAGATACAAATTAGATTTACTTTAAATATTATTTTAAGTGATCGTGCTTCATTTAATTTAGGATGTTCCCTGTTATTATTATTGTTGTAATTTTATTAAAATTATTATTATTATTATTATTATTATTATTACTATTAACTATTAGTATTATTATTATTAGTTGTATTTTTTATTAATTGTGTTTATTATTGTCATTATTGAGTGTAATTAGTTACCACTGCCACCGGGTTTTGCAGAGTGAATAAATGCTAACATACATTTAAAGAATTGATAAGAAAATCTGACATTTCTAGCGTAACTGGATGTTCAAGAAGTCCCCGCTAGATGCTACATGTCAAAGCGTAGCTTGTGCTACCATCTATTTTTTTTGTATACTTGTATGTGAATAAACGATTAAGTTATCAAGTAGCCAGAATATAAATACCACATAAAAAATATAAAACCATAAAAGAAAGATTTACCGACGCACTCATAGGGATTCACAATCCCTGACTCTCTTTTTTGCCGTCAGTTTTGTATGAATAATATCCTAGATCATATAGCCTATGTAACCAGATAGGTCGGCCTTATAGGCTTTGACGTTAACAACTTTTGTCAGGTTAACAACGCTGCCATGAAAAAAGTTGGAAAGAAGAGCAACGTCATAACCCATTTGAATTGCATTACCGACTAAAACTGAAATCCGTGAAAGTTTATGGCGGACGGGAGGCGATCCTGGCGGTTGTTCTTTTCAAAGTGCTGCCGATTTTAACGTAGCGATGAGTTATCTGTTACATTTATGATCTAGGATAATATACACGGGATATTTAGCAGGCCATTCACTACTCCATAGTATCTGTTTAAAGCTTTGGTTCTTTCACGGCATTGATTGCAGGACAAACATCGCCGGTACGATTATTGCCAATTATAATTAATGACATTGTTAACGAGACTGATAATTCAGATCGCCAGCTTCGAAGATCATCTCTGTTGGTTCAGTCTGAAGCAATTCCACGATGATGTGCTTCGCGTGCCAACCAATTAGAGAAGGTCATGTTCTGAGAAAATCGTTAAAGAGAGTAAAGAAGGCCAGGCTCAAGTGTTAATAGCCGTCTGTGAATTATGACCTTAAATATGACACCAAAACAAATATTTTTCTACAGCGGAAGAAAATGCTGATTCAATGTGCGTATCGAACCTCAGCTGTTTTTGTGACATGAGTTCCTCTTACATGTAAGACGAACTCAGAAAAAAATTTACAGTGGACTTAAGGAAATCCCAATGATTGCTTAGAATGTTTATATGATACTAGAACTAAAGTAACACTGTACTGTAGTGTAGATATTTATTTGATATTCACATTTATACACAAACCATATAGTCAATATTTCCACAGCTATTGTGTAGAAACCCTCAAGACACATTAAACAGAGAATATAGAGAGCCGAACCGTGTGGAAAACCACTTGCACTTCTGTTTTTTTAGTTGGTTATTTAACGACGCTGTATAAATTACTTGGCTATTTAACGTCTGTGGAATTGGTGATAGCGAGACAGAACCACCATTCTTGAAAAATGTCTCGACAACAAAAGCACGTTACTGCTCACTCCATGACCCCATGATTACTAAAATGTCATCAAACAAACTGTCAAACAACGATCCATAATCCATAACCCTCACCTTGTCCAGTAAACTACCTTCTAAAATCGTACACTTCCCTCTATCAAATTATGTGGTGACACATTTTAATTTCAACCTATTAAACAATTTAGCCAGACATTTTACTGCCAAACTGTACTGTAAATGTCAGTCAGTCACATTAGTAAAATTTATCACAGCAATGTGCAATGTCCATTAAACCATATTAATAATGAACAAAGAAAATCCGGGGATATCTGGGAAAAATTATTAAATCCGGGGACAATTTTTTCTGGGGACTGTCCCCGAGAAATGAGGACGTCTGGTAACTTATCTGAATGAAGATCACTAATTGCCTAGTGCAGTGAGAGGCCTGAAGCTACGGTTTAAAGGAAAATTCACCCACTGATCCCAAGTGGGCACCGCCGCCTATAGCTATTTTTTATACGAGTTTGCCTGCTCGAAACCTGGATACGTAGCGAACCTTACAAGGGAAGGGTTTCGGCTCGAACAGGAATTTCTTATCCAAAATTTGTATACAGGCCCATCTTTACATCTCTGTAAAGCTCCCAAAAGCATTCGTTTGTGTAATGTGTGGTTTGTCTGTTAGAGCACTGTACAAGTTGAGGGGTGGGGAGAGCACTGCACAAGTTAAGAGGCTGGGACACCTTACCCGTAAGCCTAGCCTAGCCTAGAAGCTAGTGCGAGTGGTAAAATGTCTAGAGCCCATTTAAGAACATTTTTCTCCAACGTTCTGTCTGAAAATATTGCAGCTAATCAAAAATGTACACTGTTGTGTGAGTCATTGAATGTGCACAAGGACACAACCTTAATAAATGAATCATTCCAAGGCTAAGACATGGAATGTATGATCATGCCACCTGAAAAAACTAAATATTTCCAGCCTCTGGATATCTATTTCCTTAGACAATACAAAATATATGCTCGGAGGATAACTGATTGCATAAGGACTCTTGCTGAGAATCCAGAACTTAACTTGGGAAATCGAATGTTTATAATGAAAATGCACTCTGTTATTCATAACCAGTTGTCTGCTCCAGTATACCGCCCTATGCTTCAGTATTCCCGACAGTCAGCTGGTTACATGAACCCTGAACAAG
Organism: Periplaneta americana; assembly: GCA_025594305.2. Lineage (NCBI taxonomy): Eukaryota > Metazoa > Arthropoda > Insecta > Blattodea > Blattidae > Periplaneta > Periplaneta americana. The sequence continues at coordinate 127,483,447 of JAJSOF020000015.1, read as the reverse complement.
TCTCGGACTTCAAAAATGTAATTCAGGTAGCATTTGATTTTTCAGCACTGGAGTGTGGTTCAGAAGATTGTTCAGGTGTTGCTTCTGCGTGTTGTGCTTATTGCTCTGCTCCATGCTGTTTCAGGCATTTTATAGAGAATCCTCATGTACATTTTTAAAGAAGTGTATTGACCAATACCAACCAAACGGAGAGTTACACAAATTAATGCTTTTACGGTTATCATCACCTTTGTGAGGTAAGCCGATGTACAAATTTTTAACCAAAAGTTCCTGTTCGAGCCGAAACCCTTCCCTTGTTAGTGTAGTCAGCCAATGTGGATTTGGGAATGCTCCTAGCTTGAGGGTTTGCGCAATAGACTTTGAAAGATCACAGTGCTGGGTCGTAGTGTTCCCCTCTCGAAATTCTATTCAATCAAAGTAGGATCTGCCTTATTCTGACGTAAGCGTTAGACACATGAGCCTCTCTACTGACTGTTGAACCTCAGGTGATTTTTATCTTCGTGGAGTCTTGGCGTGTCTAGTTTCATACGATAATGAGGCCCGGATAAATAATGCAATGACAGTGTTATCTAGAGAAATGTTATGTTGACGTCATGTTTATCTAATCGAGAATTGAATTCCGGCCAGTGACGGCAGAGATATACTAAATTGGTTATAATGAAATACCACGTGGCGACGAAAAGTTTGGAGTTCGTATCGACTGTGTTATTAATATGAATGAACACGATATATCTCTGTTTGTGTTGTTTATTTTTAGCACATATTAGTATTAATAGTCTGATATCTACAAAGAAAACTTTGCTCTTAAGAAATGTTTTGTTTTTTAATTTTATTTGTCTTTGGTTGTCTTAGTTTATGCCTCTAGTTCCTGGACGAAAACTGCAGATAATTATGGGTTTTTTATGCCAGCGGTCATAGTATTTTATGCGTAATTATCTTTCAGTGTTTCCCTAAAATTTAATGTGGGACACATTTTCATCGAAACCGACGAAGTTCTGGCTTCGAAATGTTGAATTACATGCGAATTTTTATCATTATTGGTTTAAATAGTAATTTAAAGGGAGTAAACGTTTATTCGAATCACCCAACAATTTGAATTACACATTGTCGAAAAAAAAAACAGTTATTTTTATACAGGGTGTTTCAAAAGTGATGGTAAAAATTTAGGGAAGAGAAGTAACAACGAAGAGACTCAAAAAGTATCAGCAAACAAGGGTCCGCAAATTTACCGTTTACGAGATAATGCAATTTTTTGGCTGGTTGGGGTCATCAGTGAACCGAGCGCCTGGATACGGTAAAGCGACAACATTCATGCTTTGTATGTATGCCGCACTCTCTCCATGCCATGTCCTTCTAAGTGTAAGACGATATCTAAACAGATATGAATCCTCTAGATTCAAAACCCCCTAAAGACCATTTTGTTCATAATTGATTTATGCTCACATATTGGTTGCTAAGAATGAATTCGAATGATTTATATAGTTTGAATGCAAAAGGTCGCTAAATTTAAAGCAAAAGGTTTGTTAAAAGTCACTGTTAGGTTGAAAATTCCTCTATTTACCACCAGTTACTGTTAAAATTCTTCAATTTGCGCAAGTGGATATAGAGAATTTTGAATCTATAGGATTCATATGGTGAACGGTGAATCGGTAAAGGAGGACCTGTACCCAGATCACCGGACTTAGGGGAGAGTCGGGTAGTATCGGGCGTCGGGTAATATCGGACAGTGAGTTTCTTTCATCTACCACACGATGATAGTACTGATTGACATGGTTACGTTTCTGTGATGTCGCATAGAAAACGTAACCATGTCATTCAGATACTACCATATGGTGGTAGATGAAAGAAACGCACTGTCCGATATTACCCGATGTCCGATACTACCCGACTCTCCCCTAAATCATTTGGTTTTTTGTGTATGAGGTTATGCAAAAAGTCTAGTTTACACAACAGGCATCACCACACCTGAAGAATTGCAGCATCGGATTGTAGATGCCTTCCAGCAAACGAAGACTGACCCAGGAGTCCTCGATCGCATTTTTGGGTCTTTGCGGAGAAGACTAGACAGATGCATTCAAGTGCATGGTCAGCATTTTGAACACCTGCTATAAACTTCTTCAGTTAACATGTTCTTACTGTACTGTACCTTGTTTGTCCACAAACTTCACTGTTGTTCAAACAAAAATGTTTCTTTTCTGTATGTTCAGTCACATTACTTCTGTGGTGTTGAAGTCCAAATTATGAATTAGACTGTCTCGTAGGTGATAAATTGAATAAAATAGTCACTGTTTTTGTTGGAATTAATACTTATTTTTCAGCGGGCCCCAAACAGCACAAAATGGCATTAATTTGCGGAACCATGTGTATTGGAAATGTTTTGCTAGTCTTCGTTGTTTACTTCTCATCCCTAAATTTTTTACCATCACTTTTGAAACATCCTGTAGTATCTCAGGCTAAATTATTTTTATCGCATTGTAAATTTTTTTAGTTGGTTATTTAACGACGCTGTATCAACTACTAGGTTATTTAGCGTCGATGAGATTGGTGATAGCGAGATGGTATTTGGCGAGATGAGGCCGAGGATTCGCCATAGATTACCTGGCATTCACCTTACGGTTGGGGAAAACCTCGGAAAAAACCTAACCAGGTAATCAGCCCAAGCGGGGATCGAACCCGCGCCCGATCGCAACTTCAGACCGGCAGGCAAACGCTTAACCGACTGAGCCACGCCGGTGGCTGTATTGTAAATAGTATAATAAATCTTATACAGATCTCGATGGAGTACGCAGTTGGCATTTGTCTCCTAATACAAAAATATGCGGACATGGAAAACAAGGTGAAGGATCTTGGTGAAAAAAATCAGAATTGTACGTCTGAAGGTAAATACCGCAAAGGCGAAGATTATGGTGTGAACATAGAGGTGATAACGGAGTGTGCATTCCCCGGTAGTGTGGTTATTCAACACCAAAGACGTTGTGTTCAACACGGAGGACCAGCCGTTGGTTTCAAAGACAGCAAGGCAAACACGGATTTATTCAGCTCTACCCGCCTTGGAGGGCAAGGGAGATTTCAGCATTTAGCAAATTCAACATATTCATTTAAAATGGTGTTGTACAGGTGTGAAGTATTGAAATTAACCACCGACAAACACCAGAACCTGCGTGTCTTCATCATTAGATATTTACTAAGTATATTTCGAATCTTCTAGCCCAGTGATCGCCAAAAGCTGTGTCGCGACACATGCCCCTGACTCCACTCAAGCGTAACCATGACATCATATCCCCACCCTCTGTTTACAGCCATCACTTCGATATAGGTAAAGACATTTATCAGCAGCGGACGTACACATGTAATGTTACGGGTGTGTAGGATAATATGTTTCGGTGTCTTTTCGAAAACAGATAATAAGTAAAAACTTAATTTTAAGGACCATGGGAGGAAAAGTATTTATTTTGTGCAGATGGCAAAAATATGATACTTAATTTGTTGTAAAATTTTTAATGAAATATAAAGAATAATGTACGTTGTAACTTCAACATTTCATTAATAAACGAACAATAAAAAGTATCGACTTCTATGTCTTAATCGGGGTAGAATACTTCGACGTTTTTTTTTTTTTTTCGACGTATATAGTGTAATTTGAATATTTAATTAATAAATAAACAATAAAAAGTATTGGCTTCTATGTCCACGTTTTTTTCGACATATGTGGTGTAATTTGAATATTTCATTAATAAATAAACAATAAAAAGTATCGGCTTCTATGTCTTAATCGGAATAAAATGCTTCGACTTTTTTTTAAGTATGTAGTGTAATTTACAACTTCGTGACGAGCCTGGTACGTTTTTCTAATTTCAAATATATGCTGATGTAAAGTACACGTTCTTTTTATGGAAAATATGAAAATAAAATTATTATATTTTATTAATAATACAAAAATAATGAATAGGAGGATAAATAATTAACATGGAAAAAAGTGTGTATAGTTGATAAGTAGAAGAAAATTATATTGCTTTCGTTTTTTGGTCACATTCCGTCTCTGCACTGTTATTCACTGCATTACCTGAAGAGATACCCACTCCACCCCTCTCCCTGCGATAGTGGTCTGCGGGCTGCATTTCTATTACATCACAATTTCGTGGTGTTCGGCAACCACTGTTCTAGTCATACTCGTATAACTCAAAAGGTCTTTGTAAGCGGAGGAAACATCAGTCTGTTGTCACTCAAATGAAGAGAGGTAGTGGAGGTGGTGGATCGGGCATAATCCCCGAAAAAGCCAGGACGCCAAAACCATAGACAAGTCCTGTTTTGGAACTTCCAAAACCAGACAAGAAAAGGAAGACCTCGGCTGTCGTGAAGGAGTATGGAAAAGAGGGGAAACTATGGGGGCATGGTGGAAGCATAGTTACTATGTTTCTACCATGTATGGGGGTAACCTGATCCTCGTTTATAACGGATTGAGCTGAAGCTACGTTTTTAAGCCCTGTGTTCCGAATAAGAAATACAGGGCAATTCATTCAAATGTGTTATTGGATTGTTTGCTCGAGACTTCCAATTAACAGTCGTAGACACTTACTCGGTTCTCACTAATAAATAAACCGTGACGTATACAGCAAACACACTTCAAAACAATCCACTTCTTGAGTTCTCGCTAAGAAGTAAAGCGATGTAATAATGAGTACTCTTGTCTGCAATTGACGTCTTCAATTCACTCTATCAAAACTAAGAAATCTAACAACGACATATGAATGCAGTTCCCTTGTACAGTAACTTAAGCACTAACAAATAAAACAAATAAAAAACATTTAATGTTGAGAGCAGGAACAAACACCATCATGCAAAAGCTTACAATAAGCACTTACAGTAATGCATGGTAATGGTGTGCAGCAAGGAGAGAAGAAAAGGTGTAAATTCTTAATGCACATTAGGACTGAGTTTTTGTCCAAAATAGCAAATATACGAGTACGTATATATTACATAAATATTTACTTCGGAATATGTATGATAATAACTTTCTTGTGTTAAATATTATTAACGTACCTTGTTAACATGTTTCGACCTATTTTCGGTCATCTTCCGAAAGTTATTATCATACATATTCCGAAGTGATACAGTGTTAAAAGTTGTGTAATCAAGATGTATAAATATTTACCTTATACATTTATTTAACATTTTGTCCTATATTTAGCCCTCGCCCGCTGTTTTTGAAGGTCTAGCGACCATTTTTAAAATGCTACGTGCAGCTCTTTTAAATCTATCACACCAAATAAAAATGAAATTTCCTCAAAACTACGTTTTTGGGTAAATGATAAAGTCCCTAGCGGTTTCCATTTGCTCCGTTTTGCATGAAACTTCGCAAGAATATTCAGCATACTCCAGTACTCAGAGCTGTGCATGAAATCAGCTCTTCGTTAAAAACTTTTCGTGACATGAATTTTTAACTTTTAAAAGTTAAAGAAAATTATCAAGCAAAAATTATGATTTATATGAACACTTTTATCTTATTAATCAATTCTCAAATTAAAAAAATCCATGCGTAGTTTTCTTAATCATGAGATGAAAGTTATTCATAGAACATTTTAAAACGCATTCTGAAGCCATCAGGGATGTTTTGAATTTACGCAAAATTTAATATCATTAAAATAACTGAAAATTAATATCTAAGAGTCCACACCTGTAGGGTAACGGCTGGCCGCAAAACCAGGTGGCCCGGGTTCGATTCCCGGTCGGGCAAGTTACCTGGTTGAGGTTTTTCCGGGGTTTTCCCTCAACCCAATATGAGCAAATGTTGGGTAACTTTCGGTGCTGGACCCCGGACTCATTTCACCGGCATTATCACCTTCATCTCATTCAGACGCTAAATAACCCAAGATGTTGATAAAGCGTCGTAAATAACATATTAAAATATCTAAGGAACTAATGAATAAAACTTGATGAAATTTTGTACTGTTATTTAAATATACAGACGCAACAAATCCGTCGAATTTGAAAGAAATAAAATTAATCAAGAACCGTCGATCGGGTATACTTTACACAAGGGGGGTAACTTTACACATTTCTAGAAAAATGGTCAGTTTTAATAATGGCACACACTTCAGTCTACCACACATATGTGCTGTTTTCACATAGAATCAGTTCCACGGAGTTGCTACACATTGTCTGTAATGTGATGCCTTCTAAACATTTTTCTAGAAATGTGTAAAGTTACCCCCCCCTTGTGTAAAGTATACCCGGTTGACGGAACTTTTAAAAGTTTCAAAACTCAGTCCCAGTCTCCCTTAAAAGAGAAAGCTTTATCTATCCGTCTGTCTGTCTGTCTGTCCGATCGTCCGTCTGTCTGTCTATCTGTCCAATACTAACATTAAAGCTAACACTAATTAACTGAAAATTTAAATATTTATGACATTATGTTAAAGACAAAGACCTCAGCGGTTGCGCTTTAGGACCGGTGCGGTGAATTGGAGGCTTCAGTAACTGCTGGGTAGAGAGGAACTTAGAGCCAGTTTCATAAACAAAGAGAAACTATTTTTGTCTCGAAAACCTTGTTATTTCTCGGCCTTGTAAAATTGTGTACGCTACAATTTCAACACAAGATGGCTGTGAATGTCTTCATTTGTTACGCCTGGCCCACATTAAGCAGCATGCAGTTTTCACACATTGTGCTCGCTATAGAAAATTAAATACAGTAGGTCTATAGGCCCATAAACGCGACGTGAACGATATGGTTACATTTGTTACACTTCTCAAGATACTGTTCTACATTTGTTCAGAGAGTCTCTGAGAGCGTGTTTTTAATTGCGTATACAGCAGTAGTGTCAGAGTTGTAAGCTCCAAAAGCAGATGTGGAGCTAGAGTCGGAGCTTGAACTTGCTTATGTTGTGGAAGCACCGGAGCTCGGAACAGGCATAGTGGAGCGCTCCGCTCCGTTTAGGCTGTGCCTGACAACGCTGGTATACAGGGTGAACAATAAGTATGGAATATTGCTAATAACGTCTTGAATTTTAACTTTACAAAAAAAAAAGTTTTATACAAAAGCTGTTGGAGAATAACCAAACAATATCATACCATTGGTCCAAAATAGTTATTCAGATATACAGAGTGTGATAGTAAACTTTATTGTTTAAATGGAACCCTATATTAAAATTTACATATTCCGAATCTCCATTAAATTTTACGTATGAATGTGTAGAAATTTTATCCATTCATCGGTTTCATGTCTCTTAACTACTTATTAAACTTGTTTCGTGGACTTCAAACTTGAGACAAATAAGTACAGTCCGCATTTCACGAGAAGATCCGAGCAAGGAATGCGAATTTTTCCCCCACTTTAATAACCTATCCCCGACACGGAACCGGCCGGCCATTGACTGAGCCTTGTTTGTCCCAGCCGACCAATGACACCATTCCCATCCACCTGTCCTTCAAGAACGCTGAGTTACTGGCTTACTCTCTCCTCTTACCCCGCAAGTACCATACTCCCCTCGCAGGGATCCTCTCGTGAAATTTGGACAGTATTTAAAATCATGTTGAGTAGGCCATGAAACTAAATGAAACACTATATTAACCAAACTTCAGAACAGATGCTCAAAATGAGAACCATTCACAGCTAAAAAATATTCCAGTCTATCAAGAAAATAGTCCAATGTCTTCCTCACAGTTATATGACTGTTTGTTCCATCTCGTATCTACAATGCACTGTTTTCGTGATAGACTGGGATGTTGTTACCAATCACGCTACTCTTGTAAACTCTTTAAGACTGTAGATACATTAGAATATAAAATTGAACTGTAAAGAATCAAGTTGCTACAAGTCGTGTGATTTGTAACAACTGTTGTGATAAGTGCGTAAGAATAATGTAATTTTTGGTTAAAAATTGAAGAAAAATCTGTATAAAGCAACTAAGGAATTAACAACACATTTTTTGCTTCAGAACACTAGTCAATTAAAGAAATGTTAGGTCTACTTCTGAATAGTTCATTCTCTATTTGTGATATTCATTTACCTTTAAAACTAAAGAAAAAAAGGGTATTTTACAAACAACTTTAAATTAGTGTAACTTCTAAAAATATTGAGAATAGGACCCATATTTATATATGACATGTTTTGCTGAGAATGTCTTCAGAATAATAAGCTTCGTAAGTGGCGGTAAATTCTCGTGAATCACTCTGCATACTATATCAATTTCTTCTAAGTTATGCGATCTATTATAACTATGAAGAACTCTATAAACAGGGTTAATAATAATAATAATAATAATAATAATAATAATAATAATAATAGAAATTTCTGTTTACGTTTAAAATAGTACATTATGCAACGAGCCTATAATGGTAGTAATTAAGACGAAACGAGTGAGTTTCATAATTTTCATAAGAGCGTCTTAATTACCATTATAGGCAAGTTTCATACGACTTTTTATGATCGACCATATTTCTAACTTGAAATTATTTATAAGTATTCATGTTATGGTTATGTAAGTGAGGAGCGGAAGTGATTTTCTAAATTGTGAGATGTGCGCAGACGCGAAAGTATTGATTTTTTCCGAGGAACGAATGTCATTGACCTTGATATAATCTAGAGAATAACATGAACATTGATCTTGATATAACCTGGAAATTGATTTAGAATTGAAAAACGAGATGACAAATTGAATTTATTTGAATATTACTTACAATTAACGCTAATTATTATAGTAACAGAACATAACCTTCTGCGACAGTATTGGATTTCCAGCCTCCGTGACATTTCGTTAGTTGTTTTTCGATTGCATATCCGAGAATAATCGATACTCGCGCTTTTATAATGCTACAATGGTGATTTCTCATTGGCTGAACAACTGAACTATAATGAATAGGTGTACTTTAATGAGGTGCATTAAAGGGCTACTACCAGGTGTATAATTACTACATTTCGGCATGGTCGAGCATAAAAAAGATTATGAGATCTGTATTAAGGTATTTTACCTCAAAGACTAGTTTCGACTTGTTTCCGCAGTCTTCAGATTTCTGCTAGAAATGTTTTAGTAGAACAAGCCGAAAACTAGACAATAATTAAGGTAAAATACCGTGATGTTTCATTATTAACACTTACTTACTTACAAATGGCTTTTAAGGAACCCGAAGGTTCATTGCCGCCCTCACATAAGCCCGCCATCGGTCCCTATCCTGTGCAAGATTAAGCCAGTCTCTATCATCATACCCCACCTCCCTCAAATCCATTTTAATATTATCCTCCCATCTACGTCTCGGCCTCCCTAAAGGTATTTTTCCCTCCGGTCTCCCAACTAACACTCTATATGCATTTCTGGATTCGCCCATACGTGCTACATGCCCTGCCCATCTCAAACGTCTGGATTTCAAGTTCATAATTATGTCAGGTGAAGAATACAATGCGTGCAGTTCTGTGTTGTGTAACTTTCTCCATTCTCCTGTAACTTCATCCCGCTTAGCCCCAAATATTTTCCTAAGCACCTTATTCTCAAACACCCTTAACCTATGTTCCTCTCTCAGAGTGAGAGTCCAAGTTTCACAGCCATATAGAAGAATAATATAACTGTTTTATAAATTCTAACTTTCAGATTTTTGGACAGCAGACTGGATGATAAGAGCTTCTCAACCGAATAATAATACGCATTTCCCATATTTATTCTGCGTTTAATTTCCTCCCGAGTGTCATTTATATTTGTTACTGTTGCTCCAAGATATTTGAATTTTTCCACCTCTTCGAAGGATAAATCTCCAATATTTATATTTCCATTTCGTACAATATTCCCGTCACGTCATTATTAACACTAGAAACTTAAAAAATTTGTTCGTTTAAAAAAATTATCAAATCACTAGTAATTTACTTATTGTTTCGTAATGACGTGGGGATTTGATTGACCAACTTCCTATTTTATTAATAATCCATATTTCATCATGCCCTCCTATTAGCTGTATTCTTTATATGACCTCCACGTCCCGTTTAAGCAGGATAATCCAGACTCACTGCATTCCTTAGTTATTCATTCTTAAATCATCGTTTCCTAATAACGTCGTTATAAATGAGTCAGTGTATTGAAGTATTTGTCCGAGCTGTAAGATGGCGTGATTGATTAGCATTCCTTGTGTTGATTCACTGCAGGAAGATCTGTACGAAGGTCACTCTTGCGCTGCATTATGACACCAAGTACAATAAAATTACTCATACTTTCCGTGCAAGACACAAAAACTCGTTAGGAAAGTGCTTTGTGGAGCAATTTATTTCCAAAGAAGCGTTATAAATTGTACAGCCCGTGTGCAGTATTTCACAAATAAATTAATGGTTATGACCGTGCCTGTCTTCGTTGACCATGAGTCTCATTGTTGTCGTTGTCACACGCAATCGAAGCCTTCTTTTCTGTCCATGCAACCATCACTGCATTTCGTGTGACCGTAAAAAAATCGGGTGTTACATCAACTCATCTAGGATGACAGCATGTGAGTGAACACGTGTTGGTCAGATCTGATTCTTGTCGTAACTAGATATCAGTTCGCCTCGAAACTGCTTCATTTTTATTACATATTACATAACAGTATGAGGAAATTGAAGTTCAGCTTTCGTTGCTTTTAACAGTTTCTCTTAGCAACCGGAAATTGACACGAGACTATAATATAATACGTTGCTTTCTTGTTTTCTTGTGACTTGTAGTTCTGACTATCTATACTAATAATAAATCTGTAGCCAAAATTGTTCTGGTAATTTTCGATTTTCCAAAAATAATTGGTTTTAACATGTATAATTAACCATCCTGAAACCGAAAATCACTTTTTTGACATTTTTGTTTGTATGTCTGTCTGTCTGTCTGATGTCTGTTACCTTTTCACGCGATAATGGCTGAACGGATTGCGATGAAAATTGGAATATAAATTAAGTTCGTTGTAACTTAGATTTTAGGCTATATGGCATTCAAAATATGTTATTTAAAAGGGGTTATAAGGGGACCTGAATTAAATAAATCGAAATATCTCGCTTATTATTAATTTCTCTGAAAAATGTTACATAACAAAAGTTTCTTTAAAAATAATTTCCGATAAGTTTTATTCTTTGAAAAAGTTTGATAGGATTGATATTTAATGAGATAAATGAGTTTTAAAATTAAAATAACTGCCATCTAAGGCGGTGGAATGAAATAAAAAACAAATGACTTAGTCTATAAGGGGCCTTGGACAACAACAATCGAAAGCTATGAAGCATAGCCTACAGAGAATGTTTCTGTGTTTGTATGAAGTAATATCGGAAGCTATATTAACCGATTTGTATAATTAATTATTATTTCACGATTGGAAAGTGTAGTTTCTCTAGATGGACATAATGCTATAATGTTATTACAGTAACTTCTGAGTGAATCCAGGACTGGTAAGATTAAAATAGCTTCTTATGCACAGAAAACTTGATAGGCTATTCTGTACATTTTTATTCTATGCAAAATTTTGATAGGACTGATATTTAAGGATATACAAGACTTTTAAAATAACAATACAATACATTTTCACCGCCGCCTCAGATTATAGTGTTGTTATTCCTGCAGTAACTCCTATGTGCAAAATGTAAAATTTTTGAGTAGAAAGAAAAAAACACATTTATTCATTCCATGGCAACGGTACATAGGAGATCATGAATTCTTACATTTTCGGGGAAAATATATATATATAAAAAAATATATATATATATATATATATATAATTACATATCACTATATATGCTGTATCACTATTTGAGTTATTTGAAGAGTTCAGAACCATCTTCATTAAACTATGGTTGCATGTAATAACAATTAAGAAACATGTTAAATGAATTGTCATTGCACCAAATGTGTGGTCTCTGGATCAAAATGATCGGATTTTAATTTTTTAATACAATTTAAATTAAGTAACATATTAAACAATTTATTCTTCTATCAAACACGAATGTTCCCTGGATCAAATGTCCTATTTTAATTGTGTAATTACTTTATATTTGTTTCTAACGGGTGCAGCGGAGCGCACGGGTACGGCTAGTTTTATTAATGAAGCTCGAATGTTCCTGCCATAGAATCCTATGAATATTTTCCTTTTGAACAGTTTGCTTTCGTAGTGCTGTTTGTTGCTTGACAACTATGCAATACACACACACACATACAGTCTTATCCGTTAGGGAATACATAAAATAAAATTACTATAAAATTTATAATGGGGTGCTGTAGAATTTATTTCAGTTCCAATGTGATACTGAAGCACGGGAGTTTTGTATCATTGTTACCGCATAAAAAACAAAAGAAGTTACACAGCAACGACCGAATAAACAAAATGCTTCTTGAATAGATAGATATTTTCTGACGAAGCCACCTTCCGTGTCAGAGTACGAGTGAATACCCATAATGCAATCATATGGGGACGTGAACCTGGAACAGGCTACTGTTCTCCAACCAAGATCAACCGTGAAAGGAATGTGCTTACTATTGCGTCATCTATTGGAACGAAGTAGATAGATAATATTACCGTTATAACGTCAGTTTAAAAACCACACGCTCTCCTGCATATGTTATTTCCTGTATGGAGGGATTAAAAGACCAGGAGATTAACAGTTATCTAATTTTGTAACTAGGGTAGTATAAATATGTGTGTATCAATGTTATCATTTGTGCTGTGAGAGCTAGCCAATAGAGATATAGGTCTCGCAAGCACGGATTACCGACGGAAGAAATGCGAATCAAACACTGCGATAAGGAAGAGCGGGCGAGAGGAAAGGTCACGAGATAACTTGAATGAAATTCAAGAGTACAGTCGGAAGAGAAACGATATCGACAGAATCAGTCTTGCGTTGTGATAGTTACATTACGACTTTAGTTTGTTCCATTGCATGTGAATACGTGTCTTGTATCGCACGGTATTATTATTTCATTCGTAAACATATGTTGCGCGTTTAATTAGCTTCGAATTTTTCTCTTGCTACGTTCTTTGTTTCCACAGCGATGTCCTCATTTGTTCATCTTCTTGGAAGAGACAGTACTTCCATCGCCTCGCATCTCTCCCCCCTCGGCGTGCCTACATACACACGTCAAAACAGACAGCAACGCCACCATTGGTTTTCGGTAATCGTTTCTTGCGCGAGCTATACGAGTACCCACGTGTGTGACCTTATGACATCAACATTCATTCACAGCATTACCCCGCTTCGTCTCATTCCCCAGAGACTTTCTCGTGGTTGGAGTACAGTAGTCCTAAAGTTAATGTTTGGTACGCGGTAAGTCGTTGTAATCTGTATGGGCCGTTTATCTCCGCAGAGGAAACAGTTCGATCAGGACCATACCTGGACATGTTGAAAAACTTTTTCGAACCACAACTGTAACAGCAAAAAAAAAACATGGGTATCGTGTTCCAACAGGATGGTGCATCACGTCATTGAGCAACAGACGTCCGTGATTATCTGGATTACACATTTGATAAATCATGGAAACTCCTTCTTCAAAATTTGCATATCATCCCTAAAGAACCAAGAAATTCAGCAGTGGCAGCCTTCCCTCTTCTGACCGGACATGATTGTTTGGCAGCTCATTTATGTAGAATCGGCATCTCATGTGGAAAAGACGCAATCATGAATAAGCACCACCTGGAAAATTGCGAAGCTTTGCTTGTTCATCTCTTCACAGAAGACTGCAAGACGGCTAATGACTTCATTGTCATGATACCAGAACATTGGCTATCAACCAACCAACCAGCATTTGGTAACAACTGCTGTGGTCGAGGAGGGCCAATTATGTGGCCTCCAAATTCCCCAGATCTGACACCATCCGATTTTTTTCTCTGGGGTTTCGTGAAGAATGATGTGTATGCATAACGACCCAGGAATATTCATGAGCCCAGAGCACAGATTTTCTCAGCTTTTGAGAAAGTTACCCCTGAGATATGATACCACACATGGAAGGAATTAGCCTCAAGATATGAACTGTATCGTGTTCGCAATGGTGGGCAAGTTGAGGTCTGATTTGGACAAAACTCCCATTCTTCTAGAATGCATGTACAAATTATTGAACAATAAATAATAGCAACAGTTCTCATTTTATCATGTTTTTATTTTATGTATTCCCAAACGGGTCATTCTGTATATAAACTAATGGCCCCGGATGATTTCATTTTTTCACTGCAAAGACGTGATGTACGGCAACGTAAAATAACTTTATATTTACGCATTTTCAAGTTACATTCAAAAGCTAAAGCTGAAATTTAATATAGCTGTCAACTATGCTTAATTCATTACATTATGTTTAATGTTTAATGAGTAGATAATAATAATCTTCTTCTTCTTCCCTTCAAGTATTAGGACAAATGGCCTGTTACGATCTCACAGTTGAATTTTCAATCCAGCGCTTCTTTGGACGACCGAGAGATCTCTTCCCGTTTGGACGATAGTGGAGCATGACTTTTGAGATTCTATCTCTATGCATGCGATGCAGATGATTTATCCAGTTGTTCTGATAATGTTTTACGTGATTAATTACAGGTTGTAGTTGTAATCCTTCCATTACATCTTCATTGCGTTTGTGATCCCATTTCATATGTCCCGCTGTATAACTCATAAATTTCATTTCATTAGCCGTTATTCTGCTTTCGTCTTTCTTCCTCAATGTCCATGTCTCACTAATAATTAAAAATCCGTGGCGCTACAGCTCTTTGAAGGACCCAGACCGACCAACCGGCTGCTGGTCTCACTTCCACATGTCGAAGCAGAGGTGGACGATCATCCAACCTGAATGGAGGTATAGTGTGGTTAGCACGATGATCCCACCCAGCCATTATAGCTGGCTTTCGTAACCGGATTTCGCTATCTAGTGTAGCTCCACAAGTGCATCATGATGCTGTGTTGAACAGATCGCATACACTGGCTGAAATTTCATGAGAAAATTTCCTCCTCCATGAGGACTCGAACCAGCGAGCATTCCGTAACGCGAGTCTAAAGCAGAATTGCATAGATCACGACACCACGGCGCGACGTGCGACAGAACACGATTCCCAGCCAAAACTATACTTTGCTAGTCCGGCAAAAGAAAATATGAGCTTCAAGGTGTCCGTGACAATCAAACGGTTGCAAACCATTTTTGATACAGCGTCGTTAAATAAGCTACTGAAAATTAACCTTGAAATCAGGTCACGTCAGTTTGCGATTGAAAAATCTTCCTGTTTCCCACAATGGAAGCCGGCTGCACTCGAGGATAATATGAGTTCTACGGTACCAAATGTTCAGCTCCTGTCTTTTTGAGGGAGTCTCTATGCAACTGGTCAACTCATGTTATGTCATTAGCGGCGACCGCCTTATCGGCGGCATAAAAAAGGTGTTGTTTTCCGACTCATGCAAGCCAGCGTGACGGCCTCGACCCCAGAGGCCCCCTTCGTGCCTGGGACACGCATAAGTACTCTTTCAGCATGTGTGCAATGACGATGCTAATGTCATTAGAAGCTGTTTGAAGGATGAAAATTTAATGTAGTTGTAAGCAGTTCAACATTAACTGTGTGTTAGAATTGAAACTTGTGAAATCCTTACACTTTTCTCCAAACAATCTGCTTATCGAATAATTTCGAGGGAAAAATTATTCCGGGGCCGGGTATCGAACCCGGGACCTTTGGTTAAACGTACCAACGCTCTCCCACTGAGCTACCCGGGAACTCTACCCAACACCGATCCAATTTTTCCCTCTATATCCACAGACCTCAAAGTGGGCTGACAACAGTCAAGCAACCAACATTTGAGTGCACACTAACTCTGTGTGACTTTAAATTGTGGATCGGTGTCGGGTAGAGTTCCCGGGTAGCTCAGTGGGAAAGCGTTGGTACGTTTAACCAAAGGTCCCGGGTTCGATACCCGGCTCCCGGAACGATTTTTTCCTCGAAATTATTCAAATTAACTTTGCAGAGTTAGGAGTTATTCCTGAAAGCTTAATTTTCATAATACACGTCACTGTAAAGGGTTAATGTGCGCTCAAATGTTGTTGTCTTTGAGGCGTCACTGTGTGGAAAAATTAACAGTGGGAAGCGTTGGTACGTTTAACCAAATTTAAAGTCACACAGAGTTAGTGTAATACACGTCACTCAAATGTTGGTTGCTTGACTGTTGTCAGCCCACTTTGAGGTCTGTGGATATAGAGGGGAAAAATTGGATCGGTGTCGGGTAGAGTTCCCTGGTAGCTCAGTGGTACGTTTAACCAAAGGTCCCGGGTTCGATACCCGGCCCCGGAACAATTTTTCCCTCGAAATTATTGAAATTAACTTTGCAGGGAGTTATTCCTGAAAGCTTAATTTGCATAATACACGTCACTGTACGTAACAGAAAACCACAATTTAAAGTCACACAGAGTTAGTGTGCACTCAAATGTTAGTTGCTTGACTGTTGTCAGCCCACTTTGAGATCTGTGGATACAGAGGGAAAAATTGGATCGGTGTCGGGTAGAGTTCCCGGGTAGCTCAGTGGGAGAGCGTTGGTACGTTTAACCAAACGTCCCGGGTTCGATACCCGGCCCCGGAACAATTTTTCCCTCGAAATTATTCAAATTACTTTGCAGGGAGTTATTCCTGAAAACTTAATTTGCATAATCTGCTTATCGTTCCCATGGTAACGACCATGATGTAAATTCTGGAATGAGAAATAGCTTCGCCACATTGGGAAGGGCCAACTCGAATTAGTTGCGGTTGATTGTAAAGTAG
The DNA here is from genome assembly GCA_025594305.2 of Periplaneta americana. Taxonomy (NCBI): domain Eukaryota; kingdom Metazoa; phylum Arthropoda; class Insecta; order Blattodea; family Blattidae; genus Periplaneta; species Periplaneta americana. The sequence continues at coordinate 127,466,752 of JAJSOF020000015.1, read as the reverse complement.
ATGAAGGCACAATCCGAATTTCTTCCCAGGCCAACTAAGCGCACAACCTAATTCTATGCCGTTCTTACCTGAAGTTGTTGTTGATTATTGACTTTACTGGCTTTGAGCCAGAGGTCGTTTTAGGGTCTTATACGCGCAGGATGCCTTCTCCAGCCATTGTACATAAATAACAATAAAAATATATTTACATACTGTATATGACACTATTTCTGGCGAAAGTGCCAGTAGGTGTGTGAGTGCAGTGATTGGCCCCTTTTATTTTGGTGTAGGCCTAATTTGTTAATTTGCGATACTTAAGGAATGGTGAACGGGACAAGAGTTCGGGGTAAAAGATATTAGTTGATAGACAACGTTAGGGTATTATATAGGGAGATTAAGAGGAAAGCAAGAAATTGGGAAGAATGGGAAATGCTGGGTTTGCAGTTAAAGACCTGCTCTTGGGCGCCATTCTTACCTGAAGTGTTCACAGGCAAGTGTACAGCCTGGTGCTGTCCAGTAAAACTAAAGAAAAACAGGGCTTCCACAAAATGCCTTTCCATTTTCGAACACATGTAAGTTACGTTTAATGAAACTTAGATACATAAAACTGGTACTAATAGAAAGACAAACTCGAAAAGATTTAGTACCTTACCCAAAAAATGTTCCATGTGAGTCCCCCTGGTAACACGGTACACATCAAGCCTGTATTCCAGTTCCTCCCAGCTACTTTCAAGCATATCACGATCGATTGATACGGCTCTTGCAATGCGCTCTCGTAGATCAAGCATGTTAATGATGATTAGTAGGTTATTTTACGACGTTTTATCAACATCTTAGGTTATTTAGCGTCTGAATGAGATGAAGGTGATAATGCCTGTGAAATGAGTCCGGGGTCCAGCACCGAAAGTTACCCAGCATTTGCTCATATTGGGTTGAGGGAAAACCCCGGAGAAAACTTCAACCAGGTAACCTGTCCCGACCGGAAATCGAGTCCGGGCCACCTGGTTTCGTGGTTTCGCGGCCAGACGCGCTAGTCGTTACTCCACAGGTGTTGGCTCAAGCATGATCTGTAGTAAGGGTGAAACGTAGATTCTATCTTAAACATGAAAAAAAAAAATCAACTTAAACATGCCCTCACATGAAAAAAAAAAAAATCAACGGGTGTCAAGTCTGGAGAACGTAGAGATCAACGAAGAAGTTCACTGTCGTTGCGACCAGCATGCCCAATCACCTGTATGGTAGCCGGTTGTTCAGCTCTTTTCTGACTACTCTGCAAATTCCGAAGTCGAAGACGGTAAATTTTCTCGTACTACGTGAGAAACTATCACGGACACGCTCAACTGTTTCCTCGCTTACTGGCAGACGTCCGGTTGAATTTCTCTTACAAATGCATCCCTTTGCCTTAAAATCGTGTACCGCTTGCGAATTGTAGGGTCACTGGATGGTTCTGCACCAAACCTTGTTCGGAAATGTTCAACACTAATCTGACTATTTAAGATGAAAATTAAGATAAAAAAGCTTTTCTGTCTTTCATAGCAACCATTTCGTCTCAATAGTGAACAAATGTTATTACTAGAGATGAACAACGATCGAGAAAGCAAGACTAACAGCGCCCGCAAAGCCGAAAACCCGCACGACAATGTTGTATAAGTCGCGTCGTTGACGTAAAGACTGCTTGGGAGTTTTTCGAGACGTCGAGATTGATCACTCCCGAAGCCCCGGACGTCAAGCAGCCTTGAATCGCCACAGTTGTGTATACCTGACTGACCTTTTATCTACTTTGGCAACTGTCATATATGTATAAAAAATCAAGTAGCCTATTTGAAACATCATGTCTACTGTACCTTTCAGTGTATAATAATCCGTTCCCCAGTCTTTATTTAATTACTAGGCCCTTATTAAAAGGCTAGGAATTTCTTTTCATATGTTTGAGATCAAGTGTGCAATCTCAAGTAAAATGATATTAATTTTATGTTTTATGTTTCTTAGAAATGCAAATTTATTTGATAATTGTTTTTTTTTATTTGTTAACCATAGGTAATATCATATAAGAGAACCAGAACATTTTGATAACTAAGATACTGTTCTGTTTTGTCTTTTTGTCTCATTTAAACATTTATAATGTTATTTATTTCAATGATGTATGTTATTCAAAGTTACGAAATCTTTCCATGCCGACCAAATGCTGTTTCGAGAATGGTGAGCGAGACTCGAAGCGCACGAGAAAGACGAGACGAGACTCGAAAGACAAATGCAACGAACACAGCGAGCGAGAGCGGCAGTTAGTTTTGTTCATCTCTGGTTATTACGCAGCTGTCTTACCACATGGGATGTAGGCCTCCTAAAACAAACCTGTCAGAGAGTTTCATAGCTTATAATAATAATAATAATAATAATAATAATAATAATAATAATAATAATAATAATAATAATAATAATAATACTGAATCTTTGATTCTTGCAGAATTCTTCGAGTCTGTTGGGCGATTTGAAAATTGTTTCACTCATATTTTGTTGTCCTTAAACACTGCACCATAATTCCTGGATGTGGTTCATGGCCTGGGGATTGTAGGCAGAGGTTTCTCGGGATGTTGTGGCGACACTCTGCTCGCGCTATATAGAGGGTTGATTTTCGCCATTTTGGAACTGAATTTCATAGGATTTCATTTCGAATTATCCAATATATTGTCGTTGTTCCTGCAATAACTCCTATGTGCAAAATATACAATTTTTCAGTAGGAGGAAAAACACATTTATTATCCTATGGTAGCCGTACATAGGGGACTGTGAATTCTTACATTTTCGAAAGAAATAAATATAATTACATAAGTTATATGAGATTTTATTATTTGCTGTATCACTATTTAAGGTATTTAATAGAGCAATTTGAGTTATTGCAGAAACAACGACGATATATATTATGGTTTATACATAGCTCCTATATATATGATTATGTTTGAGCATTACTTACTGCTTACTTACTTACTCGCTTTTAAGGAACCCGGAGGTTCATTGCCGCCCTCACATAAGCCCGCCATTGGTCCCTATCCTGAGCAAGATTAATCATATCCCACCTCCCTCAAATCCATTTTAATATTATCTTCCCATCTACGTCTCGGCCTCTCCAAAAGTCTTTTTCCCTCCGGCCTCCCAACTAACACTCTATATGCATTTCTGGATTTTATACATGCTACATGCCCTGCCCATCTCAAAGGTCTGGATTTTATGTTCCTAATTATGTCAGGTGAAGAATACAATACGTGCAGCTCTGCGTTGTGTAACTTTCTCCATTCTCCTGTAACTTCATCCCTCTTAGCCCCAAATATTTTCCTAAGAACCTTATTCTCAAACACCCTTAATCTCTGTTCCTCTCTCAAAGTGAGAGTCCAAGTTTCACAACCATACAGAACAACCGGTAAGATAGATAGATAGATAGATAGATAGATAGATAGATAGATAGATAGATAGATAGATAGATAGATAGATAGATAGATAGATAGATAGATAGATAGATAGATAGATAGATAGATAGATAGATAGATAGATAGATAGATAGATAGATAGATAGATAGATAGATAGATAGATGGATGGATGGATGGATGGATGGATGGATGGATGGATGGATGGATGGATGGATGGATGGATGGATGGATGGATGGATGGATGGATGGATGGATGGATGGATGGATGGATGGATGGATGGATGGATGGATGGATATTTGTCATCAACATTTATTTTAGTTATGGTGTACCACAACTTATGTATACGGGTTTTACCATAACTTTCTATTACATATATCTACAAATAGCATGCAATCCCGACAGCTGTTAAACTCTAACTCATCCACTCCCGCAATTAACTTAACTCTAATCAGTCAATTTCTTCTTATTAATCTTAACTGTCCACCATCTGTTCGTTCCACACTTACGTACCTTTCAGCATTCTAATCTTGCTAACTAAATTTATATATAATTCCGTCGTTCTACCTTACATCTAACTCGTAACAATTTTTACCCGGTTATACTCATTGGTTTTTTTTTCTACCTAATACACGTCATTATAATAACCGGTAATATAACGTTTTATAAATTCTAACTTTCAGATTTTTTGACAGTAGATTAGATGATAAAAGCTTCTCAACCGAATAATAACAGGCATTTCCCATATTTATTCTGCGTTTAATTTCCTCCCGAGTGCCATTTATATATTTTGTTACTGTTGCTCCAAGATATTTGAATTTTTCCACCTCTTCGAAGGATAAATCTTATAACCCATTCCGAGGCTTATTGTTAGGTTTCGTAACAAGCTGTTTTTTACGTTGATGGGTTGTTAGTCCTTCGCCCAACCCCCAAGCTGGAGGACCACCCCTTATCGGCTGTCCACGACTGCTTATTCAATATATTCGCAGCTACCCTACTTATATCATTATATTTTAAGCAAGTTTTCTTCCAAAACAAGATCAATCCTTGTCTAAAAGTTTGTATTATTGTGCATGTCACTTGAAAACTCGCTCAGTCCGTAGAACGGTAAATAAAAAGAACTAGCCTAGCCCAGTCCTTTCATAAAAATGGACTTAACGCGTTTTGGGATCACACTCTTGAATTACATGTATAGAAATGTCAAGGAACGACGCAAAAAATTCAAATTATTCACCATTTCGAATTAAAAAAAATTAAAACGTTCGAATTAGGCAAGTTTGACTGTATGAAAATGTTACAAAAACATTACGAAATGTGATTTTTTGGTGTTAATTTCATTCTGTGCATTGTTGATCGTGAAAATCCTTGTTCGCATACCGCTAGCAGGAGTAGTTTAGAATATGAAATAAAAGGTTATATTTTGCCTGTCACTAGTTATCAGCTTATCACACTAGACATCTGAACTATAGGTCTACATATTGGAGGGCAACCAGTCTACTGCAGAGAGCGGGTACAGAAATATGACGGGTCGCAAGGGTAAAAAGCACACACTGTAAGAAAGAAAAATAATTAAGATTGCATAATAAGTGCGGATCACTGCGTGACATACGAAATGCTGTGTCATTCACGGATCTCGAACAACATTCCTTGGTATAACCCTAGCTCGGCCTTATAGACTTTGACAGTAACAATTTTTGTCAGTAACAAATATCAAAATATGATTCCAATTGCTCCACGAAATTAGTTATACATGTGTTATGACTCCACATTTGATAATATATTTTAATTTGTATAGTTTTAGTATTTTAATGATTTTATTCACAACACAATACATTTGAGATACCACACAAGGGATCTACTTAGTATGGCTAAGCGCGTTCACATTGTTTTAAAATGAATTTGTTTTTAATTTTGACAGGACAATTAATGTTGGCATAGATAATATAGTCACTATGTCATACTTTATTCTAGTCAAGGCAGTTTCAAATGTAAGCTTGTATTGTAATTGTTTTTAGATGATACTTATATTTGTACCTGAAGATGCCCCATTAGGGGCGAAAACGTTTGTATCAAGACTAAAGAGGATGTAACACATCAATATTTTTCTCATATGGTTTTCTTTCATATGTAATGCAATGCTTAAGCCACATTGACTGAATAATAATTAATCATATTTTGATATTTGTTATTAACACGAGGCTTAGCTGAACATTTTCAAACATGAATTGTAAACTTTTGTCAAGTTTGCTATGCTCCCATCTAGTTGTTACATAAGGAGCCACGTCATAACTCCCATTTGAATTGCATTAGCGACTGTACTGCCATCTCGTGTTCGTTTACGGCGGACGGGTGGCGATCCTGGCGGTTGTTCTCTTCAAAGTGTTGCAGATTTTAACATAGGGATGAGCAATCTGTTACATATGATCTAGGTATTACTTATAGGGATGGTGAACGAAAATTATTTCCTTTAGGTCTCATTCCATTTGTCTTAGCGCATTAGGAAAACCACGGAAAATCACAGACAGAATGAGTTGTCTCAATGTGAAAGAGTAGCCAAGTAGCTATGAGATGACTTTAATAAAATATGGCCCGATCCTCCCTGAGCGCATAATTTTGCAGATTTCCAATCCACCAGGGGTGGCCCGTCCTTATGTGCTACAGTGCTACAGCACAATGATCATATTTGCTCAAATAATGTATTTGCAATACCATAGTATTTGATCTGTCATTTGACAATTTACCGTGGTTATGTTCATGACACGTTACAGAGTGTCTAGTCTTCGCTTTTCGCTCTTTGGTGCCTCAGGGGATACGTTGTGCTGCTCAGAACTCTACATGAGAATGTACACAATTAATGCGCATGTGCGAAGCTGAAACCACTGCTCTGATTGGCTATTTTTACGCGGGTAAGTGCTGTAGTCAGCTTCAGCAGGTTGGATATTGCAAAACTAAAGCGTAACGAAAGAATGCTTGTTTGTGGAAGAACTCGGAACTATGTACAATGTATTTGGTAATTCAAGCGTCCGACTGTTGCTGACTTGTTTTTTGAGGTTCCTCCTGAATCAGTCAGCAAGCGACGGAAAATAGAATCCCAGAAAATTGAAGCCAAGGAAGTATGTGACCGTATAATTCAGGAAACTACTTATCGTTTCAAGTCTTTAAGCTACCTAGACGCAACAAAATTGTTAAACAGAGAATTTTTGACAATTTTTCGCATAATTTTCCTGGAGTTCTATACGGAAGACCCGACTTTCGAAATATAGATGGAGCTGTTCAATTGTTACAATACATAACATGGCCTCCAACAATTCGCAGAATCCATTCTGTGAAGTAACGAAGTTGTTAAATATTTCGGTTACAACACCAATGACCACTGCTGAGCCAGAAAGATGTTTTTCTTGTTTGAAACGCATGAAAACGTTTTTAAGGAATACTGTGTCCCAGGATCGTCTCACTGCTCTTGCAATACTGTCAATAGAAAAGAGTATGATGTCCAAGATGGAGAGGTTTAACACCAGGGTAATTGACAAGTCCTGCAGTAGGAAGGAACGTCGTATGGACGTCATGATTCGTCACTAGGCGAGTCTCAAATTAAGATAATTACATATAAGTGTATGCAGTAGGTCGATATAGAGATTGTAGCACACTCATTATTTTGGCCACCAGCCGCTACTGCAATCCTAGATCATATATGTAGTTATTTCAGAGTTTCTAAGTTGGCAGTGTAATAAATTGACCATATTTTCAGTGGTCAAAGTGATTAACCCCATAGTTCAGTAAAATCCCACAGAATGCAATATTATTCTTGACTACAACACAGAATCAAATGTGTGTATTCAACTTTAACCTTGAATATCTCAAAATCTTTGGAAAAGGAGTTAGTCATGTTGACTTCTGAACGCCTCATATTTCGAGCAACCGGCATAGCTGAGGCGGTAGCGCGTTTGTCTGCTTGGGCTGATTACCGCTAACTGTAAGGCGAATGTCGGATAATTCATGGCGAATTCTCGGTCTCATCTCGCCGAATATTATCTTGCTGTCACTAATTCCATCGAAGCTAAATAACCAAGTAATTGATACAACGTCGTTAAATAACCAACTGAAGAGAGATTTTTCGTCGTCAACAAATATGCGTACCGGTACCAAATTCATACCTTCCTATTTATTTCATCCATAACAGCTCTTTTCTTTCTAGTCGCAGCCGAATTTCCTTATTTGGTATGTGCTGGATTTTTATTCTCCTCCGATTCTCCTAATTGAAGTCCATTCATTAATCATTCGAATAGCCGAAACGTCACGCTGAACTTCTGGGGGTCGTGACCACCTCGACGCTGTTTACGCAGGGAAGTCATGGAGTAAACAACGGAGCATGCAACCAGTCGGACATCGAGCCAAGAGCCATCGCGTGGTGCTAGCCTGCGTCACAGACTATCAGCGCTATCAGCGGTCAGCACGATTCAGCGGCGTGACCAGCTATAGGATGTTCATCGAGTTCGGTTCTCATAATATCCCGACATGTTCTCATGTGGTAAAGTGGACTGGTCTTACTCCCAACTGTTTTCCTGCTTTCCTGTCGGTTTGACCTCAAATCATATTTTTCCTGTGTTGAAGTGAAACTTCTTTAGGCAGGGTACGAGTCGAACGCTGTGAAAAAAAAAATTATGACGGACGTTTTAAGGGGGCTTTATACTCGTATGTTCTTGCTACAGGATTGTGTATATTGTATGTTATCACGTAAATCAAGCTGTTTGCGGTTTTACACCAATTTATACGAATTAACATATAAATTAGGAGTGGGGCTGTCGTCGGGCAGTACGTCTTCCATGTAATATTGTGGCGTTGTACAGTCGAAACCAGTAAGTGAAATTATTTTGTTGAAAAAATGTTAACGTGCCCTTGACATTTGGGATGCCTCATTATACTTTCTGCTAATACGGTGACGTCATCCAAGCGCGCTACGTCACACAAGCGATTCGTATATAAATGGGGTGATTAATAAATACGGGGTTTATAAAGATAGAAATAGTTAATTTAACAAAGTCTGACTCTAAACTACTTAACAGTGGCATTTATTTTCAAATGAATTCCATTCTCTGTATTGAAATTATTATTACTATTATTATTATTATTATTATTATTATTATTATTATTATGATTATTATTATTATTATTATTCACTACAATTTCAAACAACTCATTGACGTCATATTTATGTGCGAATCGCTTCGTCTATCAGTAGTATCAATTGTACTGTTGTCTTGAAACTAAATCTCATGAAATGAGGAAGCCGTTATGAAATGATTAACGAGAAGGCTCCGCCCCATTAAATTTAAATACGGGAAGTATATAGACAGAAATGAAAACAAATATTAAACTTTTATTTCAAATTCCAAACTTTCTTACATCATGTTCACAATAACAGTGTTAAATTTTTCGAATATCCCTGTCACATTTAGTAGAAAATATGTCGAAATCAAGAGCTAAACGAACAAAAACATGACGTTTAAGAAAGTGTGCAAATGAAAACCGAAAATTGAGTTGAAGGTAGACTGGAACGAGTGAGAGAATGCAGGGCAAGGAAAAAGGCATTTTCTAACCTTTCTTCTGCAGTTCAGTTACAAAGTGTTAACGATTCAATTAATGAATGTTCTTGCAGTGGCGTATACTGGTTAAAGGGTTTGGGCTACCACTGACCCTATTATTACACAAAATATATCTAAAAATTACTTTAATTTTAATTACTACGGTAAAACTAATAATACAAAATTATTACATTATGTTATATTATAAACTTTTTCTTTTGTAATTTCCTTGGGCTACCGCCGGTAGCCCCGGTAGTCCGCAAAATACGCCCCTGTGTTCTTGCACCACCAATAATCGACTAACAATCGAATGCTGTGTCTGATCCAACTGGTGTGTCATTTAGAATTACATCGTAGTTAATTTTATAAGCACTTTAATCAGATAAAACTATTCATATATTTAAAGTGCAATAAACAACAAATTTGGTTTTGCACGCTTCGTTTTTCATACATTTTGATAAATCAGTTGTCTTCTGAATAGTGTTGAGTATAAAAGTTTCAAATTTAAGCCTCATTTGTAGTCTCCATTTACACGAACATTTCAAAAGTTTACAATTACATATTTATAGCTTAAAGAAGTTTCACTTCTGTCTCGAATAGAGCTACGCCAGACGTGCTCACAGTAAGAACATCGCCTGGTGGGTGCCCAGCGCAGTAGACGGGCGGGCACGGGAAACCTGTTGTAAATGTAAGCCAAAGAGTTTGTAATATATAAGTAAGTAAGTATATGTAAGTATTACAAACTCTTTGATGTCAGCAGACAATGCCGCGCACTCAAACCTATCATATCCAAGCGTAACATCGCTGTTGGTTTGTAGCATGAATAGGTCCACGATATTTTGAATAAAATATAGAATAGTTTCGTTTTGTTTAAACTGGAGAACGTGCCAAATGCTTAGTATGTGGACACACTTATACGGGGAAAAATATAACGTTGATCGACATTACAACACCAGGCATGCTCAAACATACAGACTTTCTAATAATAATATTTGAGATGAGCGTAGGCAACTAATAGAAAATTTAAAGCAATCCGTCGTCAATGAGTTAAGTTGTTTTAGGAAAGTAAATTATTGTTCCAGACATTTTCTTGTTTATTGCGAAACTGCGAAACACAGAAAACAAAACATACGAACAAATGTGTAAAGCAAAATCATAATGCTAATATTGCGTTGTGTACATAATGTAAAAACAATTCTCTAATTTGAAACGACGAATTGAAATGAAGCAATTAAATATTATTGTTAAAAAAAAACAAAAGAAAATGCGTAAAGTAAAACATTTTGTTGTGTATATAATGTAGGCCGATATACTATATATAATAAATATAACTCTCTAATTTGAAAAAAAAAAAAAAACATAATATTGAAATGTTATAAAATATTCTTGTCAGTACCACTAGGACAGTGGTTCTTAAACTTTTGAGTCGCGAACCACTTTGAAAATCTGATGAAAGCTATGAACCCTTCCTAGAAACATGCCAAAAAGAGACAAGAATTTTTAGTTACGCCTCTACTTTTTACGTTAAAATAATATTGTTCAATTTTATGTGACTTTCACGGACCCCCAAGAGGTCCATGGATCCCAGGTTAAGTACCCCTCCATTAGGAGATTAGCGACTGAGTGGCCGCCACTGAACTGCTCTTGCCTCATGTTAAGAGCAACGCCTGCCCAGTACTTGCCCACCTATACTTGTTTTTTTTTTTTTTTTTTTTTTTTTTTTTGAGAAATGGGACATGGCAGTTAAGCGGCCGAGCTTGGAACTACAGTGCTATGTTGCCAATATGGACTACCGCGCTGCCAGCTGATGGAAGCTAGCAATTAACGTTAAGATGGCTGACGTTAAAATATTCATTGACAATTAACACAAAGGTAGAAAACAATATAAAAATCGACAGAGAATCAAACACGAAACGTACCAATGCGTGCACAATAAATGTCGCCATGAGAGCTATTAAGCACTCCCCACGTGGAAACGGTAAGTTTGGCAACTCAACCGTTGTTACCATAGCAACAGGCCTACCACGCTATGTGACATTCAGTTGTTTTTCCGATCGCCACGCTCCTGTCATGTCCCATCTTTCAAAAAAACAAGTATAATCCAGGACATGCCCAATTCCTGACCGTCTATGGGCTCTGCGCTATGCAGTCACTTTTTAAATCTAACTACCGCATTTCTATGAATATGACAGCACATCACAGAGAAACGAAAAACAATGCTCTAACACCAACTTGATGTAGGTATGTGTGTATACAGTATGAATGCATAGTTACAGGAGTTGCATCATTCGCTTTTCAGAGTTTACAGGATAGGATTGATCACCAGATGTTCTGAGCGAAGATCGAAATGAATTAGTCACCAGATGTTTTGAACGACAATTGAGTTAGATTAATCACCAGATGTTCTGAACAATAGAAGACCTATATGGGGAAGCCAATATAAACAGGAAAAATGGCAATATTAGATCGAACTTCACGTTTATATTATTATAATTGGTTTGCATTTTTTACTTCGTTAGCAGCTCTTGCACGAAATGAAGAGAAATCCGTTTTTGTTTCAAATAATGGGACAGGCAATGATAGCAATGCGTGAATTCACATGACGTTATAATTAAAGACCGGCACATTATGAAGAAAATTGTGCCAAAATATGCTAATTACGAAATAATTATTTCAATGGTAAAATATTTTCGTGCCTAAACCATTTTGAGCAGGTTTATAAAATTAATACAAAATAAGCATTTATAGATTAATGGTTTTGCTATGAAATAAAATACAATACTTACTTACTTACTGGTTTTTAAGGAACCCGGAGGTTCATTGCCGCCCTCACATAAGCCCATCATTGGTCCCTATCCTGAACAAGATTAATCCAGTCTCTACCATCATATCCCACCTCCCTAAAATCCATTTTAATATTATCTTCCCATCTACGTCTCGGCCTCCCCAAAGGTCTTTTTCCCTTCGGTCTCCCAACTAACACAATAATAATAATAATAATAATAATAATAATAATAATTATTATTATTATAATATAATAATAATAATGATAACTTTTACAAATGGCTTTTAAGGAACCCGAAGGTTCATGGCCGCCCTCACATAAGCCCGCCATTGGTCCCTATCCTGTGCAAGATTAATCCATTCTCTATCATCATACCCCGCCTCCCTCAAATCCATTTTAATATTATCCTCCCATCTACGTCTCGGCCTCCCTAAAGGTCTTTTTCCCTCCGGTCTCCCAACTAACACTCTATATGCATTTCTGGATTCGCCCATACGTGCTACATGCCCTGCCCATCTCAAACGTCTGGATTTTAAGTTCCTAATTATGTCAGGTGAAGAATACAATGCGTGCAGTTCTGTGTTGTGTAACTTTCTCCATTCTCCTATAACTTCATCCCGCTTAGCCCCAAATATTTTCCTAAGCACCTTATTCTCAAACACCCTTAACCTATGTTCCTCTCTCAGAGTGAGAGTCCAAGTTTCACAACCATACAGAATAACCGGTAATATAACTGTTTTATAAATTCTAACTTTCAGATTTTTGGACAGCAGACTGGATGATAAGAGCTTCTCAACCGAATATTAACACGCATTTCCCATATTTATTCTGCGTTTAATTTCCTCCCGAGTGTCATTTATATTTGTTACTGTTGCTCCAAGGTATTTGAATTTTTCCACCCCTTCGAAGGATAAATCTCCAATTTTTATATTTCCATTTCGTACAATATTCTGGTCACGAGACATAATCATATACTTTGTCTTTTCGGGATTTACTTCCAAACCGATCGCTTTACTTGCTTCAAGTAAAATTTCCGTGTTTTCCCTAAATAAATCTGTATAATTAAACAGTTTTTCTAGCATCATCAAATTCCTATCTGAGTGCAAGAAATAGGTAACTCAGTTTTTTACACTGATTGTTTTGTACGCTCAAAAACCCATGAAGTTGCAAAAAGTGGAGAAATTCAATAGATGGCAAAAATTTATTATTGAAACTACGCAATTTACCATTGCAAACTATGTCCAAATTATTATTTCCGAAAATTGCGCCCTGCTTCTAATTTGCGAAAAAAAATTGAGTTTAAATTACACAATCTGGCAACGCTGGATAAACGGCAGACTGCCTGACTGTGAAACGAGTGAGCCCGAATTAAAATCCTGGTTGAAACAAGTTACCTGAAGGTTTTTCCTCAACCACTTGAAGCAGAATTGCTGGGTAACTTTCGGCATTGGACCTCGGACACATTTCGCCTTCATTAGCATCACTTCATTAATCGTCCACACCTGTGGAGTAACGATTAGCGCGTCTAGCCGCGAAACCAGGTGGCCCGGGTTCGATTCCCGGTCGGGACAAGTTACATGGTTGAGGTTTTATTGCGAGGTTTTTCCTCAACCCAATATGAGCAAATGATGGGTAACTTTCGGTGTTGGACCCCGGACTCATTTCACCGGCATTATCACCTTCATCTCATTCAGACGCTAAATAGCCTAAGATGTTGATAAAGCGTCGTAAAATAACCTACTTCATTAATCATCTTTAATAGTTACATATTGTGGACTTGGTTCCGGAATCCGCCTACAGATGGCATCTGTCTGCGGGAGCTGCACATATCCAAACAAGCCGCAGGGGCTTCAATAAGCTAACTGCGGTGACTAGGGGACTGTAGCTTCCTCGGATAGATGGCGCCTTGGTGAGTCGCGGAATCGGCAGTGGTGTGTTCCTCTGGTTAAGGATGCAGTAGATTCAAGCACATAAATGACAGCACAGATGACATCGATCTGAGGAGGCTGCAGAGGAACATCACAGGGAGGCGGAGATATGGAGCAAATCGCAATATAGCGAACGTAGAAGCTCCGCCCACGACCACATCCACTTTTCCCCTACTAGCTCATCAGACACTCTACGTGATAGGCGAGTGTTGTGTCGAATGCACATTTCATGTGGGTGGGGATAACTTCCCCTACTGGCGTTCGCTATATTGCGATTTATCCGAGATATGGTCTCCTGTCAGAACTGAATGCTGTGGCTAAATCGATATGATGGCACCATGCAGTGAGTCACATGCTTGAAGAACGATACTAAAAGGACTTCAAATCATCCCAATGTAAGGAGGCTGCGGTGGTTGCTTACGGGCCCTCCTCCTCCGAAAATAAAAGTGAATGTTAATAATCCATGGTGACTTCGGCTCGTTCATTACTTGTGCAATTCATATTTTGTTTCTCTCTTATTTTAATTAAGGCAGTTGCGTGAGTTGCCTTCCACCCTGTATAATTAACACCAGGATGTTACATGTTCTCCATTTTTACTCCTGGCCTTTGTTCGATGGGAGTGGTGAAAAATATCATGTTTGAAGTGGGATCATCTGAAAGGCGGAATTCCCTACTCATGATGATGGACTGATAGCGTGGGTGATGGTCAGCAAGAGTGAGTTTGGCGTGGGAGACAAGTACTTGATAACATCTGTTTATCGTTATATTTTGTGAAGAGTGCTTTATGTATGTATAGCTTTTTCTACAGTCTTAATGCATTGGCAATAACTGTGTTAATAACAAAAATAATAATACTCATCCTCATCATCATCATCGTTCACGAATGCTAAATCAGGAACTACTCTACGGGTATTTAAAATTTAAAATTTCATATTTACATTGTGTAAATACAAATTTACATTTTGTAAATATATATAAAATACACATAAATGCAAAATACAGTTAAATAGCAATAAAATAGAATAAAATAATAATACTGAAGTATAAAAAAGAGGATATAAAAAAAGGAAAACAGGCTATAATAATTTTTAATACATTTGAGGACCGAATGAACAGCGCTCGTATTAAGATCTACAATGAAATCACGTAGGCCTAGTGATTCAAATTTGATCCGAAACTTATTAAACATTTCAAACCACATAAAACGTTGAAACCTTGATTATTTTTTTAAATAGTGTCCCAGATACCAGTGACCGTACACACGTTAACTTATTACAAATTAACAATTTACAGATCACTACTACTACTACTACTACTACTACTACTACTACTACTACTACTACTACTACCACCACCACTACTACCATTACCACTACTACTACCACTACCACTACTACTGTCACTACCACTTCCACTACCACCGCCGCCGCCACCGCCGCTGCTGCTGCTAGGGCATTCGATAAGTAATGGCAACAATACTTAAATCAATGCTCCTACCGGTGACCATTGAAATCATGTACTACGTAATAGAGCAGCGATTGCTTCATAAATTTGCAATATTGAAAGTCTCGAAGTAGCCACTCAATGCTTTAGGGCATTACAAGAAGCCTGTGGGAGAGAAGTCCTACCATACTCAACTATTGCAAATTGGGTGGAAGCGACACATTCGCTTTTAATCAAAAGTTCACATCCGAAGAGCTTTTGATTGATCAGTTAGAGAAATATCCAGAAATGCTGCTGCAGATGAAGTCCGCCGTCTTCCAAGAATTTGGCAACGTATTATTGACATAGCAGGATACTAAATTTGATGTACAGGGACATCATTTTATTTTTACTAACATTTTTAATATTAACCTGGCTATACCTCTGGATGAACGCCGTTTGCTACCCCTTCCACGACTGGAGTTCGATGACACTGGCGTAATATACAAATAAATCATTCACTAGGTATAGGAGGGAAGAAAAGTAGTTCATCCATTTACGAAAATTAGGAAATATCGCGCTTTTGAGTTTGATAATTTTCATTAGGTTTTTATTTAATCAAAATACAGTACAGTATTAACAATGAGGGATTTTACTCACGAACTGAGCTGTCCATGTGGACGTATTCATTATGCAGTGTATATTATACTGTCTACAGCACATTAGCGTACAATATAGGGAATGAAGTTAAATTGAAAAATAATCATAATATGGATATTTAAACACATTTTTTAAAATGGTGGCCGTTCATTTCGATACAGGCTTCAGTTCTAATGCACATATTATCACATTATAGACTACTGTACCTAATCCCAATTACCAGTTTTGTCCTTCGTACTAGCAACTCATGTTGAAATAATTTTGTACCTACTCTATAAGAGAGTACCTTACGTACTGTAAATTCAATCTTCACTTCTGCCCCATCCGAAAAGATAAAATTACTCAGACATTATTATCTACTGTTCGTCCAAGTGGTTATGTCGTAGGGTCGTAGAAAGGGAGAAAATCACGTGACAGTTAATTACTTAACGAGGCCCTTTTACTTAAGTGTTTTTAAACAGTAGTATAATATTACGTAGACGTCCAATTCCTAACAGAAATTAATGTTCTCAGAAAAGACAGCCCAGCCACTAGCTAGCGAATAAAATCTGGTGGGGGAAACCGGGATACGACGTAGGCAAATGGACGACAGTACCTGTGCGAAAATGATTCAATATTGAAAGCTCTTTCGTCACAGGAAAACGTGAACATATTTTTGGAACATACTGTTTACTATGACCGTAAGGCTACTATGACTGTATATACGGTCTTGGATCGTGTGGAGGACGGTTGAACTTCATTAGTAGAAGGGTGGGAGTGAAGTACATTCAAAAACTCAGGTACAATAAAAATTGAAGTAAAAATAAAATGATGTCCCTGTAGTAGTGTCAAAAGTAACCTAAATAAATTGTGTCAAACAGTAACTAGTTGCCATTACTTTTCGAATGCTTTATTATTATTAATATGAAACATTATTATTTTATTATTATTATTATTATTATTATTATTATTATTATTATTATTATTATTATTATTATTATTTATAAAGAGGATCTACACATGCTAAGTTTCTTTACAGGGTTCATCTACATTCATAAATCTATACCATGGGACGCCATGTGTGGCCGCCCACTTGTCTGTCAGCAGATGGCAACTCACCAACTGGACGGAGGTCGTTTCCGGCAGTTCCTGCAAGATTTGTGAAGAACAAAGCAGTATGTTTTCATAGAATGCATAGTTTCTCCCTGATATTTACACTACACCATTGCACCGTATCGCTTATTTCAAGGAACATAATGAACTCTTTTGAAATGGGTCTTTAAAAATAGATAAAACCTAGAAGCTTCGCTGACGATATTTCACCTTTAAAAAACGCATCACCTTCGGCCGGGTTTAATCGGAGGAACCTTGGGTGTAATGGCAACAAGTCCTGATCGACGCACAGCAGCCGAAATTATCTTCATTGTCCTAGACATTTTATCTTTCGTTGTCTTGTGGCTGTTTATTACCAACAAGAGACGGCGTTTACATAAGAAAGCTATGCTGTGTGTTTTTGTATTAACCTGGTGGGAAATTACAAAGTGTAAAAATAGTAACACAACAGTGATTAAAAAAAGGAATTTAATTGGGCTAATGCGTTCCACAGTCGATGCTGGCTGGCAGTGACCCAGACAATTTGTGAGATTGTGTACCTGCTGCGAGCGGACTGCAGGGCTCCAAACGACATTGTGCTAGCGATTATTACTCGATTCAGTTCTTCGCTCAATTTTTAACATGGAACTAGGGTTACAGCATTACCCTTTATGGGAGTTACGACTAGTTAAAGGGCTTTACTTGTACTTTCATGGCCTAGGTTATACTTCTACTACAACTTTGATCAAATCGAATGCGCAACCCTTACTCATTATCAGGGAAAGAATTTCGGAACAGATGCACCACCCACCCACCCCGAGTATTCCATAGTATCGATTATATATTGTATATTTTCGATTATTACTAGTGGCTTGTGCAGCAAATGCTGCAAACTAAGTTCATTAGACGTTCAAATAAACATTTTATAGATTTGTTTTCAATGAAGAATACCAGACATTCGGAAAGTTATTTGCTTCCATAATAATGAAAGATACTTTCTCTCGAGCCAATAGTGAAGAGAACCACGCATATAAATATCTACACCACACCGCCATTAAATATATGAAAAAGACCAACCCCACTTGATTAATAATTATAAAAATATTTAATTTTTCATAATATTATTATCTTATGTAAGTTATAGCTTTCAGTAACATATACTATATATACTATATAGCCGCCACTCAGTAAAATATAGAAATCAAAATCTAATTTAAGTTGTTCCCTACATCTACTTATATAACCCCAAAACGTTTCACTTTCATATCATCAATATAGCATTAATATGTATAATTAATGAAAAATAGTCACATCATGGCATTAACTACAATAATATTTAATTTCTAATGGTAATAATGTCATCAAACCACCTCAAGTTTTGTAGTTTTTAATATCCAATATACAGCTGTACCCAGAAAATTACACACCACAGAATCGAACCCATAAATTCTTTTTAGTAAGTTAAGTTTTTAATAACCAATTTAATTTCAGCTCTAAATATGTCAGTATTCTTGCAGATCATGGCCTTCGTGTAATATTGTTTACTGTAGTATGTGTTTTGTTTTATTCTGAAATGCAACACGGCCGACTTGATGCTCGCTTCGCTTCTTCTTTACAAAAAAGCGAAGGGAATATCAAGTCGGCCGTGAACGCTATTAGCTAGTTCTCAAAACTGACGACAGGTGATTTTTGGAAATAGGAAAATTATATTTAAAAATTGACATTTCACTGAAAACTACTATTTTTCCGAAAAACTTTGAGTTCCAAGCTTCAAAATGAGGGGTCATTTATTAAAATGCGTCCAGCCGTTTTCCCGTAATTTCCATTACCTTTCAAGTATGCCATTTTAACAATAGCTTACTAAATACATAGTAGGCTACTATAAACATGTATAATTTAATAAAACCAACAATAATGATATTAAGCTCATATTAGTCACTTTTGTTATACAATATATTAAATTTTATTCAAAGTAAAGTTAAAGAAAGGA
Source organism: Periplaneta americana (assembly GCA_025594305.2). NCBI lineage: Eukaryota > Metazoa > Arthropoda > Insecta > Blattodea > Blattidae > Periplaneta > Periplaneta americana. The sequence goes on along the minus strand of JAJSOF020000015.1, from coordinate 127,447,914 downwards.
AACAAACCAAACCTAAACTTTAAATACACAGTAACATTAAACTTTCAAACAATACAACATTGGTATTAATACAACAATAAAATTAAGTTCATATTAGTCATCTTTATAATATATTATAAAATACTAATTCTACTCAATTTATGCTGCATTTTTGGTCCAGGGAAAATACTAGTCTTTCACAAAAACACATTTTTACTAGTATTTTCCTTGGACCAAAGAATTAAAAACAAAATTGGTGTAAAATTAGCATTTTACCATGGACTTCACTGGAGATGTTCCGCTTCATCTTCTCTGTTATCCGAGTGATTTCACAAAGTGCTACGATACGGCGTTCCTGTGTCTATCATTTAATACCTTGTAATTTCCAATGACATCTCCACAGGAGTTCAACTCGTTCACTTTTAAATTTCTTCAGTCCCATCCCAGGATTGCATGTTTCGCAAAACATTTCACTCCTAAATAAACCACATTCGCATATAAAAAAACCATAAACATGGTCTACATGTCTTTATTCATGGATAAAGCTACTAAAAAGTTTACAACTTATTTATAATTCCATAATTTCCATTTCGAGGCCTATATTTTAAATCAAGAGGGAGAATTTGATCCATTTTTTTTTTTTATATTTAACTATAGCAATCGAAATTGCCGCCATGATTATGATCAAACTAATTTACAACCATATTGATTGGTTGGCAACATAATGAAAACAATATTTATCGATCACTTAATTGATCGAAACGCAACTTCCTTTGACCATTTTTTGTGGCTTAGCATATTTTTATACTGGGTGTTCAGTTCAAAATGTGTCATGGCTCGCTGTATGCCGTCATGTGGCTAGCCGATGAGCCTAGAGAATTCAATCTTCCTACACTTCCGCAGAGGTGTATAACCTAAGAGGCAGAGAAGTTGCCTAGCAAGTACGGCGTTCATTCTGAAGAGTACGTACCGATACGTACGGTAACGCCGGTAGTGGCAGGAATGTGAACTGTTTGGAAATACGTACTGTCGGGATATGGGGAGAGGGTTAAGACGATTACTTACGTATTTGTTGACATTAACTTCGACGGTCAACATGGACACAGAGCATTTGATTTGTGTTGTGGAATGTTACCGTACGCAACCGATGATAATAAATACCCTGCGTACGACTTGCCGGCGCAAAACATAGTTCGAAAGAGGTTATGGTAGCACACAGACCGTACAGACCGCCATCTGTTGCTACGAAGTTCAAGTTATACCGTACACGTTCTCAAGTTCAGATTAAAGAACGCCTTAAATAATAGGCAACTTCTCTAACATATAAGCTGAAACTCGCTTCAAATCGGTGACCCAACAACAGTGACGTCATGACACACTTTGAAATGAACACCCAGTATTTAGGGTGGGTCTATAATGCATCTGTTCCAGGATTTCTATGTAAATACATATTTACTAATAAAGCTAATATCAGTTATAATTTGGATTACCTTTATGTTTCACAATATGTAGAGTTGAAAAATGCTACTCTTATTTTCAATATTTCTCCATATTTCAGAGTTTAGTACGGGTAAAACTCAAATGCTAGGGAGGTGATAACATTTGTAGGATAAGCAACTATGATTGGTTGAAACACGTTGTTCCGTACCGTTTTATTGGTTAAAAATAGTATGACGTAGTAAAAGTGTAATAGTCTTAATAATTATAGTCCCGTCGCTTTAATTTCCGGCAGCCAATCGCGTTGCAGGTCGGCTACATTTAAACGTGTGCGTCTTGTGATTCGCTGATTCATTTCTTAAGGCTCGATAAATACTTAATATAATCGCCCGCCATTTTAGCTCTTTCGTTGGCGTTCGCAGAAAGCACACGAAGACGTTGTTTGCCGCTCAATTATTTGCTGACTTACATTGCGTTTGATTTATTATCATAGGATCTACGACATGATAATGTTTAACGGTGTGGCAATAGATTCCTCGTATGGTAGCTCGGCAATGTAAGAACAAAAATGGCGAACGATACTACCTACCTAGACTTTATAGAGCCTTCACTTTCTAAGACGTAAGCAAAGAGGCGGAGTCACGCCGGAAATAACAGCGTCGGGAGTATAACTGAGTAAGAAACTCAGTATGACACTTTCAAAGTCATTGTCAAGAGAAGCTGTTATTAAGTTTTTGAAGAATTAATGCATACTTGTTGAACTTTGCCTTTATCTCGGTGGTAAATATTTTCATGAAGATAAATGATACAGCTAAATACATTTATTTATTTAGTACTTAACCAGATCTCTGTCTTTCTATCTCAACGAAGCAATCTGTCTAATTCTCTGTGCTTACTTTACTTACTTTTAATTCATCCAATGGCGAAATAAACATTATCAGCTACTTCTCTCCCACACAAAATTCAGTTCTGTGGGTCATCATCCTTGCTATCAACCCAACGTATCAGTAGTGAGTGCAGTTGCACTGGAATACCTTTTCCCAAAGCAATCAGATTTTTTTATTCGTCAGATATTGGAGAAAAAAATGGGAGTATAAGGGTACAGTACTACATCAGTTATTCATAGATTTAAAAAAAAGGCATATTACTAGGTTAATAGAGAAGTTTTATACATTATTCTTACTGAATTTTGTATTCCTAAGAAACTAGTTCGATTAGTTAAAATGTGTCTCAGTTCTGGGGGAATTATGTTGAAAAATAGCTCAACAATTGCTGTAATGTTCCAATAAATCTTTCCATGAAATTGTGTTTACTTTCTGAAAACTGCCCTAGGGAAACTTACTTTCTGGACGGCCCTCGTATGAAGTAATTAACGAGAAGGCTCCACCTTGTTAAATTTAATTTGGCGAGTATAAAGACAGAAATGTAAAGAAATATGAACATTGCATTTCAAATCACAACCATCTTTTTAAGTAGGTTATTTTACGACGCTTTACCAACATTTAGGTTATTTAGCGTCTGAATGAGATGAAGGTGATAATGCCGGTGAAATGAATGGGTCCAAAGAAAGTTACCCAGCATTTGCTCATTGGGTTGAGGGAAAACCCCTGAAAAAACTCAACCAACGACCGGGAATCGAACCCGGGCCATCTGGTTTCGCGGCTAGACTCGCTAACCGTTATTCCACAGGTGTGGACAAACAATCTTACGTGGTGTCAATTACAATTGTTAACGCATCATTGCTAGAAATATTTTACTGATTCTTTTGATTGGAGCTGCATCTGAGAAAGCCTAATCAATAAGCAAACTATTATCTTATCTCTTCAAAAGAAAGCGCCCTCTTTGACACCGCCTGGGTATTAAATGAACACTCAGACTATAGCTAGCTAGCTCACTTACCCCCACCATAAGATTCTTACTATAAGCTACGGCGCACGCATGCATTTGGTTTCACGAGGTAATAAATGACAATATAAACAAATCCATCAATGAATCCTGATTTCATACCCCAAAACATTGCGCTAAAATTTGCCGTGACCAAGTCTCCCGTATTTTTCTCGTATATTCAGAAATTTGGCCACCATATCCCTTACCTCCTGGCCTAGTTGCCTCATGAGCAAAAAGAGCAGATGGGGTACGTTATCAGTGGACACAAGTTTACTATACCGAGAGCTTTGATTACGTCACGAGGTGGGGGAAGGGGTCTTACCTACAAGGTACAGTCCTTGTACGCGCAGAGCTCTCTGATGTTACACGTGCTGTCTTGGATAGTTTTCAATACCTGTGCATTTCCTGGGGTATTTGAATTTCCTGTTTTCTGCATATTCTACTTTATTGGTCCTTCTACACTATTTCCTGTATTCACTTTTTTCCTATCACAGTCCTAATTAGTTCTATTTGTGTTTACCGTAAGTGCAAAGCATTTGTTTGCATTTACATTACAACATAGTTTACGTTATGCCGAAAGAAAAGAAGCCTCGGCATGTACAATTGCAGCGATTTGTTGAGGAGTTCAGATCGCAGCACTTTCCTACAGATAGTGAAAAACTTACATGCATGGTATGTAAAGTCGATCTACTGGGGAACAAGAGACACCATGTACAAAAACACTACAACTCCATGTAAAAGACACAAGGAATGCTTTAAGTTGTTGAATTCGAAAAAAGTCGAAGCTATTCCCACGAGTTCAAATATGGAATGTGATTTTTACCAAGACTTGGGCCACATGTTCGTTAGGGCAAATATTCTATTTAAAAAACTGGAACACCCATGTGTGAGATCATTTTTGCAAAAATATACAGGTAGAACACTATCCCGACAATTTACTCTGCGTACGGGTTATTTAGCAAAATGTTATGAAGATATCTTACGTGAAACTAGAGAAACCTTAAAAGATTAAACATTGTGGGTATCTATAGACGAAACGACAAATATTGCAAACAGATCCGTTGCTAATGTTATTGTTGAGGCACTTCAAACTGAAGGTGTGGGCAAAATGTTTCTATTGACATTCGAAGAGCTAGAGAAAGTAAACCATGTTACTATTGCAGCTCTGTTTTAAAAATCAATGCGATTATTGTGGTCTGACGAAATGAAAGCAGAAAAGCTTAATGAAGTAGGCTATATTGTCGTGCACTGTAACAAATGCAGTCATGAAGAAGAGCAAAGTAGTACAAATTAAAATACTATTTTTTCTATGTTGTATTTATATACAATATATTGTTTTTATGTAGCTACATTAATATCATGTAACACAGAACTATGTATGTTGTAATTAAATGTACTGTACAATATAAACAATAGGTTATTTAATATTATAAAGTGAAATTACTGAATAGTAAAGATAACTTGCTGCAGGAACTGTACTCTAGTCATCGTTATTGTAGCGACACGATGACATTCACCCCCTCCCTTCCTTGCTCCCTAATACATTGCGATATAGTGCATGTAGCAGTTAACTCAACGGTTTACGTACACCAAATGCTCTCTCTGCTCATGAGTGGTGCGGTATTGGTATCACTTATGAGGTTCAGACCTGTCATCGGACAGTTGACTAAACAACATCAGAAATTGATCACTCTACCAAACCGTGATGAAGAACAAGAAGAATTACACAAAATTATAGCATACATTATTGTAATCCACGAGCCACCACTGGTCTTCCTAAATTTTTAAAATGTTCATACCACTTCAGTTGTTTTGTTGGCTGTAATCATAAGGTCTATTGAGTGTTTTTCTGTAATTTTATCTCTAATAACCACATTGATAATATTTTATCTCGCTTATGTATAATTTCCGATTCTTACGTGCAGTCATTCTACAAGAATAAATACAAGATGATGCGTAAGTAGGTATACAGTAATAAAATATACTGTAGTTTTATTAAATACACCCAGGGAATTCCATATCTCACCACCGCTGGCATTTACCAAACTTTGGAAAACAAAGTAACAGCGGAGTTAAGTACATCCAATTATTAGTATGTAATCCTCATTTGCAGTTAATAAAACTCTATTATATTACTTTATAGCTACTTATGCACCTCCCTGTGTACTGTCCGACCGAGTGGTTGTGTCGCAGAGTCGTCGAAACAGAAAAGTCACGTGACAGTTACTTACTTTACAGCAGTAGTCGTCAGCACTCGCTGAAATGTGCAATGGGTATGCGGTGCCGTCCCGTGTGCACTGTCGTGCAACAGGGAGAGATAGAGAGCATAGCTACGAAAGCACTATAGTGCACAGCGTTTTCCGCGGGTAAGAGAGGCTAGCCCCAGCGTGCTCTGTGCTGACGACCCCTGCTTTACAGGATCCTTTTCTTTAAATTATTTTATACAGTTGTATAATATAATCGTATTATGTACGTAGAGTTACAATTCCGGACAGCGAATATTTTCAGTAAAGAGCCTAACCCCAGCCACTTGCCTTTACAGAGGGGTCAGCAGAAACGGGTGGGAGAAATCGAGATGTGACATAAGTTAACCATTCGGACGGACAGTAGGCCTACTATGATTTAGCGAACACCAACGACCTCGGACACTATACTAACCTTTCGATCCGGAGTCCGTGGATCCATTCCTGAAAACGATTAACTTTAAAGAGACGTAAAACCTTTCGCAAAAGGGAAGGAAGTAAAGCTTGGAGGAACGTGTCGTAGATTTGTCACATGAAAGAACACTATGCCTGATAGAGGACTTCAGTCAAAATGTGTCGACATTTCTCGCCCAGGGGCTCGTTTCACAATGTTAGAAAATTACAAATGAACAATATACAAATCACAAGTAAAAAAAAAAAACACATTCTTGTAAACCCTATTTCACAATGCAATCTTATAAATTTGTAAAGTTTGAGAAACTTTACAAAATCGATTGAAGAAATTTACAAACGGGAGTGTGCATTATGCAATTTCGCCAAAAAGAGTATGAAAAATCGCTAAGGAGCAGGGCTAAGTTTCCGTATTTTTACCACCATCAATGAATATGTTTATATTTCATCTCAAAATAGATTATATAAGTTCGCTAAACTATATTTCAACAACAGAAAATATAAAACTTCGCCAAGAAGCTTTCAAAAATCTCCAGAGTTCGGTACATTGGCGACGCATCCTCAACACTCAATTTCAGAAAATACACCTTTTTCGACGCACTCATAAACACACCCTACCATAGCAGAAAACCAGAAGACAGCTCTAGAACTCACTAGGATTCAAAAGATGATGGAAATTACATCGAAATTAGTCAATCAGGTATAATAACACCATAATTTAAAATTTTAACTCAGTAATGTCGTTATTTATTTAATTTAAATAACTTAATAGTTCATCAGAGATTACAGAAGTGTTAAAGGAGTGTATTCAAGAATGAACAATTATCTTTGTATGCGGAACAATTAACATAATTTAAATACGTCCCAATAACCTCTTGTGACGTTGAAAGAAGTTTTCACGATCATATTCAGGGACAACAAAGTAACGCAGTTTCTTAGCCACGACGCGACGGGTTGGTAGTGAATTGCAACTCTTGGCTGATTCTAGGCAATGGAAACATCTCTGTTTCAATCTCTAAGCAATAATGTAAGTCCATACTCATTCATTAGCTTTCGTACTATCTTTATTTATAGTGCGTATTTATTGACAATTTTTTTTATCCATTTGAATCTTTCGTACACTACTTTTAACACTTGAATATAAATAATTGATTAAATGGCAATCTTACTCGTGTTAATTATGTAAGCATGTGTGGCTTCCAGCTGTTTCGGTGTTACTTGACACCATCCTCAGAGCCTACTAGATCTCGGCGCTATCTCAACTTCGCTGCCTGTTGTGTGGGTGCGTTCGTGTGATGAGTTGTGTCAAATAGTGTGTGTGCTCTGAAATTGATCTGTGTGTTGAGAATTTGATTAGGGTGTGTTTTAGTGTGTCTGTATATTTCATATTGTTCTAGTGTGTTGAGTTTTTGGTTTTTGGGTTGTATGTGTAGGATTTCCATGTGTGTATTTATGTTATTATATGTGTAGTTAGCATTAGTTATGTGTTCGGCATATGTAGATGCATTGTGTCCTCTGGTTATTGCTTTAATGTGTTCTTTGTATCGAATTTGGAATGATCTGCCTGTCTGTCCAATGTAGAAACTGTCGCAACTATTGCATGTGAGTTTGTATATGCCTGTGTGGTTGTGTTTATTTGTTTGTGTTGTTTGAGTGTTGAGATGTCTTTGTAGTGTGTTTTCTGTTCTGTATGCTATGTTGTGTTTCTGTTTTCTGAATGAGGATGCCATCTTGTGTGTGTTTTTTTTTTCGTATGTTAGTGTGATGTATTTCGTGTGTTCTTGTGCTTGTGTTGTGTTTTGTGTGTTTTTGTGTTTGTTGAGTTTTTGTTTTGTCTTCCTTATGATGTTGTCTATTATGTTTGGGTTGTAACCATTTTCTTGTACTATGTACTTGATTGTGTTCACTTCTTCATTGTAGTGTTGTTGGTTCATGGGTATGTTGAGTAATCTGTGTACCATTGTCCTGAATGCAGCATGTTTGTGTTGTGTGGAGTGATTAGATGTGTTGTGTATGTGTGTGGTGGTGGTGGTTGGTTTTCTGTATATTTTGAAGGTGTGTTTGTTGTCAACTTTTGTTTTAATTTGTTTTATTTTTAAGGGCATATTGGCATGCATATTTTTAGGACGTGAATTTCCGGACCCTAGCCATTATGTATTTAATAATATTGTCTACATCATCCATTTAAAGAGCAATGGGTCAATGGGAAGTTGCTTACGCCAGCAGGCGACAGAAATAACGTAGTAACCCTTCAACTCACGTAAGAGTCTTGGCAAGTTATTGGTACGGCTTTTATTTCATTGATAACTCGTGTTATCTCGCAGTGCATAATTTGAGTCGGACGCCTCTTTGCGTCAACGTTCACGTAATCAGATAAAAGAATTTGCTTTGCTATATAACGCACGTAATTAAGTTCCAGATAGGCATTTTATGTTAAAGTATTGCGCGTAGAAGCATAGCTTATTGCGATTTAATGCGAATCGAGCTGACACAAGCACAACGTTAATAAAGACAGACTGTGCACAGAAATCAGGACAATTATGAGAAATAATGAAGAACAGAGCTTGGATTTATATAATTGTATGTCGGAACTGATAACTAGTTTTGTCATACAGTCGCTTAGCACTTCCGAATGGGACTGCTATGTGGATAAACGTGCTGCGATTAGCAGAGCCGTTTTTTTTTGGTACTAACAATAAACGCAAAAATGATTTTTAGTTGTGGTTAGAGATACGTACACCTTTAGTATTAAATATAGTTCATCCATGACAATATTTTTACGCGAATTTTACATATTCTTACGAAAGTCTTAATTTGCGCGATAAGCATGAAAAATGGTGTATTTTTTCTTTTCTTAAATTTAAAAGCAAATGCTATCTCATTTTTCGTGAAAATACTTGGTACATAATTCTGTGGCCGGGAGGAAAAAGGTCTTAAGTAAAAATTTTATACTTTTCAGGAGAGCAGTAGAAAGATTGAAATTGGCGTCAATTATAGATTTTCTTAATTAAGAGGTTTTTCTTGGATATCATTTGTTTATATTTCTTCTAAAATAGGTAATGTTGTTAATTTAACAATTTTCTTGATTATTTCCAAAAATAGCCGCACTTAAGCCCTTTTAAGACTAGAATTCAAACTGAGTAGAAGGGACTATTAAAACATAAGATCTTTTTCATGTCAAAATAACTGAAAAATGTAAATTATTAGAAATGCAAAATAGGTCTTAAACAATTATAGGACTGTTTACCCTGGTAGTTAAAGTTTTAAAAGGAAAGGGCATCAGTATGTGGTAAAATGGCTAAAATACAAGTTAGACCTTTTTAATAGAGAAGCATGGAAATTAAACATGTGATGGTTTGTAAGGAATAAAGTATTAAATATTCTTAAGTCCTTTATTATGTGTGTGTTCAATTCAAAAAGTACTTAGGACATTTGGTAACGCTCTATAAATCCAGTCAGGAGTCTTATTTGACTTTAGCCGTTTTATCAGATTGTAGAGAATTGTTTCCGCTTTCAGAATATATAAAAATCTCATTTTCACAAAAAAATTGACTTAAGACCTTTCTCCTCCCGGCCGCAGAATTAATCTTTTTGGCTTTCTCTTATTTAACCCAGATGTTCCTGAATTATTTTTTTGTTTGAAATTTCGAAAGATGGTGTGTATATTGTTCATAGTGATCCTTAGGAATGGACAAGTATGTTTTTTAAGTAATAACCTTCCTAGGTTTTGCAGAAAAGTGCGTTCTTCTGGAAGGACGTCAGGATAATGACTATAATTTCATAAGAAATGTGAAGAAAGATTTTTCGTAATAGACAAGCGAATTTCAGCAGTTCGTACCAGAAAATTATACTCGTGGTCCTTCAAAAACTATAAGAAATACTAAAAATAACATTTAGGGGCCTAATAATGTTAAAACTATAGATATCATTCAGCACAATTACATTTATTGCTATTTATTTAGGAATGATAATATGTTGGAATACCACAAAACAATTGAGAACATGCTGACATAAATAAATATCGCAGAGTATAGCATGAATTAGCTGTAGATATCCAGTCACTCATGCTTATCACTAATCCAGTGACTATGTTTTTTTACTAATCCAGTAAATAATGTTCTTTCACCAATCATTTCACTTGATGTGAAAAGACACAAAACAGCTGACATGAAGAGGCAGATCATACTTGAGGCACATTGTGGTTGCTTTTTTTTGGCATATCCTGCATTTCAGTTGCTTCTTATGCGTATGAATGTCCACTGGCAGATCAGAAACGTAGTCCATCATACCAGGATGCAATTTTCGATACCTTGGAAGGCCTACCTTTGCTGGTGAGAATCCCTTTTGTTTGATTTCAGAATAGCTGTCGCAACTCGTCTCTGAAGAGACAGATTATCTATATTCTCTTCATTAGGCCTGTACAAAAGACAGGCGTTCTGTTCAGCGACATCTATAAGATGAACGATGATTGGAAAGTACCATTTCTTCCCTCGGATGGACGTCCGATAGAGAGACACGTTCTGGTCCCCACGATCGATGCCTCCCATATGATTGTTGTATGACTCAAAAAGACGAGGTTGAGGCACAGCTATCCTTAGTTTCTTCTCTCTTGAAAAGCGCCCAACTTGTCTCAGAGGAATAGGTCATCGTTATCACACACATACCACTTCATCATGATGAAATCGAATCTGTCTCTCGATATTGCTTTTGACACAAGTTCATTGTGACTGTCTTGTTCCCCTTGCCAGTACATTCTTCTTCTGGTAACTACTACTACATAACCACTAAGCAGGACTACAGCTAGAAACATCATCATTTCATTTTCAGAGCAGTCTCCTACTCTGTTCTTCTTTGCTGCGTACTGATTGATATAAGTGACCATCATGTTTAGAATTTCTTCATCGGGTTTGAGTGGTACTTCACACATCAGAGGTCATTCCGTGCTTGGAAGAGTTGAGTCTTCATTTTCAGGTTCCCTTGTAGTTTCTCTCTCGGCAGCTTGTGTCCCAGTAATACCTTCCTTGTTTGTCTGCAGAGTTGGAGGGACCAATGTAGAACTGGTGGTTGGGAGTGTTGAGCCTGCTTTTACAGATTCCTCTCTATCTTATTTCTTGGTAGCCTTTGTCCCAATAACGTCTTCCTTGTTTGTTTCAGGGCTGTAGAGGGCGTTGTAGATCTTGTCCTTCTACACTTTCTAGATAGCGGAGATGGACCAGGTAACAGACGGCAATCCTATGTCATATGATGAATCCTCACAGTCATTGTTGATAGCGATGTCAGTTACAAACACATCGGCACTCAGCTGGCTTGCTCTCAAATTATCTACACATGGGTTGTCTTCTGCACCCGAATCCTCATCAGTCAAATCATCATTTGCATTTAGAGGTAGCAAAAGTGCGACATCTACACCACTGTTTGGAATAGTTTCACTACTATCCATGATTTCCAGAAGTTCATGCAGTGTAATTTTTCTCCGGGAAACACAAAGAAAATACCATATTATCCTGACGTCCTTCCAGAAGGACGCTAGAAAACATAACGTTATTACTAGTTATGAATGTACGTTCATGCAAATTTCACATAAGTGTATTGGAAGCCCTAACCTTTGAGATACTGCACCATAAATTTCAAAAAAATAATCCGTAAATTACGGTAAATATAATTACCCATTTATAACAAGGTCAGTCAAATCAACCATCGCTACTGAAGTCCAACATTCAGGTCTTAATTTCTCGCTCACAACTGACGATTAACTTGCAGCTGCTCTGCAGTCGTCAACAATGGACATTCGAAAGGCAGCGTGACTAACAATAGTAACATTTGGAGCCTAATATTAATTATTACGTCATTATTTCTTAAGCCATGCATTCCGTCCTTCTGGAAGGACGTCAGGAACATCTGGGTTAACAGTCAAGTACCCGCCGTTAGTAAAAAAAAAAAAAAAAAGAAAAGAAATAATAAAACCATCTATATGTGAGTAATGCCAATTTTGTATTATGTATTAACATATTATAGTTATGCATGTATTGTGCATGCGTCTCTTTCATGTCCACATAAAAGTACAGTGCATACATTTTATCTTTCCACGCTCGTGGAATTAGAGGGAAGCGGAGTGCACAGCGCGACTCCACACATGCGAGCGTGGAAAGATGAAGTGTATGCACTATACAAATAAATAACTTTTTTTTATATATATATATATATATATATATATTTCTTTTTTCAACCGCCCATGGCGTATGGCTTTTTCAAGTCGGATGTGTGTATATAAATTAATATATGCGAAATCCCTTTGTGTATAGGGATGGACTCGATCACATTGTTCAGCTAATTGCATTTACTTGGCAATAAAAGTCGCATTACCGTTCCAAAATCTTTTAATTTTTTATTAATGTAGGGCCCAAATCGAATATAGACGTTACATGTCTAAATGAACACGGTCTATCGCGAGTCCTCGGCATCAACCCCTTTGATTTGATTACCCCCTTTTGATTTGATTACCTGCTTGGGTTTTTCCGAGGTTTCCCCTAACCAAAAGGCAAATGCCGGGTAATCTTTTGGCGAATCCTCGGACCTCACCTCATCTCATTACATCTCGCCAAAATGTTGTAAAAAATTGCACAAAATTGTAAAAATTGTAGAAAATTACTAAATTGTAAAACTGTAAAAATTGTAATTGTAGCCTAATATTGTAAAATGTTGACTTTTTCCACATCTTAAAGCTTCATTGCTCATGTAAGATCTATGGAATAAAATAAACGAATGAATGAATGAAAAGTAGTTAGGAGAAGGGTATCTATTTGGTAGAGGTACCCCTATCAAAAGATAGGTTCGCGAATTGGTATATCATTTGCACACATATTTCGAGAAAAAAAAATAAAGAAAAGAAAAACGATCGACTATTTATTTCAATTTCCAAAATAATAAAATGGGTGTAAATTTTTTATAAAATGTGTGTGCATTTTATTGGTTGGTACGAATAATTTTTAACAATGGGTACCATTGGACACGACATGTCCAAAGCGTCAAATGTAACGTTGGTTTCATCGATGGACATGCCGTCAGCTGTGGAGTATAACTCTTAACGTGACATACGTTAGTATGGTTGTTATTTGTCTGAATGTCCTACACCATTCCAATTAAGAATGACAGAATAATTGGTACTATAATAACAAAACGAGAACGATACGTTTATTTTTAGTATTTGACCCGTCAACCAGCATAATAAATTTATCTAACTAAATAAACACAATGTTGGGGTCAACTGTCATTCCAATAAGACGATTTTCCCTAGTTTCATCATCACATTGTACTTTGTGTAATAACTTATTAGGCCTAAGCTACTAATAAACATCCATAAAGAATTCAAGTCATTTTTGTCGATAAAAATATTACTGAAGGATTGTTTGCACTTGTATTTCATTGTCCCCAATAGTCACATTTAATAATTTTAGGATTATTTCCACGTATTTTCATCACAATTCGTACAATCTTACACTAGTTAATTAATGTATTAAACGACTTGTTTCGTCTTGATTCTACATTGTCGATACACACTTTTAATACTTAGGATATAATCACTGATTAACTTTATATTTCTTTACTGTGTTGCCATTAGGAAATTACCTGGCTGACTAGTTTCAAAGTGATATTCTATTGTTAACACAGTAAAGAAGTTATAAAGTTAATCAGTGACTAGTATTAACTTTAATATCAAGGTTTTATACTTTACAGGAAACCTGGATTCAAAAATATTTAGAAATGGTTTATAGAACTCATTAAATTTTCTGTTCATATCACTTCGGAATATGTATGATAAGACTTTCTTGTGTTAAATTTTAACGTACCTTGTTAACATGTTTCGACCTATTTTGGGTCATCTTCAGAACTGGTCGTTGTTGGTCTTGGCGCCTCTTGTTTCCTGTGAGGATGCATTCGTAGTGTAGAGTCAAAGAGTGTGTGTGTTTTGAAATTGGGTTGTGTGTTGAGAATATCGTTGGGGTGTGTTTTCGTGTGTCTGTATATTTCATATTGTTCTAGTGTGTTGAGTTTCTGGCTTTTTGGTTGGATGTGCAGTATTTCCATGTCTGTGTTGATGTCTCTGTAGGTGTGGTTGGCATTTGTGATGTGTTCTGTATATGTGGAGGTGTTTTGTAATTTTGTTATGACCACACCTACAGAGACATCAACACAGACATGGAAATATTGCACATCCAACCAAAAAGCCAGAAACTCAACACACTAGAACAATATGAAATATACAGACACACGAAAACACACTCCAACGATATTCTCAACACACAACTCAATTTCAAAACACATACAGTCTTTGACTGTACACTACGAACGCATCCTCACAGGAAACAAGAGGCGCCAAGACCAACAACGACCAGTTCTGAAGATGACCCAAAATAGGTCGCAACATGTTAACAAGGTACGTTAAAATTTAACACAAGAAAGTCTTATCATACATATTCCGAAGTGATACAGTGTTAAAAGTTATGTAATCAAGATGTTCATATCACTTTGACTATACTGATTCCCTTGTTTCATTTTTAAGATTTGTTTCGAAATTATTTAATGATTCCCTGTTTATATTTCTGAACCTCACTTTAGTTGATTTTTTTGACGATTTGTTAATATTTATATTTAGAAGTTGAGCATCATGATCCGAAAGGCCATTAATTATTGGTGTTGTACGAGATATACCTATCCTTTCCTTTCCAATAAATATGTTGTCTATTGCAGCAGCTGAATCCTCTTGTATTCTGGTCGGAAAGTTTACTGTGTAAATTAAATTGAACGATGCTAGCAATGAAAGTATTCCAGGGTCTTTTTCAATAAATGAATAAAATTTTCATAGGCTCCAGATGGTGCTCTGTACAGACATATTATAATGAAATTATATGTATCATTTTCTAATTCAACAGCACAAATTTCCCAATCCCCATCTTTGCAAAAATGTTAAAGATCAATATTTTTCAAATTAAGGTCAGATGTGAGAAATACATCCTCAAGAGTTTGTCTGCAGTAACTAGCACCTAATTTATATCCTTCCAGTGAGAGGGACAATATTTCCTATTGTTTCATATGGTGTTCGGTAATACATAGCACATTCGGATTTAAATGTTCGGTATCTAAGGATGCAAGGAGTTCATCAACCTTATTTCTTATATTTCTTATATTCTGATGGAATACACTGAATGTTGTTTGCGTTACGATTTGATGATTATGTTTATTAAAAGATGAAAAGAGTATGTCTGGTCGTCCTAGTTAAAAAAAAACAGTCGCTTCGAATATCCTTGGTCAAAAGAGAAGTATAGACTTTAATAATCAAGCATTAGAAGTCCTTCACAAAATTTTACATCTGGCCTCAACATTTATATAAATGACAGGAATGTGTGATAAATGTATACAATAAGTAGGCCTAATACAATGTTTATGTGTGTTTTCTTCCCCTCTCCCTCCCCATCAAATTGAGAGCTATTTATATATTAATATGTGATTGATTCAGTGCGGTAATGAGCTGATTACTCCACTCAGTGCGGTAATCACTAATCGGTGTCGTTACCATGGTGAAATAAGTGTGGATAAGTAGGCATTATTAAACGATCGTGTATCATCATTTGAATGATATTCGATATGCACTCTCTTAGCTCTAGTTCTAATATTACAACGTCTCATAGAAAAGTGCTCAGGTCTGCCATCTCTCGGTGCTTCTAAGAACGATGAAACAGATTGGAACATTAATTATGACTATAAACCTGAATATACCTTCATTCTCGATTCTCTTTAATGTTGGCAGTGTAGAGTTCTGTAAAATTGTCATACAATATTAATGTAAAATATTTTAAATGTCTTTCATGAAATGAACATTACTGATATTAGAAACACACATTGAATGGTTTAAGATATTTAATATATTTTTAATAATGTTCCATAAATAATAATTTGAAAATATACAGAAAATGAGTGCAAATATTTTGACAGATTATAAGTAGAAACAATGCCAGTCGAAAATTCCTCTGCAATTTTCTTCTTTACTCTAACGGTTTGTGTAGTAGGCCTATTTAGCAGTTTTTTTTGTAAAAAAAAAAAACATTTAAACGCCTGCAAGGTTACGCTACCCGCAGGAAGAAATTAATTTCCTCTACTCCGCAGACCTAACAACCTCTATATCTAGATTCAGATTCGAACCCATGTATTTTCGTCCGATATTCCATAAATATTCCTATGATGATGATGATGATGATGATGATGATGATGATGTAGTACTATACAGTACTACAGAAATCCCATAGTCAGGACGCTTTTTTTGTTTAGAAATATACCACTGCCTATTCACTTCATTTGTTTGACTTCCATTTCGTGACCATTTTGATCCCATCTTAAAATAATTATTATTCCCGTTATTTCTTGTTTGGAGACACTCATTTTAGTTAATGCCTTAAGAATGTAATAATAAATTAGTCTTACAGCTCTGGTGAGAATTTGCATTCTCTTGGGGTTTACTGGCTATTTATTTATTTATTTATTTCAGTTCCGGGCTGTCGACGCTTTGTTCACATTGATTTTCTCTTGGGTATTATTTGTATTGATTTTGAAATGTCATTCCACATTTTAGTTTTTAATAAAAATGTATTCAGAGGATCAACATTTTACGAGTAGCTACGTTCTCATTCTGATACAAATTGTTTCAGTTTTGTAATATTTCACAACCTGCTACTGAGAGTATTTTATCGGCATTTGTTGTATCCGTTAGTTTAACAGTTTCACACTCGTGGCGGTAGCATCTAAGAAGTGTAGAATGATGTGCTAATTACACTGAATGGTGCATGTGCTGGTAGGAAGTGGTGATTTTGGGCTCTGGTGCAAAATACAGTAAGCAGTTTGTATATTTTTCATATGTTACAATACGAGATCATATACATTACATTCTGTAAGATCACCTATTGATTCTAATTGTGGGCCTACGCTAAATATCTGAAATTTGTCACTAATCCCTAGCATTAACTTGGAAGGTTTCAGGTCACATGTCCAGGGTCCACCTGAACCTGAAGCAGTAAGGGGATTAGCACCGGAATACTTTTGGTCATGAATAATTCAATATATGTTTTAATAGTCTTATGTCACCAAACGATAGAAATGTAGGCCTATTCGGAAAAGAATTTGTTTTATGTTTCATTCATTCATTCATTCATTCATTCATTCATTCATTCATTCATTCATTCATTTATTTTATTCCATAGATCTTACATGAGCAATGAAGTTTTTAAGATGTGGAACATGTCAACATTTTACAATATTACAATTACAATTTTTACAAATTTTTATAGTTTTACAATTTAGTAATTTTCTACAATTTTACAATTTTGTACAATTTTTTACATTTTTTTACATTTTTTTACATTTTGGCGAGAATGAGATGAGATGAGGTCCTATTTCGCCAAAATATTACCCGGCATTTGCCTTTTTGGGGGAAATGAAAAACCCAACCAGGTAATCAAATCAAAGGGGTTGATGATGATGCTGATGTTATTTTGTATTATTCAATCGAAAGTCATCATGTGTCTCCCGGAGAATAGAAATCAGCTCTGAGTTGTTGAATTTAGGAGCTTATAGTGTCCGGCAGCTACATACATAACGCCTAGAGGAGAGGATAGCTAAGTGACAAGAGGCCGAAGACTATGACAAGTGTAGAGGAAAGGATAACTAAGTGACAAGACGCGGAGGACTGTAACAAGTTTAGAGTGGATTAGATGAGAGGCTAGATAAGTGATAAGACACTGAAGACTGTGACAAATTTAGAATGTTAGAGTGAGTTAGATGAAGGGGATAGCTAAGTTACAAGAGACCGAGGACTGTGACAAGTTTAGAGTGGTTTAGATGAGGGAATAGCTAAGTAATTTATTCTGTGTTTAATTTCCTCTCGAGTGTCATTTATATTTGAAGAGTCCACTGCAAGAATGATGGATGTCATTTGGAATACATTTTGCAGGAGAAGCAATTGAAAGTTTGAAATGCTTAGCGCTCAAAGCGATTTTCCGATCATTACTGGACAATGACTATCAGTGTTAATACCATATAACTCTCTATGTACATTCTATAATATGTCTTAGGCTATGCATTGACAGTCTTGGTTCATTTTCGACAAGAAAGTGACATCCATCATTCTTGCAGTGGATTCTTCATTTGTTACTGTTGCTTCAAGGTGAAGATAATCATTACATAAAAAATTGTGCTTCTTTTGGTTCAGTTCTTCTGAGAAATTACCAGTGTAACAGTAATAATAATAATAATAATAATAATAATAATAATAATAATAATAATAATAATAATGATAATGATAGTAATAATAATGATACCATCCCATGCCATGGCGTCGTGGTCTAAGTCATTCTGTCTAGGTCTCGTGTTATGGAATGCGCACTGGTTCGAGTCCTCATGGAGGAAAACATTTTCGACCAGTATATGGGACCGGTGCCCACTCAGCATCGTAATGCACTTATGGTGCTACGATAGGTAGTGAAATCTGGTTACGAAAGCCAGCTGTTACGCCTGGGGGACCATTGTGCTAACCACACGATACCTCCATTCTGGTTGGATGATCGTCCACCTCTGCTTTGGCATATGGACGTGAGACCACAACTGATTGGTCGGTCTCGGCCCTTAAAGGACTGTAGCGCCATGGATTATTGTTAATAATGATACCAATAATAATAAAATGTTAATAATAATAATAATAATAATAATAATAATAATAATAATAATAATAATAATAATAATAATAATAAAGTTACTGCAGTTGTAGGATGCGGGTGGCACTAGTGTTGGTGCTGCTGCTAGCAACACAGGCATGGTGCTCATCCCACTACCGGGAGGATCTGGAGGACAACGAGTTTGCAGAGTTTGAGGACTTTGAGGAGGATGAGGAAGAACCATTGCCCAAGGAGGACGACCCCCAGGCACAAGCTGCCAAGACCAGAAAGGTTGAGGAGCTGGACGAGGAGGAAGAAGAGGATGAGGACGAGGATGCCATTGTTGAGGTACGCACCACAATGCTAACATTGTTATGGAGCTTGTGTTACTGGATTTAAACCTTGGCTTATTAATCATTGGCCTTGACTTGCAGTAATTTTTATATGTCATACATCACATATCTGTACTAGGCCTATATGGGGGTATTCACTCTTGAAATAGCAGAAAATTTGTTAAAAACGAAAAAACACCATTTTATTTCATTCACAAAGTCGATTGGGAATCAAAGTACACTAGAACTTGGTTATAACGACATCCAAGGGACCTTGAAAATTATGTTGTTATAAACGAGTGTCGTAGTAATTGAGATTCATATTATCAGTCTAGTGAGGTGGAAAATGAAAAATAATAAACATAATTTGGCTTATTTTAGATTTATGTATTCACTTTTAAGCATACCATGAATACAATAAAATATATGTACAATTATAAATACAGTATTCTATATTAAAACAGTTTGTTCATTACTCGCCAAACTTATTTACTGAGGTGTGAAGTAATCAGTCATTTTACTCTGTTGTCTCCTACTTGCCCAATATACACTTTCTAAATTAAATTCTATGTTCATTATTTCAGTTGCAATTTCACTGCTCC
This sequence comes from Periplaneta americana, assembly GCA_025594305.2. Lineage (NCBI taxonomy): Eukaryota > Metazoa > Arthropoda > Insecta > Blattodea > Blattidae > Periplaneta > Periplaneta americana. The sequence goes on along the minus strand of JAJSOF020000015.1, from coordinate 127,428,325 downwards.
TTCTCCTAGCTTCATAGAAATGTCCACAATTCTAATGGCTTCTAAAGTGTCGCTCACTTCTTTTAGTGGCCATACTGCGTCCCAAAAATCGTGCAATTAGTGAAAACTTCCTGTCAACAAACTGACGTTTTGCATGCAGGTACCATTAATACCGCATGAATTCGGGCAGGTTACAATGGGGTGGGGAATCTGCCTGCATTCCAGAGATCTATGATAGAAGGGAACAGTAAAGGATTTGCCAGATTTCAGCAAAATATGTCATAAAATACTTTGGTTCTTAGAAAATTGTATTCCAAACTGAGGTTGAAAATGACGTTATATGCGAGGTAGATGCATATATGTTTGTCGTATTAAGCAAGGTAGAAAAGCATATGTCTTATAGGGAATTAGTTGGAACTACAGAATATTTGACGTTATAGGCGAGGTGTCGCACAAAACGAGGTCGCTATAACCAAGTTCTACTGTAGTAACCATTCAGTTCCAAAAATTAGTCCTCAAACATTAAAAAAGTTGTATCTCAACAAACAGAATAAATATCGTCTTTGTAACTGCTGTGGTTCACCAGGTATCTGTGAACTGCCCTGTTTCAGGATGACGAGAGTGAGTTCGACCACTTTCAAGATGAGGAGGAGTTCGAGGGGTTTGATAGTGAGCGAGTCAGCAGTGGAAGCAAACTAGATGACAAAGAGGCACCCAAGATCACCATCACCAAGGTATGTGACATAAACTGTCTAATCCTGAGGGACTCATTCTACGTATCCTATTTCTTTCTGACAGAAATACATACAGGAGTCGATAATTTCATGAATGAATGACCATAAGATGATGCTGTACAGCAGCGGTCAGCATTTCATGTGGCAAATGGCAGTTTATGTCATAGTTATGCAGGGACAGTTCCAGAGGGAGGTTCACTACTTCATCCCTCCACCCATACTCACTCCATGTAGGACAGGCAGAGTACATACACAAGTAGTTGCAACTGGTGATCAGAATGTCTGTTTCCAAACCACTAAACATAAAGACTGCAGAAAAACGAATAGGCTATTTGTAGAAGAGTGGGAAGAGAAATTCTTTTGTTGTGCACAGGAAGAAAATGTAATACCATTTATTATGTTCTAACTACTTAAAGGATTTCTTATTACCGCTATAAAGAGGCATTATATAAAACTCCATTGTCGCAGTACTTTACCATAATATTAATGGGCCGTATTCATAGACATTTCGCAGCACGCACTACAAGCGTACTAATCTAGCCCCAGCTATCCACTGGTTACTAGTACAGAATTCATATCATATCCTATCGCTAACACTGGTTTATGAATACGAAGAACGCTGATCATCCACCAGAAGCCCGCGCTAAAAATGTCTATGAATACGGCCCAATATGATTAAGAAAAAAGCATTGCCGAGTATCATTTTTTGATATTATAAAATCTGCAAAGAAGCCTAAATAAGGGAAAATTTCTCAGATTTAAAAATTTTCCGAAAATTCACTGCAATTCAAAATATCCACTCCTTAAGTCATTTTGTGCTCTAGGTTTATTTTAATTATGTTGTTGTTGTTGTTTTCTAATGCCAGGCGTTTGACAATAAAGTCATTTGACCTCTTGCACTCCAATATTTTTCAAAGATATTGTCATGGTCAGCCACTGAAGCACAGATTTCTTGATTTGAATTGTACAATGCGCAGTTAAGGGACTGATAGGTTTATTTTAATGTTCGGCTTGACAAATATGAGTAATTTAAAAAAAAAATGAAACATGTTAAATGTAAAAGCTTGCTCCCGATTGATGGACCAACATTTATTTGAGCAATTACAAATTGCAACTTATGATCACAGTCTAGTATATACAGTCGCGAAGCTCAATACATAGTAAATATGCAAACAGTAGATAGTTGCTCACCACTAGGATCGCTCTCCTCCCCAGCCATTACAGGCAATGCAAAATAGAACCGTCACAGTCTATTGTTTCTAGCTCCCTCAAAACTCAAGCTTCGTGACTGTATATAGTAGACTGTGTTATGATGGAGAACCAGATTTCACTTCACTATTTATAACATCGGGATAGGCTGATGAGTAATTTCAAATCCATCAGAAGGATGCGAAGACATATAGTTTGGTTAATTATTTCCAGACTGTACGGGCGAGGTTCAGTTCTCTCCTCCCCCAGCCTACTGCTTTCTATAGCTCGCGCAAGAAACGATTAAATTCTTAAAACCAATGATGGCATTGCTGTCTGTTTTGTTGTATGAATGAGGCATTATCCGAGGGGGAGAGGTGCAAGCCGATGGAAGTACTGTTTCTTCCAAGAAGATGAACAAATGAGGACAACATTGTGGAAATAAAGAATGTAGCAAGAGAAAAATTCGAAGCTAATTAAACGTGCAACATATGTTTACGAATGAAATAATAATACAGTGCGATACAAGACACGCATTCACATGCAATGGAACAAACTAAGTCGTAATGTAACTATCACAATGCAAGACTGATTCTATCGATGTCATTTCTCTTCTGACTATACTTTCGAATATCATTCAAGTTATCTCGTGACCTTTCCTCTCGCCCACTCTTTCTTATCGCATTGTTTGATTCGCATTCCTTCCGTTGGTAATCCGTGGTTGCGAGACCTACCACTCCTCGTCTTGCAGGACTGGCTGCGTTTCATATGACGTCACTTGTGTTGACGTTCTGCCGAAGCCTGCTGTACAATATATTTCAGAAATTTTATTTATTGGGTTATTTTACGACGCTGTATCAACATCTCAGGTTATTTAGCGTCTGAATGAAATGAAGGTGATAATGCCGGTGAAATGAGTCCGGGGTCCAGCACCGAAAGTTACCCAGCATTTGCTCTTAAAGTTGGGTTGAGGGAAACTCCTGGAAAAAAACCTCAACCAGGTATGTCTTGCCTCGTCTGTGGTTATTCGAACCCGGAAGGGCTACCTGGTTTCTGGCCAGACGTAACAAAATATGACTCGTTACTCCAAAGGTGTGGACTATTTCAGAAATCATCATACAAACAATCTCATGTAAATACTTAAATTATTAACGACAAGTCATTCTGTACAAGTTGTTGTATGAATGACATTATCTTAAGTGAAATATGTTAATAATAATAATAATAATAATAATAATAATAATAATAATAATAATAATATAACTTGAAAATAAACAGTTTTGTCTACTTCAGTCTGAATAATAAATGCATTTACATTCTCGTTGAAATATGAAGAAAATGCTCTGGTATTACAGGAATTAATTCTCTATTTCCATAGAAGTAGGGCCTGTTTGTTTACTTTGCTGTATTTGGTTTGCAGGTGCCACTCCACTTCCGCACCAACTGGGACAGCTTCTACCTGGAGATGCTGATGATTGCTGGTCTCGTTGTGTACGCCCTGAACTTCTTCACAGGCAAGAGCAAGAACAACAAGCTGGCCAATGCTTGGTTCATGACCCACAAGTCGCTGCTTGAGGAGAACTTCAGCCTTGTGGGTGAGATGATATGGATTTCTAATATTCTTCCCATCTCATAATCATTGTTTGCTAGAAGTACTTAGATTGTTACAGTAACTAAATTGTTGTTTATGGATATCTGTTATAAAAATTTGTCTGTGTGAGAGAAAATTTACTACATATGAATAGACTGTTATTGTGATGAAGTAGATGATCAGATAGAAGCCTTTACCAGTTTGTGCCAGCTGGAAAGCCAAGAACAAATATAAGTCCTTGATCTCCAGGGAAATAGGTGCAGGTGCAGGTGTTACATGCTGTCTCTTCTCACTATATAGATCTCTTGGATATGGAACAATAAGTTTTGATGGAGAAATCACTGCAATAAGTGAAAGTCTCAGGAATCTTCTCTGCCACATCAATAAATTTAAAAATGCAGTTATATTGTCAGACTCCAAAGCAGCTATTCTATCAATAGTCTCTAGACACACACCTTCATCTCAAATAGTAGAAATAAATAAAATGCTCTCTCAACTAATAACCACTCAATAAAAGAATTGTATTCCAATGGATAACATCCCATTGTGGAATCTTGGGAAACGAGAATGCAGATGCTTTAGTAAAGAAGGGCAGCTCTGCTACTTACAGACCTGTTACTAAATCTACGTATTACTCTGTGAAAAGATTTATTAAATCTACATACTTAGACTTCAACAAACAAAAATTTGATAACACAATCTCAAGGGAAAAAATGGAACTCTCTGCATCATAATCCACAGTTGATTCCCAATTTATCACGCAAATCATCTGTAGCTGCATTTAGATTGGCAACAGGCCATGACTGTTTGGCCAAGCATCTGCATAGAATTGGATATATCAGTCCCCTAACTGTCCATTGTGCAACTCAAATCAAGAAATGGATTCAGAACATCTCAAAATCTGTGCGTCAGTGGCTAACCATGACAATATCTTTGAAAAATATTGGAGTGCAAGAGGTCAAATGACTTTATTGTCAAATGCCTGGCATTAGAAAACAACAACAACATAATTATAGGTAGGATCCCCTTCTAGGCTTGCCATATCTCTTCAAGTCTTTGGTGGGACACTAAAAATGAATTATTAAGAGCATTTGTAACAATATGAAATATTACACATGCTTTTCTGTTCAGGATATGTTCAGGTCCAGTTGTTGATCAAAATATAGAATCAAGTAACGAATAACCACACTTCAAATTAAACTGGTATTGTCTACTCCAGGCATCGCAAAATTGTGTTTCGTGAAACAGCACCTGAACTCTGACATAAGTTCCACGTGACAACACCCCTTTCTGCATTTAACCCCTTTCTCTAGTGTTGTCTGTGCTGTCAGCAGTGGGTCGTTGTGTTATCCAGTACTATCTGAATAGTGATTTGGCATTCATAACCAATATTTCTGAACAACTGAACAAACTAAACTGCCAACTTCGAGGATGTGATCAGTACATAGTTGAAATCTTTTTCTGTGATGATAAGTGTTTGTAAAGTGCTATTGAAAGAAAATGGAGTTTCATCATTTTTCTTGTCTGAAGTCACTTTCAAATGTTTTTGCTTCAAGAATAGATAAATACTGTGATATCCTGGAAACATTACTTTCAGAATTTAGAGATAGAAGGTTTTGTGATTTTAAACAAATGGAAAATGATTTCGCTCTATTTGCAAATCTTTTAACACACCCATTCTGAAGGTACGACCAGACTTACAATTTGAGGTTGCTGATCTCCAGAACTGCCTTTGTGAAAAACAAGCATAAGGATTGTGTTGGTTTAAATGTATTTAAAAATATTGACTCCTCTAAGTATCCATGTCTTAGATCATTTTCTGCCACAATAGCATCTGTGTTGGTTCTATGTATATTTGTGAAAATTTTTTTCTTTTTCCAAATTAAAAATATTAAAATCAAAAAGTAGGACACGCTTAACAGATGTCAGCCTTGGCAGTGGCTAGTTATGAGGCAACCCCTAATTTTGAGATCTTACTTACATACTTACTTACTGGAAATTTTGTAACCTGGAGGTTCATTGCCACTAATAATAAATCATTGGTCCCTATCCTGAGCAAATTTTTCTGGTAATTATCCCATTTTCAAAATTTTAATTGTCTTCCTATCTATATAATTCACCTAAACCCTGCTTCCCAACTAAACTCTAAATGCATTTTGAAATTTTTGTCTGTCTGTCTGGATGTTTGTTACCTTTCTCAAATGTCGATAATGGCTGAATTATTTCAGATGAAAATTGGAATATGCAGCTCTGTGTTGTGTAACTTCTCCATTTTGTAATCAAGCCCCATTTTCAAAATATCTTATTTCAAACACCCTTATGTTCCTTATCAAAGTGAGAGTCCAAGTTTAAATAAAAACAATCGTAATGTAACTGTTTTATAAATTAACTTTTAGCTTTTGATAGCAGACTGGATGAAAACTTGAATAGTATAGGCTATTCTATTTATTCTGTGTTTAATTTCTAGTATCATTTAATTTGTTTATGCTCCAAGATATTTTAAATCTTCAAAAATGATGTCAATTTCATTTTAAATATTGGTTGAGACATAATCATATAAAATTAAAAACTTTATGTTAAAAGTGTTTTCCCTAATCATTTTGGATTTTCTCCTAAAATTGAGTCATCATAGACAAGCAGCTGAAAATGATCCAAATTTAATTATTTAAATACAATTTAAATTAAGTAACATATTAAACGATTTATCCTTCTATCAAGCAAATGTTCCTGGATCAAATAATTTTAATTATGTAATTAATTTATATTTATTTCTAACGGATGCTTTAGCGGACAGTGAATTGTAGTAAAAAAATAAAAGAATGCAGATGAAAATTATATAATCCTAAAAAGATATTCATTCCTTCTTTCTCTTGTTATTTCTTTGTTATAAACACAGAAGGTAGTGACGATCACAAACCGCCTCTGCTGTCTAGCTTACTGCGACCGATGCTCCTCACTCCCTGTCTTCACTTTGTGTGTAGCGACTGAATGGGTAATATTTATTTTGCGTCATGAATTTGTTATGTTTTGCGTTGCCTGGTCTACTCCATGTGAAATCAAAAAAAAGCTTGAGCGTTTTATCGTTAAAACTATGCTATATTAAAATTCGTTATGTTTGTGGTGAACTTATTTGCAGGTGACGACGGCAAAATGGAAAACGAGAACCCAGGCCTGGTGAAGGACTCTGAGAACTTGTACACGTTGTGGTGCAGTGGCCGCACTTGCTGTGAAGGCATGCTGGTGGAGCTCAAGTTTCTCAAGCGCCAGGACCTGGTGGCTGTGCTGGCACAACTCATGCGGCCAGGCAGCGACCAGGTGCACATCAAGGTAGACATGAACCGTGAAGACATGGACAGCTTCGTGTTCTGCGTGGCCACAAAGAAGACAGCCCTGCGCCTCGCAAAAGACATGGCCGACCTGGTGAGTGGGTGTGTAAGTGTAGCTGAAGCTAATGCAACTGAATGAGAAATTTGAGTGGGTGAGTTTGGGCAGATGATTGGGAATTGGTGAACATTAGAAAGAGTATCTATTGTCGGACCATCGGATCTGTGCCCCCATAAGATATGCAAACTGAACCCTAATTACTTCTCAGCCTCAGTAATTCATTTCTCTCCCTGCATTCCTATCTCTCTCTTTTCTATCTCTCTCCCTTTCTCTCCTCCACTACTCACAATTTTGAACCTTCTTGTGGGACAGTTTATTTGCACTTGCAGTACAGTGTTGTCAATTCAACATGAAAATCGTCTGTAGCTGCATTTAGTTGTTGCAACAGGTTTGTCATGATCATTTGACCTCTTGCACTCCAACATTTTTCCATGACCAGCCATGAAGCACAGACTTAAATGGAATATTCAGTCCCCATATTTTAACTGCCCATTGTGCAACAACCCCAGAACCAAGAAATGGATGGTCGACGAACACCTAGCAAAATCTTGTTGATCACCAGCTTTCCAGTTAAGCCACTGGAGGACGATTTTAGTGATAAGGTATCTTTGAAAAATATAGAAAGAGAGAGGAAGAGGTCAAATGAACTTTATTGTCAAACACCTGGCATTAGAAAACAAAACATGAATACTGATAGGAAAGTAAAGAGGGAGGTATTGGATAGAAAAAATATTATTAACTCAGCTGAAGTGCTAATGGATGGCATTCTTCAATGAACAGCTGAACGGGAAAATGGGACATTGGGTATTTATCCATGGTTTTAAAGATTAATGGCTTCAATATTAATGGCTCTCCCCTGTATCCGAAAAGATACCCTTTTGAAGCTGCGGTCATAAGGGTAAGGCATTTTTATTTTATTTCTATAAATCTGGAACGTAAAAAAATTCACTTAGGCTTATTTTATTTCAACTAATACTCATATAATACAACATTTTTATGTAATTTATAATTTATATAGGCAGGTCAGAGGGCCTGATAAAGAAAATCAGAAGAGAGGGAGATGAAAAGCTAGAGTCACCAGGGAAGAACAGACCAAGGGAACCTTTAATTCTTGTAGATGATCTGGACTGATGTATTTTAAGAAGAAAGATACAAGAATTTTATATCATGCAGAAAGAAATTCCGACTTTGAAGAAATTATTGAAGGTTGCGAGAGAAGCAATAAATTTCCAAGGTGGGAGAGAAACATTACGGATTAATAGAAGAGGAAGTAGCTAGATTTGTTATCAATTTGGGTGAAGACAGCAGCAGCAATAGTATTGACTCAGATTCAGATATGTCTGTAATTTCAGGAGACATGACATTGTTTGACGGAAGTTTGGCAACATCCTATTCGGCAAGGTTTGTGGCCTGCTGTTTGACGTGGTGGGAGGAAAGCTGGTGCAATGGAGTGAGTAAAGGCATTAGCTTTTCCAAAAACGACGATAGCGCCGAAGGTGCACAGATCCGATGGTCCGACAATATGTGTGTGGGTGTGCATGTGCATGCATGAGTAAGAATGTTAAACGTGAAAGGTAGGCACGAGGATGAGTGAGTGAGAATTGTTGAATATAAGTGACCAGATATAGTAGAGGAGTAATGGTGTTTGTTGGGTGTAATGTGTTACAGTGTGTGATTAGCTGCATGTGGCAGCACTAGTACAGTTAGTTTATGTATTTGCCGCTACCGGATGTATAGTCCAGGTCAGCTTACTTCATACCCTAAGGGTGAAACCTAACCATTTTTCCCCCATTACTACATATGCTAGTGGATTGTGGTGATTTTCTAGTTTGCAGGTTAATTTTCTTTTGCCAACTTCGTTTCAAATTTCGATACTGACAAATACCACAAATGGTAGTGATTTTGTATGTTGGCAGCTGAGAAAAATATCGATAATATTTGTCAGTACTGGAGTTCCATGAAATTGAAATTGTACTAGATTTCTTAGCCTGTTACTGGAAGCTAGTGAAATTTGAACATACTAATAATTAATTAATATCAGTATTAATATTAATATATAATAGTTATTTTATTTCTTGCGTTGTGGTTATAATTCAAGACTATAGTCAGGTAAGTTTTCGGAGTTAGTACTAATAATTTCATGTAGTCAAACAAAATACATTTTTAGGTTAGATTTCGTGAGTCAGTTGTTTAGTCAAACCATTGAATTTCGTAATGACAGACAAAATACTTAACATGTTGATCCCTTTCTCGTATAGTAAAAAAAAAAAAAAAAAGGTATCCCTGTAACATGCCATGAAGGCATTTGGGGGGCATGGAGGTAGAGTCCCATGCTTTCCATGACCTCGGCACTAGAATGAGGTGGTGTGGTGGGCACCACGCTCTGACCGCCTTTTACCCCTGGGAGAGACCCGGTACTCAATTTTATAGGAGGCTGAGTGAACCTCGGGGCCGTTCTGAAAGTTTGGCAATGAGAAAAAATCCTGTCACCGCCTGGGATGGAACCCCGGACCTTTCAGTCCGTAGCCAGCTGCTCTACCAACTGAGCTACAGTTTGCCTACGAAAACATGTTATGAATTATTTAATTATTAGAATAACCTTCCAACATAAAGTACGGTAAGTAAATGTCATTTAGTACGAAGGATCGTGTGATATCTGGTAACAGTTGGAAACACTGACAAGACGGGAATATTTGCTGTTTGGGAACTGTTCTTATGTGACCCTCACTATAGCATTGTCACAAATGCCTACAACCTTCTCATTCCTTCTGTAAGGTTGAGACAGGAAGTGACGCCAATTTAGAGTGACAATGAAAGACGCAACGAACTATGGACATGGATGGGTCGACTGAATGTGACTCTTGACATCGTCTACTAAATTGTATGGTTATACAGCCCACTGCTTGTATATTTTGGCAATAAATCTTCTAAATTCAGGCGGCCGCAGCCCTCACATTGGTGTTAAGAGCAACAAGAGTAAATGTTATGTCCCAAGTCAATTTCTCGTCATGGTTTTGTAAGATTCTTTCTGATATCAATGAAGAGTTGCAGCTTGAATCACAATGAAGAATGTGCCGTGCTTTGCAGAGTGTGTACTGTCCCGAGCGCCGTTCAGTGGAGAAGTATGGACTGCCGTCTAACTTCACACTGCTGAGCGAAATCGTGGAGGTGTCAGCGTCACTCCTTGACTCGCGGGTCGTTGCTGTGCTGAACAAATATGCTGACTACGTCGATTACATCCACTTCTCGGACCAGTTCTCTGGGCCCAAGCAGCCTGAGTGAGTAAGGCATACAACTGTTTAAATAGATGTGCAGCTCTTTTACATAAATCTCAATCTTACAAAAATTTGTTTGAAGTACAGTGAAGCTTGTCTTCAATAACCACCAGATTTTTTTTTTTCTAAAAATTATTATTTTTTAATAAGTTATTTAACGACACTATCACATATGCCATTATTTAGTATTAATGGGATCGGTAATAATGACATACATTAATTCCCCCATATTGATGCGGATATGTTCTGAAACCTACCCTGAATAACAGCAAACTGTATAAATATTCCATTGGTAGGTTGCTACTGCAACACATGTCAGGACAGGGAAAAATATAATATATATTGGAGGTAATCAGTGCTGTCAACACAAGAAGTAGAAATGTCACTATGGCTCTAACGAATTTCTGCTACATAAGTACAAATATTGCTCAACCAAAACATAACTTACACAGTGAAATTTACTGTATTTGTTAGAGAAGATGAAACTTGAAGGTGTATGTTATGATATTTTGCAACCATTCTTGACGTCGTCGTCATTGTTGAGTATATTCATCTGCAGTACTTATTACACAATAAATTACATTTTAAAATTTGAAAAATTGATTAAACCACTTCAAATAAAAATAATGCAACTCAGTAACTGAAGAATGAATCTAATTTTCATCAGATGATGGCACAATTTCATTCTTTCACTTTTCTCAAACTGGTACATACTTCTGCCATTCTTATTATTTTTTTTAGTAGATTATTTTACGATGCTTTATTAACATCTTAGGTTATTTAGTGTCTGAATCAGTTGAAGGTGATAATGCCAGTGAAAAGAGTCCGAGGTCCAGCACTGATAGTTACCCACATTTGTTCATATTGGGTTGAGGAAAAACCCCGGAAAAAATTTCAACCAGGTAACTTGCCCCGACTGGGAATCGAACCCGGGCCACCTGGTTTCGCAGCCAGATGCGCTAACTGTTGTTTTCTAATGCCAGGCGTTTGACAATAAAGTCATTTGACCTCTTGCACTCCAGTATTTTTCAAAGATATTATCATGGTCAGCCATTAAAGCACAGATTTTGAGGTGTTCCGAATCCATTTCTTGGTTTGAGTTGCACAATGGGCAGTTAGGAGACACGCACTGTTACTCCACAGATGTGGACCCATTCTTATTAATATAGTCAGCTAAGGTTTTAAGCTGTTTCTCTTTTTTGTTATATTGCCCATCATGAAAAACCTTTTCTACCTATGGGTTTCAACATAAGCAACAGTTTAGCTAACTGAGCAGTTTAAAAAAAAAAACAACCTAATTACTAATTAGACTACTCAGTATTTTCGATTTTTTTTTTACAGAAAGAATTATAAAAAAAAAGTGGTTGAAAAGTAAACAGTTGCTATGTTTTCAATGTTTTTGTCACGTCTTCCCACAAGGGTCCAAATTCCGCTACTGTTGGCAACACTGGGGGTAATGGCACTAATCGAAGCTGCCTATGCTTGTCCCAGCATGTGCTAGATTAAGTAAACGTATTATGAGTGATTGGTAAAATCCATTCAGAGAAGGTAGAGAAGTATGTGAGAGAACTCCCACTTCATAGCTTGTCATGCAGAGGGCGGGAGGAAAAAAAGTGGCTCTAATTTGCAAAAGGGTGGCTACATTTAAACGTGTGCATCTTGTGATTCGCTTATGAAGACGTTATTCATTTCTTAAGGCTCGATAAATACTTAATATAATCGCCCGCCATTTTGGCTCTTTCGTTGGCGTTTGCAGAAAGCACATGAAGACGTTATTTGCCGCTCAATTATTTGCTGAATTACAGTGCGTTTGATTTATTATCATAGGAGCTACGACATGATAATGTTTAACGATGTGGCAAATAGATTCCTCGTATAGTAGCTCGGCAACGAAAGAACAAAAATGGCGAACGATACTACCTACCTAGACTTTATAGAGCCTTCACTTCCTAAGACGTAAGCAAAGAGGAGGAGTCACGCCGGGAATAACAGCGTCGCTACAATAGCAAAAGACAGAACAGAGTGGAAGCATTTTGTGAAATCGACATGCTCCACAATGTCCTTTGATTGATTGATTTATTGATTATTATTATTTTATTATTAGTATTGCACGCATTGTATACTTCACCTGACATAATTAGGAACATTAAATCCAGATGTTTGAGATGGGCAGGGCATGTAGCACGTATGGGCGAATCCAGAAATGCATATAGAGTGTTAGTTGGGAGACTGGAAGGAAAAAGACCTTTGGGGAGGCCGAGACGTAGATGGCAGGATAATATTAAAATGGATTTGAGGGAGGTGGGATATGATGATAGAGACTGGATTAATCTTGCACAGGATAGGGACCAATGGCGGGCTTATGTGAGGGCAGCAATGAACCTTCGGGTTCCTTAAAAGCCATTTGTAAGTAAGTAAGTATTAATATCAATCATCAACACTGTTTTTACTGGCATTACATTATGTTTACTTTTCACTGTCTGACATGTGCTGCGGTAGGTTTCAGAACCTGTCCACCACGGATATAAGGGGATTACTGTATATAAATGACAGTGAACTTTGTGAAACATGCTGCATACCTTAAACAAGAATAAAATTGGTACAAACAGAACTTCGTTATCCTTTGATTGCAGCGACTCGAGTCTGACAAAACTGCCCGACACAAAGAAGGTGTTGATGTTTGGCTTCAACATCCCAGTGAAGGGCCGGCCAGTGCATGAAGCTATGGAGCAGATGCGTCCTCTGCTGCAGCTGGTGTTCTACTGCATGGACAAAGTTAAGAGGTTCAGGCTCAGCAAGGAGGTAGAGACGCAGTTTGAGATGTTCTGCTGATCTTGGTGAGGTCTGCAGATGTGACTGTTGGTATCTCTGCTTGCAGGCCAAGAACAAGGCTGAGAAGAACAGACTGCGTGTAGAGGAGGCATTCCTCAAGACTACGCATGCTGCCCGGGCTGAGGCAGCAGCTGCCCGCCGCGAGGAGAAGAAGCGGCAGGAGAAAGAACGCATCCTCTTGGTGAGACTGATTTCTTACTACTAAGTGATCCATATTAAACTTACCAATCTTTTGTTGTATAACTGTGAATTGAAATGCAGAAGTCCACTGCTGTGGAGTAACAGTTAACTAACATACCTGACTGTGAACTGGGTTCAAATCCTGGTTGAGGTTTTTACCGGGGTTTTCTCTCAACCCAATATGGGCAAATGCTGGGTAACTATCAGTGCTGGACCTCGGACTCATTTCACCAGAATTATCACCTTTACTTCATCATCATCATCGGCATTACGGCCCTTGTAGTTTAGCCTTAGCCTCCCTCAGAACATCCGACCAATCACCCCTGTCTAATGCTCGTGTTCTCCATCTTCTAATTCCAACTTTTGTTAAATCAGCCTGAACATCATCCAACCATCTCAATTTAGGTCGTCCGACTTTCCTTTTTCCTACTGGCAACGCATCTAGTAGAGCTTTGGGTGTGCGATTGCTCTCCATCCTGGCTACGTGTACCAGCTACTCTAACCTTCTGAGTTTTATGTCAACAACAGTGTTGATATCTTTATATAATTCATATAACTATACATCAAATTTGATGACACTCAATTTAAGCAAAAGTACCTACCAAATATTTTCACTCGGTAAAAAAGAAAGAGAATTCAATATCCAATACAATGGCCAATACCTTCCTAGGACTTATGAATCCAAATATCTTGGAGTTATTTTCGACAGTAAGTTAACATGGAGTAACCATTTGAAATACATTTCTGAAAAAGCTCGTAAAAGATTCTCCCTTCTAAAAAGACTAGCAGGAAAGAAATGGGGATGCTCTAGGAATACTTTGAACACTACATACAAAATGTTTGTACAGCCAGTGCTGACATACTGCAGAGAAATTTTAATTACTTCACCTTTCATAAACGACATAGAATATGTTCAAAAGCAAGCTCTCAGACTTATTATTGGTGGAATCAAAACAACGCCAATAGATTCTATGAGATTCCTCACTAATATTAACAGCATCAAAATGACAATAGAAGAAAAAGCACTGATTCAATATGAAAAACGTATCAGATTACCATGTTGTTGTTTTCTAATACCGGGCGTTTGACAATAAAGTCATTTGACCTCTTGCACTCCAATATTTTTCAAAGATATTATCATGGTCAGCCACTGAAGCACAGATTTTGAGGTGTTCCGAATCCATTTCTTGGTTTGAGTTGCACAATGGGCAGTTAGGGGACTGATATATTCCAATTCTATGCAGGTGTTTGGCCAAACAATCATGGCCTGTTGCCAATCTAAATGCAGCTACAGACGATTTTCGTGGTAAATCGGAAATTAACTGTGGATTATGATGCAGAGAGTTCCATTTTTTCCCTTGAGATTGTGTTATCAAATTTTGTTTGTTGAAGTTTTAAGTATGTAGATTTAATAAATCTCTTCACAGAGTAATATGTAGATTTAGTAACAGGTCTGTAAGTAGCAGTGCTGCCCTTCTTAGCTAAAGCATCCGCATTCTCGTTTCCCAGGATTCCACAATGGGATGGTATCCTTTGGAATACAATTCTTTGATTGAGTGATATTAATTGAGAGAGCATTTTAGTTATTTCTGCTGTTTGAGATGAAGGTGTGTGTTTAGAGACTATTGTTAGAATAGCTGCTTTGGAGTCTGACAATATAACTGCATTCTTAAATTTATTGATGTGAAATAGAAAATTCCTGAGACTTTCACTTATTGCAACGATTTCTCCATCAAAACTTGTTGTTCCATATCCAAAAGATCTATAAAGTGACAAGAGACAGCACGTAATACCTGCACCGGCACCTTGTTCTCTGGAGATCAAGGATCCGTAGGTGTATAAATGAAGCCAGTTTTGTGGAGGGTACTAAGTGATCCATATTAAACTTACCAATCTTATGATGTATAACTGTGAATTGAAATGCAGAAGTCCACTGCTGTGGAGTAACAGTTAACATATCTGACTGTGAACTGGGTTCAAATTCTGGTTGAGTTTTTTACCGGGGTTTTCTCTCATCCCAATATAAGCAAATGCTGGGTAACTATCAGTGCTGGACCCCGGACTCATTTCACCAGAATTATCACCTTCACTTCATTCAGACACTAAATAACCTGAGATGTTGATACAGCGTCATAAAATAACATGCTTAAAAAAAAAAACAAATTTTCAATGCCGAATTTCAACCAAACAAAAAACATTCGTGCTTTACCATTTAAAAAGTTACAAAATATTATAATGAAATTTATTGTAAATAATAATTGTAGGCCAATTATCATCATCATCGTCAAGGTTTAAGCCTCTAAAGGCTTGTTCCGGTCTCATGCATTAAACATTTGTTGGTCTACGAATGTTTCTTTTGCCTGTTGGTCTGTAATCTAATAGTTTTGGAATGCGGTATTCTTCCGTTCTTTCCACATATTCCCTCCACTTAGTTCTATATTGGTGTATCTTCTCTGTTAGTTTAAAGATGCCTAATTCCTTTCTTATGTCATCATTTCTCCTGTTGTCTAACAAAGTGTAGCCAGCTATACGCCTTAGGAATCACATTTCGGCGGCCTCTATTTTTCTCTCTTCACTTTTTCTTAATGTCCAACATGCCGAGCCATATAGCAACATGGGCACTGCCATTACTTTATAAAATTTTAATTTAGTTTCTTTCCTAGTTTGTTTGAGGTTTCTTTTTATTGTTCCACATATATAGTTAAATTTATTAATCTTTTTTATTACATCATTTTTAACGTATGATACAGTAGGCCAATTAAATGATTATAATATGTGGTATGTAACACACATGTTGTTGTTGTTGTTGTCTAGTGCCTTGCATCTGGCAATGAAGCCATTAGCAGTCGTGCTTTCCAATACTTTTGAACTGTAGTTTCTTCTGATCTTAATGCTTCACAGGTCTTCATTCATTTCATGCTGGATCGTTACACAGGACACATATTGGTGAAGCTGAGATGCCTATTCTGTAGAGATGACTTGCTAGACAGTCATGATTTGTCAATAGTCTGAAGGCTGTAACTGCTGTTTTCCTTGGTCTCTGGGGGATTATATCTGGGTTGGAAAGTAGTGTAATCCATTTTTGTCTTTAGCATTTGATTCTATTTCTTGTAGGTATGAATGAGAAAATTTTGTAGTGATCAAGCGTTTTATTGAGGAATATGAGAAATTAAATTTAGACTTTTGTTTTATTGTTGTGCCTTTCTTTGCAAGTGTGTCTGCGGTTTCATTACCCATGACTCCACAGTGTGCTGGAATCCATTGGAGATGGACAATCTTATTAACTTTTTGGAGTTGTGTTAACATTTTGTAGCATTCTCTTATTTTTGTTGACTTCTTTGCAGCATTTGAACATATTCCCTGAATTGCAGCTTTAGAATCTGAAAGATTAGAACTACTTATTTTAACATTTCCTTCCCATTTTATGTAAACCCCCTTATTAGGAAAAACCCTATTTAAGGAAAAAAAAGTAATCCCTCAGAGATTCGTTAAAAAGGAGTTATGCTCAATTACTTCATACCGTATTTTTGTTGCAGGAGGATGACCCTGACAAGCAAAGGAAGTGGGAGGATCGCGAAATGAAGCGCCAGATGAAGAAGAAAGCCCCAAAGATGAAACAGCTGAAAGTCAAAGCCTTGTAGTGCCCAGATTTCTATATTTAGATTTATGTTGCCAACTGTTGTGGGACAGACGCGCCCCAAGTTTATTTATTTATAGACACTTTATCATGGATTACATTTTACGAGCAGTTTAATTGGTTTCCTAAACATTTTATTTTGTGGATGGTGATATGAGAAAAGTTGTCTCCTTTCATACTACGTAATTGCGAGTGTGAGAGTTGTGTGTGTAGGGTGATCAACTTTCGATTACGAAAGTAAGGGAGATTTATTTACTACTAATTTAGCCCAGTTTTTTGGGCGTGGCGAAAGAAAATATTGATGAAATATATAATTAAAAAAAAATAAAAGTAGCAATTTAACATTATATAATATAAATATTATATAGGTCAGTAAATGAAATATCGGTAATTTATAAATTTGCATGTTTCATAGTTTTCACCTATCATGTTTATCAGCAAATCCTGTAAAACATTGAATTCTTATATGTTGTTGTACTAATCGCAGTAACACTTTACAATTACAGCCATAATTAATTATTACCATTAGTTGTGTCTTAATTGGTTCTAAGCTTCTTTGATTTCTTTTATCCATTTGGTGTACATAATTAAGAACATTTTTTTCAATGTGGGCATTTAAGCATGGAGTACTTAAAACAAAGCCTATAGTTTTTCCAAGGTTTTGTACAACTCTTCATGAAGATTGTCTGCAGTTACAACATCAAAATCAAATATTTGTACATCATATAGTGTTCTGCCCAAGGGTGACCTTCCTTGCAAACCAGCTTTCTCCAATCTTTCCTATTTTCTG
Organism: Periplaneta americana; assembly: GCA_025594305.2. Lineage (NCBI taxonomy): Eukaryota > Metazoa > Arthropoda > Insecta > Blattodea > Blattidae > Periplaneta > Periplaneta americana. Next base: position 127,410,735 of record JAJSOF020000015.1, on the reverse strand, counting down.
CCTTCCTCTTAGTCTCCGTATATGATCCATACATCCTAATGTCATCTATCATCTGATATCTTCTTCTGCCCCGAACTCTTCTTCCATTTACCATTCCTTCCAGTGCATCCTTCAGTAGGAGTTTCTTCTCAGTACAGTCACCTGCAAATGTCTGAAAGAAAGTTCACTGTCCATGTTTAGAATGACAATGAATGACATTTGCATCAGGTAAATAAATCTATTAAACCGTGGCGTGATAGCCCATGAAGGGCCAACACTGATCAGCTGACTGCTGACATCACATCCACATGCCTCACCAGATGTGAACGATCATCAATCAGTACAGGGTTGTGTGGTCAGTACTACGAGTCCTCTCCTCAGCCACTTATAGCTAGTTTTCGAAATTGGATCCCAAAAATTCACGATGCTGGGTGGATACATGATAAAGAATACAACGTGTTCACAAAAGATTGATGGGGTTTCAAACCATTGTACTTTCTGTATTTTTTAATTTATAAATTAATGACAAGCTTCAATCAGAGGAATAACCGTCCAAGTTTGGTGTACATCACTCAAAGTCCCTCAATGTGCACATCTCTGGTCACCCGGCACACATCTAAGCGGTAGTCAGATTCCTGCTGTACCCTATTGAACATGTCTGGTGTAAAGATCTCCACAGAACGAGTGATCTGTCCCTGGAGATCCTGGAGGGAACGAGGCATTTGGGTATGTAAACTCTCTCTTCCACATAACCCCACAAGAAGAAATCACACGGTGTTAGATCAGGGGACTGTTGTGGCCACTGGAGGAGATGGTTTTCCGCATGTGTAGCACATCCAATCAGCGCAGCACTGTGGAAGAACACGATTGAGGTGGAGTCTCACATCATGATGGAAATGTTGGAAAATGTAGTCATTATAATCACTATTCAATTATGGAAATAACTATTGCTGTAACATATCCTGGTAGATGGTGATTAATATGAGCAAATGCTGGGTAACTTTCGGTGTTGGACCCCGGACTCATTTCACCGGCATTATCACCTCCATCTCATTCAGATGCTAAATAACCTAAGCTGTTGATAAAGCATCGTAAAATAACCTACTATTACTAGATGGTGAATTTTCTTGTGGGGATATGTGAAAGATAGCATTTCCAAACCTCAAATGCCTCGTCTTTGGGATCTCCAGGGACACATCACTTGTGCTGTGGAGACCATTACACCAGACATACTCTATTGGAAATGGCAGGAATTTGACTACCGCTTACAATTAGATGTGAGCCGGATGACCAGAGGTGTGCACACTAAGGGACTTTCAGTGATGTAAACCAAACTTTCTTCTGATTAAAGCTTGTCATTAATTTATAAATTAAAATTCAGAAAATACAATTGTTTGAAACCCCTCCATTCCTTTGTGAACACTGTATATTTAATCATTTAGCTTTAACAAAATCAAAGAATGCTTTCAACGCTGTTCTTTTTGCTTTCTGTTTTTCTTTTTCATCACAAATGTATGCGTTCCATAGGTCACATTTGCATTGTCTGCTTGATACGACATTAGATTTTTTTATTATATCCAACTTGTTCACATGACGGGAATACTATCATATGGTTACATTAGCTGTCTTAATGAGCTTGTTTAATGAAGTTCAGAGCTTAATTTTAACCTCACTAAGACTCGAAATACCTCACAACTAGCGGGAACATCTCCTTGTTCTTGTGGTAGGAGGTATTTGCGGCAATGGAGAAAAAGTTGCTTGACTTCGAAGGATCTTTTAACACATCACTGAAGTCCTGCACACTTCTTAGTGCTAGAACATAATTTTTTCACAATGGTTTTTGCCTGTGTTCGACCATAAGACATCTTGGCTATATTGAAGTAATGAAAAATATCCTTTGATAACCTATTCGTGTAGTTCATGCTTGTATAGCTGATTTTGTGTTTTATAGCGTGTAAAACCAATGTCAACTCATCTGCTAGTTTTGTTTGTGTTAACCGAAAAGGGGTCTAAATTTGAAAATGTTTTCACATTCCTCTGCGTCTGTTTATGCCCTTTGTGCAGGAATGTTGTTTGCAATGGTTATTACCTCTATGAGAGATGCTGAACTCGAGTTTAAAAATTACACAGTAAGGGTTTGTGAATGTTGGATGGGATAGCTTTAACCACAAATTTTACACAGTTCTTCCATTTTTCTCAATTAATAGCTATTTACAATATGAGTATCGTAATGTTTCACATTACAATCGAGATTGGAAAGTTGTCGAACAAGGCTACAGACCAAGTTTGATAACTAGTCGAGTATTGAAATATGAAGTTACAATAAGTATATCATACAACGTTTTATTCACCTTGATAAAAAAAACTAAATAATTGTATTATTTTTTATTACTTTTAGACATGTCTTTTGTGAAGAGACGATTGTATTATTATTATTATTATTATTATTATTATTATTATTATTATTATTATTATTATTATTATTAATTTCTTCCTGTAAGAGGCGATTCATTCATTTGTTTTTATTAGTTTTGAACAGATAGGTTTTTGTTTACAACAGAAGAACAGCAGCACTAGGAGAAATAAACAAACATTGTTAAAATGAGTTCAAACGAGGATTCAGATATTGAAAATGCTCCAAATTCTGCAATTCAGTGTTTGTCATCGAAATCCCGTGTAAGATATTCAGTCTTCTGTAGCATCGTCAACTGCAGGAATTAATGTAACAAATTGTGAACATATTGTTGTTAATGTTTATAATAAATAAAATCAATTCCATTTTATTTTTAATGTGTGGTTCACATTATGCAATCAGTTAGGTAATAGCAGTATCATTACCTAACTAGTTGCATAATGAATATGTTTACAACATTTCTATTAGTAATGTAAAGTCCACATTACATAATCATTGTTTTTGTTGTTGTTTTCTAATGCCAGGCGTTTGACAGTAAAGTCATTTGACCTTTTGCACTCCAATATTTTTCAAAGATATTATCATGGTCAGCCACTGAAGCACAGATTTTGAGGTGTTCCGAATCCATTTCTACATAATCAGTGTGGATAAATACATTTACATTTCTTCAGTGACATTTTTACATTATTGCTTTTCGTTAAACTGCTATTACTGATCATCAAAATTTGCTGTCACAATGGATGACAAAAGAGAAGCTTGACTGTGTGGAAGTACTCGAAAGGCGAAAGTAGATACAACGGAACTGAATATAGAACAGAAACTTAATAGAATCTGGAAATGGAAATCAAAGCAGCTATTAACAGTTATTTCAGATGATGTTGATTAGTATTTTTTATATTGAAACAAAACTACAATTCAAAACCTTTTATTCAAATCACCATACAAACAAAACCAAAATACAAGCAAACAACTATCTTCTTCTGAACAACCATGCTAGTTGTTATTCACTCGAGGTACAGTTTCGATTTATAGTGTTACCACATCATTTCCCCCGCCATTTCGTCAAAGGTCAAGTATTTTCCTTGGTTTTGAAATTCAAGTTGATTGATGAAGGTTTGCTGGAAAAACTACAGGAAATGCAGGACTTTCTTCTGAGGATTAATTATGACCGAAGGTTTCCTGGAGAAGCTACAGAAACCATAGGAGTTTCCTCTGAGGATTTATTAGATTCATCATCATCATCATCATCTTCATGGATTAGCCCCATTAACCCAATGGACTCATATTTAAATTCCCTGCACTTGGATTAATGTTCAGTTTTGCAGATGAATTTACAGTATACTTTAAAGAAAGTAATAAAAAAAAATAACTACGCAAGACTTTTGATGCAGAATTTATCATAGGATGCCGAAAGAATCCACATGCTGATTAAGATGTCTTACTACGTTACTTTGACGTGGTAAATCTCGCGTGACCACAGCTCGTCAAACAAGGCAATTGGATTAATAGACCATTCTGTTTCCAAGAACTGCTAGAACTGTTGGCTCCATTGTCTTTGTGGACATCCAAGGTCTCTTCTGCCTATGGGTCTGTAGTTATATAATATTTTGGGGAGTCTGTATATATCCATCCTTTCAACATGCGAAAGTCAATTTGTTTGGTGATCAGATAGTTTTTCTAATAAACTAAATATTCCTGTTTTCTGTCATCTTTATTTCTGATGTAGTCTGTCCTATATCCTGCGATAGCTCTTAGGAATTTCATTTTTGTCACTTCTAGCCATTGCCTCTGTTTTGTAGTCAGAGCCCTGCATTCTGTACCTTAGAGTAATACTGGACTGCTATTGTTTTGTAGAACTTTGGTAAGTTTCTGTTCTGGCTTGTCCATATAATGTTCTTTTAATTGTACTAGGATCCGGATTCGATTCTCGACATCGAAGTGAATTTTTCTTCTCTAATAACAATTGTTACCATAACATAAATTCTGTACGACCAACAAATTAAATCTTACGTAGAGTCTTCGCCCAACAGAGCATATACTGTGGAATACCGGCCACCAAGTCACTCAATTGAGAGCACTCCTTATATAATGGCAGTTGACTAAATATATGTCGAACATGGAGTAAGGCCATAAACGGAAAAACACTAGAGGAGAGGGATTCGATCCGGTACTGTGGATTGAACTTTGGCGTAGCTCAGTGGTTAGAGCGCTTGGTACGAGAATCCTAGATCGTATATACCCTGATTGCTCAGCCTTATAGGCTTTGACGGTAACAACTTTTGTCGGGTTTACTATGCTGTCATCTAGTTGTTACATAAGGAGTCCCGTCATAACTCCCCATTTGAATTTCATTAACGACTGTACTACCATCTCGTGTTGGTTTACGGCGGACAGGTGGCGATCCTGACAAGTTGTTCTCTTCAAAATATTACCGATTTTAACATCTTGATGATCAATCTGTTATATATGTGATCTGGAGTAGAATTAAGGATCCGGGTTCGATCCCCGGCGTCGGAGCGAATTTTTCTCCCTTAATAACAATTGTTACCATAACAGATAAATTCTTTAAGACCAACAAATTAATTCTTACATAAATTATGCCAAGTTAACCTAAAAAACTGATGCATGTTTGAGTATAATGATGTATGCTAAAGTAACGCTAAATCATTTTTAAGCACCAGTTGTTACATGAAATTTGTATCTGGGAAATGTTTTTTTTATATGGAACCTGATGAAATAATCTGCCTCTCCATAACAAAGAATTTCAATTAATTTCAATTATCTGTCTCTTCCTAACCATAGCCCTCTATAGGAGCGGGCTATGTCCTAACAAAGAAGACTGCGGGAATTAATTCTTTGGGAGGGATTTTTTTTTCGTTGAAGGGAAAAATATGTATGTAATTGTTATGACTGGTCGTGTGAAATTGAAAAGTGTTTACGTAACTATTGTTCATAAATTTATTCATGGATACTTACAGATTTATTAATAGGAAGAAATTTGTACTTAAAAGTGTTATACAATAACTAGTGGAAATATATTTGTTTTCAGATTTGATCGTAGGCGTTTTAAACATGTACGAAGAGTCGTCCAGTCCCACTGACAAAATTGGAGATGATTTGCAAAACTGGATGTCTCTCCTCCCAGAAACATTAAGGAACATGCCAGTAATATATCTGGCAATTCCAGGTACCGTACTTAAATTACTGTTGAGGTTTGAGGCATTTATTCTTTGCAACGCACAATGTGAGGTTAGGTACTTTTCCAAGTATGCTGGCACTCTTTGTCTTAATTATATTTTGTGATGTGCCTCATTCAGTAAAATGTAATAATAGAGTAGCCCGTTACCCTTTTTAGTTATCAGGAACTGAGAGGAAACCTAGAGCAATGGTTAAAATCTATTTGCACGTCATGTGAAATAATGGGATATTTAATTAACACTTATCTGTATACATTCCAGTATCAATGATACTTTCCTTTCAACATTCTTGTAACTTAAGAACAATATTACTAACACCAGAAGCAATATAGTTGCGTGGTAAGCCAATGTGTGAATGCTTGCTTTGTTCTGATCGTTCATCAGTTATGCATGAACGATGGTGCAATCTAAATTTTTGTCATGTACAGTTTACCTTAGTTTGTAACAATTTCGTAAGAAAGGTAAGATATATTGTGACACTTTAGTACATACTTAAATAACTTAAGTGATGCTGTCAGTATTAAAAGAACTGAGTGTTCGATTCGAACATTTTTCTATATTTATGACCCACCTGTTATGCAGTCTAAACACACTGTAACCTATTAGCTATTGTGCCCGCTCTCAGTTTTCTACTTTATTCCCTGTTTTGACAACCATGTTTGCAATCTCACAATGTGTCCAGCAGAGATGATAATAGCCGCCACTAGCATGAAACGAACCACTCAGACTATCTGCAGCAGCATTATTCTGTGGCTATGGCTGCGTTTGAAACCCCTCATTTATATCGATTATTCATAAGCGGCAGTGCTTCTAAAAGTGGCCTCGTCTGAAGGGGCTCTAAAGCCATAGCATGATGTAAAAATTCCTTTGTTACTAAGTTACCAGTTGGATATAAATGAAATGTTTGTTTCTAATCAACCAATTAGTCTGTGTAGGAATGATTCGGCAGTTATGAAAACATGTATCTTTTGTATGAAAGCCGCTAATTGGAAATCGAATTGGCTGAAGGAGCTGAAACGAGAAATAAACAGATTAGGTCTGAATTGGCTATGGAGAGAACTAGGGTCTATAAACACGAAAACTATTGGAAGAATAGTAAAAGAGAGGGCAAACAAAATTTCGAGACAAGATATTTTTAGTAATATTAAAGACCTAGGATCACTAAAATACTATAGGGAGGTTAAGCAGTTTTGGGAACAGGAAGAATATGTTAGACTAAATTCAAAGGATGAGAGAACAGGAACGGCATGGTGGAGATTAGGTATCTGGAGAATCAAGAATAAGAGAGGGAACGTAGAGAAGGATAAATGTCCTTTGTGTGGACTAGCTGAAGACGCAATGCAAATTGCACTAAAGTGTCAGGCAACGAATGATTTGAGACACAGTTGGGTAGATAAAAAATTTCTACAAATAAACGCTAGAGTAGCTTATAAAAAAATGGTCATCTAAACGCCAGCAATCTGCATAAATTAGGAAAATTTCTTTTTAGAGTTAAAATTAGATGGGAAGAGAAAGTCAAAGCTCTAACGGAGATGGAATTATAAATGTTGAGTAGTCACACGATAAGAAACTACGAAGAGTAGTCAATGAAGTTAACAGAATAATTCTCAAGAGATTGAGCATAAAAAATGAAAAAGCTAGGTAGGAATTTTAAATACAAGAGCTATACTTATTATTAGTTGTGTATTATTGTTATTATTATTATTATTATTATTATTATTATTATTATTATTATTATTATTATTATTATTATTATTATTGTAAACAGAGGATACTTATAGGTTCATTATGTATTAATTTTTGTTATATTTGTATAGAGAGTGATGGCGGATTAAGAACTGGAATACATCTAATCCACCATGACGTGAACAAAGATTGATGAAATAAATCAACCAATTATTTCACAGATATGTAAGATACTATTATTTCACATGTGAAATAATGATCTGTTTCTGACAATTGCTAACATTTCATGAACAGTACATTATGTTAATAGAATAAGATAAAATAAATTTATTCTTCCATTTCTTCGAAAGTAATTTAAAGTATTTTCTTAACTAACAACATAATATTTAAATTAGGCCATTCAAATTCGAAAAGTTATGATCAGTGGTGAGATATGAGAAAGGGAACTGAAATACTAGTAGTCTTCTTCCGACAGTTACTTTGTTCGCTGCAAATATCACAAGACTGGCTGCTGATCTGTTCCCCTTGAGAAGTCTGAGTTACAACTGGGTCCTTTAAAATCTCAAGCATACGAGTTTGCAGTCATTTCTGTTCCACAGGATCGCATGATTCAGGTAGCTACAGCATCACTCCATCATCTCCGATGTCTCCAGATGCCATACCCTTTGTGCGGCAGCTAGCACGGGTGCTGGGTCCCCTGGTAAAGCACTTCGTGCACAATTGGTCGGTAACACAACGTGCCTCAGTGTCTGAACAGTTGCGGGCAGGCATCCGCTACCTGGACCTGCGACTTGCAACTCGCCCAGGCTTCAAGCAGGTGTACTTCGTGCACGGGCAGTACGGAATGGACGTGGAGACCATTCTGCGTGAGGTGGATGCCTTCCTGGGGGATCACGAAGGGGAGATCGTCATCCTCGACCTGCAACACTTCTATGCCTTCACACCTGAGAGCCACGCCCACCTCATGAGTCTTTTGGAGAGCTACTTCGGAGGGAAACTCTGCCCCTGGGGGCGCACTCTCACTCACATCTCCCTCAACTGGATGCGTGCAAAGGGCTATCAAGTGATTGCTCTGTATCGCGATGATGCTGCACGTGGAGTGCCCACATTGTGGCCCTCAAACCGCTGGCCAACACCGTGGCCGGAGACGACATCAGTAAGCATTATGCTGGCCTTCTTGGAGGAGAGACTGGGGCGACGTTCTCTCGACGCAGGATTTGTGACGCAGTGCGTGTTGACGCCAGATGTCAAGTTTTTCCTCAAGCATTGTTTCTCGACACTGGAGAAGAAGTGTGCAGAGCCCTGTAACAAGGCTGTGATCCCCTGGCTCCAGAAGCAGCATTCAGGGTCAATGGGCGTCAATGTTGTCATCTGCGACTTTGTGCAGATGGAGGGCATCAATTTTTGCAAGACTGTGGTCCAGCTGAATGCCAAACTGTTGGAGGGCAGTGTCAAAACTTAGCAACCGTCACAGATCTTAGTGATGCTTTATGTATAATATATGAAGCTTAGAATGTAGGCTTGCCATCACTCTTTCCACACTGGGATGAAACCAACATCAAATTTACTTGACGAAAGTTGCTGGAAGGAATAATGATATACTCCATGCCACTTTCATATTATGTGATCTATTGATGACTCTAATATTGTTAGCAAGTCTTTCTCGAGAGAGCCTATATTGCTGAGTAACTGCTTGTCACCATCTCTACTCTGTCTGCAACAGACAATGCACAAAATGCTTGGCTATGGGGACCAATAACAAGCCCATTAACTTGAATTGTTATAATAATCTCTTTACTTAAATATTAAGATTTGTAGCCAAAGGTTATTAGCATTGTGTCACTTTCGATAGCATAAAGAAACAAAGAGAAGCTACTTAAAATAGATCTGACAGCCATATGGCTTCTGTGCATCACGTAATTAATGTTGCATTACTATACAGTGTCTGATTTAATTGCTTCGTGATGAAGAATATCTCAGTAGGTTCTTGTAAAAGAGTAATATGTGTGCTGCAATTAGGTATTGTCCGTCCAGTGATGAAGATTGTGATTACCCCCAAGTGAAGGGGTTGTTAAGAAACTAATCAAGGCATGGTAAGGGTAACGTGATTCATGTTACTCAGAATACTGGATCAACTGTAGCCATTAAGTATGCTTTAAATGTTGCTGGCATGCATCGAATTCTCTGTTGATTTCCAAACATTGATCCATGAAGACAATGAAATGGCTTTGTTTCATTGAAGATCAGAAAATTATTTATGTACAGCAGTAGCTGAAATTAACACTGCCAAATACAGAGTGATTCATGAAATTTCATTCATATTTAGATTATGTACTGCAGAACAGCAAGTCTCGTAGGTACTTTCTCTGAAAGACCTCTGAAGCTCAGCATAGCTTAAGGCTTGTCTCCACTATTAAACATTTAATAACATGTTAAATGTTAAATTGTTTACCGTTAACATCCCAACATGTTGATTGAACATGTTAATGCTAATTTCATTTAACACTTTGTCCATACTGTTAAACATGTTAAACCTGACTTTCTTTGCGTAGTCCACCATAAACAGTCTATGAGATTTTAATGTAGATAGTGTCTTATTTTCAAACCTTGGACAATGGACTCAGATGATGATTTGACTTTTGTAATTGCCTCTATTGCTTGTTAAAAGACCTTGAAAAGGAAGAAAATGAGAATGTGGGTGCGGCAATATCTTTGTAAAAGACACTATGCAGAAGACATTCTAAAGAGCTCAAAGGGGAAGATCGATTTGGATTCAAAAACTCGCCCTGAATGTCAGAACACGATTTTAATATAGTTTTTATTTTAGTAGGTTATTTTACGATGCTTTATCAACAGCTTAGGTTATTTAGCGTCTGAATGAGATGAAGGTGATAATGCCAGTGAAATGAGTCCGGGGTCCAGCACCGAAAGTTACCCAGCATTTGCTCATATTGGGTTGAGGGAAAACCCCGGAAAAAACCTCAACCAGGTAACTTGTCCCGACCGGGAATCGAACCCAGGCCACCTGGTTTCGCGGCTAGACGCGCTAACCGTTACTCCACAGGTGTGGACTTTTAATATAGTGCTGCAAACCTGTTACATCAAAGAAAGACACAATTTAAGAGCAGCCATTTCATCGAAATTAAAAAAATTACAGTGCGATTGATTGACTATCATAGGACCTATGACATCATAGATGTTAAAGGAGCAGGTAATATCGTATAATTATTTTTTCCGAAGTTTTACGAACGTTAACATACATCACCAAATACGACCGTTACTGATGTCAACATTGCATTAACTTTTAGCGTACGACGAGAGTGCAAAAACTCTCTATTGTATTCTCGAGAACAATTAAATAATAATTCCAGTTCTGTAAAACACTCGGCCTTCTTTGTTTTGGCTCTGTATTCTTTTGCAAACACATCCCACAAATAAGGTCTTTCCATCAGTGCATTAATTTTATTCTAGCGTATTTTCTTTCGTCCATTCCATTATTTCGAACAACTTACAGCCAACAACAAGGACAAATGATAGTATAAAAATAATCAAGATACGCACCACAAAATCGAAGCTTAGTTGTTGCTATGGAAACTGTATGAACTTTGCTGAACTGTACCGACGCTGCACGAGCAAATGAATTGACTTGACATGTTTTCCATTGCTGCTTGAAAACATGCCAACATGTTAAAAGTGTTAACTTCAACATACTCAGTCAACATGTCAAGTCAATTGAGACTTGAAATGTCCATATACATGTTAAATTCAACATGTTATATTTAACATGTTGTTAATCTTGCAGTGTAGGCTTTCACTGCCGGAGTCTATAGATCTAGATTCATTTTCCGGGCTGAGAGGCCGTGGTCTATTGGTTGGTTTTATACCAGACGTTTCGTCTGCAACTGCGGCAGACATCTTCAGTGGAGTGGTATCCGAGGTCGCAAGACTCTTCTCGGCAAGCCTCAGGTACGCCGAGAAGAGTCTTGCGACCTCGGATACCACTCCACTGAAGATGTCTGCCGCAGTTGCAGACGAAACGTCTGGTATAAAACCAACCAATAGACCACGGCCTCTCATACCGGAAAATTAATCTAACATGTTGTTGTTAAATGTTTAATAGTGGAGACGAGCCTTTATGCATCATAAACAACGTTCCACCATTGTAAATCATTCAGCAGTGGTTAACATCTGGACTGTCTTCGCTGGACCTATAACAAAAATAAGCCACACTTATGCTTTCCTTGAAGTATATAGTGACTTCATGGAACCCCATATAATGTGGTTGCTAGTCTCTGTTCAATGGTAGTAATAATAGAATCCTTAATTTCATTTTCAGGAACATGAAGCCTTATATTTATTTTGTTGTATATTTGACAGAATTACTATTGCGTTTCTTAAGATTCAAATTGTTGTAACAGATTAATTATGGGAATCGAACCCATGTTCATATGCCCCTTTCTTTTACTGGAAATTACTTCAGGAATGAGTTCCTTAATTTGTGAGTCAAACTTCGTAAATCACTCTGTATTAAAAAAAAATCTAAGTTTAAAATTATAATTGTTGACACAATATACGAGTATGTTTGGAAATCACTGATATAATATTTAAATGAATCTCATTGTCCAAAGAATGACTCTAAGTCCTAAGTTATGGGACCATCTTAATTATTCCAGTTGGATTTTTAGTAAGTCATCTTTTTACTTAGTTGTTTGTAATAAATACATTTTATATTAAGTTTTACAAATCGAAGCCTATATTTTAGGAATATATACCAAAGGTTACAGTGGGTAATGTAGGGTTTTGCATTTTTTTCACAATGAAATAGAAATACTCATTGATTATTAATTGTATTTACTAATTCAGAAAGTTTCTTGCCACTTTTCGCCAGGTGCGAGAATGGGCATCAGAAAACATCTAAATGTAATATACCTCAGAATCTCAGTATTGTTTTTAGGGTATTGGTTTGCTGTGATAGTGTTTTGTTTGTGATATAGTTTTTCTATTTTTTAATGTAGCACTTGTTCTCGCAGAGCGAGACTAAGTGGCCTATATGTTTATTGAAATTATAAGAGTACAGTAGTTTATAATATAGCCTCTACAGTATTTTTTTAATGTAATACTGTTGTATACAACATTATACAGTATTATACTCTTACTGTTAAATTTCTTTGCATATTTTATTTATAGACTTAAGAATCATCTTCCTTTCTTTTCTCTTCCTCTCCCAATCCAGCTATTGTTCATACACCATGTTCAATTTTTAAATGGGAGCTTCCTACATCATGACGTCATAGGTTTGTTTGCCAAGTCTAACCAAAGACACACGATTTTTCTGATTTAATAATTTGTGGTACTTTCGAATATCTGAGTTGCGTACATAGTCTCTTAATTTTTTAAATTATATCCATATTTAAAAATATATATTATTTTCTCAGGTGAACAAGAAAATATTGAATTTGCTTATTAACAATTCTGAGAAAGTTTAGTCTAGGAAGTTGCTGGAATTTGGTCAATTTGCCAAAATTCATTCACGCAATAATCAACATATCGTCGCCTGAATGCAAGAACTAGGTAACATGATTTTTCATATTTTGTGACATTGCCTATTTACTTATTTATTGCACTAAGGAATATGTCTCGTTTTCTTTTACCTATTTGTTATATTGGAAAATAGATGTCGCTGGCATCAGTTACCTAGATCCTGGATTACATTTTGTTCGATTTTTGCTATGCTATAAAAGAGGTAACTAAAAAACGCAAATTTCGAGTTACCTGGTTCTTGCATTCAGGCGACGATATTATAACGATACTGCCCTCCAACTAAAACTGCTGTGCGGAAGTAAATTCAAAAAAATAAATTTGTAATTCTTTGTTTCGTCCTTAAGGTCGATGTAATTTTTAACCACTTTTTAAAAACTTTTTCCCCCCCTGATTACTTGGACACAAAATTAAGGATTTCAGACAAAATAAACCCCTCGAATATTGGGGGGGGGGAGGGGCAGGAGGGAAACCTTTTAAAGCAAAAACTGAAATTTGTTTGTTTCAGTCCGCCCACAGTTTTTATGTTAGAACAAAATTCCTCTCACTATTTTACTCCTAAAAGAACACAGAATAAGTTGTGAAAACAGTTTTCCCCTATTCCATTAAGGAAAAATTTCATTTTATTTTTTTTTAAATTTCGAACATGAAAATAAAAATTTAAGATCTTGGCGTTTTAAATTAACTTTTTTAAGCAGTAGAACACTGTTTTTAGTTTGGTACTTAGTTACATTAATCAGCTTGATTTTGGTACAAGAATGATGAAAATATCTAAAATGTAAGTATGCTTTATGTAAACATTAGTGTTGCAAAATGCTGTAAAAGTGAACAATGAGAAAAATTATTTACATCCTGAGAGTATGAAAAATTGTAAAACCACACAGCCTCCTGACATACTATGTCCCGACTGTATGAAAAATAATACAGTAAAACTCTATCGCCAAATTCGAATTGTTATTACATGAAAAATATATAAAATTGACAGAATGTGATGGACTGACTTGCAGAACTGTACTTCTTGTTTGAGAAAAGGCATTTCCGGTCAATAAAAACTCAGATAATTAATTAACCAAACATCATAGAGACAAAACTGATATATTTTTGAAAATTAGAAATTTCAAGCTTTCAGATATAAAAACTAAAAAGTCAAGTTTTTGAAGGAAAATTGAAAATTGAGGGTAGATGAGTACCTTAAGAAATATTTAAAAAAATTACATGGAAGTTTGGTTGTAATAATAATATGTATGACATTTATTTCTTGTTTTTAATACACAACTGCATTCATTTGTTGACAACAAAAGAACAATACCGAATGTAAACAACAGACATTTTCATCTGCATTTCAAATTCTGTTTCAGTACACACATAGGAGTACAGCTTCCCGCCAAATACTCTGACATCTTTTACAGATAATTAATTAATCCTGTGTTATGACAATGTGTACACTATTGTGGAACTTACAGTATGTACCACATTGCACTTTGTGTCGTATTATGGCTCACATAAATTAAGTCGATGTAAATAACTGAAGGATTCATGCACAGTATTATTGCAAATGTTTGAAGTGATAACTTTTTTTTTTTTTTTCAGAATTCTTTCTGTATACATATGCAAGTATCAGAAAAAAGTCAATGTGTGGACACTTTATGCCCCATTGGATCTGCTAATAGCAATTTTGAAATCTATTAAAAGTACAGTATTATCGAAGATATGTGATCTGTACAATAGCTGATAGGAAAGAATTCTATTGCTTCTATTTCCATTTGTTAATTTACTTTTTCCTAATGTTACGGGATTGGCTGAAATTCAAGCAGTTTACACCTGCGCCTGCATATTTATTGCTGGTAGCTAGATAATCATGTAAATTGTTGTAGTTCTCTTAGGTGCTTTGCTTTACTTTACTTTTGCTATGTAACATAGGAGCTTTTAGTTATGGTTATTCTCCTTAAATGTTAATTTGAAGTTTCTTGAACGTAGCTCTTTAGCATGGTGAAAGAATCTCGTATGAGATTTTCTAGTCATTTGCATGAGGTGTTGTTTTTACTGCTTTGAACCCCGTAAACTTGTCTTCAAGTCTGATTTTATTGTACGAATTTGTGGTGTGCAAGGCTAATGAAACTGGTGCTATAGTTGAAGTAGTGTTTACCTTTCTAATTTTAATTTTTTAAACATTATTATTCTGCCCTTTTTTTCTTTTATTTGTTCACTTAGGTTTAGTTTACTGTCATTAGTTTTCAGTTGTGCTTTTATTGGTTCGATGAAAATGTACCACATATGGGTGAATGCAGAAATGTATATCGACTGTTAGTTGGAAGACTTGAGAGGAAAAGACCTTTGGGGAGGCCAAAACGTAGATGGGAGGGCAATATTAAAATGGATTTGAGGGAGGTGGGATATGATGGTAGGAACTGGATTAATCTTGCTCAGGATAGGGACCGATGAAGAGTTTGTTTGAGGGCAGCAATGAACCTCCGGGTTCTTTAAAAGGCATTTGTAAGTATTTGATATATTTATTCTTTCCCGAAGAAATTATAATGCATTTCATTGTTCGCTGAAGAATGAAATTGTAGACTTTTTTTTTTATTTCATGATGTAGACTTTTGATTTTGGATTAATTTTACAACTATGGAAAAATTAAGATTTAGTACTAGTGTTAAACGTTCAGTATTCAATAGTTTAATAATAGTTGACAAGAATAAATCGATGTATTGTGTCTAATTCATTATTACGCCTGTTCATGGCCGCAACTTTTCAGATTAACTTTAAATCTGCCGCCACTATGACGAAATGAAGCGCGCAGTGTGGTGGTGTTATCTTGAATGGAGTTTGCGAAACAAAATTTAAACTACAGATGTCGCGATACGTCATGGCTTAGAAATGTTGCCAACTTTGAATCTTGTCTTGTTGAACTACATTCGCTGAGTCGCACCGAGTTAGCGGAGTCGGTGGTTGGTTTTTATCTGTTGCAGTCGCTTACAGTGTTGATGGAGCAAACAGTGAGGAATTTAATTCAATGAACGTTTCATTACATTGCTTTTGCAACAGTATTTTCAACTTTTCAAAATAAAACCTGTTCAAACTCTGACGTTTTTCGTGATTCTTTTGTCATTACTGTCATTTGACAGTTCAGCGTACCTGACATTAAGAGGGTAAGGTTAGGTTAGATTTTCTAACGTATTGTTATTTCAGAGTTGACAAACTTCTGGATGGTTTTTGTTGCATGTGGCTTACAGCCTGTAGATTAAAAGTAGTGGAATTTAAAGCCTTTCAGAGATCTGTTAACTTAATATGCATGTTATGCTAAATTCTGGTCTTCCCGTCTGCGTGTGGCAACTTTAGACGGTGTATTAATACTTTTTTTTATTATGAACATAACACGTTACCTGTATTTTTAACTAATTATGTATTTATGTGACGGTCAAAGTAATGTATTAGACGTTCGGTGATGGAATATTTGTGTAGTCTGTTAAAGTAAAATAATGTAGTAATAATTAACATTATCGAAGCTTACAATTAGGAGTGCTTACAGTTGTACTAGAATAAAACCCTTCACATTTTCTTACAGACCTATTAATAATTTTGTGCAATGCGCTGGATATTACTACAGTTTTTGTCTTCATGTTTTATCTGCATTTCATTAATTGGTAAGAGTGAAAGTGAAAACTGACACAAAAAGTATACTCTGTTCGCATTTATCCAGGCAGACTCAACTTACCGGTACATTATAGAATTTAATAATGTTTGTTTTGGAAAACCTGGAATGAAATTAATCAACCAAGAAGGAATTGTAGCTACTTGATGTTTGTAATATTTAATAAAATTATGTTTTGTGTGAGGTGGCATCATGCGAAATTTCTGATAATAGCCTAATTTACATGTTATAACTTCAAAATAGTTTCTCCATTGTAAATGCGTTTATGGCCAAATCCTAAATTTTCCGTCGTTTGTATTCGGAGCAACAATACATAAGATATGGGTGAAGCATGTTGACACAAAAAAAAAAATGTAATTAATTATTAAGGAAATAAATATAAATTCCTTACTATGGGTGCGAAGATTCGTTTCGAAGTGTGTTGGATTCGATAGGCTACATGAAAAGAACCTGCGTTTTTCGAGTGTTTCGGTGTCGTGTGTATTGCACCATTCCTTAATTATTCTTATTACCATTTCATCACGCCGATTTTAAACATATTTTAAAATTAAAGAATTGAAATACCAATGCAATATGTGGAAACACCATGCGACATTAATGTACCGTTTAGTATTGCAACATTAATTTTTTTTTTTTCGCAAAATTGCTAAATTTGTTGTATTGTCTTTAAATTGTCTGTCGGTTTCTTTGTGGTGTAGAATTACACATCCTCTTCAGAAAATAAAAAAATGAATTATGACTAAGCCCCTGATGTAATTAATCTCCATAAAAATAGGTGGTATCGGGGAAGGGCAAATGGGATATGCCCCTATCACCCAAGAATTCTAAATTTAAAAAAATATATATAATTTAATATTTTATTTATAATTGGCTTTTCTTTATAAGATTTACTATATGATTTCAGTCTAATATGTACTTCAGTTATTAATTTCGTCCGTAAATTTCTAAATTATTTAGTAGGATTGTTTGTCCTGTTTGGAAGTAACACACTTTATCCGCTTTTGTTACATAATGCCAAAGTTTATGACATTCATAACAATGTCGTAATGGGACACTTTGTCATATTAGTGCGGTACAGTGAAGCACACTTTGCAATAGATGAAAAGTAATTTATTTATTGTACACATTAACTACACAATTTTTTTTTTTTTTTTTTTACAAACTGAGTCTCGGTAATTTTCAAGATACGATGGAAGGGCCTTGAAGTATTTGTAAGCAATGCGGCAGCTATACTGAATTAGATATACTCGCCATTTTCGTAATCAATTTTCTGAAATCAACAGAATAAAATACACAAAGCCACCGGCGTGGCTCAGTCGGTTAAGGCGCTTGCCTGCCGGTCTGAAGTTGCGCTCGGGCGCGGGTTCGAACCCCGCTTGGGCTGATTACCTGGTTGGGTTTTCCCGAGGTTTTCCTCAACCGTAAGGTGAATGCCATGTAATCTATGGCGAATCCTCGGCCTCATCTCGCCAAATTACCATTTCGCTATCACCAATCTCATCGACGCTAAATAACCTCGTAGTTGATACAGTGTCGTTAAATAACCAACTAAAATGCACAAATGTAAGAATCCATATTTTCAGAAATTGCCATTTTAAAATGTGTCCATTCTATGCTTTGAAAGGCTCGTTTCTAGTGCGTAACCCGCGCCGTCAGAGTGACTTACTAAATTTTAGGGGGCTACGCCCCCTAAACCCCCAAATATTAACTGCACCAACAAAACTTCGAAACATTATATACCACAACAAAACAGAAAAAAAAACACTCATCACAAAAAAAAAATAAAAAAACGCTGTTTTTATGAATTTGCTTACGAAAATGGCGACTATATCAAATTAATCCAATATGATCACCTTATAGGACAGAAAAAACGTTTGCGACGTCAACAAAGTCAAGGCCTTACATTTTACGCAACACAAAAGTTAAAAAACTACACAAGAAACTAAAAAAAAAATTACTCAGCCATGGTCATGACAAAATTCAAAATCATAATCTGCATTAATATTTAAATAAATCAACTTCAGAACACGTGACTTCTAACGTACAATACACCTACGCACATACGCATAAATGATAAATCACTGCATTATTCTGTCGAATAAAAGACCCTAACAACCAAATCATATGTTTATCACAGTAGCTGTTCTTAAAAGAAAAAAAAAAAAAAAACCGTAGAGACTTAGAGATTGTTACGTTTCTCAGATCGCTTGCAAATCTTCACCTTGCACTTCTCTGCAAAACACAAAAACTTTCAGACATTACGTTGCAATAAGTTCCATAGATCCTTCAAACAGTAAACCACTCTCCACACTCCTCGAATTGAGCTAAGCTTATCCACGTAATCAGTCCATTAGGCTACACGCCATGTCCAACTCCCAACCAACGAACTTTCAAAAGTCAAAATCGTTCAAACTTCAAATATCAAAACGACTACGATATATCGTGCGACTCCAAGTATCGAGTATCGATCACAATATCGCCATCTTATAACGTAATAACCTACGTCTCTAAAGACGTTACGATTTCCATCGACTCTTTAAATTTACCAGAGTCCCTACGTCGAAGCTATACAGAAAAAAAAACCTTTCTCGCTATTTTAAATGTTTTTATTTACAGTGATGCAAAAAATTATGACAGAAAATGAAAAAAAATTCTCCTAAGAGAAGAATAATTTTCTAAAAAATAGCCGCCCTAAAGAAAAAAAAAACATTAAGATAAGTTAAATGATAAGAAAACATAGGAAATCATTTACAATAAACGTTTCTTGGGTACAAATGATTACTAATTATAGCTAAGGATGATTTTAACACATGAGATCCTATGGCATCAATCGTTGCATCAGAAATTTTAAATTGTTTAAGTTGATTTAAAGTTTCTCGTGGGATCGTACCAGGGGCACCGAACATGAGCCCAAAAACTGTCCATTGTTTATAGTGACTTAGTTACCATGACCAATGAAAATTCATTTGTTTCCATAATCATATTATCAACAAAATCATGTCGCCTCTCTCGCGAGACACATAGCCAAATCTAATAAAATGTCAATATTTTAGATTAAATAGTGGAAAGTGAAAAAATAGTTAAACTTGAAAGTAGATAAAACGTACCAAATACGTATCGTAAAATCGTATTACTATACTCACTGGGTTATCAGACGAGGTCGAAGGCAGTGTTTGACAATTTTTCCATTTCTTCTTATAATATGATTGCAGGTTACGATATTAGTAAATAACTCGTAAGCCTAATTGTTTAACCTCAATGCGTATTATTATTATTATTATTATTATTATTATATTATTATTATTATTATTATTTTCAAATATTAAAACACAGATAATAAAACATTTATGTTCGAACAGGCATTCTCAGAGATCTGTGAAAAAAATGAAGTACCGTTGCCCCTTCCCCTTCAATGAGCATACCAAATTTGCCAATTGTGGCGTTGTGGAAGGATAATACAATACTGTAGCTCTACCTCCATGCCTATCTTACAGCATGGTAACTTGACAATTCTATTTAATATTTAGCGTTGTGTTACATATAAATTATTTCTTCTTGCAGCCAGAAATTAGTGCTGTCTGCATCTGATAACGTTTCCCACTGTAACTGATAAAATTAAGTCATAGGTAATTATCCTAATTCCTCTTTAAACGCGCGAGGTTGCATCTTCTAGCTAGCTGTTTCTCAGTCGTTTTGTTTCAGTTCGCCCAATTTCCTCGGTATGTAATGCAGTGCCATCGAGTAGGTATGCTTTTCAAGTGTTGTAATAAGTCTAAAACTGCTTTTATTATAATTTATTTATTTTTAATTATATGCCTTTCATTTTGTCAGAAAGAGCGAGCGTATCTCGTAGCAATAATTTGTCAGTCCTAGATTAACCTACTCAAAATAATCTCAGTTCAGGTGTACGAATTGATAAAATAACGGCTCTGTTTAAACGAAAACAAATTCAAGCGTCTACAGTCAGATGTTAAAAAACGGTTTTAAATAAACAAAACAATTAGTAAATGCGTAAATGGAACAATACTGTATAATATAACAAAATTGCTGATTTTTATGACGGCAGTGACTTTAGACTTAGAAGACACGTGTCTGTTTCACACAGAGGCAAAGTGCTTTTAATTTTTCTATTATGCGATGTAACCACAGTCTAGTATATACAGTCGCGAAGCTCAATACGTAGTAAATATGCAAACTTTAGATAGTTGCTCACCACTAGGATCGCTAATATTGCCTCATTACAGGCAATGCAAAATAGTACCGTCACAGTCTATTGTTTCTAGCACCCTCAAAACTCAAGCTTCGTGACTGTATATAGTAGGCTGTGATGTAACTGTAAAGAGAAAGTATTATCACAGTCTAGTATATACAGTCACGAAGCTTGAGTTATGAGGGTGCTAGGAACAATAGACTGTGCCGGTACTATTTCGCATTGTCTGTAATGAGGCGATATTGGCGATCCTAGTGGTTAGCAACTATTTATGGATGCATATTTACTACGTATTGAGCTTCGTGACTGTATACTCTAGACTGTGGTATTATTGTAAGGTAGGCAAGCCATTTTCCGACATGGTCTTAATTATGACAGGGGGTTCTGCTGGAGAAATTTGTGGTCTAAACCGACACAGGGCAGGAGTTTCTTGAAGTAGTCTTAGAGAAATGAGCCGTTCAGAGCAGAAGTGGTATAAGTCAAAATTGGGTGCTGAGGTTTAAAGTAAACATTCTGTAAAATACAGCGCAAAAGCAATTTATGTGTCGGAATTAAGGTACATCATGTGTCAGAATTAGGACTACAGGGTCTCAATTCCGATACTTTGTAAAGTTTTTAAATTCGTTATACTGTTTCAATTTCACTGTAGGCTACATAATATACCTGAAATATTTTTTTCTAAGTATTAATGTAAATATATTAAACGTATACAAATTATAAAGTATCCACGTTGAATGAAAAAAATGAATATAAATTTTCAAAGCTTAGAGTGTCGGAATATGGCTCATGTATATCGGTTTCGAGATTTTTAGGGAAATGTTTTCAGCAACCACGATAACGATCTGACATGCCATCCACCCATATTTGTTCGTTCATCTTGTTCTGCTGTTTCTTCTTATAAACTGTTGGGACTAATTTCGTTCATATTCACTATCTGGGAGTCTGTTCACGAGGAAATGATTCATATTAAATGATTCATAATTAATAATAATAATAATAATAATAATAATAATAATAATAATAATAAAGAAAAATAGCTATTTACTCAAAATCTGCTCTAACCATTTTTCATACTTTTTATTATTACATAAAATCATGTCACAAATGGAATGGTATAGATAGCATATTTCCAAGAAGTTTTCTTTTATAATAAAATGAATAATATATATACAATGGGTCGTCAGAGGTACAGCATGTTATTTAGAGCGAGAGATTCCCTTCCATTCAACTTTTAATGAAATCAAATGTTTATTTATTTATTTTTTTTTATTTTAATGTTCCGAAGTACATATGATATTTCCATGCAGATATTCTGCGTCATCATACGATGAAAGAGTAATGGAACGGAGAAAAATTCTCTCCTGCGCCAGGATTTGAACCCGGGTTTTCAGCTCTACGTGCTGATGCTTTATCCACTAAGCCACACCAGATACCACCCCGGCGTCGGACAGAATTGTCTCTGATGAAGTTCCAACTCTTGAGTTCCCTCTAGTGGCCGCCCTCTGCACTACGTCATAGATGTCTATGAACATAGGACCGAAGTCCACACATGTGCTGAGGTGCACACGTTATGAATGACTAGTTGGCCGGGATCCGACGGAATAAGCGCCGTCTTACGCATATCATATATATTATTTTAATGTACCGAAGTAGTGGATAAAGCATCAGCACGTAGAGCTGAAAACCCGGGTTCAAATCCCGGCGCCGGAGAGAATTTTTCTCCGTTCCATTACTCTTTCATCGTAAAATTCAAAATGTTTCAAATACAAAACATCTTATATGAGTTTTTAGGTTTTTACTAGAGATGAAAGAAAAAACTAACTGCCGCCCTCGCTCGCTGTGTTCGTTGCATTTGTCTTTCGAGTCTCGTCTCGTCATTCTCGTGCGCTTCGAGTCTCGCTCATCATTCTCGAAATAGCATTTGGTCGGCGTGGAAAGATTTCGTAACTTTGAATACCACACATCTTTGAAGTAAATAACATTATAAATGTTTAATTGAGACAAAAGGACAAAACAGAACAGTATCTTAGGTATCAAAATGTTCTGGTTCTATTATATGATATTACCCATGGTTATTATATATATATAAAAAAAAAATTCTAAAATAAATTTGCATTTCTAAGAAACATAAAACATAACGTTAATATCTTTTTACTTGAGATTGCACACTTGATCTCAAACATATGAAAAGAAAATTCCTAGCCTTTTAATAAGGACCTAGTAATTAAATAAAGATTGGGGAACGGATTATTATACACTGAAAGGTAGAGTTGATGTTTCAAATAGGCTACTTGATTGTTTATACATATATAACAGTTGCCAAAGTAGATAAAAGTTCTGTCAGATATAAACAACTGTGGCGATTCAAGGCTGCTTGACGTTCGGGACTTCGGGAGTGATCAATCTCGGCGTCTCGAAACACCTACAAGCAGTCTTTACGTCAACGACGCGACCGGCGACGTATAGAATATTGTCGTGCGGATTTTCGGCTTTGCAGGCGCTGTTAGTCTTGCTTTCTCGATCGTTGTTCATCTCTAGTTTTCACTGTGATTATGGTTGGAATTAGGCTTTTGGATAATTCACCATGTCCTGGAACTTGACATGTTCAACGTTTCGGAGCTACATAGTACAGGTTCCATCATCAGGATGATTAAGGCCAGAGAGGTCTGCTGGGCTCGTTACGCCAGGATCACTCGTATGGATTAGCAATTCTTTCATCACTAGATCATTCGTAATTTCTTGGGCTTTTCATCAGCAGCCCAAACAGGTGACAGTCGTTCGCACGGGAATAAATTCGTGTTATATGCAGGATGGCAGCACTTCCCAGCCAAATTCGTTAAGAGTATCTTGTGTAATTTTTTTCGCAATGAGTACGGGCGTTGTCATGAAGGAAGATGAGTCTTTAGACTATTTTCCAGATCTTCTGAATTTATAACATAATAATAATAATAATAATAATAATAATAATAATAATAATAATAATAATATTATTATTATTATTCATGGTACAATAATTCTTTTATATTCTTCGCCATTTAAATATTTTTGTATTCAGGAAATAATATTGTCTTATAGTCCCCTTTAAAATTTAAAAAGTCACGAAAATTTTTACAGCACAAAAATGAGATACTGAATTAACAAAACAATGGTTGATTAATTTTAAGGAAAGCAGATGAAACGCTCATTTCGTTACGTCATCTGTTAAAGTGACTTTATTGGATTATTCATTAAGAGTATCTTGTGTAATTTTTTCGCAATGAGTACGGGCTTTGTCATGAAGGAAGACGACTCTTTAGACAATTTTCCAGATCTTCTGAACCTTATAACATAATAATAATAATAATAATAATAATAATAATAATAATAATAATAATATTATTATTATTATTATTATTATTATTATTCATCGTACAATAATTATTTTATACTCGCCGTACCTGTGCGCTCCGCTGCACCGTTAGAAATAAATATAAAGTAATTACATAATTAAAATAGGACATTTGATCCAGGAACATTCGTGTTTGATATAAGGATAAATCGTTTATTATGTTACTTAATTTAAATTGTATTTGCATAATATCATTGAAATGCGATCATTTTAATCTAGAGACCACTCATTTGGTCATAAAAATTATTTTAGAAAATACAGGAAACGAATGTACAGAATAGCCTATCAAGTTTTCTATGCATAAGAAGCTATTTTAATCTTACCTGTCCTCGATTCACTCACAAGAAGTTACTGTAATAACATTATAGCATTATGTCCATCCAGAGAAACTACACTTTCCAATGGTGAATTAATAATTAATTATACAAATCGGTTAATTTAGCTTAAGATATTACTTCATACAAACACAGAAACATTATCTGTAGGCTATCTTTCATAGCTTTCGATTGTTGCTGTCCAAGGCCCTTATAGACGAAGTCATTTGTTTTTAATTCATTACACGGCCTTAGATGGCAGTTATTTTAATTTTAAAACTCATTTATCTCACTAAATATCAGTCCTATCAAAATTTTTCAAGGAATAAAACTTATCGGAAATTATTTTTAAAGAAACTTTTGTTATGTAACATTTTTCACAAGGTACAAAAACTCATTTATCTCAATACAAGACTTAAATCAATAATAAGCGAGATATTTCGATTTATTTAATTCAGGCCCCCTTATAACCCCCTTTTAAGTAATGTATTTTGAATGCCATATAGCCTAAAATCTAAGTTACAACGAACTTAATTTATATTCCAATTTTTTATCGAAATCCGTTCAGCCATTATCGCGTGAAAAGGTAACATACAGACAGACAGACAGACAGACAGACATACAAACAAAAATTTCAAAAAAGCGATTTTCGGTTTCAGGGAGATTAATTATATATGTTAGGACCAATTATTTTTGGAAAATCGAAAATTACCAGAAAAATTTCGGCTACAGATTTATTATTAGTATAGATTCTTCGCCATTTAAATATTTTTGTATTCAGGAAATAATATTGTCTTACAGTCCCCTTTAAAATTTAACAAGTCACGAAAATTTTGACAGCACAAAAATGAGAAGCTGAATTAACAAAACAATGGTTGATTAATTTTAAGGAAAGCAGATGAAACGCTCATTTCGTTACGTCATCTGTTAAAGTGACTTTATTGGATTATTAAGCTTTAATGACATTGGACAAACTAGCCATTAAGAAAACTGATAGTTAATTTGACGTTCGTGAAGCAAAATATGACGAACGGGCCAAAAATGTCACAAAAAATTAGATTTCCAGATGCGTGAACCCGCACTGCCATGAGTGGTCTGATTGCAGTGCCACCATGAACGAGGAGAATTTGCACCTGGCCCAGGCGATGGTGGAGATGGGTCTGGAGGATACACCGCCGACGCTGAAGAAGACGGTCGTGCGCAGGGTGCAGGAGAAGGTGCAAGGCTTCAGGTGAGTGGGAGGAATGCTCTCTGGACTGGGCAACCACTAAACACTACTTACTCCAGTACTGAACCGTTACTTGGGTAATCCACATTAACTAGTTAGAATGTAACATAACATTCGGGCCGGGGATGACCCGCGGTCCGCAGCTGACCCGCTAGAGTCGAGCCGTTAGAAACAGAATTGAAATGTGTGGAATGTGTGCGTGATGTCCAGATTTAGCACTGCAACGACAAACAAGATTGCCTCCGTTTTGTTACGCTCTGCAGGCTCTGGTGCACTTTTCTTCACTCTCACGTCGCTTGTTTGTGGTTTAGAGACGGAGTTCCGGTCTTTCCCAGCTCTCGGCACCTTGGACAAGGTGCTAAAATTATCAAGATACTTCATCAGTTTTTTTTGTTGTTAAGAAAAGGTATTCTCAAGAAACTAGTTCGATTAATTAAAATGTGTCTTAGTGAAACTTACAGAAGAGTCCGTATAGGCCAGTTTCTCTCTGATGCTTTTACAATTCACTGCGGGCTAAAGCAGGGAGATGCACTGTCACCTTTACTTTTTAACTTCGCTCTAGAATATGCCATTAGGAAAGTTCAGGATAACACAGAGGGTTTGGAATTGAACGGGTTACATCAGCTTCTTGTCTATGCGGATGACGTGAATATGTTAGGAGAAAATCCACAAACGATTAGGGAAAACGCGGAAATTCTACTTGAAGCAAGTAAAGCGATAGGGTTGGAAGTAAATCCCGAAAAGACTAAGTATATGATTGTCTCGTGACCAGAATATTATACGAAATGGAAATATAAAAATTTGAGATTTATCCTTCGAAGAGGTGGAAAAATTCAAATATTTGGGAGCAACAGTAACAAATATAAATGGCACTCAGGAGGAAATTAAACGCAGAATAAATATGGGAAATGCCTGTTATTATTCGGTTGAGATGCGTTTGTCACCTAGTCTTCTGTCAAAAAATCTGAAAGTTAGAATTTATAAAACAGTTATATTACCGGTTGTTCTATATGGTTGTGAAGCTTGGACTCTCACTTTGAGAGAGGAACAGAGATTAAGGGTGTTTGAGAATAAGGTTCTTAGGAAAATATTTGGGGCTAAGAGGGATGAAGTTACAGGAGAATGGAGAAAGTTACACAACGCAGAGCTGCACGCATTGTATTCTTCACCTGACATAATTAGGAACATAAAATCCAGACGTTTGAGATGGGCAGGGCATGTAGCACGTATGGGCGAATCCAGAAATGCATATAGAGTGTTAGTTGGGAGGCCGGAGGGAAAAAGACCTTTGGGGAGGCCGAGACGTAGATGGGAAGATAATATTAAAATGGATTTGAGGGAAGTAGGATATGATGGTAGAGACTGGATTAATCTTGCTCAGGATAGGGATCAATGGCGGGCTTATGTGAGGGCGGCAGTGAACCTCCGGGTTCCTTAAAAGCCAATAAGTAAGTAAATAAGTTAAGAAAAGGATTTATGGTTAGAAACCAATATTAAGATTGTCACCATTAATCGAGAAAAATTCGTTCCGACACCGGGAATCGAACCCGGGACCTCTCAGCTCTGCGCGCTGAGGGCTCTTTCCAACTGAGCTGTGCCGGGACACGATCCAAGGTGCCGGTCGAACTCCTCTCATTGTACTGTTTTACGGCCTACTACCTGCATTTAAACCTATGTAAGTCATGTATGCAGGAGCGCATATTTAAATGACTTTTATGGCCACATTGACTACTTCATAGTAGTCGTGTTAATATTCAGTGAGGATGGCGATACCTCATATAATGAATATGTGAAGTATTAAGATTGTGTTTACAAGTTAAATTCTTAAAATTTTCACTGTGTTACAATTTTACACCTACCTACCTTGCCTCCCGTTTCAGTTACCTGTCACCTTATCATAATCTCTTCACACGCATGCAAAATAGCCGCATACTAGCCATACCAACACATAAGACATCATCGTATTCATCATCATACACAATCTCGCTCTCGCGCTTGTGGAGTAGGCCTACCCTACCCAGTGACATCAGAGACTGTCGGAATTTAGTAGCGTTCAAAAGCAAGCTTATTAAGCATTTTCTTACTGCGTAGAGTACATGTAGGTTTAATTTGTACTTATCAATAAAAGAAATGCTTCTCTCTTCTTAACTTTCACAATAAACTGTCTAGCTTTTATTAATCAGTTAATCTTTTAGTACTTTGATTTTTATTGTATCTGTAAATTTAATATTAATTGTAATTATATTCTTAATATTGTAGTTGTTATCCCCTGGTAGAGGGTAGAGAAGGCCTGATGGCCTTATCTCTACCAGGTTAAATAAGTAAATAAATAAATAAATAAATAAATAAATACATAAATAAATAAATAAATAAATAAATAAATAAATAAATAAATAAATAATAATTGTGGTCATTTTAAAATTAATACATTTTCTTGCAAGTTCTAGTTTTTAGGTTCTCTATAACTAGGGACCGTATTCTGTCCCAGGGCGTACGGAGAAAAGGTTAGCTCTTCATATTTGGCGCGTGCCATAACTACTACCAAAGAACACTTTATCTTGTTTTTGTGCAGTTGTCGTTCTATTCATGATTCAAAACTAGATCTCATAGACTGTTTACAATGTATTACAGTGATATAAACTGATACTACGATGATCTTTCCTATAATTTAAATTATTTGTTCATTTATTTAATTAATATATTTTTATTGGCATAGTTAACACCATAAGACTTTCTCTTTCACTTCTCTTTATCTATAAAAATACACTTGCTTACAAATGGATTTTAAGGAACCCGGAGGTTCATTGCCGCCCTCACATAAGCCCGCCATCGGTCCCTATCCTGAGCAAGATTAATCCAGTCTCTACAATCGTATTCCACCTCCCTCAAATCCATTTTAATATTATCCTCCCATCTACGTCTCGGCCTCCCCAAAGGTCCTTACCTCCGACCTCCCAACTAACACTCTATATGCATTTCTAGATTCGCTCATACGTGCTACATGCCCTGCCCATCTAATACACAGCAAATATAAATAACAGCAATACAGAAAACGATGGAATAATAATAATAATAATAGTAAAATGTAGAGCATTTGGTTATATGTAATTCCAAGAGTTAACAATAAAATTATAATTTAGTGTTAAATAAAACAATTTGTACAGTAACAAAGAAATCATATTTTATAATGAAGGACAATTATTTATTGATATATTAAACACATAAATCATATTCTACATAAACAATTTTGCTTTGAAATTATTCAAGTCTGCCTCACAGGGAACTTAAACTGAAAGCCAGATTTGCATAACAAATTATACATAAGTTATACAGGGTGTCTCTAAATTAGACCGACAAAATTAGAGAGCAGATAGATAACCTTCGTGGAAGCATATTTTGTTAAGGAACCCATGGGCTGCGACGTTTCATTTCAGTGCAAAAAGAAATTACAGGTCGGAATAAAGTAAGTAGGTATGTGCAAATAACAAGCGATTCTGTGTGTTAATCCAAACAAAGAAAAAATACGTACAGAAAAACGAAACCAACGACGCATTAAACTGTACTCAACACTACAACAGAATGAGTGCAGTACAAGTACTAAACTACGTAAACGAATAACACGGATAACAAGAGGTCGCACCAATGGAAGTAAACAAACGTGCTGTAATCGATACCAAATGATATTGGGCTCCGGACGTAAACAAACCGAGTGACAGTAGTAATGACACACCGTCTTGGAGTGAAAAGAGTGATTATCCGTTCCCGCCTTCTTGCAATGAAATGAAGCGTCGAGCCCATGGGTTCCTTAACAAAATATGCTTCCACGAAGGTTATCTATCTGCTCCCCAATTTTGTCGGTGTAATTTAGAGACATCCTGTATTTGAAGAAAGATCATATTCTAGAGACGAAAAGCAGTCTTTTTTTCTAAACTACGAAATAATGTAAAATGGATATTAAACTAAATTTACCGAATTGATAAATATAATCTGTGATTGTAAAATAACAGGTTATTATGTATCATCCTAATAACCAACTGCCATGCGCTAAGTCACCTTCGGAAGACTTCAGTTGATCTTGTGAGAGCTTAGGTTCACACGTGAACGAATTTCTTACGCAGCAGCAGAGTTTCAATAATTTGTTGTCAATGTTTCAAATTATACTGTTGCATTGAATTCATGATATAGGGATAATGTGGATACGTTGTAAACAAGAGGTTACAAGTTAAAAAATCATGTGTTTTTCCTTTCTTTTGTTTGGTTTTCTGTTTGTAGTATGTTATAACTTATAAGTACTGTAATTTATAACAGTTATATATAGACCTACAATGGTAAGTGAGGTGCAACATAAAAATCCTCCATCTTAATGGTTGTAAACACGAGAAATTTTTCCTCGTTGGAAACAGGCGCTGTCCGAAGTTGGACTTAAATTCACGCTACAGGAGAACGGTAATTTTTTATGTCTAAGACTGTACATTCGTCATTTGTAATTTTTACCGTAATAACATATACAGAGTGTCTCCAACTTTAGGATCAGAATTATACAGATTGTACAGGATTGTAAACTGAGCATTTTGACATAAGGAACCAGAGATCTTGTGAGGGACGTTTCTGTAAGCTGCTTTAAATTTCTTAACAAACAAATGCCTGGCGCTTTCGTGGTGATATGGTGATATTTACTCGTATTATTTTTCATTTTTCTATATATACTTTTAACACTGATTAAATTTCCAACTTCTTTACTGTTAATCTTTAGGATTTACTTTGCATGAACACATCCAACCACAACAGGAAACCAGAAGACAGCGCGGGATCTCCACTAGGCTTTGGACAATGGAGCACAAGACTTCGAAACTAGTCAGCCAAGGTAAATCCTAAAGATTAACACAGCAAAGAAGTTGGAAATTTAATCAGTGATTTATTATTTGTTATTACTTACATTTCATGCGTCGTTGTAAACAACTGCTCTGAGCTCTAAGTTGTTGCTATGAGGTGTATGTTGTCTTGGAAATAAAACATTAAATATCTTGTTGTTTGCAAGAGAATTTGGTTGTACCACTAGCCACTTCATATCCTGATAACTTGAGCAACAGATTTTTACTTGCTTGCCTCAATGTACAACAGACACCAGGGATACTATTTTAAGAGTGGAGCAAAATGTCATGCATTGTTCTGATGTGTCAAGGCTGGTGATCACCACTTCGCGCAGTTGCTATGAGATGTAAGTTGTTTATGTGTGCAAAAAATTAAAGCAGTTTGAAAAAAATGTTCTTCATACTTATTACATGTTCAAGACCTTATAGTTCCTGAAATAAGCATTTCCAACTACTGATTCCTTATATAAAAATACTTAGTTTAGAGTCCTCTAACATCTATCTAATTTTGATCCTAAAGGTTGGAGTCACCCTGTCAGTGGCGGTGCGTCAATAAGAGCACAAGAGCGCGTGAACACTTTGTTTCCATTAATGCACGACTAGTTTTATTATTTAATACCGTATTGGCGCAGTGGGGATGTATAATATCAGGATCGAGTATTTTAAACTTCCCGCATAATCTTGCATAAACTTCATATGTAAACTTGGCAACATCCGTTCACGTACAAGCTGTGCTCTTTTCAAGAAGGTTACAGAAATTTCACGCATGCGCGGAAGAAAATTGTCTTTCGCTGGCCGCTTATGACTCGTCAAGAGCACAAAGCATTAAGTGAACAGTGAATCTATCCTACAGATGTCAGGTGCATCGATGCCTATCGTTTACGTGCTATATCTCGAGGAGAAAATTTAATAAGTCTGTATTTTAGCCTGCAGGTGTCAGCATCTCACTGTCGGAACGTTTACTTTATGTGGATGTGTGTACAGTGCTGCTACGAGAGTGTAGCTTGTGAATTATTATACTTCAGTGTCGGCATATAGCATAGTTTGGCTTTCAAAGACGTGCTGGCTGAATGTGATGGTGGTATGAATTTAAATATCTGTATGGTGGTGTATATTATTTAAGAATAATATTTACTGGCATGTATTTATAGTAATCAATCTATGCGAATGGGATTACAGTACTGGTATAGGCTATAGTGTATCAGTGTGTTGTGAATCAAAATACTGTATATTACTGAAAACACGCTTTTGTAAATTGTTTTATGTATTAATTTTTAACATACGTAAACAATGAACTCTGTTCAAGTAATTTTGAAGAGTAAAGAACTGGGTAAACTGGCTTTCCAGGAAAAATTGGAAATAAAAAGAGTAGGTTTTTATTATTATTATTATTATTATTATTATTATTATTATTATTATTATTATTATTATTATTATTATTATTATTATTATTATATGTTGTTTTGAATCTATATACGGTTTTTTCGACAGTGAAACATTGAAATCATGACATTTCATATTAGGCTAAAAACGTACGATTTCAAATTCTCTTCGATTTTGGAACACAAAATTGTGAACACACATAATATTTTATCACGAGCCGCCACTGCACCCTATATATTATATCCTTACTTGATTTAAAAAATCACTGTCATTAATGATAAAATAAATCTTGTTATTTAAAAGCAATTCGTTCTACTGTTACCTACGCCTGCGGAGTGTGGGCATACGCGTATAATAAGTTAACTACATTTTACACAAAGTCCCAAGTAGGTGCGTGCGAGTTATGGGCGGGTATTTGAGATGCACTAACTCATCATACGTGCATACAATATTGGTTTCGACATGCCACTCATCGCATCGCACCTCACATCTCCATTTACAGTTCCAATATAATCAGATAACTCAATCCACCATCACCAGTTCAGGACAGAAGTATCGTCATAAGTGACCACACGATGTGCTTTATGACTAAAATAGATACAAATCGACAGGTGTGTAGCTTTACTATGCTCAGCCCCGTATTTAGATAGTACTGCACTCATGGGCCCGTAAAGTTTGCGCCCCTTCATCAACTAACTTACGCAAATCTTAGATATTTAGCAGTCAGGCATGTTATCAATAATTTAACATATACATTACTATCTAAAGCCCGGTCCAGAAGCATCAGCTTACTTGTCGTTTTACTTGCACATGCAAAAAGTTGCATGTATGAAGAAGCGTATGGACTGTAAAGCTGAGCGATTTTTAGAACTGAATACCTCAAACTCGGTGTTCAGTCTTCGGTCAGTTCTAAAACATCGCTGTTTTTCGGTCCACATAATCCTTCTTACTTGCAACTTTTTGCATGTGCAAGTAAAACTTCAAGTAAGTTTTTGCGTCTGGACTGGGCTTACGCAGACAACTGCGAAGTAGAAAAATATCGAAAACTTATTTTTAGCTCTATTTATTTTCTCAAAATTTTGCTGCCTTTTCCCGGGCCCATGAGGCCCATGTGGTCTGACTTGGAGAACTAGCCTACCAAAAAAATATTTATTCTAATAACACTATGAACTACGGTGTTACCACACCTGTGGAGTAACGGTCAGCGCGTCTGGCTGCGAAACCAGGTGGCCCGGGTTCGAATCCCGGTTGGGACAAGTTACCTGGTTGAGGTTTTTCGGGGTTTTCCCTCAACTCAATACGAGCAAATGCTGGGTAACTTTCGGTGTTGGACCCCGGACTCATTTCACCGGCATTACACCTTCATATCATTCAGACGCTAAATAACCTGGATGTTGATACAGCGTCGTAAAATAACCCAATAAAATAAAAAAATATTATTATTATTATTATTATTATTATTATTATTATTATTATTATTCATCTAGTGTTCTGCCCAAGGGAAGGTCTTTCACTGCAAACCCAGCTTTCTCTTTGTCTCATATGATCCATTATCTTAATTTCGTCTATCATCTGATATCTTCTTCTGCCGCGAACTCTTCTCCCGTTCACCATTCCTTCCAGTGCATCCTTCAGTAGGCAGTTTATTCTCAGCCAGTGACTCAACCAATTCCTTTTTCTCTTCCTGGTGGAATCTTTCATCGTGGAAAGACTCATCATTGCCATGTTTGCAATTTTTCTTGGGAAAGATAAATTCAGTAGCTTTCCATTGCTTTCGGACACCACTCTCTCTTTCGCATCTTAAAAAGATCCCAGTGGGCCGAAGCGTGGAGGTGAGGAGAGTGGATTTGACTAATTAGGCCCTCCGGACTTCACCGAAATTCACCACAAGGGTTAAATATAAGTTTTTGACCCGATCACAGACCGGGAAATCCCAATTAATCTTTGCCTCCCTATTATTATTATTATTATTATTATTATTATTATTATTATTATTACTATTATTATTATTATTATTATTATTATTATTATTATTATTATTACTATTATTATTATTATTATTATTATTATTATTATTATTATTATTATTATTATTATTATAGCTGTTTTCACACGTCTTGGAATCAGTTCCCCAACATGATTTATATGTTCTTCACGTTTCGACATTTCTGATTTTGTCTTCCTTCTTTTCTTTCTTCTTCCTCTTGTTTGGCCATTGCATATTTGAATCTGGTTCATTTTGATCATCATTCATTTGTAAAACGAAATATTTAACCAGTAACACTGACAGTAGCAGCTAATATGTCGATGAAACAAAAGAAGACAACAGTAATGCCATCTTCATTATATTTTCTAACAAGAATCAAATAAGTTTGTGACTTGTCCGTCTTTTGCTAGAAAACGTTGGACTAATCCGCTTTTTGCAGAAACGCTACATTTTGAAACACTCATTCCAATGACACAAAATAAGATTTTTGTAGAAACTTGTTTATGTCAATAGATGCCGCTTGAAATGAAGTGAACTGTACTATGATCAAAATTTGAATTTTTGGACTTATCCGGTTTTTGCTATCAACCTTTCAATTATTAGAACTTCTAGCTCATTTTTAAAGGATATAAAGAGGATAAAAAAAAAAAAAAGAACCTAAGCTATAACAAAATAAAATTTAGTTATATTTCGGCAACTTTGGCATGGCTTAACAACCAACATCGCTTGGGCACGCAAAAATTTGTTCAGATTGGTCATTCTTCATCCGTTTCGTAATTCTGAATTGCAGAACGACGAATTTTTCCAGAAGGCCACTGGCTGTGTGCCACATCAGACTCTGAAATGATAACGCTGCGTACTTATTCGTGGTTCATACAGAAATGTGAGATTAGTGGAGCGGAAAGCCTCACATTTGCGGTTCGCGATGGAGTTTCAGTCTGCGGATTGAGTGCTTTCTTGGAGAGAATGTGTGACGAACTGCATAAATGGAGCTCAGCGGTGACACTGAGACATGCGGGGGCGTGACCTGAATTGGAACTGATCTGAGTGGCTATACTGGAGCCTGTACATGGGGACAGACAGACCCAGGGCAGTTCATGCTGTGAAGGAGACCAAGACATTAGAAATGCAGTTTTAGATTTTTACGTAGTTACATTAAACATGTCATATTGAACAGACATAAGTTATACAGGATGTCAGTGGCGTAGCATGAAATTTTGGGCAGGGGAAGCTAACTCAAGTTGTCTTTCATACAATATGAGAAAACGTATTACAAAGATACAATCTTAAAATAAATAGTAGTCAATGTCAAGTCAGCAGTCAAAGATTGGTTGGAACCTCGTAAGTAACACCAATAAGGCATGACCTCAAATGATACGTAGTAAAATATGATTTCACGGTTTACACATATCTCTAACAAATAGACACGTATACGTATAACATTAGCTCACTCCCTGTCATACTTAGATAAATCACAATATCAACGGTCAATAGATACAGTATTAGTATCATTACGTAAGTATGCGTCTGTATTTTGAGTGTGTCCTTCATTGACAGCAAGGGAGTCGGTCGTTTGTTTTTTAAATCACACTTTTGTTCGTAAGTCAGTCTTGATAATACAATTGTCCTAAAAAAATTCAAGTAAATTAGTGTCGGGAACTGTTATTTCACTCATTATTTATTATTTCAGCCACAATGCACACTAACACTTCAACTGAACACAACTGACGAAAAGGAATAACTCGGAAATTACTTATTTTAAATGTTAAAGCTAGCTTCTTGCGAGCCTTGCGACTAGGGTAGTTTAGTTAGAAAGGGATGGAAAATCTGCGGGGTGGATTACGCAGAAGAAACCAGTCTGCTTGGAAGCTGGTGTGTGCAGGCTTCTTGTTTACTGCTGCATCACAAATCATCCTGAGCTGCCGCATCACAATATTTAACGCGTAAATATAAATTCTATTAAAATTAATAAATAATTTTCTCCATAAACTGCAGGTTTATTATGAAATGATTATTAACTGGGGAAGCTAAGCTTTTTAGCTTACATTGACGCTACGCCACTGCAGGATGTACCAAAAGATAAGGTCAATTTTTATAGAGGTTAGGGCTTGATTTGCTGTGAAAGATGTTAATACCATTTTTTTTTTTAATTCGTCTCCGTTTTGTTCGAGGATGAATGTTCCTTTGATTGTCGTGCTCTGTGAACTCATTTGTCGTTTTATTTCGCAAAGTATGCCCTGTCGTGATTAATGTACTACACTGAAACCCCGATAATACACGCCCGTTTGTTACGCTATCTCGCATTATACGCTCTTTTCGTCTGGTCCTCTGACTTCCCTATATAAAACAATATAAAATGCACCGCTTAGTACGCTCGTCACGCCTTTTAATACACTCTTTCATCTGCTGAAAATTCTAAAATATCGTACTTTAGAGGATACTGGACTTTAACTGAATCATATGCCTTTTTTAAATCTATGAATAACTGATGTACTGTATCCTTATAATTCCCATTTTTTATACAATATGTGTCGAATTCAAAAAAATCTGATCAATAATCGATCTGTTACCCTTAAAACCACACTGATGTTAACCAATAATCAAGGTTACTTATAGTAGTTTTAATTAATAAAATGCTTGATGAAGTACTCAGGTACATGGCGCCCTTTTTTTCCTCCACTCTGCTACGAGACACTGTAACAGTCGGGGTACATCCAGTAGCACAGTGGTATTAATTTTTTTTTGCTAGCGTACCCCCAAAATAACATTATTTTACCTTTGTACCCCAAATTGCATTGGAATTAAAAAATAAATAATCCAAGACTATGATGTTGTATGTAAAATAAATTATTATTATTATTATTATTATTATTATTATTATTATTATTATTATTATTATTATTATTATTATTATGTATGTCCGGCTTCACAGCGAGAAGGTCGCCTTCCGGATCCTAGTTGCCATCTTCTTCTGTCCTCCCAAACACAGTCTTGTAACTCTCTCTGTGACATAGTATTATTAACTCCTTTAATCCATGTATCTCGCGGTCGCCCTCTTCTTCTTCTCCCAATGGAACCCATTTCAAGATAGTTTTCGGCAGTCTTTCGTTTTCCATCCACTGAACATGTCCGTACCAAATTAACCGTCTTCTTTGTATTTCTTCGATGAATGTTTTCTCTTTATGCACAAGTTTTCTAATATCCTCGTTCTTAACCCTATCTAGTCTTGACTTCATGGCTGATCTTCTCAGGAAGTCCATTTCAGTAGATAGAAGCTTATTTTTCATACGCTCAGGTATCTGCCAAACTTCACATCCATAGAGTAATGTGCTTTTAACTATGGAGTCATATATCATCATTTTTGTTTTTGTCCTAATGTTCTTCTGCCATAGAATAGAATTTAGTGTTCCTGTAACTTTCCTGGCGTTAATTATTCTTGAATTTATCATATTTTCATATCTTCCCGTATTATCAAATTTTGCTCCTAAATATGTAAATTCATTACATGATTTTATTGTTATATTATTACTCAAATTCAGATTTTTACTTATACCCCCTATACACAAATATTCGGTTTTATCCCAGTTTATTGTCAAACCCCATTTTGTGTATTCCTCGTGTAATTTTCTCATCATGTATTCTATATCTTCCTCCTCTTGGGCAATTACCACCTGATCATCAGCCTAGAGGAGTGTAAACAGCATTTTATCATCTTCTACAGGTAGGCCTATTCCCATATTTCTGCATTTTCTTCGCCATGTAGTCAAAGCAGATTATTATTATTATTATTATTATTATTATTATTATTATTATTATTATTATTATTATTATTATTATTATTATTATAGAATAATTATTGATGCAATATTAATAGTAATGTATTGTGTAAAATGTTATTGAAGCTAGGAAAGAAGAGTTATTATTGTAAAAGAAAATATGTAAATTGCAATAATAATTATCAACAAGTATATTAAAATAAATATCAGAATTTTTACATACTAGTCAGTAGGATGCGTACTCCCTGAGACAACCCCGTGTACCTCTGGGGTACGCGTACCATAGATGAATACCACTGCAGCGGCATAGGCCTACAAGTTGACGCAAATCGTGTCCTTCCTCAAGCTTTTCCTCCGGACGTTTTCTTCCGGAAAACCAGGCTAGGCTGCCTATCTTCTCAGTATTGTGGTTGTGTTCCTCATCCAAGCAAGATGCAGATTATCAGGTGATCTTCATTACTGCAATCGCTTATGCTTCGCTGATTGGTGAATTGTTATGTCGCATAGTTGTCAGATTTGATAATTATGCAGTCTGTGCCAATTCACAACGCTCATTGCGCTGCTTAATATCTCGTTTGTCGGCTGACGCCGTTTGGACTATAAAAATAAGATTTCTTCACGATAAAGAACTTTGAAAACGTGCAATGTGTCAGCGGGATTAGTCTAATTAAGTTATTAAAATTGGTTCTGAGAAAGAAACAAGACACGATATATTACCTATTCATGTAACAATTGGCGTGCGTTCGCTTTTGTATGTTTTACAGCCTGTCAGAACAAATTGTATGTCCATTTTTTTTTTGCAACGCCCGCGCTGCTCATAGACCTATGTTTAAATGTTGAATTACGGTCAGCCTTCGTTTATGTTACCTTTAGTTGAAGTTCGTAGAAGTTTAGTGTATGTAGTAATGAGACAAAACATCTGGCTCAGTGATGTCAACGAGAGCGTAGGCGTGCCTCACTGCCCTTATGCGCTGTCCAGAGTACGTAGGGCACGCAGGTACAAGTCATGGATGAATATATAATGGGATGTGAAACTTACTGAGTTTCTTCAAACATATACTAGAGGCGCTGTTGTAGAAATTGATCTTGCTGCCCCCTTTTTGGGAGGAGGGGCCTTATTACATTTAGCAGCGCACAAGTAGCGAAAAGAGTAACTAATTACTCCATGCATTTAGCAGCGCACCTGGTGACGAAAGTGTTAAACTGTGCAGAAAGTATTCCTCCCACCCTCATCGATATTCAAAACTAACCCAATTTAAAATAAAACATTTACATTTTTATTCCTCGCAGCATCTTCTACTGAAAATTTGACCGGAGCCAACACGAAGATAAAAGAGACGATCTATTTTACACTATCCAATTAAAATTAACCAGACACAGACAAAAAAATAAAGAAAAGGTTAGATAATTGGGATTGTATTCTTTGGGTATTTATTGTAAGCGCAATGGAAAAGTCTGCAAGAACTACTTAGTTCAATTTATTATATTACTATTACTTTACAATACATTCAACAACACTATTTTTACAACGTCCATAAACATCACTGTTTAACATACACTGCTTATACACACGTAGTATAACTTTATGTTTACTTATTAGCAAGTTTCTGTCTGCCATCTTGTCTCTTCGAGCAATATTTCGAACGGATAGAGAGTTAAACTATAGACTCTGGGTAATGTACCCAACACGTAGTTCTAATGTTCACCACCTACGACGTTTGGGTTATTTAAAGTTGAAGACGCCAGATGGTGCTGACCCAGTTTCGCATCCTATTATAATTTATGTTGGTACAAGTCACTGGTGAATACAAGGTTGAACAAACCGGGCCATTGACGATGGAGCGGAAGAAGTCGTAGGCCTACAGTAAGTTCCAGGCAGACTGGACTCTTGAAATATCAAGATTTTCTCAGATTTTACAAAGATTTAAGTCCCGAACTATATCCGGCGGTACGAAAATATGCGTGCAAATGATTTCTATATTTGACAGTACTTAGTAGGTATGTGAGCAATTTTTCTCACTTATGAACATCACAAAACCAAGATTGAGATCAGGATTATCAGATGATAATATGCGGACAATGCTACTATTGCTGCAGGATACAATATTTCGCCGGACATACTAAGAAGATTGGTGTTCGCTAAAAGCAGGAAGAGCGATTCTGAATTGAGCGAGAAGTCAGGAATCTAATTTGTTTTTTTAATGTGATGTACATATAAGTAAATGATTATATAACAATTGCAGAACAATTAATGAGATAGACTTTATTATCTAAAACTCGTAAATTAAACAGAATATATGTTTATTTATTTTAGGTCTATTAAATAATATTTCGAAATATAAAATGTTCTACGATTTCTTTTACATTTGTCTAAGTTTGAAACAGAGAAGTAGGCTTATGTACTAATAAGTACATTATTAGATCATTATAACAATGTATTATAAAGGCCTACTAATTATTATCTGAAACTGTATAAGTTAAGGAGACTCTAGATTTGTCATTTATTGTAGTATTTTATAATTTTATTTTATTTATTAGAGAGTTACCTGCTGCAAAACATGCTTTGATTTCTTGTTGTCTTTTTGTATGAGTGTAACACGTTATCTATTAATAATAATAATAATAATAATAATAATAATAATAATAATAAGTGCATGATTATGTAACACTTACATAGCAATTAATTAGATAGGCCTCATTATCTAAAACTGCATAAGTTAAAGACAATTATGTTTATTATTTCTTGCAGGCCTATTATTTAATTTTTACAGGTGCAGAATGTCATATGATTTATTTTACTTTTATATTAATTTGAAACACAACAGCAATGTTTATGTACTAATAATTGCATAATTACATAATCATATAACAATTAATTAGATACTAATTATTATCTGCAACTGTGTAAGTTAAGGGTAGTCTATTTTTATTATTTATTGTACTGTTTTATAATTCATTGCATTTATTACTGAAGCACCTGCTGCAAAACATGCTTTGATTTCTTGTTGTCTTTTATGAGTATGACATGTTATAGACTTTTTTAATAGAAGCAGTTTAATTCGCTTGGCAGTGGTAGGCCAATAGAGCTCATTTTGCGCACCCCTTCTTGTTCACCGCTGCTGCCTGCTGAATAGATTCATTGCAACGAGTCAGCGCTTGATCGCACGTAGAGTCAAGTACGTGCTTTTGACCTTCTGACATCTAAATGTTTGTCCTTTCATTCATTCATTCATGTTTTCCACATAATAGTCGTGGAAGTATTGGGGCCTACATGGCTCGGTTTCCCTTTTTCTCTGAAGGACGCGTTTCTGGGTCCTTCTAAATGATTTCAAGGGACCTTTAATTAATTAATTAATTCGTTCGTTCCGTTCATTCATTCATTCATTCTACTCAATCACTAAAATTCCATTTTAAGTTCATTCATTCATTCCGTACCGTTCATTCATTCATGTTTTCCACATAATAGTCGTGGAAGTATTGGGTGCATGGCTCGGTTTCCCTTTTTCTCTGAAGGACGCGTTTCTGCGTACCTTCTTAATGTTTTTCCTTTAATTAATTAATTAATTAATTAATTAATTAATTAATTAATTAATTCATTCATTCATTCATTCATTCCGTTCATTCATTCTCTCTCACCCACCCACTCACTCCGTAAGTTCATTCATTCATTCATTCATGTTTTGCACATAATAGTCGTGGAAGTATTAGGTACATTGTTTATGTATACACATGAATTTCAAATAAAATACACTGCGTACAATGTTAAATAAAGTACTACGTGTGCATACTGTATTTTATGCAATTCGAGTACATCTATAGACGTTTCACGGAATCTTTGGGATTTCCTCAAATCCTTTGTCACTTTCTTTTTCTGGTTTTTAAAAATCAAAATTAGGCCTAATATGAATGAGGTTTTGATCATGCTAAATTAAACTTGTGAAGTTTATTCTTAAATTTGACTTGGAGTACGACTGATTTAGGATTCATTTTAAAGGTTCGAATGTATGGAAAACCAAAAACAACTAAATATTTTAATAGAGGCATTGTAGAGGGCCGTTGATGTTGGTCGAGATGTAGGAACGCCCCAAAGTGTCGTAATTTGTTTATTGAAGCGGTATCACACAAGTACTCAGCGGAACAGCGTCCAGGTCCTGCAAGTTTAACAACTGCTGTACAAGACCGCTACTTGGTTGAACAAGCAAGCCGAAGAACCAACAGTCACTGCACCTGTTCTTGCATCTCACCTTCTGTACACAGATGGTGTTTCTGTTCATGCTAAAGCCATTAGGAATCGTCCGTATATAGAAAACCTGTGTTCTATTGAGTTGATGCAGAAGTTCATTGCGTTCTTTCGCTGTGACAAAAGTTTTTATTTGAGATGAATAAAATATAGAAATTAATCAATAATATATTCTCCTACATTAGGCCCGTAACACATTTGAGTTTTCGCTAGCGAGAAATGTGTTGCGAAAAAGAGGCGAAGAGCCTTCTTCCACACACTTGGCGAATTCTCGCTATCACAGATCACACCTCGCTATGATCATCTATGCACTGCCTTCATGCAGAAAGCATTTATCTGATTATAGTAATCACTCGTTGGGGGAAAATTATAGGTTATGTATTTACGTATATTGTCGTACTTAAATGTATAACCTGTAAGTATATTGTCGTACTTTACAAATTACGTACGAACGCTATGTTGAAAGTGAGTATTCAGATGGTGAGGAAATGGAGTTACATGAACATATTTTGTTCATGAAAAGAAGAAGTAGGCCTAAAATTAAAGTCAGAAATATCTGAAAATCACATTGTATCTTACGAAAATAAGGGCGAGTTTTGGACACTGGTTTCGATTTGAATAATGATACGTTTAGGCGTTATTTCAGGTTCAATGGACCACAGTTTTTTTTTTGCCATTCATGATATGATAGAGAATTCTTTCCTATATTCTGATTAAAATTACGTAAACTGTTAAGACATATAGATACATTATTTCAAATGTGTAATCAATACTATTAAATCTAATCAAAATAAAATATAGCCCTATTTATTTCCAGATAATCTATATTTGTCTCCAGATTTCTTCTTTAAGTTTCGCGTTTTTATAGTTTTCATCCCGTATATAATATAAATAGGCCTACGGGTGACATCGTACAAGTTCGATAAGTTTCTGACTGCAATTATCAGCCATCTTCCTCATTTTCAAATAAAAATAATACAATTCATCGCCATCTGTGATATCGTTTTCTACATTCAATCGTCATAAAGAGTATAAATGTCAAACCTCTTTGATAAATGTGTCAAGAAAATTCGCTGAGCTACCGATTCCAGCGAGAAACTCGCGCGAGGTTTTTGCTTCGAGGAAGAATCTCTTCCAGTGTGTGGACGTCCATTTGAATCCATGTTATCAATTTTTTAATTTTCTCGCAACACATTTCTCGCTGGCGAAAACTCTGCAGGTGTGTTACGGGCCTTAACCAGGACCTCTGCCAAAGCTGGGGTAGTTTTTCGATTCCGCGTCTGAAGAAATCTGCTGGTTTGGAGTTATAGAAGTCGTCAAGCCAAGTTTGTAAAGCCTCTTCGTTATCTGAGGAGTTCCCTTAAAGATTGTTGGATGGAGAACGGAAAAAGTGGAAATCTGAGTGCTCAAGAGAATATGAATATGAATTGATTAAAGTTGCAAGACTTGCTACCAAGCTGACAGTACCTACCAGATGTTTCATTATGTTCTTCCATTAATAACTAAAAAACTAAGGATTTTCGGACGTATGTTTATATGAACTTTTTTTTCTTGTTTTGATGTGAGGAACATGCCCCCAAGGTTTGTCAAAGTATTTCTGAAACACTCTGTATATACCTACAGAGTGAAAAGTAATTAAACCGACAAACTTCGGGAGGTTATATGGGACACCAAAACAAACAGTTTTCTCTAATGTCATATTGTGCTGTGAGGCACTATTTCGTGATCAGATCTTAATGTAACACAAACCATTGCCATGCTTTATTGCTTGAGTCTCTTACAAAACTTTTATACACCAAAATCACTGCAAAAGATGTTCAAAAATACCTTCATTCACCTGTACACAAAGGTTACATCGGCGGGGCATGGATGTTGTCTAACGCGGTGAAAGACTTCAGAATTATCGTTTATTTCCCCTGCTGCAGCAAATATCCGGGCCACCAGATCATCTTCTGATTCAATTGGAGTTGCGTAAACAAGATTACGCTTCTGTCCCCACACAAAAAAGGGGTAAAATCAGGAGATCGAGGAGGCCAAGATGCAGGACCACCTCTGTCAATCCACTCCCCTGGAAATTGTTCAAGTAGTCACGCACACGGTGTGAATTTGTAGAGTAATCAAGAAATGAAGAAGGCATACGCCCTCTACCGGTATAATAAAGCACTGCACTAGATCAAGACGTACAACAAAATGTGAATTTGTAGAGTAGTCACGAACTTAAGAACGCATACGTCCTCTGCCGGTTTAATAAAGCCGCTGAAGAAAATATATTAAAGAAAACCGTTTATTTTGGTGTCCCATACAATCTCTCGGAGTTCGTCGGTTTAATTACTTTTCACCCTGTATATATAAAAGTAATAAACCATGATATCAGTTCTATGTGATTTAAAATAATTAAATTTACTTTTTTAACAGGAATTTTAAATAATGGGTTTACGTCACCTAAACTTAATTTTAGTTCTCAATAAATCTCTGTATGCCGTATCTTCCTCTGTAAGCTCATGTTTTGATATTAAAGATTTTATTGTATCTGGAGTCAACAATTTCCTCTCTGTATTTTATTCGTCACAAACAAGGACTGTAACACTCGCAATACCCTTAAATCTTAGTCACAGGACTAGGTACGCTATATTTAAAGGCTCACTGTATCGTCGACGCCCTCTAGCCACGAGTTGATAATTGCTCT
This sequence comes from Periplaneta americana, assembly GCA_025594305.2. Lineage (NCBI taxonomy): Eukaryota > Metazoa > Arthropoda > Insecta > Blattodea > Blattidae > Periplaneta > Periplaneta americana. The sequence goes on along the minus strand of JAJSOF020000015.1, from coordinate 127,366,187 downwards.
CCTTGACCTCATCTGTTACTTCACGAAGTTTGTCGGTCGAATTTTTCAGCACCACGTGTATACATACATACACATATCTGTGTGCATGCAATTTGTAAATATGGCTGCTTGTAAAATTGCTCTCACAAGTGAACCTTCGAAAATTTGAGGTCGAAACTCCCTTTGAAAGTTAGTATTGTCTGTACAAGGAACAATGAACCCTCGTTGCTATCAACAAATCTAACTTTATTATAGCAACATCGGTATTTAGGTATGGGTACAGGCACTTGCAGAGGTGGTACACTAACGGTGTTGCCACATTTCTCTATAAGGCAAGCTTATGATTTAAGACAGCAAAGGAGTAGAGATGAAAGAAATGACACTACGTATAGTTACAGTATATGATATTTATTATATTATTATAGCTCACAGACAAAGTACATATAAGTAATCAATTGAACCCTTACATTACACACTTTATAATAATTTTTTACACAAAGATATACTATTACTAGTGGCTTGTGCAGCAAATGCTGCTGCAAACTAAGTTCATTAGACGTTCAAATAAAAATTTTTCAGATTTACTTTCAATGAAGAATATTTGTCTTTTTGATAGTTATTTGCTTCCATAATAATGAAACATACTCCCTCTGAATGGATTTTTTTAGGCCAAATACTTTTTCTTGAACCTATCCAACTTCAGTTTTTGAGTTTCAACGCGAAAACGCAAGTATTAATGTCAGGACGATAGCAGTAGCTATTTCAGGTCATTGTGGATTGTAGGCAAAAGTTAAAAAAATGTCAGGTTTGCTAAACTTTCGAACAATAGCATTTTCTTATAGCTGCTGCATGTAGAACTTGAAATGTAGAGCGTAAAATCATTTTATCCTACTAAGAGATCTTGCTGAAATGATCTGGAGACTACAAAATTTTCTAGGCCTCTTATTTTATCAGTAAGTAATACCTTTTTATCTTTCCTTAGGAACTGTAATTTTTGCGCTCTCTCGAGCCAATACTGAAGACAGTGACACATATCAATATCTACAGTACACTACACCGCCATTAAATATATGAAAAAGACCCAACCCCACTGGTTTAATAAGTATAAAAATATTTGATTTTTAATAACAATATTATTAACTTACGTTTTGTAGTTATATATAGCAGTCACTCAGTATATTATAGAAATGAAGATCTAAATTAAGATATTCTCTACATTTACTTACATAACCTCAGAACGTTTCACTTTCATGTCATCAATATAGCATCAATATTACGTATGTACAATTAATGAAGAAGAGACGCATCATGACATTAACTATAATAATATTTAATTTCTAATGGTAATAATGTCAGCAAACCACCTCACGTTTCGTAGATTTGAATATCCAATACACAGCTGTACTCAGAAAATTATACACTGCAGAATAAGTTTTTAATAAAAAATTGAATTGAGCTCTAAATATGTCGACAATCCTGCAGGTCATGGCCTTCGTGTAATAGCATATTGTTTATTGTAGTGTGTGTTTTGTTCTGAAATTCAATCAAGTCGGCCGTGAGTCAATAAAATTAGTTCTCAAAACTTAAAACAGATGGATTTTGGAAAATAGGAAAATTATGTACGAAAATTGACATTTCACTGAAAACTACTACTTTTCCGAAAAACTTCGGGTTCCAAGCTTCAAAATGAGGGGCCATTTATTAAAACCGTTCAGCCGTTTTCGTATAATTTCCATTACCAGTTCAAATTATATATATAGATTTAAATACAATTTCTACAATTTACATATTTAATAAACAATTTTTTTTGTTTTATCTTGCACTTGCTTTTAGTTTTGTGCAAGACTCAACTCATTCTAGTATGTAGTTGCAATCAGTATTTGTTTACCTTCCTATTTCTTTATTTATTTATATATTTGTTTATTTATTTTCTTTTTTTCATTCAATTCTATTTCGTTTATTCTTTCCATTCTAAGTTTTTAGTCAAAAAAAGATATAAACCTAATTGCTTTTGCAATTTTGTGTTATTATTATTCATTAGTTTTTTTATAACTATTTCTTTATTTATTTGTAGAAACTTTTCATTTATAAATTTCATCCCTATATCTTTTGTACTTTGACATTCAAGAACAATGTGAATGTCATCTTCTCTCTGTCCACATAATGGGCATGTGCCTTGAGGTATATTGCCTCTATTACTTCTTAATTTCCAAATCCCCAGTCTGAACCAGGCTAGTCCAAATCTTTCTTTCATATTCATATTTTCTATATATGTACTCCTTCCCCATATTTTTTTATATTCATTAAAAATATTAGGGATCGCATTTCATTGATACTACTAAAATCATTTTGCCTAGTTATATTTTTACATCTTGATTTAATTAGATTTAGGCTTGCTGACATATTTCTTGTAACTAAGCTATTCCATAACCACCCTAGCCCAATATTAAAGATGTTATTTTTAATATTCACGATTGCTTTATTTGTCGTATTAGCAATTTGATTTAAAAATATTGTTTTATAAACTTATTTTGGTCACTTTGGATTCTTTTAATTAAGTATTTTGTGTTTCTAACTAGGATTGTACTCATGATACTGTCCATTCCCATTTCTATTCTAGCTGCATTATTTGAAGAATTTAAACTAATGTTTAGTTACAGTATAAAAAGTTGCGACATTTGTTTTTAAAAGGCACTGAGTGTCTCTTTCTTGCACGCCTTGACGACGAAAAAAAACGTCATCTTAAATAGAGCCGTTGTTATTAAAATCTATAGATTGTTATAGTTATTTGATCCAGAAACAGAGAATACACAGTGTGCCTCATAAATTTTGCCAAATAAAGTGTTTGCAAGACCATCTAGTTCTCTGGGTTCTGAGTCTTTCGCACTATCTCTGTCAGGATTCATTCCTTATATGGTAAACTATGAGTGAAATTTGGAAGTCTGAGACTATTAATAGTTCAATCCTTTTTAAATTCTTACCACATATTCTTAAAATTACATTAAAAAGCTGACAAAATTTTAAATCTCTAGGCTGAATACTTTGTATCATAAAGTAATTTATATATTTTTTTCTAATTACGTCACAAAAAATCCCCTGTGTTATAATTTTTGTGTGTTGAATTTTAGTGAATATATTCCCCATGGACAAGTTTTCAAATTCGGTATCAATTTTGTATGTATTTTGATTAGTTTGGCATGTAGAATTTTTTCTTTCTGATTTTTTTATAGTCGAATCAAAAATAATGATACATAATTAAACATATAAAATGTTCATTTCATTAAACTTTGTAACGCAACAAAATGGCGGCCGGGTAGCTCATTGTTTGGTAGAGCAGCTGACTACGGACTGGAAGGTTGGGTTCGTTTCCAGGTGGTGACAGGATTTTTTTCTCGTTGCCAAACTTTCAGAACGGCTCCAAAGTTCACTCAGCCTTCTATAAAATTGAGTACCGGGTCTTTCCGGGGATAAAAGGCTGTTCAGTTACAAAGCGTGGTGCCGCCAACACCACCTCATTCTAGTGCCGAGGTCATGGAAATATTTGGGGCTCTACCTCCATGCCCCTGCTGAGCCTTCATGGCATGTTACGGGGATATCTTGAAACCTTTAAAAACTTTTAACGAAACAAAATATCTATTCTTGTTACTCATACTTTTCTTAACTTCCTTACAAAATTTTGTCTCAACAGGACTAAAAGTACAACACCTGAAACTTTTTACATGATGCAAGACTCAGAAATATTTTTAATAGGTAAAAAGAATCATGCATCTTGTTCAAAACTATTCTGTTGCATATAATGCCTCCTTACACTACTTATCTTCTTTAGAAATTTTCTGAAGTGGGCATATTTGTATTCTTTTAAGACAAACCAAAAAACTTGAATGTTCAATAAAATTTAGACCATCTAAATTTCATTCATGGCTTGCACTTACGAGGGCGCTTCGATACATTAGAAGTGCTGTCGTAATGGATACTGTGCTGCTTGGTCTCCTTGGCGGTATGAACTTAAGGCGGGAGGGGGTTGTAGGGGGCACATTGGGTGAGATGAATCGTTTGGTGTGCCTAAAAGCAATGCTCAACGTTGTAGCCTATATATAACAGATTGATCATCCTTTGCAAATCACAAAAACCTGCAGAAAAGTACTGGGTGTTCATTTCAAAGTGTGTCATGACGTCACTGTTGTTGGGTCACCTATTTGAAGCGAGTTTCAGCTTATATGTTAGAGAAGTTGCCTATTATTTAAGGCGTTCTTCAATCTGAACTTGAGAACGTACGGTATAACTTGAACGTCGTAGCAACAGATGGCGGTCTGTACGGTCTGTGTGCTACCATAACCTCTTTCGAACTGTGTTTTGCGCCGGCAAGTCGTACGCAGGGTATTTGTTATCATCAGTTGCGTATGGTAACATTCCACAACACAAATCAAATGCTCTGTGTCCATGTTGACCGTCGAAGTCTAATGTCAACAAATACGTAAGTAATCGTCTTAACCCTCTCCACATATCCCGACAGTACGCATTTCCAAACAGTTCACATTCCTGCCATTCAAGACCGGCGTTATCGTACGTATCGGTACGTACTCTTCAGAATGAACGCCGTACTTACAAATAAATGAAGGCAACTTTTCTGCGGAAGTGTAGGAAGATTGAATTCTTCTTTTAGGCTCATCGGCTAGCCACATGACGGCATACAGCGAGCCATAAAACATTTTGAACTGAACACCCAGTATATTTTATTATCCATGTGCTAAAAAGGATAAATGTTCATCTTCCTCTTGCTTAAGAAAGTCCCTTGTGCAGACGCCTGTATTTCCCTATTTTGACTATGCTGACATTTTATTGACTGACCTTTCCAGCGACAACAAAACGAAACTTCAACGTGCTCATAATTTGTGTGTACGTTTTGTAAGCAATCTTCGTTAATATGATCATATTACTCCATCCCTGAAACAATAGGTTGGCTTAAACTAGATAAGAAAAGAAATTTACATTCACTTCTCCTTCTCTTGAAATCTTGAATTCTTCTATTCCTTCGTACCTGTCGTCTCAGCTTCACTTACCTTTCTTCCCACCACAATCTGAACACACGCTTTCGACATGAAACAATACTAACAATACCATCCCATCGCACCTCCTCATACTCATCCTCTTTCACAATAGCCCTACAAGACTCTGGAATTCGTTTGTAGCATCAGGGACTGTCGAAATAAAATTGAATTCAAACGCAAACTTACCAGGCACTTGGTCAGTAATTGAGACTCGTTCAGACATGTTTTCTTGTAAATAGTTCTCTTAATCTATCACAAAATATCTCAATATATGGTAATTTCATCACTATAGAATTTTGTTATTCTAGGTTTAAATTGTAATTCAGTAAATACAAAAATATTCTTTGTTCTTAACTTCTATGATAAATTGTTATTTCATTAACCAGGTAATCTTGTCAAAATTTATTTTTTATTGTAATTGAATCGGTTATTGTTCAAAGGACTAAAAGTACCACCTTTTTACAGTTTTGAAATAATAAAAAAATGATTTTTAAATAAAAAGAATCGAAGATTTGTTCAAAGAATATTGTACACATGAAATATATGTGTACAATATATTTTGGTTTTTCTTGGGATAGATTATCCACAAAACAGTTTTTTTGATTATCTCAAAACTTTAAAAAGTGGACTTAGTTCCTTTCAACAATAACCGATTCAATTGTAAATTTAATATTAATTGTAATTTCAGTCTTCATGAATTGTAGTTGTAATCCCCTGGTAGAGGGGCAGAGAAGGCCTAATGGCCTTATCTCTACCAGGTTAAATAAATAAAATACTAATACTACGTTAAAATCGGTAGCACTTTGAAGAGAACAACCGCCAGGATCGCCATCCGTCCGCCGTAAACGAACACGAGATGGCAGTACAGTCGCTAATGCAATTCAAATGGGAGTTATGACTTCATTGCCGAAAATGGAATGACGTCATATAAATGAAGTAGTCATGTAAAACGCATCGTACACATTATACAATTTTGCAATTCAAAAATATATTCGTGCAGAAAATAGCATGCAATGTACATGTGTTAAGTATATAAAGATTATCGGAAATAAAGACTACGATAAAATTCGTCTCGTCTTTTGAAAATACAACTTTCTTCGACTTTATGATGAACTTACCACCCCTCATCATTAATATACTACATTTAATAATGCTGTTAGGCCAGCGTTTCTCAAACTGTGGTCTTCGAGGTCTGAACTCTTTGTGGTCCTTCTAAAAAGACTTTGAAGAAAATAAAATTAAAACGAATTTGTATCACATTATAGCTTAAAATCTCAGAGTTTGGAAATGACATATGGCAATGGATTTCTTGACAGATGATTTTCAATAAATCTTAATATTCTCCCAGATACTGCATTTATGAAATTTATTAGCCTAAGTCTATCGACATCCCATTAACTAAATCAGCATAAAAAGGGTTTAAAGTTTTATATACGTGGTGTTTCTCGACATATTTTTACATCTGGCGCCGCGCCTGAAATAAAAATAAACCGAAATCATAACAGAGGACGAAAGTACGAACCTTAATTCAATTTAAAAATGTTTAAGTGGTTACTGGCATTAAAATATGCTACGAAAATGATAAACAGTGAAACTCGTTGATTTACGGACATCGAAGGGACGTAACAATCTGTCCGCATCTGGGAGATGTCCGTTATTGGGAGGGAGACTGCATCAATCTAACAGTAAATTTATAATATTTATGTATCCCTTCACGCTATAAATGAAATGTATTACTGTAGTTTAAACTAAATACAGTCTACTGCACTGCAGTAAATTCTTTGCAACTTTGAACTACAAAGATAGGAACGAAAAGGAAAATATAGTTCTGTGCCATGCAATTTTATTCTAGGTCTGCAGTTATGCAGTACTGTAATTTAGTTTTCAACTTAACCATTACGTTAAAGGTGCCATGTCTCTCGAAACAGTACATTTGATTGAAGTGAAAAAATAATCCTACTAACCCCATCATGTGTCGAATACAATTTCACGATTATGAAATAAAGACTGGACCCATCAGACAGGTTAAATTATCTTGACTTTGTTTATGCACCCTGCTTCCAGCTAACAAGGGGTAGCCCGCTGGCTCTAATTTCCGGCAGCCAATGACGTTGCTTGTTGTCTTCTTTCATGTTAAGGTCTTTTGATTCAGTTCTCAAAACGTTAAATTTTCCATTTTTGAATAAACACATAAGGTCTAATCGAACGCCAAGTGCTGTCCGTAATCAGGATGTAAAGCAAGCTTCAGGACGTGAAACAGCTGTCCGTGTCCATTATTTCTGAATTGTCCGTTTGATTTATTATCATTATTTCTGATAATATTTAACAGTTAGCTCGGCAACGACATAAAAATCTGTCCGTATACGAGGAGTGTCCGAACAAAAATGGGGTGTCCTAGGAGAGGTTTATAGAATTTGCTTTAAGAGGGAACAAGAGTAAGGAGTCCGCCGGGAACTGTTCGCGACTATACATTTAAAATGAGTGGCTATCAAAAAAGTTTGAAAACGGTGATAGCAAGATTAGTCCGAAAATTCGTCATGGAATGACCTGATATTCGTATTACATTTGGGACAGGGGAAATTCCAGCCATATAATCTGCGCAAGCCGGATTTGAACTCACTGCCGAACAAAGTCCTCGCAGCACGATTTTCACTCGTCAACCTGTAGACCACGGAGGTTGCTGTGCGACTTATCAAGGTGATTTCCGAGCTGGAGATTTTGCAAGGTGTCCTTGTCGGTAGCAGTTGAGTCACTTCGTGCTCACGGACGCACACACGTGCTTTTCGCATACGTAACATATTTCTTGCATCCTGGTGCAGCCTTATGTTTTTCCGATGTTACTTCTTCCAAATGGTTTCTAAATTTTTGAGTTTAGCGTTAATGATAATATGGAAACAGGAACATACAGTATTGCGAGTTGCATATTTTGGGACTTTGTATCAACTGCGTTGCCCGCTCGGGTCGCATTCCGCCGGACGTTGAACCCCGCGCTCGGGCACTGCACTGCCGCAGACCTGAGGGCACCGGAACGTGTTTATCAGTTCACAAAATATGGACACGCGCAGGAATTGGGCTCCATTTACACAAACGCGGCGTACGTCGCGCATGCGCGTTATACAAATTATATATCGAAGTGAATAATGTGCTAGAAGTAATACTTTCTGCTTCGTGTTCTTCATCGTGACTATTACTCCCATCACCATCACCTCATTCATATTGTCATCATCATTGCTGTGCTCGACTTGTTCTTCTCATTCACCACCACCACCGCGATCATCCTCATTACCACTACCACTACCACAATCATCACCGTAATTACACCATTGCAATCACCAACACCGCAATCACCATCACCGTAATCACCAACACCAAAATCACCACTCGTAATCACCAACACCGCAATCACCACTACCGCAATCAATCACCACAATCACCAACACCGCAATCATCACCACAATCACCACCACCGCAATCATCACCACAATCACCATCACCGCAATCACTACCACTACAATCACCAACACCGCAATCACCACTAACGTAATCTGCAACATCGCTATCACAAACACCGCAATCATCACTACTGCAATCATCATAATCACCACAACCGCAATCATCACCACCATAATCTCAGTCATCACCGTAAACACTATCGCCGCAATCACCACCACCGTAACCATCACTAACGCAAACATCATCACCGTAATCACTATTACCTCAGTCATCACGTAAACACCACCACCGAAATCACCACCACCGTAATCACCAGTACTGCAATCATCATCACCGTAATCACCACCACCGCAGTCATCACCGTAACACAAACACCACAATCATCACCGAAATCACCACCTTCAATCTTTCCCTATACGGAGTATAGGCACCCATTCCTGGATCCTGGTGAAATTAAAAATGTTGACTGTAACAGGATTATGGGCCTCAGCAGAATCCTAATGTTAGTAGTTACACCATGAACCAGTGTAACTTGTATAACCACGTGGAATGACGCCACCTCCCCAATTTGTGTACGTATAAAATTAGCCTTGCTGTGTGACCTCTCTCAGTAATATCTTGGCATCGATAGCAGCTACAGACCTGATTTTTAATCGCGAGTTCTGCAGTATTAAAGCGATAATAGACTCTTACGATACACTTTGAGTGAACTATAGTGAATAATTTGTTGTGGCTAGGACTAAATTCGGATTGTCGCTTTGTTAATAATAATAATAATAATAATAATAATAATAATAATAATAATAATAATAACAATAATAATAATACCGTAATAATAATACAAATGGCTTTTACAGAACTCGGAGGTTCATTGCCGCCCTCACATAAGCCCGCCATCAGTCCCTATCCTGAGCAAGATTAATCTAGTCCCTACATCATATCCCACATCCATCAAAGCCATCTTAATATTATCCTCCCATCTCGGCTTCCCCAAAGGTATTTTTTCCTCTGGTCTTCCAACTAACACTATAAGCATTTCTGGATTCGTCCAAACGTGTTATATACCGTGCCTATCTCAAACGTCTGGATTTAATGTTCCAAATTATGTCAGGTGAAGAATACATTGCGTGCAATTCTACATTGTGTAACTTTCTCAATTCTCCTGTAACTTCATTCCTCTTAATCCTAAATATTTTCATAAGCACCTCATTCTCAAACATCCATAACCTCTGTTCCTCTCTCAAAGTGAGCGTCCAAGTTTCACAACAATACAGAACAACTGGTAATAGGCCTATAACTGTTTTATAAATTCTAACTTTCAGCTTTTTTGAGAGCAGATTGGGTGACAAAAGCTTCTCAGCCGAATAATAACGGGCATTTCCCACATTTATTCTGCGTTTAATTTCCTCCCGAGTGTAATTTATATTTGTTACTGTTGCTCCAAGTTATCTGAATTTTTCCACCTCTTCAAAGGTTAAATCTCCAATTCTTATATTTTCATTTCGTACAATATTCTGGTCACGAGACATAATCATATAATTTGTCTTTTCAGGATTTACTTCCGAACCTATCTTCTTACTTGCTTCAAGTAAAATTTCCGTGTTGTCCCTAATAGTTCGTTGATTTTCTCCTAACATATTTACGTCATCCGCATAGACAAGCAGCTGATGTAACCTGTTCAATTCCAAACCCTCTCTGTTATCCTGGACTTTACTAATGGCATATTCTAGAGCTAAGTTAAAAAGTAAAGGTGATAGGGCATCTCCTTGCTTTAGCCCGCAGTGAATTGGAGACGCATCCGACAGAAACTGGCCTATACGCACTCTGCTGTACGTTTCACTGAGACACATTTTAATAAATTGAACTTGCTATTACTAACTAATACAACTAGCTACTGCTAGTACTACCGTCGCGAGGGGTGACTTTGTGCCAGGAGGGCGACTTTGTGCCATTCACGCATTTCATAAGAAGAACGTAAGGAATTGGTCTTTAAAACCGTCAAAACATGTCAGTAATTCTCAAGCCCTGTGATTAGCGTTTACACCACCTAGTGGCAGTGTCAATAACTGTTTTCCCCTCTTCATTTTCTCATAGCCTGGTTATTTGTGAGAATCTGTTTTCGCGTGCCTCGAGTATAGTCTGTGTAATTTTAATTGGATCAAGGTGAAAAACTGGCATCTTCAAATCAAATGTAAGTTTATTATATTATACTATTATGTGGCTATTTATGTGTAAAATATTAACTCTGTAGCATTTATATCTTATTTGTGATGACGTGGAAATATAAAAGTTGTAAGAAGAGAGAGTGACTTTGTGCCACCACGTATCTATGGATTTCGTAGTCAGTGCATGGGTGATATTGAAGTAAACATGTTCATAATTTAAAATCTTTTGTCTTTTCATCTATTTTCTTCTAAAAATAAAAGCATAGGAGTTTTAGGTATTTTAATAGTTTAGTTCTTTGTTATGATTACAGATAAACATATTAATCAAGATGCCAAGGATGTATAAAAGGGAGGCAGGGAACTGTCCTTACCGTAATTATAGTGATTGCACGTTAGAGAAAGCTCTAAATGAAGTGAGATCGAAAACCTATCGATACGTGCTGCTGCAAAAAAGTACAATATTTATAGAAACACACTGATGTCGAAATTGAACGGTAAACATTCCGCTCCAGTTGGTGGGCCAAAGGTTTTTTCTGATGAAGAAGAAAATATGTTCGCCGGGCATGCAATTGCTTTATCGGAATATGGTTTTCCTTTTACACTATTAGATTTAAGATATGTCGTAAAGGCCTATCCGGATCGACAAGGCCGCAGAATTACGTGTTTTAAACGGAATTTCCCTGGAAAGGACTGGGCAAAATCATTTCTAAATCGCCATCAGTGTATACTTAGCCATCGGTTTGCTCAAAACATTTCAAGAAATCGAGCTGCCGTTGATGCTAATGTAATTACTGAATATTTCAGTAATCTGAAAGTTTCACTGCAGGGGGTTCCAGCATCCCATATCTGGAACTACGATGAGACCAACCTTGTCGACGATCCAGGGAAGAAGATGGCAATAACGAAACGTGGGAGCAAATATCCTGAACGTATATGCAACACTTCGAAGTCTTGTACATCTTTAATGATGTGTGCCAATGCAGAAGGAAAATTGGCACCCCCATACATTGTGTACAAGTCAGAGAAACTGTGGTCCACGTGGACAGAGGATGGTCCACAGAATGCAGATATAATCGAACCAAATCAGGATGGTTCGATTATGAATGCTTTGAAGATTGGTTTGTCAATCTCATTCTTCCCATTTAAAAAAAAACAAGAAGGGAAGAAGGTTCTGATAGGGGACAATCTTAGCTCCCATTTAAACAGTCGAGTTTTGCGTCTCTGTGGAGAACATAATATTGCCTTTATTGCTCTGCCTCCTAACTCCACACACCTACTACAGCCCCTCGATGTCGCTTACTTTGGACCCATGAAACGGGAATGGAGAAAAATTCTCGATAACTGGAGGAACTCGTCTCGTGGATCCAGATGTATTACAATTCCAAAGGAACAATTCCCATCACTTCTGAGGAAACTTCTTGACAGTCTAAAAGAGTCTAAATGTAACAATCTACAATCAGGCTTCAAGAAGACGGGAATATATCCTTTGGATAAAGAAGTTGTACTCTGACGCCTACCAGGAGCAGAATGTGAGAATATTCGTGAACTGCTTGGAAGTAGCTTCATCGAGCATCTGAAGAGTCAGCGAGATGATGTGACCAAGACACAAGCACCAAGAAAGAGAAAACGTCTCAGCGTTCCACCAGGGAAAAGTATCTCTGCGGAGGACGTGGCAGAATGACAAACAGTGACGGGAAAAAGCAGTGTAAATGCAGCAGGGAAGGATTCAGCAAGAGCATCAACATCAAGAATCGTGACGAAGAAGACTAAAAACAAAAAACAAAGTTGTGGAACCTGACAGTAGCAGTGATGATGATATCAGTGTCCGTTACCAGGAGAGTTGTGATAGCCCGCTTTCAATTCACAGTGATAATGATGCCCCTCCCTCTCCAGTAAAGCAGCAAGTGACCTCTACACTAAATCGAAGACAGATTTCAATTGGTGATTATGTTATAGTGCGATACGAGGAGGAACTCTTCCCTGGAATAGTAACATCAGTAGACGAGCGGGATGCAGGGGCTTAATGTCATGCAAAGAAGTGGACAACTGTGGAAGTGGCCTGATCAGAAAGACGAAATCGACTATGAATACAAAGATGTTGTCGAGAAAATTAGCCAACCTGTGAAAAAATCTCATAAGCGAGAACTATATGACATTCCTGAATTGCAGAAAGTTTGGGGATAGTGAACAATTTTGAAACCGAAATTGGATATTAGTTCAGATATTAATGTAACAATATATGGTAGTGATTTAATGTAAAAGATAGTTTATTTTATTTTCCTTGACGTAAAGAAATCAATTCCATGGGGTGACATTCAGCGTATTCCGAATCTCACCGGTCCAGTGGCATCAATGACGTCACGTTGCAGCGAAATAAGGAACAAAACTGCTGGAAGGATCGATGGCAGATGGCGACTGTACAAGTTGTTGTCTGTGCTACGCTAGCAAAATTTTCGAAATTTTCGTACTCCCATCTCGTTCAAAGAAAAGAGGGTGAACGGTAGTAATAACGGGTCCGTTGACATGTTCGCTTAAGCCATTAACATATTTTTTAGCTCATTACAAACAATACAGCAGAATAAAGCAGAACACACCGTGAAAATTACGATGTTTTCGTCTGCTAACAGTACAAGAACCAATCAGATTCACTGATGGCGGCTGATGGAGACTGTCATCACCTCTAGTTGATGGCACCGGTGCGACACCGGTGGAGCATCAATGACGTCATCGTGGATATTCGGAACACCGTGATATTAACCGGTGAGATTCGAATACGCTCAGTTTCACACTAACATCTGAGTTTAGTGCAGATTACAGTGGCCTAAAGTCACCCCAACCCATGGGGTGACTTTGTGCCATGTGTAATTAATTTTTTAGTAATTAAATAATACAGTAAAATTACTTTTGTCACAGTAGATAGATTAAGTTCACTCATATAAACTATATACGGTAAGAATTTTTTTGTTAGCCCTAAATATTAAATACGTACAGATTAAAATGATAAGAAAGTGGCACAAAGTCACCCCTCGCGACGGTACTACTACTACTACTACTACTGCTACTGCTACTGCTACTGCTACTGCTACTGCTACTGCTACTGCTACTGCTACTGCTAGCAAGTACTGCGGTTACTGATTGAGAGAACTTGAGGCAAAATTTACAGGCCTAATATCGCGTATCGTGTAAGAAGTTCAACTATTAGATGTAACATGATGGGCCTACTTTCATGTCCCAAGCAAATAGAGAGCTCCATCAATGAAATGGGACATTTCGCTGCAAATTGCGTGCCTTTTATGCAATCTCACAAATACCAAGAACTTGTGCTCCAGCGTGTGCCTTCTTAATTGCTGGGCAAATGATTTCCTTAGGGATTTCTTAGTAAATTTAGCGTATGCACAACCATTCAGGTTCGGAGAATTGAATCGGCGCAGCCGAGGTGTTGCAATTAAACAGGAATGCCTCGGTCTAAGCACATAAACATATTTTTTATCGCATTTTCCTTGGAATTATATTAAATGTTTCTACTTTCCTTATCGATTGTTTTTAGATATTAAATGTGTTTTTGCTTCAGGCGTTTACTCATAACGCTAACATGCAACGCTGTGAAATGCTTTATGTTGTAACAAACACCTCCAAGATAGAGACAAGATTGGCTCGAATCATCGTAAACAAAATGATACCTCGATATGCGGAGTGAATGAATCCTTATCCATTTCTGTAGTCACGAATCGCTGAAGTAGGCCTAAACGAACAAAAGCGTTGTTTGGCATTTGTTTCATTATTTGTAGTTTTCGAGAGCGAAGTACTGGTTGAACCAACTTTGATTGTTCATATCAAGAAAACTACGAGGATATGCTGAAAAAATGCCTCCTATTTTTTGTCGCTGTGAATATAGTTAAAAATATTAGTGATCGTAGAGAGGGTTTGGAATTGAACGGGTTACATCAGCTGCTTGTCTATGCGGATGACGTGAATATGTTAGGAGAAAATCCACAAACGTTTAGGGAAAACACGGAAGTTTTACTTGAAGCAAGTAAAGAGATAGGTTTGGAAGTAAATCCCGAAAAGACAAAGTATATGATTATGTCTCGTGACGAGAATATTGTACGAAATGGAAATATTAAAATTGGAAATTTATCCTTTGAAGAGGTGGAAAAATTCAAATACCTGGGAGCAGCAGTAACAAATAAAAATTATACTCGGGAGGAAATTAAACACAGAATAAATATGGGAAATGCCTGTTATTATTCGGTTGAGAAGCTTTTATCATCCAGTCTGCTGTCGAAAAAAATTAAATTTCAGAGGGTTATTCTTTGATATATTTCAAACAAAAAAGTTTAATACAATTTTCTCGTTTTTGCTTGTTTATCGCGATAAAAATTATTTTATATTAAACATTTCATAGCGTTTTTTTGGGAAAGCCAATTTAAGAGAGCGCTTTATTATGACTATTACACTTTTACTATGTCACACACTTTTGACCAATAAAACGGTACGAAAGGACTTCTT
This sequence comes from Periplaneta americana, assembly GCA_025594305.2. NCBI lineage: Eukaryota > Metazoa > Arthropoda > Insecta > Blattodea > Blattidae > Periplaneta > Periplaneta americana. The sequence goes on along the minus strand of JAJSOF020000015.1, from coordinate 127,351,033 downwards.
TCAACCAATCATGGCTGCTTATCGCACAATTTTATCGCGTCCCTAGCATTTGTTTATTTTTATCACTACCCTAGCATTTGTTTCTTTGTTTGCCAACATTTCAAACTACACTGGTCTGGACGTCAAAAAACAGAACACACTACTGCCATCTACTAGCGTAATATTTATAATGTTGAGATGGTACAAATTTGAAGACAGTTTTGTATTTTCGTAAGTCAATTAATATTTTATTGTTTGGAGTACTTCGTTACTTCTAATCTTTATATACTTTCTTCTAATCGTGTAATAGTCAATTAAATCCCACTCGAGTTTTGATTTTCTCTAGATAAATCAAAACCTCTAGTGAGATTACTGTTGATAATAAATTATTGAAAGAATTTTAGTTTTGTCCTTTAAATGTGCAGGAATTTTATCCTAACAAATGTAACTTTTCGTGCTGCAAAAGAATTTTACAATGTTACATTTGTTCAGATAAAATGTAGGCCTATTATATTTCAGATCATGATACCAAATGATGAGTTCTCTGCATGAGGGTCCAACAGTGGAAATTACCGACATTAAGAACTTGCCCAGAGTTGACGTTCAGATGTCTCTTAAACTGAATTTATTCCTGGTCGTTACCAGGATACCGAATCGTGGTGGTGTCAGTGAAAGTCATTTACACGTGATAAATTGCTCGGAAATGGAAATTGACTTGAATTGGGCCGATCGGTGAGGTCAGCAACCCCGACACCGCGACCCGAGGGCAGTCGGACTCCCAGTCGAGGGGAATTACCTATATTAGTGCCTAATCTGGCTACTGGCGCTTGGAGATGAGTGCTGCAGATTCCGTTCGAATCAGTTCTAATCAGAAGACGAAGAATCGATTGCAGACATCTTTCAGACTTAAACAATGTATAAATATGGGGTACTCCGTCGTATACAAATGTTTCTGTCGTAAACGTTACCTAAACTCAGTGTTTGGACTATATTTAAACAGCGTCTGGTTACTGGAATACAACATTGAGTACCTACATGCATTTCTTCGATTTTGGGTTGAATTCTGAATTAAGTTACTCCTCTGTTCCAAAATATGGTATAGAAAGATCTCATTAATTCTTTTCCAAAATACGGTATACATTTGTTAAAGTTCTCAATAATATAATGTAACTTTAATACATCTTCTAGATCTAGATACTTATTTGTTTGATAAATTAACATAAACAACAACTATTTTAACAAAGGGTTGCTAAAAGGTAGTGATGTGCATTCAATCTACAACCTCTCCTACCCAAATCCCATCCTCACCTTCCCGTGGTGCAACCCGTTTTGAACGAACGAGGCTCTGGGGACCGAGTATCAGCGGTATAACTGAAATGTCATATGCAGAGGAAATGCTGTATAGGTGGGAACCCCACTAGTTGCACGTCTCTGGGCTAGCCACCCATTGAGCGTCATTTTCACATTGCTTACAAGACTCAACAGAAGCCTCGGATGACAAGGATGGATTATAACGATCACACAAGAATAGGCTTGTATAAAACCGTAGCACAGCCAGTATTAAGCTATGGTAGTGAAACGTGGACTGTGAAGAATAAAGATGTCAGTAGAATAACAGCAAGTGAGATGAGGTTTATGACAGCAACAGCTGGATATACTCGCTGGGATCATAAAAAAAATGAGGACATAATGCAAGAACTTCAAATAGAACCCATTATACAGTTCATCAGCAAATATCAACTTCAGTGGAAGGGTCATCTCGAACGAATGAATCGATGCAGAATTCCAAAAGCACTGTTTCATTACCATCCATATGGCAAAAGATCTCTAGGCCGTCCAAAGAAGAGATGGACTGAAAATTCTAGTTCGAGACCGTAACAGGCCACTTGGCCTAATACTTGTTAGGAAGATGATGATGATGATGATGATTTTTAACAAAATAATCTGCCCTCAATGAGGGTGACCATAAAGATCCAGAATAAAAGCACTACAGAATAATTTAGAAAAAAAAAAAATAAGTACAGGAATTGTTTAGTAAAACATCCAGAGAAATGCAAACCCAATGGAATCATCGATGGTCAAAATAAAAATGGTAATGTAATATTTGGATTGAATCCTTAAGAATATTCAATAAAATTTTTTGAAGTTCAAAAAATCGGAGACCGAGTGCTTTTAAAATATTCCATGTGAATTTAGGAAGTGTGCCACGCGCACCAAACAAAAGACCAGAAACACTCCACTGACTAGTGGGAATGTTATATTTCTCACTTAGGTATGGGATGCAGGACTCAAATGGATTTCTTCTCCTCATCAACGTGTTGTGCCTGCAGGGCATCCCTCTCAAACCGGATTGTAGGATCAAGAATGATTCCCTTAGATTGAGTCCTGTGGATGGCTACAATATCTGCTCTTCTGTTCGAATCTAAGGATGAAACGCAGTGGATCTCCTCGTGTACTTCCCATCCACGACGCTTGAGGACATCAGCAATACCGCTCCTGGCTTTAGGGTGTCGATTGTTGCGCAGCATCTCCGTTTTTCGACAGAATCCCAACACGTGACCAAGAGTTTCCGTCTCGTTGCAGCCAGGATGGCGACAACGGGTTGTGTTGAAACTTCTGCCGGGCACAGATCTAACCGCAGATAGATTGCTGGACATTTTAATTGATTATTGTATTCTGAAATTGATAAATTTGCTTTTGAAGACATCCAGGAATTTGCGTTGGGGCACTCAGAATACAGGATAACATAAAAATAAGGTACATTTTATTCTGTGTGATGTCAAATTAGTAAAGGAAAAAAACAAACATTGTTTTGAGAGAGACAAATTAACATGCTGCAATAAATTTCAGACCGTTTTTATACGACTGCTGAGCCTTAGGCCTAGATGTTCTATTCAAAATTGACTGGGTTGGTGTTACATTTTTGCAACAGGAACACCACAGCAGGTGCCCATTTGATTTCTGTTCATAATGAACTGTTTAAATATTAGCTATAGTTCGATGCACTGCAGAAGACTAGAAACATTCACAACTGCTCTGTCTGATAGTCCCTTCACTACTGAACAGAATACCACACCGCGAAACATTTCATGCACGCATGCGCAATAATCAAACTTGTTTTGTTTGTTACTATACCATATTTGGAACGGAGGGAGTATTAAATGAAACTACTCTTCAGTGCTGTAAGGTGGATATGGGGAAACGAAATTTAAGACAAATTCTTTCTTCTCAAAAGAGATAGATAATAGGTTGTGCATACGTTCGTAGCGTTTTTGTTTCTCATGATAGTAGGGCCTTTTTAAGAAATTTCTTTGGGATTTGTCATTCACAATTTGCGGTATTGTGATACTAAATATTTCTTGAACTTTTAATTTTTGAGAAAGTTTGTATTAATTATGGGCTAGATTTTTTCTACTTGATACTTCATTTTCTTTAGCCCATAATTATTATTAAATTTCCGCGGATATTTAATAATAATAATTATGGGCTAAAGAAAATGAAGTATCAAGTAGAAAAAATCTAACACTTCCGACATATCCTTTTGAGTTTAACTGAGGAATAATGGTATCGGAGACCGTTAGAGCCATTTTTGGTATTTACGGGCAGAAATGTGTGTGTGAATTGGGCCCCAATTTGTAAGAAGATATATATATCAAGTTCAGTCTATTAGAATCACCCAGCAGGTTGGCTGAATCGTCACCCAAAGATTGATAAATTCAGAAAAACTTTAAAATTACACTTCTTGGACACTCTTTACAAATTTTATTTCTTAATACGTTCACGCAGATTGAAAAATAATAACAGTTCGTGCAGAATGACAATTAAAATGCTAGTGGAAACTTGAATAAAATTCTGGTTAAGGCAATGGTGAAGCTTAAAGCAAATTTGCTTGACTATTACACTTTTACTACGTCATACTACTTTTGACCAATGAAACGGTACGGAACGACGTGTTTCAACCAACCATGGCTGCATATTCCACACTTTTTATCACCTCCTTAGCATTCGTTTGTTTTTATCACTTTCCTAGCATTTGTTTCTTTGTTTGCTAACATTGTACTTCCAATAATTGTATCTTTTAAAATGATCCATGTTTATTTTCATCATCCTTAATTGAAAATTTTCTATCATTTATCTTGTTTGTATTATTTAGGTTATGTTATAGCTTCTGGTAACAAGAGAACAGCTAATAATAATAATACAATACTGCCATATAGTGAAATATTTTTGATGATGAGATGGTACAATAATACATTTTAAGGCAATTTAGTATTTCAGTAAGTCAATTAATATTTTATTGTATTAGAGTACTTTATTTCTTCCAATCTTCATATACTTTTTTTCTGATCGTGTAATTGTCAATTAAATCCCACTTCTCTAGATAAATCAAAACATCTAGTGAGATTATTATAGATAAATTCGGATCTTGTCCTTTCCCCATTCATAATTTGCATTTTTCTGTGGTAGGTTTCTTTTCGACTCAAGAACTTCTTGATAGACCATACAAACTACGTTTAAAAACTGTTAAGAGGCTAATAAAATTATAAATAGTCCAATTCTGTGTTGTGACGTATAGCATATTTGACCGTGAAACGAGCGGGCCGAATTCAAATCCTGGTTGGGACAAGTTACCTGGTTGAGGCTTTCTTCGGGGTTTTCCTCTTAACCCATTCAGGGGCTGAGGCAGGATAACCTTTAACACGCTTAGGCCTAACCTCTATTCCTCTTTCAAAGTGAGAGTCCAAGCTTTACAACCATACAGAACAACCTGTAATATACATAGGTAACTGTTTTAATAACTGTTTTATAAGTTCCAACATACACTTTTTTTTTAAAGTAGATTGGATGACAAAAGCTTCTTAACCGAATAATAACAGACATTTCCCATATTATTGTATTCTGCGCATAATTTCCTCACGAGTGTCATTTATATTTGTTACTGTAGATCAGCCGTGGCGAGAACGTGACTCGCGAGACATTGTGGCTCGCAGTGGTAGCTCTGCATTTCGCTTGCTTCTAACCTCCGCCATCCCTCACCCTCTCACTCACTGGAGTCAAACTCCGTTCCATTTGTATTTGTTTCTGACCTGCGAGTGGCATATGTCTCTCTCGAAACCATGTACGAAAATTCCAAATAGGATGGGAGGACGCATTTTTTTGCTGACAATATGATGAGAATATTAAATGCAGTATGATTTGTTCACAAGTATTACGAGGAAAACAGTTGTATAACATAAAACGGCATTATACTACATGTTAATGATGAAACATTAAAAGGTTAAGTGTTATTGTTGTTGTTATCATAATAATAATAATCATCATCATCATCTCTGTACGTCGACCCTTTTTCAGCAGATGCACGAATAATGCGGTTAGCTCTTCAATTTGAACTCACTGATTTACTATGTGATGTCAAATGAAAGCTAGATGTAAGGACTTGACAAATGTTGAACTTTCAAATCTTTGCCAAAAAATAAATGTCCGAAGCTTCGTTCTTTCGCTTGCTCTGTTGAAGCCATGTTCGCTACAACTTACGTTTGTGAAATGAAAACTTATTTTCAACAATTAAAATAGTAAAAACCAAATTTAGATCACGACTGACAGACAAATACCTTCGTGATCAACTACGACTGGCAGTAAGTGACATAATTCCTGATTTTGTAACTTTGTTGCAGAGACATTCTGAAGACAGTTAATTTTAGGTTGTGATATTGTTCATTTCTTTCTTCGTTACACGTACTAAATATTAGTTTATAGCCTTGTACTGTATAAAATTATATTCAAGTGCTTGTCGTAAGGAAAATGAAAATCCGTTAATAAGTCAGACAGTTGCTTCACTTCCCCTTCGGGTGTCCGCCTCCCTCCATAGGTGCTATGCACGTTGCAGGTTACACCAAAGACGTTGGGGTTACACAGTGGCTCGGCGTACGATTACATTTTCGCCACCGCTGCTGTAGATCCACATTTTTAAAGGACAAAGTTCCAATTTTTATATTTCCATTCCGTACTATGTTCTGCGACCCAATTTATGAATTAGATAAGCTGGCATCACTTTTTCTAGGGACCAAGTTCTTGCACCGTTTTGTCGTCCACGAGAATCCCGCGTGGGCTCGCCGGGACGTAAACTTGACTGCGCCGCGGTGGTCGGATTCCGCGTGCTGCACGAGCAAGCAGTTTCTGCTTGGTGCGGGAGACCCGTCCCGTCTGAGGCAGCGACCCGCGGGGTTACGTAACCGGCCGCGTAACGGGACCACGGGAACTGGTTTCCCGCCCCCTCGCGGGATTCATTCATCACTCGAGCGTGTCCGCTGATCTTTCTCAGTGGCGGCAGCCACCCCTTCCTGCTTCGTGCACAGACATCTCTGATACGAAAACGAGAGACACCATGCCGATCATCTGTCTGACCCAGTGCTGTAGTCGGGCCGGTACGCCGTACCGTCTAAAATAAAAACTCGCTGTTACCGTACCGGAAAAAAATTAGACTCGAAAATATTTTAATTATGTATATATAAGTTAAAGGCTGTGTGATGTATCTTGCCTCACTGTGAAAAGAGAGAGAAAGGAGATATGTCTTACTTCGTCTGTGTTGTTATGGCGATGGGGGAGTGGAGCGGTGCCGTCCATCCCTCCAGTGACGGAAGGGACTAGTTGATACATTCTGTAGCGCAAAATAAAGTAACAAAATATCTCTCTTCGTACTGTGTAGTTCCGTCACTGAGCTTGTCTTTCAAGAAACTGAGTTCCGGCAGCCTGTACAATAATAAGATTTTGAAAGGAATCCTGAAAATTTACAACCCTCCTATAATCTCCACCCTCATTTGAAGGGACTTGGTTTTATTGCTACTGAGACAAGATAAACCTTACCATGTATAGTCTTTAATATACAGTATTTTAAAATGATGTTAGCTACTTGAAAAGCATATTGATTTTTATATCTGGCATAAAAGTAGCGGTTGGCATCTCATATCCTTCGTTGTTTTATCGAAAACCATGGTCTGGCATTTCAGGAGTAGTTGTGATTTGTTAATTTCGAGCTTGCATACCGTCGTGGTAATTCTACTTATTTTGTGTTGTGCGAAGAATTCGCTCACCGAGAGCAACCAATGTGCTAGGGCATTGTCATGATGGAGAACCCAATTCTGTCCTTGGCTGAAGTTGGGTCTTCTTCGTCGAACAGCATCACGAAGACGCCGAAGAATTGCAACATACGCTTCCTTACTGACAGTTCGACTCTCAGGAATAAACTCGAAATGTACGAGACCCAGGATATCGAAGAATTACTTTCCCCTTTGATCGGTCGGCACGGAATCTCTTTTGCCGTGGTGAGCCGGGAGAGTCAGAAAGTACCGGAACTTCGGGTGGCAACGCCATGCTCTATAGGCAACTTCTCTGCCTTGTCCGTGTAGCATGTGACCTAATCTCCAGGCGTATAGACCCAGTGCGAACATATGTATAGATTACCTTTTTTGCAGGTGGCATATAACCAACTAGTGTAGGTAAGTTTGAAACAGGATCAGTTTTATTGGATTTAAACCAGAATGCTGTTTAAAATGTTTTTATCACGTTTTATTGGATTAGTTGGTTTTATTATTTTTATTATCAAATTAAAAAGATCCTTGACATAAATATTAATAATAAAAATGCTACTAAGATTTCAAATCATCCGTCCTCAAGTGAGGTTGACCACTGGGATCCGGAATTAACAAAATATAAAAGATAAAGGGAAATGAAACGAACAAAATACTGACTCGATTTGTACATTAAAACGAAAATTTACGTGTTAACATATAGATGATAGTTTAAAATTTGAAGAGAGGCCTTCAGAATTTCCATTACAATCTTCTGAACCTCATAAAAGGGAATTTTAAAGGATTTAAGGATATTACATGTAAATTTTGGTAAACAACCCCTCGCTCCAAATAGTAAGCCTGCAACATCCCGGTTGTAAAGCGAAATGGCATATTTTTGACTGAGGTATGGAAGAAAAGGTACATATTTAGCTCGCTTGTCATCATTTATCAGCAGTGCTTTATTCGTGTCTCGTTCAAAGCAAATCGTAGGGTCTAAGAGACATATAATAATAATAATAATAATAATAATAATAATAATAATAATAATAATAACGTAACTCTTAGTTTTCGTCTTCTCAAAATTAAATACTTTTGAGCTAGAAAAAGTGAAAGTAAATTCTCTTCACAATACATGCTACAAATGTAATACATCAACACTAATAATAAGAGGAATAAAACTTAAAAATAATAAACACCTTTTTCTTGGCATTTTGAAAACCACTATAGTTAATTATAAACTAGGAAACAAATATCTTCCTCATTTCTTGTTGCTGCACTAATCTTCCTCAGTAGTTGCTTCATCAGCTATTGTAAGCTCTGGATTCACTGGTTCAGAACTAGTAAACTTACGATTCCATCTTACCATTACAAGTTTCTCCAACCTTTCAGGACACAACCTATTTCTGAGTTTTGTATGAATGTTGCCATGAGCGGACCAGTTCCTTTCCCATGCAGTCGAAGAAGGTGGCACATTTAATATTCGCGAAGCAATTGAATATAAAGCCTGTCCAGAACATAGGCCTTTCCACCACACACTGCAGTTTCAAAATGATTCCAATGCTTGAACAAGGTCTCATTGTACTCACGAGCTTATACTGTACAGTATCACCACAGTCTACTATATACAGTCACGAAGCTTGAGTTTTGAGGGTGCTAGAAACAATAGACTGTGACGGTACTATTTTGCATTGCCTGTAATGAGGCGATATTAGCGATCCTAGTGGTGAGCAACTACCTAATGTTTGCATATTTACTACGTATTGAGCTTCGCGACTGTATATACTAGACTGTGGTATCACGACACGACTGGTTACGGACTTCAAGCGCCGCGCTGAACTGATCCATCACCAGCTGTATTATGGATTTGTGTACAAACAAGACATCCAACGACCAGCACATACATCAACAACCCTAGCGCCTAGCACACAAAAGTAAAACGCCAGGATGTGTATGCAAAATGGATGGCACATATGATGTTTGGGTTGCATTCAATTAATCCTAGTGAACAGGGTTTTAAACCCATAAAAACCGATGTATACCTATGGATTTAAACGGATTGAAACAGTTTTTTTACATCACTACATATACCCACCGTCCCGCGCCGTGGCGTCGTGGTCTAAGGCATCTGCCTAGGACTCGCGTTACGGAATGCGCGGTGGTTCGAGTCCTCATGGGGGAAGAAATTTTCACATGAAATTTCGGCCAGTGTATGGGACCGGTGCAAACCTAGCATCGTGATGCACTTGGGGAGCTACGATAGGTAGCGAAATCCGGTTGCGAATACCAGCTATAACGGCTGGGGGGATCATCGTGCTAACCACACGATACCATCATTCTGGTTGGATGATCGTCCACCTCTGCTTCGGCATGTGGGCGTGAGACCAGCAGCCGGCTGGTCGGTCTAGGCCCTACACGGGCTGTAGCGCTACGGATTATTAGGCTATTATTATTATTATTATTATTATTATTATTATTATTATTATTATTATTATTATTAGGCCTACATATAACCACCGCCTTCAAAGTACGCCCCTGGGCAGTGACACACACTGTCAGCGTCCATACCACTTCTCGAAACATTCCTGTAGCCTATCTTTGGTCACTTCCCACAGAACGCTTGTCACAAATTTTCACTTCTTCGGCTGACGCAAACCGCCGTCTCTTGTGTAGGGATTTAACCTTTGGAAATCAGTAGAAATCTGCTGCAGCAAGATCTGGAGAACTTTGGAAAAGAAGTACAATACGAGTCTATGTACAGAGTCTAGTCTGACCAAGGACATTTCAACAGTATGACCTAAAATATGTTTCCAACTACAGCACTGGCGTGATCTTTCGTCCATGTGCAGTAAGTTTAATATTCTGCCAAACTAGATGACGAATTTTGTTCTTACTTGTATTCAGTAGTTGTAAAGAGCAATACTTATAGATAGAAAGACTTTCTTGTACCTTTAAGGGGCATTAGGACTGAGTTTTGAAATTTTTACAATATTAATCCGATTTATTTCATTTTTCAACTGTTTGTTAGATGCATTAGGAGTAAGGTGTGTGCAAATTTTGAGCTCAATTGGACTAATAGTTTCGAAGTTAATTTTATTTTAATTATGCAAATTTGTGATATACCGTAATCAAAAACATTCAAAAACAGCAAGTTCATTTCTTTCATATGGACTCAGATTCACGGGCAATATTTAACGTTGAGAAATTCATGTTATCTATTTTAGTTTAGGCACAATATTTAAAAAAATGAGACATTTATTTATACATATTTAATTATATAATAATTTTTTCAAGATATTTAAAATGACTCCATGTTAGATCTCAGATAATACATGCACGGACACATAAGAATATTTTAATTGATTTTGGTGAAAACTGCTTGCACTTCAAGCATTTCAAACATAATATAGTTTCGAAAAAAAAAAAAAGCAAATTTGTGGAAAGAAATACAATAGTGACTTCTGGAGCAGGCCTATATCAAAATCGCTCCTGGAGCCAAAAGAAAATAGTGAGGCAAAAAACCACTTACTATCAGCCTCCCAAGGTATATTTTAGTATAACAAAACTAAAAGTGATATATTGATCATTAAAAAAAACTCAGTGATAGTGTCCTTTAAATTAAGATTACCAGATTTTTTCACAATTTCCAATACTGGTACCCGTTCTATATACAGATTGAACTAGGCCTACTGTTTTTTTTTTCAGAAGAGTGAATTTTTTTAGACGCGTCTTTTCTAAATCCCAATTTTTCCAGCAAATTCCTGACGGGTCATGTTGAAGTTGATTAAGATAGCAAGCATGGCACAAACAGCTTGTAAACCCATTCTAGATTTTCTGTATATATTTCAGTGATGTATGTTATTCAAAATTACAGCTATTTCGAGAATGATGAGCGAGACTCGAAGCGCACTAGAATGGCGAGACGAGACTCGAAAGACAAATGCAACGAACACAGCGAGCGAGAGCGGCAGTTAGTTTTGTTCATCTCTAATATGTACCTATATCGGGAAAATTAATCAGTGGTGACAATATAGGACATAATAATTTAAAGTTATTTCTCTTTAAAAAATGAATGCGGGACATTGTCATATATGTCACATACTGTCTACCTTCACATTACAGAATCAACATACTTTCTACTTTTTGTGATTCCTGTACTAAACAAGTGGTCAGCGCTTCCAAGTGGCACTGCTGTAAGGCTCACGCGCCATCGATTAGCAATATTATTAACTTCTTTGACCGTTCTGTGTGGACACCTCCAATGATTCGTCACTTGAAGTTTCTAGTTCTGCCACAATGGCTCGATTGTGCTTCACGTGTCAATGCCTTAATTTAAGCCAATATTTTGTTAACGGTGTCGTTGCTACGAAGCGACACTGAATGACTGCGTACTTATTGATTGCCTGGAATTCATTATAGTGCTAGACAATGAATATATTATTGGGATCTTGGACTGCAGACGGTGTATGCAGGTTTCACACCTGGCAAGGTGCTCTCTTGTCAAGTAATCTCTGAGAGCCGTTTTCTCCCTACGAGAAAGAGTACATCAGCATTCTAGACTTCAAGAGCTTTACTAAATTCATCCTTATTGTTAGACATACTGTCTGAAATTTTATTTCCCTGCAACTCTACATACCCGATACTTAAACTAAGATGATCCTGTGGATGTATTTGATTTAACTACGTCTGCACACGATTCCAAACAAGATATGACTCAGCAGTTGTCTCTGTTAGAGCTACTATGACTGCCATACTATCAGAGAAAATGTGAAGCTTCCTGTTAGCCGTATTTTAACATATCGACCTACATTAATAGGAAAAAATGAATGAATTTTGTGGAACAGAAATTACACTTCGGTCCCTATGGAAATGCTTTCGTCATATCCGATAATCACAACAATGTGAACGAGAACATTTGTATGCATAATAGGACTCCGGCATATATATATATATATATATATATATATATATATATATATATATATATATATATATAACCCACTTGGAAGAGTTTTTTATAATCAATGGAAGGGAGATTGCGATATATTAAAAAAAATGTTATGCAGTTGTGCCTTGGCATGGATGTGAAACAGACGCATGCACAATACATGCGCTAACTATAGAAAGTTAATACAAGATTGGCATTACTCATATGCAGATGAATAAAGTAATAACAATAACAATATTTACGGGATAGTGCCGCCACTGGACTGATAATCCTGTGGACCCAGTTTACTCCTGATTTATGACTCGTATTGGGCAAGCCCGTAGTCCAGGTAGCAGGGCCTTTCCCGGAGCTCTGGTTTTCTTGTGGCAGCCCAACAAATCTCCGTCACTATCTCATCTCATGGCGGGTGTAGCGTAGACCAGCCTCTTATGGCGCACTCTGGGCAATGACTTTTGGTAAATTGGTCTACACACCTGGCTTCATATGGGTGAATGACGAACAGTCAAGCACCCGCATTAAAGACAAATAAAAATGTTTATGCTCGCTCGACCATGCCGAAATGTAGTAATTATACACCTGGTAGTAGCCCTTTAATGCACCTCATTAAAGTACACCTATTTATTATAGTTCAGTTGTTCAGCCAATGAGAAATCACCATTGTAACATTATAAAACCGCAAGTATCGATTATTCTCGGATATGCAATCGAAAGACAACTAGCGAAACGTCACGGAGGCTGGAAATCCAATACTGTCGCAGAAGGTTATGTTCTGTTACTATAATAATTAGCGTTAATTGTAAATAATATTCAAATAAATTCAATTTGTCATCTCGTTTTTCAATTCAAAATCAATTTCCAGGTTATATCAAGATTAATGTTCATGTTATTCTCTAGATTATATCAAGGTCAATGACATTCGTTCCTCGGAAAAAATCAATACTTTCGCGTCTGCGCACATCTCACAATTTAGAAGGTCAGTTCTGCTCTTCACTTAGATAACCATAACATGAATACTTATGAATAATTTCAAGTTAGAAATATGATCGAGCATAAAAAGTCGTATGAAACTTGCCTATAATGGTAATTAAGACGCTCGTATGAAAATTATGAAACTCGTTTGCGCTTGTTTCATAAACAAACATATTCGCGTCTTAATTACTACCATTATAGGCTCGTTGCATAATGTACTATTACGAGATATTCTCATTTACTTGTATACAGTAGTCTATACTAGTTAATTATTAGTTTGTCTCTGACTAAAAAGAGAATTCTTTACATTTCCTCGTAATGGAACATTGTTTTATTGCTTATTATTATTATTATTATTATTATTATTATTATTATTATTATTATTATTATTATTGGCGGCCGTGTAGCTCAGTTGATAAAGTAACTGGGTACGGATTGGAAAGTCTTGGATTCGATCCCGGGTGGTGACATATTATAACTCAAATCTAGTACCTACACAGATCAAACGGCTTTACTTCATGCGTCCTATGGAAGTCGCACATAGATTTTGTTCTTGCACTACAACTTGTACACGAGCCGCCACTGATTGCTCTGCATTATTCATTCCACAATGCGATTCAATTTGCCGCGACATGACAGCGTGCCCTCTCCCGTTAATGACATTTTCATTTGCAAAAGCGAAGCGATGATGGAGGCCAAGTCTTCCAAAGTTCATTTGTCGCGGATCCTGGACCCGAGCGCTGTTATCTAATGCCTGAAACCGGACGACGCCTACTCTTGGATCAGTTTAAGTTTTTTATATCGTGTACATAGGTTACATTTAAATTAAAGCTGTATGTACGTTCTTTCTTACCAAGAGGTCGATGAACTTCTGGACGACCGATGGAACTCTTGAACGATTAGAATACCTTGTGATTTCAACCGACCAGGACGTTAGTCCTCCATATACAAATGTTCATGATGATGATGATTATTATGATGATGATGATGATGATGATTATTATTATTATTATTATTATTATTATTGTTTCATTGCATTTTATATGAAAAAGGTGCCTGTACTCAACAAAATTTACAAGTTATAAGCTACAGATAATGACACATGAGTTAGGGGCGTATTGTTTGGGCACTTTGTTCTTCATGGAATCATAGCTTGTTTCTATTCACTGCCGATTGTATTGCACTTATTTATATTTAGGGCTCTGATTTTTATGTGCTAAAAACTTCAAAATATTTATTTTTTATGTACTAAAATATGAAAAATATATACTAAAATTAAATAAATTAAACCAGAAACAGTTAAAAATTACCCTTTTTCTTTCCTATATTCTCGTACTCGTTCCAGTTTACTCTCTTTCGATTTTGGCTCAATTTTCGGCAGCTAATTCGCACTCATTCTTTCACGCCACGCTGCCGATTTAGACATCTGTCTAGCAAAAAACTTTACAACAATGTGATTTCACCGACGGTAGTGCCATTCCCACTGATTTATGGATTAATTTGTGCAAATTGGTGGATAACCACAAACATCGAAACTTTGTTTACGCGATAACATTGCAACGTCCTTTGTAAACTGACCGGTGTTGATTCCACGAACTAGAAGAGTGTCATACCCCTTCATGAATGCTTTGATTCATAAACGCCTACAATGTCTTGTATACAACGACAGTGGCGACATCATTGCTCAGCTGTCATGTAACATGGGACGCGTAGTATACAAGCCATAGCAACAGCCACAAAACCTTCTTAAAACGTCCGTCACAGAATTTTTTTTTCAATATTCGTACCTTGCCTAAATAAGTTTCACTTTAGTAATCACTACAGCTCACAAAGAAGACATGATTTCCCAAATAAATCATTTTAGAACACTACGCATTCGCAAACCTATTCGGAACTCTTGATCGTTGGTAATACAGGGTTCGGCAGAATGATCTCCCCGGTTTGAATTGTCCGCCATGCAGGTTTCTTGATAGTTGCGCTTGAGTGGTATATATCTTTGAGTAGCACAAATTATGCCATTTCAGTTACCATCATAGTGAGGACATCTGAATGCCGTGCATTTTATTGTTGAAGCATATTAAAAAAATGGCGATTTTGTGATTGCAAAGCAGCGGCAATTTGGTACCCATTTTAGAGTAGGTCGATACGAAAGAATTCCTGATAAGAAAACCATATTGTTATGGGTGAGAAATTTCAGACAAAAGTTTCAACATTCAAATAGAATTCGTCCGGTAAATGTCGCAACGTTCGGACTCCCGAGAATATCGCTGCAGTGAGGCACGCTGTTCCACGACGTTCAGCCATTAAACATGCTCTGGTATTGGGAATATCTGACCGGAGTGTCAGTCGAATCTTACACCTAGGACCGATGTATAAACCATTTGATCTTAGATCAGAGGTTAAATGGGACCTCGTTCAAAGCTGAACTTGGAATTTTGTGTTGTATAAAGTCTAATCTGACAAAATTTTCTTAAACTAAAGTCAACTTTGACTGAAGAAATTTTTCCGATTAAGTTATTGATCCAAGTTCAGTTATTTCTTTTCTGTTTGAAATATAATCACACACTGTCAAAAAGAATAATCATTGTTTTAAATAAATCATTTTAGAACATTTATATAACATCCTTAAACACAAACATTCTTATATTTTATAAGGCTTTACAGTGTTCAGCAATGAAATCTAACCTATAATTATGGTTTGAATTATTAATGGACAGGCTGAATGGTACATTCATAAATTTTCAATTAACTATATTACTAAACGAAAATTGTCGTTTATAAAGCTTTATTATGTTTAGCAGTATCAAACACCATAACATGATAACAATTTGGAGAACGATAAACCTTCTTGTTATTGTCCGCCATTAACAATGCAGAAACAAACCAGTGTCTCCAACCGAGTGTACAGAAATTCGCCAAAAAGTAGTTGGAAAGTCGAAAGATTTCTCATTATCAAGAAGAAAACTACGTTTTGTCGTTATGGGTGCTAAAAGAAATCCCAGACAATAAAAAGTTAAAAGAAATTGTCGTTAAAAGAGTTAAAGTCGCTAAATTGTCAACACTGAACAAACCTGTACAAATATCGCATCACATACTTCACCGCGATGTTGCCACATTCTTTTCACGTAAACTTAGACGTTTCAGCCATTAAACAGTTTTATACAATAGAAGAAGTGTCTGAACTCAGTTCACTTTCCGATCTTCGATCAAAGTTGATCTTTAGACAGGGAGTTTTATATAATTGGACCCTAGACCTCAAGTTTCACCCCTACAAAGTTATGGTGGTTCAGGAACTTCGGCAACGTGATTGGCTCAACCGCCAAGATTCTTGCGATACCATATTGGAAAAAAAAAATGTTCCTGTAGTGCTAAGTAGCTGACTAAGCTCATTCACATTTGTCGGGCTTCGTCAATAAACAAAGCCTTCAGTATTGGGCCCAGAAAATCCTCGAGAAATGCATCAGTGACTCTCTACAGCGAGCGTGTTACTGTTTGGCGTGCTATTGCACAATTTGGAATAATAGGGCCATACTTTTTTGAGGAAGAAGGATGCACAGTCACTGTTTCAGGAGTGTACAGCTCATGAAGGCAAGAATTTGGGCGATATCTCTTTTAAAACAAAGTATTGTCAAAATGGCAAACATTCTTCTGTAAAATGGTAAAACAAAATTACAACATCGCATATAGAACAAATAACACTCTACAAAAACATCTCAACACACAAACAACACAAACAAATACAACCACACAGGCGTATACAAACTCAAATGTAACACCTGCAACAACTCCTACATAGGACAGACAGGCAGATCATTTCGAACACGTTACAAAGAACACATCACAGCCATAACAAAATTACAAAACACCTCCACATTTGCAGAACACATCACATATACCAACCACACCTACAGAGACATCAACACAGACATGGAAATACTGCACATCTAACCAAAAAGCCAGAAACTCAACACATTAGAACAATATGAAATATACAGACAGACGAAAACACACCCCAATGATATTCTCAACACACAACTCAATTTCAAAACACATACACTTTTTGACTCTACACTACGAACGCACCCTCATAGGAAACAAGAGGCGCCAAGACCAACAACGACCAGTTCTGAAGATGACCCAAAATAGGTCGAAACATGTTAACAAGGCACGTTAAAATTTAACACAAGAAAGTCTTATACATATTCCAAAATTTTGAATGGGTCTATGTTGTTCCTTTTATTTATGTTTAAAATCGGGAAGGTCATTCTGCCGGAGCCTGTATTAGAACTCCCTTACTTTAGGAATGCTTCTCGTAGATTTTGTCCTCTTTCCGGCTTTTTCATTTTTTTACAAAGGATTTCAGCGAAATGCTGAGTGAGATAAGTGCCCAAGAGTCTTGGAACTCACGTTGGTTATTCCGTTAGTCCTGAGATTATTTTCCAGAACACGAGATGGGTGTAGCTTTTTGTTACAGTTTTGCCGTCTCCTTTGTCATAATTGGTAGGCCTACAGTAATGAGGCTAGGAGATCAGTAAGATAGAGTGCAGTGCACACTGTCTTGGCTGTGAGGCGGAACGCCCCCTCGTGCTCGTATTTCAGTTGCAGTGTAATATTTCAAGCCAGCTTCCTGCTCAGAATGAACTGCGGCCGTCCTGATTAGTTCTCCGGTGTGAATTAGTGGCGACGCGACCAACGGGTTCTGGTCACTTCACCATGAGAAAGAAATGAGGTTGCCTAACGTTGCGCCGGCCGGCCGTGTAATTTCAGTTAATTCAAATCTTGATGATGTTCTTCCCACAAAGCCAGCTCCCGGATTGTACTAGACTTGTCAGCAAACGGATAGTTTTTCAATCCCTGATAGTGGTGTGATATTTCAAAATGGTTTCGGATAGGGTCAAATATGGCTAATATGATACAGTAAAAAATCTGGATAATTTGATACAGAATTTAAAATGTTCCAGCGGCTCAGTTTGAAAATGTTTAAAACTGCGATTATGGAAGTACAATGTATGCTCTTTAAGGGGAGTCTGTACGTACTTCCATATGTTACAATGTTAAATTCCTCAATTTTGGGAACACTTTTCTCAGAAGTTATAAAAGATACAAATGTAGAAAAAATAGGGCATATATTGTGGGTCCCTACCACCACGGCATGGCGCGTCCTCAGGTTGCGGATCGAGGAGACGGCCTCCAGATATAATAATAATAGATATAATAATAATAATAATAATAATAATAATAATAATGATTTATTTTAGCTGGCAGAGTTAAGGCCGTAAGGCCTTCTCTTCCACTCAACCAGCAAAAAGTGTATTATACATATGCATGAACTTACAAAAAATTCAACAATTTGATTAAGTGAGAGTTACATGTATACAAGAGTTATATACGAATTAAACAACAAAATACTATGAACTATTAATTAAACACTGAAATAAACTGTGTAGCAGAATTAAGCTAAGATACATAGAATGTTAATATATTTCAAATAATAGGCCTATTAGATAATAGAAAGAGATTATTATGAGACAATTTTGAAAATACAGCACTATCAGGATGATGTCTAAAGAATGAAGTAACAATGTAGTCAGTGATAGTTTAAATCAATAAGGTTGGAGTGAAATGCTAAGAAGGTTATCTTTTAAGCTGTCTTTAAAGGTGTTTATTGTCTTGCAGCCCCTAATACTTTGTGACAAGGAATTCCATTGACGCGAGGTGGATACTGTAAAAGATGATGAATAACAAGATGTTCTATGAAGAGGTATACTTAGCGTGCCACAGATAAGTGATCTGGTATTTACGTCGTGGTTAGAGTATAGATAGTAGAAACGAGACGAAAGGTAATTTGAAACGAGACGAAAGGTAATTAGATATGGAGGGTAGCTGTGAATATATTAAATAAGCAGTCGCGGACAGTCAATTAGGGGTGGTCCTCCAGCTTGGGGGTTGGGCGAAGGGCTAACAACCCATCACCGTAAAAAACAGCTTGTTACGAAACCTTCAAATAAGCCTCGGAATGGGACTGATTCTCTGGCACGACCACAGCAAAGGAATAAGGTTTTGAGATTTGGTAATTGTTCTTTATGGTTGTGAAACTTGGACTCTCACTTTGAGAGAGGAACATAGGTTAAGGGTGTTTGAGAATAAGGTGCTTAGGAATAGAAGGATGAAGTTACAGGAGAATGGAGAAAGTTACGCAATACAGAACTGCACGCATTGTTTTCTTCACCTGACATAATTAGGAACATTAAATCCAGACGTTTGAGATGGGCTGGGCATGTAGCACGTATGGGCGAATCCAGAAATGCATATAGAGTGTTAGTTGGGAGGCCGGAGGGAAAAAGACCCTTGGGGAGGCCGAGAAGTAGATGGGAAGATAATATTAAAATGGATTTGAGGGAGGTGGGATATGATGATAGAGACTGGATTAATCTTGCTCAGGATAGGGACCAATGACGGGCTTACTTGAGGGCGGCAATGAACCTCCGGGTTCCTTAAAAGCCAGTAAGTAAGTATACAACCGGATAAATAAATTTAAAATTTCACTGAACGGTTGGCAAAAAAAAATCATTGATAACATTTTTTGCATTAAGAATTCCTGCAAATTATTTTTTATTCTAGCTGAAGATAGAAATAAACTGTGTAAAATGCCATCACATTGATATTGTGTATTAATTTCAACCTTCTGGGCACAATACATTCTGAGAAAACTGTACCAATGTCACAAAAATAAGAAAGTGCAGAAAAATGATGTCAAAGTTTCCATATCTCGCAATGTTAAATTCCTCAATTTTGGGTGCACTTTTCTCAGATGTGATAAAAGATACGAATGTTGAGAAAATATGGCATTTTTGTACTTTAGAACTTTGCGACGTACAGTTGTATGTTCTAATTTTTTTTTCCACTCCACTCTCTCTTCCCAATTCATTTATTTTAATCCTTTCTCTCCCATCGATCTTCCAGTCTCTTGCAACTATAAATTTCTTAACTACAAATTTCGTTACAATATTTCAGTCTATAGGGTAAAGGTTGGTAATATTGTGATACTAATAATATTATGATAGTACTTTCTGAGAATTTTTTTCAATTTTACTGCGCGAGAGAAGAACCGGTTTTATGCAGAAACTTGTCCACGAACATTCCCTTAATATGTTGACGCAAAAAACCGATCTTCCTCTCGTTCAGTAAAATTGTAAAAGATTCTCAAAAAGTACTATCACAATATTATTAGTATCACAATATTACCAACCTTTACCCTACGTGTTGTCAAATTCTTTTTTAGGTTGTAGCATCTGGTTATACTTCGCGTAAGGATGACTCTGTTGCTAAAATTGCGCTGCTGTTTTTGTATGGTATTCTTAATTGATCTGAAATAATTTAAAAAATGATTTGTAGTAAATTAGGTTTCTTTAGACTACATCTTTATTAAGTTTTAAATTAAATAATACTTATATGGCAAACGTGTTAGTGTGGTGCCGCAGTTGTATTGTTCGGAGCAAGCTTAATATTAGCTACTGAGTTTACAATTCCATTATGTCTTGCCATAGGGCTGTTACATGGCAGAACTAATCGCTAATATGTAAGTTAGTTATTGATTATATAAAGGAAATTGTCTGGGTTTGAGATTACTTCATTGATTAATGGAATATTATTGTTCTTTATTTGACTGTGAAATAATTTTCTGCGGTATTTATATTGTCAGCTTGTAACCATGTGATCTTGGGTCGACCACTCTTCTTTCTCCCTGGTGGAAACAAATCTAAAATTTTTCTGGATAATCTTTGCTTCGGCATTTGCCTTACGTGCCCATACCATTCTAATCTGCCATCTAATAAAGAATTTTGGACATCCATTTCGTATCCAATTATCTCGTTTCTGATTCTATCTAATCCGGAATGTCTCGCCGATCCTCACGTAATCCATTTCTGTTGATAAGTGGTACAAAAAATATATGTAGTTTAGATTACAGTATTCGATATATTTTTAAAGGAATGTGTTAGTGTATTATACGAGGAAACTAATGGGACGTTTTATAAACAATTTGGAAGAACGTTTTTGCTCATTATAAGATTCAAACCCTTCAAATCATATCACATTTCGCACGGCCGAAAATATAAATAAACCTTGAGGATATTAAAATAATTTTGGTACGATTTCTTAATTTCTGTACTGTGTTATAGTTGCATAAAAATCCTCCGGAACTAAGTATCGGGATCCATCATCGAAGCAAGAGAAGAGGATCCTATGTATATATTGATTCAGTTACCTGGAGAATAGATGTCCGAAAAGGAAACGTATCTGTTGGATTAACAAAACCTGGAGAGTATCTTCTTGTCACCAATGGTACCTATGTTATTTAACGGTTCTCGGCCAGGAAGTGGTCAACAAATTTTGTCCGGAGGACTCTATCAGGGACAAAGTTATTTTATGTACCTTAAATGTCTAAGACTTCTCTTCCAGACGACGTATCTGTTGGATTAATTATCTGAAGAATAGATATTGGAAATATGGATCTGAGTAGTTCGAAGGACAGTGAAGATGACACCACATCGGTGTTGAAACGGGGCCCATCTGTCATAAAGGTGCATTACCTTCTTTAAAAATTGTAACACTTTTAAAGTTTTAACTGTAGAAAGTTTTAAAGTGAATTTATTATAGTATATGGACGTTACTCTTGGAAAAGTGACATATCTGTTGTATTAGTTACCTGGAGAATAGCTATTGTAAAGAGTGACCTTATTTGTTTGATCAGTTATCTGAAGAACAGCTATTGAAAAGAGGGTTCGATCAGTTACCTGGAAAACAGCTCTTCGAAAGGGAAACATATCTGAAGAATATTTCTAGGAAAGGGGAACATATCTGTTAGATTAGTTGTCTGGAGGATAGCTGTTGGAAAGAATAACCTCTGTTGGATCAGGAGAATAACTATTGGAAAGAAGGATCTACCAGTTGGATCAGTTATAGTATTTGGATATTAGCCCTTGGAAAAGCGACATATGTGATGGATTTATTATTTATCTGGAGAATAGCTGTTGTAAAGAAGGGTCTTGATGGATCACCTATCTGGAGAATAACTATTGGAAAAGGAAACATCTGTTGGATCAGCTACTTGGAAAATAGCTCTTGCAAAAGGGAACCCATCTGTTGAACCATTCACCTGGAGAATACCTCTCGCAACAATGGAACACAATATTGTTAGATCAGTTATCAGGGGAATATCTCTCGGAAAGGGAGCCTGTCTGTTGGGGCAAGTAGCTGGAGAATTTTTTCTGGGAAGGGTAACGTATCTGTGGATTAGTTACCCGGAGAATAACTTTTGAAAAGGGGAACATATCTGTTGGACAAGTTATTTGGAAATACTTCTTGGAAAGAAAAAAATCATACGTATTTGTGGGATGAGTTATGGTAAGATATTATCATCCTAGAACTTAAAGCCATGTTCACTCCATTCTGGAAAGAGATTTTCTGCGTCCTTTCTTTGAAGTAAACTCGGTCGTGCTATTGCTTGTTCGTCGCAACGAGCAGCCTTGGTAGAGGTTTGCCTAATCAAACCAACATTTATGAATCTTGTTATAAATTATCGCCCGTGGGTGATGCACGTGGAGGTTGAAAAAAATACATTGCACAAGACTTTGCGACGGCGTGCATACCAGTCACGGCAGGGTTATGGGCCCCATTCGCCCCGATCCTGCCGTGACATTTCTAGTTACCTCCCCTCTCGTAAGTATTACTTCGTGCGAAGGAGTGGGTGATGATTCTTCTTGATTGCTTATTAAACGACGTTCAGGGGCTCCGAATGTTACAAATTGTTAAACATGCTTCTTTTTAGATTTCTTATGTTTATTGTATTAAGCATTAGATTATTGAACCGATTTATATGCAGGGTGTTTTTAACTCTATCAACGAAATGATGCGGGATTCCTGAGTTTTATTCCATTTCTTTGCTTTCTCTCATGACAGAATCGATACGTCGCTCACAAATGTTGGATTTTTTTCCATCTGTAGCACTGTACAAAACAACTCAAGTTATACAAATATACCGAGATACAACAAGAAAGTATTTTGGGGATGTATCAGAGTGTTCTGAGATAGGGGTTCCATAAGCTGTAAAGCAGTCATTTCCAACTGGCCAACCTGTGACGTCGGAGTGCGTTTCCTCTCTCTGAGCAGAGCTGGAAGAGCACGTGAAGGAGGGAAATGTGTCTCCACTATTTAAACATCTCCAGCCCTTCTACTGTCACTCCCTCTACATTGCCCTTTTACATATATGCTTCTCCTCTCAAGGAGCTCGAGAGTAGAGACGCGTGACGTCACAGAGCCAGGAGTTGGAAATGCCTGCTGTAAAATCTCCTTACTGATTATTCGATAAAAAACGCTTTGAAATTACAAGCAAGGTAATTTTATTATAATGCATCTTATTATAAGTTAAGAGGTTATAACAAACATTTTTTATGGATTTTCAAACACGGAAAAATACGTTCCGCACCGCACTATGGACTGACTTACATGCTGTAGCATCTCAGGTTTTGTACAAATATTTTATTCTATAAATTAGTAAATATAACAATACAGTGCAAGGAGATGCACTATCACCTTTACTTTTTAACTTTGCTGTAGAGTATGCCATTAGGAAAGTCCAGGATAACAGAGAGGGTTTGGAATTGAACGGGTTACATCAGCTGCTTGTCTGTGCGGATGACGTGAATATGTTAAGAGAAAATCCACAAACGATTAGGGAAAACACGGGAATTTTACTGGAAGCAAGTAAAAAGATATGTTTGGAAGTAAATCCCGAAAAGACAAAGTATATGATTACGTCTCGTGACGAGAATATTGTACGAAATGGAAATATAAAAATTGAAAATTTATCTTTTGAAGAGGTGGAGAAGTTCAAATATCTTGGAGCAACAGTAACAAATATAAATGATACTCGGGAGGAAATTAAACACAGAATAAATATGGGAAATGCCTGTTATTATTCGGTTGAGAAGCTTTTATCATCCAGTCTGCTGTCAAAAAATCTTTATTGTTGTGAAACTTGGACTCTCACTTTGAGAGAGGAACGTAGGTTAAGGGTATTTGAGAATAAGGTTCTTAGGAAAATATTTGGGGCTAAGAGGGATGAAGTTACAGGAGAATGGAGAAAGTTACACAACACAGAACTGCACGCATTGTATTCTTCACCTGACATAATTAGGAACATTAAATCCAGACGTTTAAGTTGGGCAGGGCATGTAGCACGTATGGGCGAATCCAGAAATGCATATAGAGTGTTAGTTGGGAGGCCGGAGAGAAAAAGACCTTTAGGGAGGCCGAGACGTAGATGGGAAGATAATATTAAAATGGATTTGAGGGAGGTGGGATATGATGATAGAGAATGGATTAATCTTGCTCAGGATAGGGACCAATGGCGGGCTTGTGTGAGGGCGGCAATGAACCTCCGCGTTTCTTAAAAGCCAGTAATTAAGTAACAATAACTTAGCTGATAACAAAAGAAGTAGCCAACTGCAATTCAGTAAAAATATTTATCCCGATGTTCATTTCTTTCTAATATCGACTGTTTATCAGGAATAAAAATCAATTCTTAGCTGCGTTGCCATAATATAAAACC
Source organism: Periplaneta americana (assembly GCA_025594305.2). Lineage (NCBI taxonomy): Eukaryota > Metazoa > Arthropoda > Insecta > Blattodea > Blattidae > Periplaneta > Periplaneta americana. The sequence continues at coordinate 127,326,459 of JAJSOF020000015.1, read as the reverse complement.
CACCAACCTCGGTTTCTTCTCAAGCCGCGTCTCGACTTTGTTTTAGAAATCGCATAAGGATTCAGACCTTGATCGCGGTTTAAAAGCCAGGGTTTGGAACCACGATTTCGTCCGTGTTTTAGAAATCGACTCTTTGACTTGGGCCTCGCAATTTTGCTTCCCTTTGAGGAAGCCATGCTAAGGATTTGGTTGTCCTTTGAAATCATCAGCCGGGTTTAAATCCGCAAACCTCATATGCAACCGCTAGCTATACAAGTACTTCAATACCAGGAAAAAGAAAAAAGATTTTGAGAAAGTCTGTTGGAAAATCATGCGTTCACAATTTCGTTCTTAGTCTGTCGTAATTGTTTCATAGCTGCTCAGTTCTTACATTTGGCCGGCAGGAGATACACGGATTGCTACACAACTTGGCAACGTTTTTGCCTTGCAGCGCGAACTGTCAATCCTTGTCTAAGTCTGGTCTGATTATAGGTGTTTCAAGAAACAGGTCCGTGGTCTACAGCTGGGATTTTTATATACAGTAAATACGTGTACAACATTCTATTCCTCGCCATGTAGGTGGTCAGAAAAAAGATACAGCAACGAATCATCATATTCGGGTTAATATATTTGATTTTTCATTTTACATATTTCAGAAACTAAAATTCTTTTAATCATTTATTATCATAATACACTGCTCTCTTAAATTGACTGAGTATACTGGGAATTAAATCAATGGCTTTCCAAAACACGCTATTAAATCCCTTATTCATTTGTCGTAAAAAATCTTGGCTTCTTTTTTGATAATAATCTAAGTTGGAATTTTCAAGTTAAAGAAACGATAAAAAAATCTGTTCCTCCATTCACTGTTTGAGTCGCTTGAGAAACTTCTTGCCCCAGCAACTAAAACTTACCCTAGTGCAAACCCTAGTAACGCCGCACTTCGATTATTGTGACGTTTTGTTAAGTGACCTAAGTTCTGAATTGTCAGTCAAGTTACAGCGAGCTCAGAATATGTGCGTCAGATACGTGTGCAACATCCGACGGTATGATCACATATCACCGTCCTTCGCAAGTCTCTCGTGGCTCCGACTTAAAGAACGTAGAACTTTACACTCTTTGTCTTTACTCTTTCGAATTCTGCACACTTCAACACCAAATTACCTTTCGTCTCGTTTCTCTTATCTATACTCTAACCACGACGTAAATACCAGATCACTTATCTGTGGCACGCTAAGTATACCTCTTCATAGAACATCTTGTTATTCATCATCTTTTACAATATCCACCTCGCGTCAATGGAATTCCTTGTCACAAAGTATTAGGGGCTGCAAGACAATAAACACCTTTAAGAACAGCTTAAAAGATAACCTTATTAGCATTTCACTCCAATCATACTGATTTAAACTATCACTGACTACATTGTTACTTTTTCTTTAGACATCATCCTGATTGTGCTGTATTTTAATTGTCTCGTAATAATCTCTTTCTATTATCTAATATTATTTGAAATATATTAACATTCTATGTATTTTAGTTTAATTCTGCTACACAGTTTATTTCAGTGTTTAATTAATAGTTCATAGTATTTTGTTGTTTAATTTGTAAATAACTTTTGTATACATGTAACTCTCATCTAAATCAAATTGTTGGATTCTTTGTAAGTTCATGCATATGTATATATGGTTTTTGCTGTTTGAGTGGAAGAGAAGGCCTTACGGCCTTAACTCTGCCATCTAAAATAAATCATTATTATTATTATTATTATTATTATTATTATTATTATTATTATTATTAAATGTTCAATGAAAACAATTTTTATCTCGAAAATGAAGCAAAAACAAGCAAAATTCTATTAAACTTCTTTGTTTGAGATATCTCAAAGAATAACCGCCTGAAATTAATGACATTACTTAAGGTTTACTCTGTATATTATTTTATGCTCGACCATGCCGAAATGTAGTAATTATACACCTGGTAGCAGTCCTTTAATGCATGTCATTAAAGTACACCTATTCATTAAAGTTCAGGTTTTCGATTATTCTCGGATATGCAATCGAAAGACAACGAGGGAAACGTCACGGAGGCTGGAAATCCAATACTGTCGCAGAAGGTTATGTTTTGTTACTATAATAATTAGCGTTGATTGTAAATAATATTCATATAAATTCAATTTGTCATCTCGTTTTTCAATTCTAAATCAATTTCCAGGTTATATCAAAATTAGTTCATGTTATTCTCTACATTACATTAAGGTCAATGACATTATTGTTCCTCGGAAAAAAATCAATACTTTCGCGTTTGCGCACATCTCACAATTTACGAGCTATGCACAAAGTCACTTCCGATCTTCAGTCAGATACGAATAAAATGAATACTTCTGAATAATTTCAAGTTAGAAATATGGTCGAGCATAAAAAGTCGTATGAAACTTTCCTATAATGGTAATTAAGACGCTCGTATGAAAAATTATGAAACTCGCTTGCGCTCGTTTCATAAACAAACATACTCGCGTCTTAATTACTATCATTATAGGCTCGTTGCATAATGTACTAATTTCATTGTATTTTACTACATATTTACATACACATTGTGCTGTATGGTAGTACATAAAAATCCCAGCCCTAGACAGGACTCTTGATCGGTGGATGAATAATTCTGTTAATGCTGCTGTTATTGCTGCTGCTGCTGATGGTGGTGGTGATGGTAATAAATTAACATATTTGAATTTATATCTGCACAGACATAAGTACAGAAATGATAATCTTTCACCCTGAAGTCTAAACCACACAAAGTGGTTATAAAGTCTGGATACATTGTCAAAGGACCAGTTTATTTTCGCTTACTTTCCTCATCTGCTTCTCTTCCTTTTTCCTTTGTTTTCCTCTTCATCATTATATATCTTTTCTTTGTTTTCTCTTCTTTTTCTCCCTTCTTCTCATTTTTAGTTGCTTATTTAACGACACTGTATCAACTACGAGGTTATTTAGCGTCGATGAGATTGGTGTTAGCGAGATGGTATTTGGCGAGATGAGGCCGATGATTCGCCATAGATTACCTGGCATTAACCTTGCGGTTGGGGAAAACCTCGGAAAAACCCAACCAGGTAATCAGCCCAAGCGGGGATCGAACCCGCGCCCGAGCCGAACTTCAGACCGGCAGGCAAGTGCCTTAACCGACTGAGCCACGCCGGTGGCTCCCATCTTCTCATACCCTTCGTTTCTTCCATATCCTCTTCTATTTATTTTACCTCTTCATTCTTCCCTTTTTGTTCCTCATATTTTCATTTTCCCCGTTCTCCTCATCATTTTACTTTTTCATTCTCGCCCTTTTCCCCTCCTTCTCAAATTGTCTTTCTTTTTTCTTATTTCCTTCATCTTATTTTTTTCGTATTTTCGTTATTTCCTTGTCTTTCTTCTTGCCTTTTTCTCTCACCTTCATTTCATTTTTACCCCTTTCTTGATCACTTCTCTTTTCTCTTTTCCTCCGTTACCTAATATTTTTCTTTTTCTGTTCATTTCTCCTTCCTTTGCTCCTCTTCTTCATCTTCTCTTCCTCTGCTCATCTTTTCCTTTTCCTCTCCTCTTCCATATGGTTCAGACTTCATAGAAGTATAACCTCTTCAGTCCCGAATTGATATTTAAAAAAATGAAGAAAAAAAAAAGTGTCACAATCATTCCGGGGTTCCAAAAATCCCAAATCAGTCTTCATAGAAAATCAAATTTTGGGGCAATTTTGACTCTTGGTGCCCCCAAATTTTAAATTCTAATTTTTAATTCTGGTATAGAAATGTTACAAAAGTGATACTCTTCCTTTCTATCAAATTTAATTTTTCAGAACTTTCAAAAGTATCCAAGACACTGCAAAAAAAAAATAAATAAATAAAAATAAAAGAAAATTATGTATAGTATACTCTGGAACAGGACTGAAGAGGATAAGGCATAAGTCATATAGTAACTTAATTCTTGAATATAAATAAAATTTAATAGATATTAGGTCAGTTATTTCCGATATCAAGTTCAAAAATTTTGTTACTCATAACCAAATCATCCTCCTAAGAATCTACCACGACTTGTATGTTGCGCCAGACTAGCCAGGTAGTGATGGAATTTGTTGTGGGCAAAGCAGAAGTTTCAGAGGGCTTTTTTCGGGGTATTCCCGTTTTCACCAGCACTCTACACCTCCCCTTCGTTTCATTTATCATCTGCAATAGTAAAAATAAGCCGGGGTGAAGTCTCGGGGGAAGTACGGATTTCCGATGCTGATATAGGAAGGGCTTGGGGCTCCGGGCTCATCAGGTACTTGTCTGAGAATGAAACCTGGCCTACAGGGCTGAGGCAGAATGGTCCACCTGTCAGCACCGGATTCACGAATGTCACCTGTCGGACTTGGACATTCATAGCATATATAGAACACAACAATGGGCTAAAGTAATTCTAAGTACGATGAACCGTCCTGGGCCCGGTCCTCGGAAAGCTAATTCAAAGCGGTGGACTCCATTTTATGTTATTTAGACATACTAGACAACCAGTCATCACCGATGACAATAATAACATAGCACTACCACTTATTTATAGACATAGACTGAATATACTATTTGATTAAATGTTGGCAAGATTTGATTCGTATCTAGGGTTCATGTAATGTAGTTCGTAACAGCTCTTCACAAGCAACGCCCGCTGTGAAGCTTGAATAGTTCAAGGAAAAGAAAGTTGGGTCAACAATGAGACAGACATAATTACAGTGCACCAGTCAGTCAGCCAGACAGATGTTGAGTATAAATAAGCGTTTGGTTTCCAGATGTGCCATTAAAACAGCTGATATTTGATTACTTATCTGTAAAACCTTATGAAATATTCTTGACATCTTATTAATCTCACGGTAATTTGAACATTTTAAACTTAAGCTCTATGGCGTTTGTGTTGTAATTTAGGCCGTAGAGATGACCACAATGATGCAAATTTATTTAACAGTCGAGACAGCTGGTTGCACCAACAACAATCAAGACAGCTTCACGAATGTCAAATTTAATGTTGAACTACTGTTATCAAAGAGTATAGTTTGAGATTCTCACAGTGTCCAAGGTGACGAGATATTTTTGGATTCTGCAACGTGTCACGGTTCGGAGCTAGCGTTGTGCGTTAAATGTACTGTGTTCGGTTCAAGTTCGTCGAAATATGAAGTTCGATATTCGCCGATGTTCGCCTTGCAGGAGGAGGCCACACCCATCTCTTCATGTTTTAACCGCATTTGGATTTTAGTACAGATCTTGCTATTAGTTTTCATATGAAAAAGACAAGGCTTGTAATGTCTTGGTTATGTTCGAACATTGCAAGACACTATTCGGAGTTACTATCGGCTGTATATCAGCAGAGACGACAAACACTCAACGGATGATAATTAGTTTCTAGATTATATTATAAAATTGAAACATTTTACTTTTGTGTGTGTTTCCTTAATTAAAGAACATTCTAGGACATTTTGTCAGTTTATTTTTTAGATACCCTGCATATTATATTTACATATGAATGGTTTCAATCCAGACGTGACCATCTCAAAATATCGTGCAAATTCATCTTCATATACTCTGTTTCCTTACCTGCTCAAGGCTGAAATTTTATTGTGAGATTAAGTTTGGCAGGATATGGATTTAACCGTTCGTAGTTGAACTTAAGCCCTGAATATCTCAAAACTATTTATGTGCATTAGTCATGTCTGGCTTGAAACCCTTCGTACATATTTTATTCCAAAATGTTTCCCTGAAGTACACCAGCCTAGCAATTTTAAGTGACCATAAACATCTTGAATTCCAGAAAACGAATATAGAGTCTGAAAGTTATAATTATGGAAAGGATAGTACAACATTAATTTTCAGGAAAGCATCTGGAAACATGTCAAAATTAAATGTCGTACGTACATTAAAATAGACTGATATGAATAATAATAATAATAATAATAATAATAATAATAATAATAATAATAATAATAATAATAATAATAATAATAATAATAATAATGTGTAACTTCCTATAATGCAAGTAACAAGCATGAATAAATGTGGGGAAACATTATTGCATAGATAGAAATGAATAAAGATGATTTTAAATATGTTTAGAGAATCTTTGTTGTTGCTAATTGAATACCTGGGTGCAATAAGAACGTTTGGGGTAAAATATGTTGATAAAAAAGAAGTAAACGTTTTGATAATGTCTGAGACTTAGAACAACATATTAATATACTGAAAAATCTAAGGAAATACAAATGTTCAACATTCTGAGGTACCATCACATCAAATTAAACTATTTTAAAAAATATGGACTTTTGAAATAATACAATTAACGCCGTTCTTGCATAGAAGGTATAATGTCCAAACTTTTATGTTGGAACTTTTACATCTTTTTTGTTTACTGGATTATTTGAACATGTTTTACAACTCAGATTCTGATTCAAGTTATGAATTATTACTTCGGTCGATGCTATTTACACATTCCATGTTTAGAACACATCTAAACCAATCAGCATTTTCTGGTTTCAAAAATTTACACACAAAAACAACACTTCTGTTCCTTTTCAACAGGATTTACTCCTGGTTTAGGAACATCACTCAAATTAAGGTCTTGGTAACTTTGAAAAGGAGAACTGTGATTCTACTGGTTTATATTTATTGGCTGATATTTTCTTTCCAGTATGTACACCACAATTTCGATATTGTTCAGCAATTATTCCTTTTCCACAATTCTGTATTTCGTTTTACATTTACTTTCAACACAGTCAACACTTTCTTCTTCCGAGGTAATGGTTTGTTCATCAACCCCGGCCATCTTGCTGTACGGAAATATCATATGTACTTCGGTACATCGCAATAATAGGTATATAATGCTGTACTTGACGTTGTAAGACGAAGATGCAAGAACAGCGTAGCGCATGACTCTCTTTTTATGGATATCCTGCCGTCTAGCGGTGAGGTAGTGAATTTTTATGGAGTTGATAGCTCATAGTTTGAAGAATGCAGTGGATGCATTTATACTCCAACCGCTTTTGTTGCACCCAGGTATTTAGGTATAACATTTTTCAACCAAAACCAATTGTTTTTGTTAAGTTCCATGAAAATGTTGTTACATTACCCCTATTACCAAAGAATGGCCCCTGATTGCCCAATTGATTGGAGGAATGCCATATCGAATGCTTAAATCAAGGATACATGGTTCTTACGTGCTCCCATTTTTTCCTCATCAGTTTCTTTGGCTTGGTTAATGCAAGTTTCAAAACACACTGTTGAATATACGAGTAAAAATTAGATCTCGGCTTCTATTTCTGTTTATTGCTATAATATCAACTCTGTTGACTGTTTTTTCAGTTCCTTTAAGGATGGAGGTACATCTTTCGCTATTTATAATTTAATTGTTCTACATTTCAACATGTTTTTCCTCAGCATCTATAGGGTTCTTCAGAAATAAAACTTAGCATGCTTAATTAAATTATACACTATTTATATATCACGAATTTGAATGTTTTCGAAAACCTGATAGTTATTTTCTATTACGAAAATTTGTCGGGTATTTTATTCAACTGGAGAGCGTTCATGTGACAATTCAAAAAGTATATTTAATGACACTTTGCATGCTTCTATAGTTCTTCCATGTGAATAACATACTATAAAATCATTAATGTAGAATGCATAGTTTATTTTAAATAATATATATTGATCATTTTTAAATCTAGAATGAAATGAATATTACTTTTTAAAAATAAAACGAATTCTACATTAAAGATTTTAGAGCATGTTGTTCAGATGGAAAAACTACACATGCATGCATATTTTCATGAAAATAACTTGAGTACTTTTTGAGTTATCAGGTAAACGCTGTCCTGCCGAACAAAATACTCCACAAATTTTTATGATTAAAATGATAACTATTAGATTTCCAAAAACATAAAACATTGTTTAGTGATGTACATTGTCGCCAATAGTACATAAATATATAAACATTATAGAATTCAAAATTTCATCCCACTCTAATGATTGTAAAAAGCACTAGGTTTAATGGGAAACCGCTGATATTGTCAATTATGAGAATAATTTATACTTAATCTATATAAAAATTTTCCCCAACATATTTTACCCATAAATACGTGTTTGAAATATGCTTGTTTGAATATGATGGAACTAAAAGAACTCGGTCTTTTATGTGCATAACACCTTTTCAATGATAATATGACATAAAATATCTGAGAGTATTTCATAAAAGTACACCCAGGAATGTCTGGAGACTCTCTGGAGTCTCTCAAGAATAATCTTGACTTAAATCGTCAGACACTACATCTCACAACGTGAGCTGAATTTTTTCGCACACGGTAGCTACTTCTTATGACTTTTTATAGATAAGAGCAAGTCTACATAATTTTGGGAGAGGTTGGTGTGAAAATGAAATTTATTATCAGAAGGTGTTGATGGTAAGGAGGTTCAGAATCGTTGATGTACCGTATTTACTGCACTTTTTCTTATAATTTTGAATTAAAAATCCATGGTGCGTGTTATATGCGAGGAAAAATTTGGGGAAAAAATCATAGGTACCTGATATCCCACGTGATAATCACAGCTGGTTTCGGCATCGGACTTTCAAGTAATATTGAAAATGATCGATTGTACGACTTCGAGAGCATTGATATATCGAACGCTTATGAGCAATAATATTATAATGTTTCCAAAAGTGCCCGTTTCTTTTCGCCAGTTATGCATATTGCATTCAGAAACTGTAAACTCTCGTCTGGCGCCCTTATATCCGTGAACTTCTGAAAATTTAATTACTTTTAGCTTGTAATTTGTCGAGTAACTTATATCATTCATTGTGAAGCAACATAATAACCACAGAACACAACTGAAGCAAGCAACACTGCAGGAGAAACAATCGACACTAATGCTGCTAATAGCACGTTAAAAATTTATAATAGTATATTATGCAACGAGCCTACTTTATAATGGTACGCGTCTTAATTACCATAATAGGCAAGATGCATAAGACTGTTTTTGTTCGACCATAATTAAATGTCTAAGTTTTGAGTTTTTACAAATATCTTACCATGTTACTTTGCTGATAATAAAATGGTGACCATGAGTGTACTTTTATCGTGTTCTCGACTATTGCTACAGATGGCAGACACGGACCATGAGTGTCTTTTCAGCGTGTTCCTGAGTAGTGCAACAGATGGCAGGCACGGAGCACTTTTGCGTGTACGCCGTATTTATTGATTTCTTTGCAGGACTTTGGTTTGGAGATTTTAACCTCGAAGCAACACACATTAAAACACAGAAAATTAACTCAATTTATTAGAATACTTATTAAAATTGACATGAACAGAATTTATTTTATTTGAAGTACATATTGTGGATTGTGCAGTTTGTGCCTGCCATTTTGGATTGCTCCTTTCAAGGCTTGCGGGTTGTTGCGAATACGATTTTAATCAATATCTCGTATGCTTAGTTGGAAATCGATAGTTATAATAACATAATGAATAGCAGTACTTTAATATATGTCATTAAGATACAGTTACGTCACATGTAATGAGATCACAATCCATTTTTTAATTTTAAAAAGAACCAATCGCAATAAATTAACACGTTTTTAAAATATAAACATGAGAAGTGTATCCAACATTACGATGTTTATTACCACAGGTAGCAATTGAAGATGAAATGCGTACATTATGTGGGGATTTTTTTCCCTACATCTTATTGTAAAAAAATTGGAATGCATTCATTACGCGAGTAAATACTTAGGAGAAAAGGCTGTGTACAGACAGACTTGTATGCATTGCAGGATGCTGAACGTGTGTTTCCGTCAGAATAGTGGTGTATCTGTTGTAGCATAACAACGCTTCCTGTATTATAATTGTAACGATAGTGTAAAACATGGCTGTGTTATCTAATATTATAGAAAGTGTAGCTTCGTGGTCCATGATAGCACGATTATTGCTATGCCCAACGATGAATTTAAACGCTGTCCCGAGAAGAATTTTTCATCTACCATACTTACAAATGGCTTTTAAGGAACCCGAAGGTTCGTTGCTGCCCTCATATAAGTCCACCACAAATAAAAATTATCCCTCGAAGATAATTATCATTCATTGCGATTTAATGTTAGTTTTAGTATCGTATCTGAAAATGTGTTTTTATTATTATTATTATTATTATTATTATTATTATTATTATTATTATTATTATTATCATCAGTGGCCTGTAACAGCAAAAGCTGTTTCCTTGTTAGATGATGTTTGTTTAGTCAACTGTCCGAAGAAGGTCTCAAGTTCACAAGTAGGGTTGCCAACCCTCCCGTATTTCCGGGAGCCTAGATCATATGTAACAGATATGTCGGTTTTTTTTTTTTTTTTTTTTGTGGCACTTTAATGCCTGTTTCAATAAGTTCCAGGTCTCTTATGGACCCTTTTTCGCAGTCGTGTAGGGAAATATGATTATGTTACATTGACGTTTTCATCTTCCTTTTATCTTCATCAATGATGGAGATAGGTGAGCTGAGTGTTGCAGGTGGAGGGTGATCACTGAGTTAATTCTTGCATGAGAGGGTTGATTGACAATGTAGCTTTTCAGATAATTTTTCCGGTTTTCACTAAATAAACTGATGTTAAGGTCTGTACAATTGGGTATTCCGGATGTGGTAATCTGCTCCAGTGATGGTTCTGCATACTGCACGTTGGATACCGTCGAGTCTTCGAAGATGGCGGGGGTGGGCGTGAGACCATGCTATGTCGGGGTTATAGGCTTTGAGGTTAACAACTTTTGTCAGGTTTACTACGCTGCGATCTAGTTGTCACGTCATAATACCCATTTGAATTGCATTAGCGACTGTGCTGCCATCTCGTGTTCGTTTACGGCGGACGGGTGGCGATCCTGGCGGTTGTTCTCTTCAAAGTGCTGCCGATTTTAACGTAGCGAGTAGTTATCTGTTACATATATGATCTAGGCCGGGATCTCCCGTGTTTGCCCCTAATTTATAACAGTCTCCCCACATCCGTATTATTCTTCTATTCGAACATTTGTCTCCCTTATTTGTGCATAAAGTAAAAATGTTTATTCCAAACATTTGATTTTGCCGTGAACGATGATTGATTATATGATGAATTTTGTTGTTCAAGAAATGCATTAAAATGTGCAGTCTTTATAGAAAGTAATAGGCTACTTGCCAGAAATGGGCTTTAGTGCTTACCTGTCTAAAATAAAATTGCGTTAATGTTATAAATTCGGAAAAACTGGCTAATTTTGTTCTAAGCGTAAAGTTGTTTTTTAGTAACTGAACCAAATAATTTACCTATTTTCTATGTGAAATTTTGTCGATTCCTTGGTCTCTTGTATTTTCTTCAAAAAATGTTGGCAACCCTACTCACAAGTGATACCAACAAGATATCACTTATGAGGCAACTAGGCCAGGATATACCTACTGTACATATTACACTAATCAGACTTGAAATGCATACAAACAATTTATCTTCCTCTGACACATCGTCAAATGAGGAGCAGGCCCAGTTAAAAAATGTTAACATTAGACATGACATGTAATAATAGAGATTTCTTTAAATTCCCTGTCACTTTTTTATCATGGGGAACATTGCAATAACAATGGGAGTCCTTTATACATACATACATACATACATACATACATACATACATACATACATACATACATACATACATACATACATACATATATTCATTCATTCATTCATTCATTCATTCATTCATTCATTCATTCATTCATTCATTCATTCATTCATAGTGTTTTGCCCAAGGTCAGGCTTTCACTGCAAACCCAGCTTCTCCATTCTTTTATATTTTCTGTCTTCCTCTTTGTCTCCTCATATGATCCACATATCTTAATGTCGTCTATCATCTGATATCTTCTTCTGCCCCGAACTCTTCTCCCGTTCACCATTCCTTCCAATACATCCATCAGTAGGCAGTTTCTTCTCAGCCAGTGACCCAACCAATTTCTTTTTCTCTTCCTGATCACTTTCAGCATTATTTTTTCTTCACCCACTCTTTCCAACACAGTTTCGTTTTTATCTGTCTGTCCATTTCACACGGTCAATTCTTCTCCATATCGACATTTCAAATCCTTTTAGGCGTTTCTCTTCACTTCGTCGTAATGTCCATGTTTCTGTCCAAACAATGCCACACAAAGCACTTCACTAGTCTCTTCCTTAGTTCTTTTTCCAGAGGTTCGCAGAAGATGCTTCTTTTTCTATTAAAAGCTTCCTTGGTCATTGCTATCCTCCTTTTAACTTCTTGGCAGGAGCTCGTGTTACTGCTTATAGTACACTCGAAGTATTTGAAGTTGTCCACTTGCTCTACTGCCTTTATACGTTGATATGAAATCATTCAGTTTAAAATCAGTTGTTCTCAGAGCTGTTTAGAGTTTATGACTGTTTGCTTCCCATTGTCCTCCAAGTCGAGAAAAAGTAAAAAATATTAATGAAATAGTTTCTGAATGTTACTTTATTTATACCCTGAAGCTCTACAATATGTCTCAACACAATTGGAACTACAGCTTCTCTAGTGTTCTGTTATTTACGTTATTTTATTATATGCATCTCAGATACAATACACTTGATAAGAGCTTTCACACTATACCTAATAGATCAATTTATTATTTTAATCTAGTCTCATCAGAAAATCCTGTCGCAAGTTTTGTTTTTGTGAGTGAATTACCGGTACTTCAATTTTCAAATGATTCATTTTATTTCATGCTTCATAGGCAGATCCACTTCTCGTGTTTTTTTTATGTCGTGGACCTCTTTCACACGTTATGAAGTCTGATAACGGTTATCAAATCTTTAAAATAGTTTGTCGCAGAATGTTCAAGATATAGCAATTAACTGGATGTACTATGTTATGTTAACACGCATGCACGCATCACACATATGCTACAGTAGAGAAACCAACTCTTTTTTTTTTTCCAAAATAACATTATTAAAATGTTTTTAAATTGCTGCGTTTTAAGAACATTTCTTCTGTATAGATAATAACGGCCTTTTCCATAATTAGCATTGGCATGGCTGCATTACCTTAAATTGATTATAACTTTACAAAAAAGTTTAAGTTCAAAAAGAAGGTATAACTAAATCTAAAATTATTTATAAACTAGCCTTACCCGTGCGCTCCGCTGCACCCATTAGAAATAAATATAAAGTAATTACATAATTAAAATAGGACATTTGATCCAGGGAACATTCGTGTTTGATAGAAGAATAATAAGTTTATTATGTTACTTAATTTAAATTGTATTAAAAATTAAAATGCGATCATTTTGATCCAGTCATAAAAATTATTTTAATTTAAATTTAAATTTATACAGGAAAGGAATGCCTATCAAGTTTTCTGTGCATAAGAAGCTATTTTAATCTTACCTGTCCTCGATTCATTCTGAAGTTACTGTAATAACATTATAGCATTATGTCCATCTAGAGAAACTACACTTTCCAATTATACAAATCGGTTAATTTAGCTTCCGACATTACTTCATACAAACACAGAAACATTCTCTGTAGACTATGTTTCATAGCTTTCAATTGTTGTTGTCCAAGGCCCCTTATAGACGAAGTCATTTGTTTTTTATTTCATTACACCGCCTTAGATGGCGTTGTTATTGTAAATTTTGAAACTCATTTATCTCATTAAATATCAATCCTATCAAAATTTTGCATGGAATAAAACTTATCGGAAATTATTTTTAAAGAAACTTTTGTTATGTAATATTTTTCATGAAAATTAATAATAAGGGAGGTATTTCGATTTGTTTAATTCAGGCCCCCTTATAACCCCCGTTTTAAATAAAATATTTTGAATGCCATATAGCCTAAATTCTAAGTTACAACGAACTTAATTTATATTCCAATTTTCATATAAATCGGTTCAGCCAATATCGCGTGAAAAGGTAACAAACATCCAGACAGACAGACATACAAACAAAAATTTCAAAAAAGCTATTTTCGGTTTCAGGGCAGTTAATTATATATGTTAGGACCAATTATTTTTGTAAAATCGAAAATTACCAGAAAAATTTCGGCTACAGATTTATTATTAGTATAGATAACATACTATTCTATGTGGTCTTTATAATGAAAAGTACCACACAAAATACAATGGGATAAAGAAACAACACAAGTGTTTTGTTTTTATCAAGGAGACAGAATTCAAAGATACTTCTGTGTGGCTGGTTGGCTGCACTGTTATAATTATTTGCATAGGTCCGCAGGGACATTATTCGATTATTGATATAAAATAGACTGACGAACAGAGTCCGGGGGGGGATACCCCCGGACTCTGCCACTGAACGAATCTGCTAGCCATCTAGTGGTGATATCTGGAACTGTGTGCTTGTAATTCTCGAGTTCAGCACCAGGTTCGCTGATTCCAGAAAAAAAAGACATGACTAACGCGTTGCCAACATGGAGTTACTAAATATCCGTGCAACATATTCAACGTCTGACATTAAATACAGCGACTGTATTATAGGCCAATATACAGGAACTCTAATATTGAATATCATGCGATGAGAATAAAATTGTGTTGTCGATGTTGAGAAATTTGAATTGAATTTTTGATAGGTCGTATTTCGTAATCATGTTAATATATGCACTTTAATAAATATGAGTGTACTTCTGTACTAATTTCCATTAACATTCCTTTGTCATGCCTCATTCCGTATGATATTCTATTCACAAACAAATGAACGTCAAGAATACAATTTATTACGTGCATTATTCTACATTAAGTATTTCAATTTGTAATAATTACTAGCAATATTTTGACAATGTAATACACCAGTAGACGAAAAATCTGTAATCAATTATGAACACTATAAATTGGAGAAATTTAAATGCACACATGCAACTATATTAATTTCCCGAGTATTCATCAATAATATGCTTTATTAATAAGTTATCAAGATGTAGGGCAAATGTATTCCTAACGTACGAGCATATTATATTTTCACAAACCAACATTAATATTTTTTTGTAAGATATTGTACAAATGTAGCCTATTTCCAAATAGCAAGGTTCTTCTCAGATATTTCGAGCTTATGGCTAGTAAACATAATAATTATTGTATTCTCTTTTCCTATTTTATAATAGCCAAGAAAATTAGAATTTCTAGGCAGTGGTGAGAGAAAATATAAATGTAAGATTCTAAGTAATTTTTCTGAAAATGTATAGTATGTGCCAGAAAGGGTAATTATCTGTAGGCCTAAATATCTAAGTCGGTCTGGTTGACACAGTTGGTACAGCGCTGGCCTTTTATGCCCGAGGTTGCGGATTCAATCGCGGTCCAGGTCGATGGCATTTAAGTGTCCTTAAAATGCGACAGGGTCATGTCAGTATATTTATTGTCATGTAAAAGAACTACGGTACAAAATTCCGTCACACCGGCGACGCTGGTATAACTCGGCAGTTGCGAGCGCCGTTAAATGAAACATAACATTTTAAAAAATAACTAAACATTTATACGTTACTTACTTACTTACAAATGGCTTTTAAGGAACCCGAAGCTTCATTGCCGCCCTCACATAAGCCCGCCATCGGTCCCTATCCTGTGCAAGATTAATCCAGTCTCTATCATCATATCCCACCTCCCTCAAATCCATTTTAATATTATCTTCCCATCTACGTCTCGGCCTCCCCAAAGGCACATTTATACATTACGATTCATTATGTTTCAGTGAAGCTAAGTATGTAATAGAATACTTTTATTGTGCAAAACAAAAGCGTCTTGAAAATTATGTTTCAAGGTATTACCCCATAAATCTGTGCCATAATGTTACATGTGAATAGATTGTTGTTGTTTAGTCAACTGTCCGAAAACAGATTTGGACCTCATAAGACACCAATAAGCCATCACTCATGAGGCAACTAACCCACGAGATAATGAGGTAGGGTGGCCAGTTCCTTTCCCCTTCCATTGGATACATCACTGCCTGGTAGAGAATAGATTATTACAAATACATCATTGTAGCTGTGTTTTAATCGGTTAGCGTAAATTCTGGCTAGAGCTTAATTAATTAGTGATTTGTATGTAGTGTTTGAAATAGTGATGATAATATATTAGTGCGTAGTCTTTAAAATAGTGATAATATTGATACGTATAGGCCATTCGTTATCTCTAAAAACCTACCTGCGCGTCAGGAGAAGAAGAAATTGGACTGGGAAGCTTCTCTCCCTTGTTACGCTTCCACTTGCAGCTAGCTAGCTCATCATAAGTCTCTTGTTCTAAGCTACAGCGCACGCATGCATTTGGTTTCACGAGATAACGAATGACCGATAGTAAAATAATTATTAATATAATATTATGAATAGGGTAGATTCTCTTCTGAAATCTGTGTTCTTTTTATCAGGTTTAGAAGAAAAATTGAAAGTGAAAAGACTTGGCGCGCACCAACTTAGAGATTTTTAGTTTCACCAGAATTGCAAGAATCAGAACTGAACACTTGCGTTATCTTGATTTCCTTCACTCCCGGTCGGGGCAAGTTACCTGGTTGAGGTTTTTTCCGGGGTTTTCCCTCAACCCAATACGAGCAAATGCTGGGTAACTTTCGGTCCTGGGCCCCGGACTCATTTCACCGGCATCATCACCTTCATTTCATTCAGACGCTAAATAACCTAGATGTTATTACAGCGTCGTAAAATAACCCAATAAAATAAAAATAAAAAGATTTCTTCACAAAGTAAATTATGAAGTATTTATTTCATTGTTAGCAAGAATTATAATCAAGCATGCTTAACTACTGATACTGCCAATAAAATGTAATGACAAGGTTTAATATTGCCCCCGTGGTCTGTTGGTCAGCATGCTGGCTTCTAGATCAGGAGGTCCCGGGTTCGATTCCCGGCCTCGGCTCTTCAAGAAAAATTCCTTGGGTGTCTAGAGTCTGGAAATTTGCATGAATGTGAGTGTGATTGTGAGTGTGCCGGGTTAATATTGATTAACCAATCATTACAAATATAAAAATACATCAGGACTGTCGCTGGGCAGTAACCTGAACACACGTTTTAGCGTCACATTGTTGACAAGTAACTCCATCTGTTAGCACAACCATAAAGCATCTAATAGATGCTATAGAGTTACCAACAACGAAAAAAAAAAAGGTTTAACATGCGAGAATATATTGTATCAGCAGAAACAAGAATAATAATAATAATAATAATAATAATAATAATAATAATAATAATGGTAATAATAACAATACTAATAATAATAATAATAATAATAATAATAATAATAATAATAAACATCGAGATTTCCGCTAGAGCTGCTGTCTGCACAGTTGGCAGCCCTGGCACCCAGTGGGCCCCCCGAATAATACGCATTTGTTCTTTTTCAAGCCTGAAACCGGAGAGCGTCCCCGAGACTCTGGAGAGAAGGTAGGCGCCGCCGTACCTGTGTGTGTAGTGTTGCACCGCACGTTAGTGTTGTCATGTTGGTATCTCTTGCCCACTCACTCTCACTCTCACTTTCACTTGTCTGTGCAAGCACTTCCCTGTCCTCACTCAGTCGTGGGTTCGAGGCCTAAGGAGCACTCAACCCTATTAAAGTTTCACCAATTTCATTTGACAGTTGAATGATTTTAACCTTTAACACTCTGGCGAATGTCCCCTTTCCTAATTTTGTTTAGAGTAGGTGAACTACCAAGGGCATGTGTATTTGTCTCTTGTATCGTGTTGTCTCAGGCGGAGTTTGGTGTAGTGTTGACTCACGTCGCCGAAGTCCCGCCTTGTGTTAGTCTAGTGTCAGTAACGGAATGCATCAGTAGAAATGAAACTTTACTTAATTCTGTTTTATGCGATAATAGTCTGTAGTTTTCTGTAGTCACGCAGTTTTCAGTATAACTTTTAAGGAGACTTGCATGTGCACGCATGGAAGAAACCATTGTAGATTTGCTAATATTTAAACTACAAGTGTAGAAAAAAGTAGCTGCCATTCATCCGTCCACCCATCCATAGTTTGTAGTCTTCACTACAAACCAGTGTTCTCTAATCTTTCCTATTTTCTACCTTCGTCTCCGCATACGATCCATATACTGTACGAGTATTTTAATGTTGTATATTATTTGATTTCTTCTTCCCCGAACTCTTCTCCCGTTCACCATTCCTTACAGGGCATCCTTCAGTAGGCAGTTTCTTTTTAGCCAATGAGCAAACCAATTCCTGCTTCCCTTCGTTATCAGTTTCAGCATTATTCTTTCTTCGCCCACTCTTTCTAGCACAGCTTCATTTCTTTGTCTATCCACGTCATACACTCCATTCTTCTCCATATCCACATTTCAAATGTTCCCAGTTTTTCTTTTTACTTCGTCGTATTGTCCATGTTTCTGTCCATACAGTGACACAAAACACTTCACTGGTCTCGTATTTAATTCTTTTCTAGAGGTCCGAAGAAGATACTCCTTCTTCTATTAAAAGCTTCCTTTGCCATTGCTATCCTCCTTTTGACTTCCTGGCAGCAGCTCATGTTACTGCTTATAATACACCCCAAGTATTTGAAGCTGTCCACTTGCTCTACTGCCTCATTTCGAACTCTTACGTTTACCTTCTTTATTTTTCTTCCGATAACCATGGTCTTCGTCTTGTTTGCATTTATCTTCATGCCAGTAGCTCACAACTGTCATTTAGCTCCAATATCATATCCCTTAGTATCATGTGTTCTTCTGCTAACACCATATCATCAGCAAGTCTTGTGCATTTATTCTTCTTCCTCCTACTATCACCCCTCCAGTGTTCTGATTACTAAACCCTCCAGGCAGATGTTGAACAGGGTAGTAATAAAGGACGTCTCTTTACTCCTCTCCCTATTCCACTTCCCTCTGCTGCCATAATTTTATGTAATTTTTACGGCGTTATAATGGATCGTTTTAGGGATCTTTTAAGAGATCAGACATAACTTTTAGGTACATAGTTTTTTTCTGTGCTAATTATTACATACTTTATGAAAAAATATTCTTAAATTTAGCCTACATATGGTGCACACATCTAACAAAAATAAAAACATTATGTTGGAAAGCTGAAATTTTGTGTAGTATTTCCTTCAGAGATTGTTATGTTTAATTTGGAGTTAGTTAAACAAATATTTGATTGCATCGGAAATTTCTTTGAGTTTTACAGCGGATTAATGGACAAGGAATTATGGTGCATTTGTGATTAGGATAAACAATAAATGAAACAAAATAGATTGTGGGACTGTGACTTAATGTTCAAGCAATGTGTTGGAACAGAAATCAACAAAGCAAAAGAGCAAGAATGTGTATCATCTAATAATCAAGTCGACCTGGTTGGCAAAAGAGCTTAAATGCGACAAGAATGTGTATCATCTAATAATCAAGTTGAACTACTCAGCAGAAAATGAAGATCCCGTCTTCTCAAATCATTGTCATTTAAAACTTGTTCAGTCACGTTATTGTAAATATTCACCAAAATAATTTTTAGAATGTTAGATTAAACAGTTAAAAAAAAGAAGAGAGAATAGTTACTAAAATATAATTACAGTTATTTCCACAGTTTCATTTATTGTTGTTTTGGATAAGTACATAAATAGTAGGCTAAATAAAAAAAATAGCTTTATTAAAAAACACACCGTGTCCACAAATTATTGGGTTTTGTAATATTATACAGGGTGATTCATTATTATGTGTAAATACTTTGTGTGTGTAATGTAGAGATGAAACTAAGACTAAAACGTTCTATACAACTTTTTCTCAAAACCTTTAATTCCAGAGTTAACGCCATTTTGCGTGGAACTTGCCCTCCAAAACAAAGAAAGGATAACACACCAAATGTAAACTAATTATCACTTTCGTACAGTGCATTTGGACTTCAATACAAAAACAACCAAAGTCATAAACCCATATCCTCGGCAGTCCACTTATGCACGGTTTGTGAACTAAAACCAAACACAGTAAAGAATGTAAAGCAATTTCTTCTAGACTTTACACATTTGGACAATTATTAGTGTAATGCATGTTCAAAGTGCTGTCCCTCAACTTGAAGACAAACCTGTGCTCGCCGTCTTAGTGATCTCTGAGCGTTACACAGACCGTTCAACTCATCACGAACAATTTCACACGCATGTTCAATGTAGTACTTAGTACTTCTACGTTAGGTACAGCAGAGGCATGCACTAACGACTTCAGGCGGCCCCAAAGGTAGAAGTCTAGAGGGTTCATGTCCGGTGATCTGGCTGGCCAAGGAGTTGGCCCTGCGCGGCTATCCATTGATCTGGATACGCAGCATGCATTGAGATACGCCATTACGTTGCGGCAGTAATGCACAGGAACACCATCGTGCATAAACCATAAGTTCACTAGCGTTGCAAGAGGGATATCATGTAGCAGACCATGCAATTCACGTTCCAAGAATGCGCGGTAGATTTCCCCATTCAACCGCGGAGGTAAAACTCGAGGTCCGAGTAACTGATTCCCCACAATACCACACCAAATGTGTGGGAGAACAGTAATGCCTATGCAGTTACTGCGATATACAGTGGCTCCCATTAATATTCGGTTTGACTGACATGTAAGATTAAAATAAATACACTAATTATTTTCAAAAAATTTAATGAAATTAAAAATTTGCACTATAATAAAAGCAAAAGTATACTCTCTGTTAAATTGCATAGATTTACAACTAAATGAAAAAATCTCCTCTGTTATATAAATAAAAGTTATAAACATTATTACATTATTTCTAATAGAAAATATTGCCTCATTAATATTCGGTTTGTTCAAAACAATATTTTGTTGAACACCCCTTTTGCCTCAAAACAGCCCTCAAATGCCTTGGCATGCTCCTGGATAACTTCGTAGTAAATTGGGGACTAATTTTCCTCAATTCTTCCTTTAATCTCCGTTTCAGTTCTGTCTTGGAAGTGATAGGAATTAGTCTGATCTTGCGATTAAGTTCCTCCCACAAATTCTCAATCGGATTTAAATCCGGTGATTGTGCTGGGGTTCGGACAGTTGTATAGAAGCCATAAACGCACTTTTTCAGCTGTGCGTTCAGGATCATTGTCCTGATAGTACTTGAAACTATTTTTAATTCTTAGACTCTCTGCACTTCGTTTTAAATTATTTCTCATAATGTCCAAATACACATGCTGATCCATCCTTTTTCCTATAGAAACAAGTTCACCAACCCCACCTGCAGCCATACAACCTCATACCATGGCGTTGCTCCCATCAAGTTTCACTGTTGGCAATAGATTCTTTTTTTCGAGTTCTTCATTTTTCTTACGCCACACGTACTGTTGTCCATCCGATCAGAAGACGTTAAATTTGCATTCATCAGCGAATATCACATCGTCCCACCAGTTCTCCTCTTTATGGACATGTTCCCTTGCGAACTGAAGCCGCCTCCTTTATTCATTTCATTTATGTAAGGTTTCCTCCTACATATTCTCCCTTTAAACCCTTCTTTCCTCAAAACTCTTCGAATTGTTTCGGCACCTACCTGCTTGCCAAACTCCTCATTTGCAAGTTTCGTTGCACTTAGCCGAGGATTTTCTTTTATTTTCTTCAGGATGGAGCGTTCTTCACGTTCAGTTAATTTTTCGGCTGCCCTTTTTGTGGTATGGACTCGATTCTGTCTTCGTTTTTGTATCTTCTTACTATATCCCCAACTGTACTCTTACTCACACGTAATATTTTGGCTATTTCTGTGTATTTTAGCCATTTTTCGTGATGATAGATCACAAGTTGTCGCTGTTCAAAAGTTGTGCTTTTTCCTTTGCGACCCATTTTACTACTTGTACTCCAGCCTCGCCTGAGCTGTGCACAACGTGTAGACCGAATGATTGCACGTTCGCTACTGAACCCTATAATACTGTCAGCAGAAAACTTGCCTTAGATTGGAAGCAAATAAATCAAAACCGAATATTAAAGAGGGTGAACTTTGATGTTACTTACCGATTATTTGTTATTACATCGTAAACATTAAACTTTCGATGTAAACTTTTTAACGGTATGTACAGCTGTCAAAAAAAAAAGTGGCCGCACTCGTGAACAGCGAATATTTTCAAAGTCCACTTCGGGTCGCGGCGATGTTACACGATGCATGTGCTTGTACAAGCAGTTCCGGAACTATGAAAGTGTTCCATATCTACGCCTCGTGGACCAGTGGTAGAATGCTTGTTTAATGATTCAAAGGTCGTGGGTTCGGGCCTTCTTCAAGTTTTCATTTTATTTTTTAATCTTTCTTTAGCGTGTAAATGATATTCAAATTATCATTTATATCCAGTTATCGTTCTTTATGGATATCACGTTATTTATATTTTGTTATCGTTCTTTAGAGATATGAACAAAATTCAGGTCATCATTTGTATTCTGTTATCGTATTATAACGATATGAATAATAAATTATTGTATTTCCAATGGGGGTTAGCCGTATTTTACATATGTATGTTAGAGCTATAGTTTTATACACAAAAAAGATAAGCATAAAGAGAAATGGAAAAGAAAATTAAATTAGCTTACGCGATGTAAACAAAACATAAACAATCCGTAAATTAGGCATTGCGATTGCAAAACAAATATCAGGTATCAATTTGTAACATACAAAAACATTAACAACACACATACGTAACACTTCTATAACACAAATATGCAGCTTTCCGTACCATACATCATAAATTAATACACAATAGTCACACAAACACAATCAAACCATAATTACGACATTGCGACGACATCAAGCATCACATAACTGACTCACATACATAACAAATCAAGCATCCGTTACAACACATACACTTCAACATAGTAACCACACTTTTAAAAGTTACAAATTTGGCTCCAAGAAGAATAAATAGGACACTGTTACTAATTACTATTCTTCTACCTGTGAAATTCCGATATGAATAATATTCAGGTTTTTATATTGTTATCGTTCTTTAGCGATATAAATAATATTCAAGTTATCATTTATACTCTGTTTTCCTTCATTAGCATTATAAAACAATATTCAAGTTATTTATATTGTTATTGTTCTTTCGCAAAATATTAATTAAACAAACCGATATTTATCATTTATATTCTGTTATCGTTCTTTAGTGAGACTGTATAAATAATATTCAAGTTATTTATATTGTAATCAGATATAAATAACATAAATTTAATATTAGGTTTGGAAAAATCCAGTTGCATAATACTGGTATTAGTTTTTCTTTTGTATTATTACATACAATTGAACCACAATAAAATGAAAAGGAGTAACGAGGAATTGAACCTGAGACGTTGACATCTAAATTCCGACGTTCGTCCGCTGAGCTACGAGAGCAAAAGTGTGGAAACATTTTTGGAAAAATTGGCCCAATCTCTAAGATCTTCTGATGATTCGTAGAAGCTAGTCCAGGATGCGGGGGCAAAGGCTAATTGAGATTTCCCGGTCTCTGACCGGGTCAAACATCCTGATAGAATTAATATTTAACCCTTGCCGTGACTTTCGGTGAAGTCCGGAGGGCCCAATTAGTCAAATCCACTCTCCTCATCTCACGCTTGGGCCCCTTGGAATTTAATAAATTGCGAAAGAGATTGTGGTGTGGAAAGCAACGGGATGTTACCGCATTTAGGCCTATCCTTCCTAAGAAAACTGCAAACTTGAACAAAGGAAGCTTTTAATAGAAGAAGAAGGATCTTCTGCGGACCTCTGGAAAAAGAACTAAGGAGAAGAGACTAGTGAAGTGCTTTATGTGGAGTGTGGCATTGTATGGGGAAGGAACATGGACATTACGACGAAATGAAGAGAAACGAATTGAAGCATTTGAAATGTGGATGTGGAGAAGAACGGTGCGTGTAAAGTGGACAGGCAGAATAAGAAATAAAATTGTGTTTCGAGTGAAGAAAGAATGATGCTGAAACTGATTAGAAAGAGAAAAAGGAATTGGTTGGGTCTCTGGTTGAAAAGAATAATGGACGACATTAGGATATGTGGATCATATGCGGAGACTAAGAGGAAGGCAGAAAATAGGAAAGATTGGAGATTGCTGGGTTTGCAGTTAAAGACCTGCCCATGGACAGAACATTTATGTGTGTATGTTCAGAATGCCTGGAATATCGTGTCTAAGAACAGTCGCTATTTGCAAAGACTAGTCAATTCCATGCCCACTCGACTGCAAGATGACCGAGATAAGAGGAAGATAGACTAAATATTGAATTGTGGCTTTTGTTTTGTTTTTGAACGCTTAATTGTTTGAATATTTTAAGGCCGACGCCAGTAAATTTGTTTTGTTTATGCCACGAAAGATATTCTATTGAGAATAAAATCTTTTTCTTTCCATTTGCAGCCACAATATCATAATGATAATGATAAAGTCATGGCATAATATATTAATGAACCTGATGTTAATTACTAAAATAATCATAAAAGAAAAGGAGCCATTATGTCTAGTTTGTCTTCTCAAAAACAGAACAAAAAAGGACATAAAAAGCACGAGGTTGTAGTCGAACGCAGGACCTCATGAATAAGACGCCTGAATGCTACCATTATGCTATCGAATAACACACAGTATACTTCAATTATAACTGTAGATATCAGGCAACGTGGTCCAACAACATGTAACATCGCCTGTCTCCGAATTGTAGCGAAGATACCCGAAAGGAACTTTGATACAGGAGAGCGGCCACTTTTTCTTTTGACAGCTGTACAAAGTGTTTAAATGTTCTATCTGCAACGAAATGCAGGTTCACTTGAACACAGAACAAAACATCAATAGCAAAATTCTGTAAGATCAATCACGAACCGAATATTAAAGGGAGCCACTGTAGGTGCGATCTACTGGAACTCTGGAATTAAAAGTTTTGAGAAAAAGTTGTATAGAACGTTTTAATGTTAGTTTCACCTCTACAATACACACACAAAATATTTACACGTAATAATGAATCATCCTGTATTTAAACTAATATTGAACAGATCCGGTGAACGGTGTGGCCATGTGCAGAAGGTGTTGACTGGCTCTCCGCACTAATTTCTGAGGGCTCCGCATGAAACTTCCATGCAATCTATCGACCGTCTCTTCAGTAACACTTGGCGTCTCTTTCCTTGATAACAGATGTATCCTCTGTCCCGAAACTGTTCGTGCCACCTTCAGCAAGACGACACTGGAGGACCAGGACGTCCAATTGCTGTTGAAACACGCGGCGAGCCGGCATCGCGAATATTCTAGCATACACCAGCTATAGTTGGTAGAAGAGCCATTTTCTCCAACAATGATATACACGTTATGTTTTTCGCTAAATGGCAAATGAATCTCAGATGGTACTACAAAACTTGAAATACGTATCCCTATTTCAAATGGTGGTAATATCATGTCTGTCTATTCAAATTTAGTGAAAATATAATATTGTATATTCATTCATTCAGAGTCTTCTGCCCAATGGCAGGTCTTTCACTGCAAACTCAGCATTCTTCAATCTTTCCTATTTTTGCCTTCCTTTAGTCTCCGCATATGATCCATAAGTCGTGTATCATCTGATATTTTCTTCTCTCCCGAAGTCTTCTCCCGTTCACCATTCCTTCCAGTGCATCCTTGAGTAGGCAGTTTCTTCTCGGCCAGTGGCCCAACCAATTCCTTTTTCTCTTCCTGATATGTTTGCAATTTTTCTTGGGAAAGATAAGTGCGGTAGCTTCCCATTGCTTTCCGCACACCACTCTCTCTTTCGCATCTTAAAATATCCCAGGGAGCCCCAGCGTGGAGGTGAGGAGAGTGGATTTGACTAATTAGGCCCTCCGGACTTCACCGAAATTCACCACAAGAGTTAAACATCAGTTCTATCATTGTTTTCTACCCAGACAGAGACCGGGAAATCCCAATTAGCCTTTGCCCCTCATATTATATAATCGTGTAGTAATTTGTGGACGTAGTATATGTATCAGTTTGACAAATATTACGAGACATGGAGTTCATAACATAGTAGTTTGGACCACAAGTTTATCGACACTTTATTAACTGTTTGGGGCGCAATCTTATGGTAAATGTGGCTACTACGAAAAGAACTGCCTACAATTATAGCGAACTTACAAATGGCTTTTAGAGAACCCCGAAGTTCATTACCGCCCTCACATAAGCCCGCCATCGGTCCCTATCCTGAACAAGATTAATCTAGTCCCTAGCATCATCTCTCACGTCCACACCTGTGGAGTAACGGTTAGTGAGTCTGGCCGCGAAACCAGGTGGCCCGTGTTGTTACCTGGTTGAGGTTTTTTTATTTTGGTCGAGCAAATGACAACTTTTACTGGACCGCGGACTCATTTCAGCATTATTTTTCATTCAGACCTAAATAACCTAAGATGTTGATTTAAAATAACCTAACTAAAAATCATATCTCAACATCAAAGCAAATGCTCGACTTCCCAAAAGACTTTTTCCCTCATCGCATTAATCCAAACCTCACACTGAGTTCGGTGAAGTCTCGAATGTGTTCATTGATGACGTGTGGGTTTTCGGATTCCCATAATTTTACAAGAATGGACATTTATCACCGACATTAACTCACTTCACTCAAGTCACAGAAGATTTGCGTTAGCTAAATAAGTCATAGATGTTGATATGAACTCCTGTAAGTGTCGTATAAAAATAACACCATTGTGACGTGTACAAACATCAAACAAAAAATCAAACTTGTGGAGTAACGGTTATCGCGTCTGGCCGCGAAACACCGGGTTCGATTTGAGCTTGAGTTTTTCCGGGGAGACTTGGAGCAAATGCTGGATAAACCCCGGACTTATTTCACCGACATTATCACCTTCATGTCATTCAGACGCTAAATAACCTAAGATGTTGATAAAGTGTCGTAAAATAACCCACTAAAACAAAAAATCAAACGAAACCCCACCATTCATTTGAGGAGACTCGTTGGAAAATATAGCCTTATAGTTTAATTAAAGAAGAAGAAGAAGAAGAAGAAGAAGAAGAAGAAGAAAAATTTGAAGAACTACGGCAGAGTAGCTCAGTTGGCAGCGCAAACGGCTACGAACAGAAAGATTGCAGATTCAACCCCGGATGATTGCGGGATTTACCCTCTTGCCAGACTTTCAGAACGGCTCAGGGTTCAATCCCTCCTGTGAAGCGAGTAAGTACCGTATCTTTTTCGAGGGCGAAAGGCGACTTAAATTTGGTGCTGACAGAATTTTAGTGCCGAAGTCTTGAAGACACGGTGTTGCGTCTGTGTATTCTCCATGCCCCTTCATATTTTCTAAAGGTGACATTTTTACTTACCATGAAGAACAGCCTACTTTTGAACTGGCATGCCTTTCTTACACTCGTTTAAAAGTAAACAGAGATTTCGTTATCCTAAGAAGAACGGTTGTTATTCAAAGTTATAGATTGTTATTGTAAATTAGGGTTATTTTCGTGCTTCACGAGAGGAACCAAAAAATTTGAAAGGAGAGATGTACCTCCTGGGAGGACACTCTTGTTGAAATTGGTGCTGAACTAGGGAACTCGTCAGATTTTTTTTTTCGCGTGCTCACACAGCAGAAGAATAGTGGAAATTACAAAGATTTCCCTGCAAGAACTTATGAGGGTCAATGACGACTTCTTAAACGATGCCAAGAATATCTACGTGTGAACGAGCAGCATTTACAACAGCTGTTCTGATCAAGGTTAATGTCTATATCAGGATTATTTAGGTTCCACTTTTTACTCGTATTAGTGATAATGTTAATTTACATATAGGCCTAACGATTGGGCGCCGCAAATTAACAGTAATGTGTGCTGATAAGTGAGAATGGATTCACCCGAGGGCAAACACCGAACCTTCGATAGCACTTTAGTTAATCCGGCTGTATTTACATAATACATGGCCTACATATCTCTCTTGACGATATAATAGGAGAAGTACAGTTGTTTGTAGACATTTTAAGTCATATAGTGAAATATGATATGTTGCTACGTAGTCAGCGATCTATGGAGTGGGAGGTAAAAAAGGCCATCCTACCCTATTATCTCTTGGCTTAGCTGTCTCGTGAGTGACGCCTTATTGGTGTCACTTATGAGGTTCCAACTTGCCTTCGGACAGTTGAGTAAACAACAATAATAGCCTAGATAAACATACATTGCAGCACATTCATATATAGTATACATCGAACACACAATATGCACACACTCATACATACATGCATGCATACATACATACATACATACATACATACAATCGGCCTCGGTAGCGTAGTCGGTATAGCGCTGGCCTTTTGTGCTCGAGATTGTGGGTTCGATCCCGGCCCAGGTCGAGGGCATTTAAGTGGCATGTAAAAGAACTCCTGCGGGACAAAATTTCGGCGCACCGGCGATGCTGATATAACCTCTACAGTTGGGAGCGTCGTTAAATAAACCATAAATTAATTTACATACATACATACGTCCACACTTGTGGAGTAACGGTTAGCGCGTCTGGCCGCGAAACCAGGTGGCCCGGGTTTGATTCCCGGTTGGGGCAAGTTACCTGGTTGAGGTTTTTTCCGGGATTTTCCCTCAACCCAATATGAGCAAATGCTGGGTAACTATCGGTGCTGGACCCCGGACTCATTTCACTGGCATTATCACCTTCATCTCATTCAGACGCTAAATAACTTGAGATGTTGATAAAGCGTCTTAAAATAACAAACTAAAATACAATAAAAATACATACATACATACATACATACATACATACATACATACATTACATACATACATACATAAATACATACATACATAAATACATACATACATACATACATACATACATACATACATACATACATACATACATACATACATACATACATACATACATACATACATACATACATACATACGTAGAGTTAAGAAGAAAACGGAACAAAGTTAATAATGTGATAGTTTATTATTATGGTCCGACGTTTAATACCATAACATTGAAAAGCTCTTGTACTCTTACTTAGACACTTTTGCACTTTGTACAGGGTGTCCACAGAAAATCTTCGTAATTATAAACGGCTATATCGTCTCTGCTGGTAGTCATATGTGCATGAAAATGGTGACACCAAAAAAAAAAAACTAAAAATTTTATAATGCATACTTCACAGACACTCAGTGTGCATCCCGCATGTCATACAGCAGACATGAAAGCGATATTCCCTCTCACGCCGCACGCCCTCCAACATATCTACTAGAATGGACTCAATGGCATCGGGGATACGATATTGCAGCTCTTGAAGATTCTGAGGCGATCGACATTCATAGATGATAAGATGATAATCTTTTATGTAATCCCATAGAAGAAATCACATTCAAGTCGGGGGACCTCGGTGTCCACTTGCAGAAGACGTTGTCTTGGTCTCCAATGTACCCAATTCACCGTTCTGTCAGTTGGTGGTTAAGATGGTTACGGACATTTGCTACAATGCAATAATGCAAAAATAACAAAAAAACTGGCAAACCTGAACGAACGAAACCCGTATTAACAGATTATATTCGCGTCTACTGCCATCTATTACTTTGCTGCCAATTAGACGTACTTCAGTATTCAAAACAGGAATTCTCTGAGTGGTCCTTTCTTACGATACTAGGCCTAGTATAAGTTCTTATTGCACACGGTTACGAAATTATAGCTGTTTGTAATCACGGAGGGATTTTTTACTTTTCGGTACTCATTTTTCGTAGGTACTCATGTAGAAGAATGGTAGAAGTCACTGTTCTGTAAAATTGTACTATTTCGTTTCTTGTTTTGTTTGTTGTAGCTCTAAGGACGGTATCATATAACATCTGCAATTTCGACACTTCTTAATTTACAGCACTTTCTATTTCAACAATTGTAACAGAATTATTCTGGCATTTATTTCGCAATCTACAGTACATTGTTAAAATTAATTACAATGGAACTGTTAATGAGCTCATGTCGAAAATTCCCCTCAAACTGCACACAGATCTCTGCAACGAATATACAAAATATATTTTTAAAAATATTGCTGCCATTGTAGCTTTATTTTGTCATTTATTTTACATATTTAAAACAGTAGATGCTATAGACCTCCTGCACTCTTTTCTAAAACTTTTCCTTATTACATTTTTTTTTTTTTCAGTTTTCAAGTTTACTGTGTTTACCTTTATTTTCCATGAGTGACATAATATTTTAACTATTTTTTTTTAACGTTGTGGATAGCCTTGCTCTTACTTTATGGTCTGCAATTTATTTATGTTAATTCATTCGAACACTTTTTTTCAAAATCAATAAATGCAACACGTATCTGAGGACAACGAGGAATATGGAGAACAGAAAAATAGAAATAAGTTGAAGAGGGAGATTCTGACATGATTTCCACATGTCACATGGTACTGGTCGATGTGTCCTTGAGCCGTTGTCAAGGTTTCGCGCCAGTCGATGTTGTTTGAAAATTCACGTTCGATGTTTGTGTTCGGCAGACTAGTCCGAAAAATCGGGCAGCGGGAAGGGAAAGAGTATCGTTTACGCATGCGCAGAATGACGAGGATTCGGTCCGTCTGGCTTTCTCTCGGCGCGCAGCAGTCTGTGCGCGGCTATGAACGCGGGTGTCATGAGTTCGTCTCCAGATAGCGGTTTGTCCCACGAGGATCTGATCTGCATTTGGTGAGGTGCTTCTCTTGTTGTGTTCTGTTTGACAGTAAGGTGTTATGATGTAGAATTTGTGTGTTAGAGCAAGAGACCGCCTGGGTTTCAGGAAGTCTTACAATGTTTAGTCGTGTTGTATTACAAATTAGGGAATGAAGAAAATTTGGAGGACACACTTCTCTATGCGGCACTTCGGAGGAAATCAAAACATTTTCATATGTAGCACATAAAATTTCAAATCTCACATATTTTTTTTAGAAATATTGGTTAAATTTCAGGATGTGGTAACACTGTAATCTTCTTTGCTGATGCTGCTGTCAAGAGTATGGTGATCCGGCTATGCTCTTTGGGTGAATGGTTAGAATCTAACCATTCACCCAAAGATCACTCATATCTAACCGTTAGATAATGTGGTTTACAAGAACAGAATCTTTGGTCCCTCTATCTTTATTTCTTTCTTTAATACAAAATTGTAACGTCTTTTCTTTATGTTTTTATTTGCTTCAATTGTTTCATGTAATAATAATAATAATAATAATAATAATAATAATGCTTTATTTAACCTGGCAGAGTTAAGGCCGTAAGACCTTCTCTTACACTCAACCAGGATTAAAATTTTTACGTAGTTGAACATAAAACTGGATCGGAATTAAGTAATTACATTGATACAATTTAGGTACATAATGAGATCAAAAGAGGTAGTTACATAAAAATTCACCTCATAAAATAAAAATACACATAGTGGAGTACATATTAACGTTGTTAGAATCAAATACGAATCACATAAAAACAGAAGCCGATAATTCAATTAAAAAAATGTACACAGTAAAAATACAAATAAACACATTAGTATACATATTAGTATTAGATTACAATTAAGTAGGATTTACATAATTAGGTAAACCAGAAACCAACAATTGAATAAAATGTACACAAAAAAATAGATTAATAATAAAAAAACAACACAGTGGGATACATATTGGCTTTAAGTGATAAATGAACATGATTTACATTATTACGCAATAAAAATAAGAAACAAAAAAAAAATAAAATAAAAATAAATACAGTGGAACACATTCCATTAAATATTTACAACGCGTTAGGTCTGGCAACTCATCATGGATTACATAATTATATAAAATTTAGAAAAAAACAGTCATTCTAAATTAAAATAAAATGTACTAAACTTAAAGAATTTGGCGGTATTTCAGTCTATTTAGAAGAATCTATCCCTTAATCGATAATCCGATGAATAATTCAGTCATTTTTTGTTATGTTTTTCATGTATATTTTCTATACCTTATAGATGACATTAAGTTATAAGGACCATATGCGGAGATTAAGAGGAAGACAAAAAATAGGAGCGACTGGATAATGTTGGGTTTGCAGTGAAAGACCTGCCCTTGGACAGACCCTATGAATGAATATATTTTGTTGGAGTAATTTATTTATTTGGTTGTAATGTAATTGCTTTTGATTTAATAATAACAACATATAAAATAATAATTTTTTGGTATAATTTGATATATGCTGGATAAGAATAATCTTATACATATAAATGTGAATACACAAACTTAAAACTGAGTTTGAAGTTTATGAAATTAAATTGGTGAAATAATCCTGAAAAGTTTACAGAATTATCTCGAGGATCTGTAATGCCATTCGTGTATGTTTAAAAATTGAATGACACTTGGGATTGAACCGGAATCCTCTGCTCCATAAGCTAAAACAAAGAGCCACTCACCCAAGCAGCTAAACTGAAGACTCATTCACTCCTTTATTCTGGGAAGAATAACTCAAGATTTCATAAATATGTTATACTGTAAATAGGAGAGTGCTTTTATGCCAAAGGATTGCGTAGTGGAATTTGTCCGATTTATTTTTATTCACCCCGTTTGACTATTACACTATGCTATGTATAAGGGCCTCGAAGTGACTTCCGCGAACTCAATTTTCAGATGTCACTAGCAACCCTTCTTCCCGCTGTCGCATAACACTGAAATTTTGGTTACACTCCTTTCTCTTACACCGTAATTAAGGGACCTAATATCAGAGCATAGAATGCATGAGGTCACCTGGAGAGAGATCCTTCCTCTAGGAACGTGAGAGACCCACCTAAATATGGTTGCCAACTTTTCAAAATAAAAAATGAAGATTTTATCGACATTTTTAGTGACTCATGCTTTCTTAATTTCTATTAAGATTATATTAAAAGATTACATCATTGTACACACACTCACATTTTTGTGTCTTAGTATCTAATTTTTCCAGACGTTTGAGATGGGCAGGGCATGTAGCACGTATGGGCGAATCCAGAAATGCATATAGAACAGGGGTCGTCAGCACAGAGCACGCTGGGGCTAGAGTCTCTTACCCGCGGAAAACGCAAAGGGTGCAAGCTGCAGCGGGTATGCTATCTATCTCTCCCTGTTGCACGACAGTTACCCTTTGCACATTTCAGCAAGTGCTGACGACCAAATAATAAGTTGGGACGGAGGGAAAAAGACCTTTGGGGAAATAGATGGGAAGATAATATTAAGATCGATTTGAGGGAGGTGGGATATGATGATGGAGACTGGACTGGTCTTGCTCAGGATAGGGACCAATGCCGGGCTTACGTGAGGGCGGCAATGAACCTCCGGGTTCCTTAAAAGCCAGTAAGTATCTAATTTTTAACGACACTTTCATATTTTGCAACTGATTTAGCTTTATTTACAATGTACTGTCATTTTAATACATTAACTCTTTGCAGGGCATGTCAAAATTTATAACGATTTGAAACTCTTAATTTTTCAGTTCTGGTCAGCATCTGTTCCTCACATCAGTCCATTTGTTCATCATTGAAAACACTCGTTTCACAAACGCATTCGATCCACGTATGCTCAGTATGAAACATTGTTGTTGTTTAGTCAACTGTCCGAAGACAGGTCTGAATTTCACAAGTGACATCAACAAGGCACCACTTATGAGGCAACTAGGACAGGAGATAATGCGATAGGGTGGTCTGTGCCTTTCCCCCTCCATTGCATACATCGCCGACTAGCTACATATTACACTAGTCAGACTTCAGATGTATACAAACAATTGTTCTTTCTCTGACACATATCGTCAAGTGAGATGTACTGTCTAATAATAGATGTACATATCAGCCAGAACCTCAATAAGAGGATGTATGAAACATACTATGAGTCGGGAAATATTTGGCACTTTCTGCTGAGGCATCAATGTGAAGAATTTGACCCACTTAGACACAGCATCACCATCTTTAGCATTACTTACTTACTGGCTTTTAAGGAACCCGAAGGTTCATTACCGCCCTCACATAAGCCCGCCATAGGTCCCTATCCTGAGCAAGATCAATCCAGTCTCTATCATCATATCCCACCTCCCTCAAATCCATTTTAATATTATCTTCCCATCTACGTCTCGGCCTCCCCAAAGGTCTTTTTCCCTCCGGTCTCCCAACTAACACTCTATATGCATTTCTGGATTCGCCCATACGTGCTACATGTCCTGCCCATCTCAAACGTCTGGATTTAATGTTCCTAGTTATGTCAGGTGAAGAGTACAATGCGTGCAGTTCTGCGTTGTGTAACTTTCTCCATTCTCCTGTAACTTCATCCCTTTTAGCCCCATATATTTTCCTAAGCACCTTATTCTCAAACATCCTTAACCTATGTTCCTCTCTCAAAGTGAGAGTCCAAGTTTCACAACCATAAAGATCAACCGGTAATATAACTGTTTTATAAATTCTAACTTTCAGATTTTTTGACAGCAGACTGGATGATAAAAGCTTCTCAACCAAATAATAACAGGCATTTCCCACATTTATTCTGTGTTTAATTTCCTCCCGAGTATCATTTATATTTGTTACTGTTGCTCCCAGGTATTTGAATTTTTCCACCTCTTCAAAGGATAAATTTCCTATTTTTATATTTCCATTTCGTACAATATTCTCGTCACGAGACATAATCATATACTTTGTCTTTACGGGATTTACTTCCAAACCTATCTCTATCTTTAGCATTAGTCAGTAAAATTATTACAGACAGTATTTTACTATTACCCAGCGCCGAATTCGAAATAAAGGAAGAACGTGTTGTACGTGGAATAAAAAACATAAGGCCACATTAGCATCCAGAAAACGTAAGAATGCGGGAAAAACATACAACCTGCAAGTGCAAACCCTAGCCCTAAATACCGCAGTTTCTTTTATAGGAGAATTTATAAGGAAACTAGGACGAGCATCCTTTACAAATGTTACGATTGGCTGCGTGAGACGTATTCTAATAAAGCGGCCTCTAGCGGAAGTCGTAGAAGTAATGCTATCAACATTGAGAAGTTGTAGCATTATTAATGAAAGGAAATTTCCCCTCCAGTCTCTCAACTATCACTTCAACTAACCCAACCTAACCTTGTCACAGTCCTCGCCTCCTCCTCTTTTGGTCCAGGGAACATTCATTCATTCATTCATTCATACATACATAGGGTGCTATTCATAGACATTTCGCAGCACGCGCTACGAGCGTACTAAACTAGCCCCGGCTATCCACTGGTTACTAGTACAGAATTCAAATCATATCCTATCGCTAAAACTGGTTTATGAATACGAGAAACGCTGATCATCCACCGGAAGCCCGCGCTAAAAATGTCTATGAATACGGCCCCTAGTGTTCTGTCCATGGACAGGTCTTTCACTGCAAACCCAGCATTCTCCAGTCTATCCTATTTTCTGTCTCCCTCTTAGTCTCCTCATATGATCCATAATGTCATCTATCATCTGATATCTTTTTCTGCCCTGAATTATTCTTCCGTTCACCATTCCTTCCAGTGCATCCTTCAGTAGGCAGTTTCTTCTCAACCAGTGGTCCAGCCAATATCTTTTCCTCTACCTGATCAGTTTCAGCATCATTCTTTCTTCACCCACTCTTTCCAACAAAACTTCATTTCTTATTCTGTCTGAGCACTGCACACGTTCCATTCTTCTCCATACCCACATTTCAAATGCTGCTTCTCTTCATTTCGTCGTAATGTTCATGTTTTTGCCCCATACAATGCCACACTTCATACAAAGCACTTCTCTAGTATTTTCCTTAGTTCTTTTTCCAGAGGTCCGCAGAAGATGCTCCTTTTTCTATTAAAAGTTTCCTTTGTTATTGCTATTCTCCTTTTGACTTCTTGGCAGCAGCTTGTGATATTCTTTTTTATTTACACTAACCTTCATTATACTTTTAGTATGGGGAAAATACTCGTCTTTATGGAAGGAAATGTGCTTGGTGAATAGTACAAGCACTGAAATGTCGCTTCTCAATATGTTAAACAGACAACTTTATCGAGCGTCACAGCTTTCATGGTCGTATGGCGTAAGAAAACGAAGAACAATTAATTTTTTTGGCAATAGATTATTGACGAAATCAAATGGTGAAGTACAGTAAAATCTTGTTAAGCCGGACCCCGATAAGCCGGACTTCGTTTAATCCGGTCAGGAAAAAAATAAGTTTGAAAAAATTAAAGAATCTTGTTTTAAGATTTATTTTTATACATTAGAACTATGAAATTACAATAATTATAATATTACACCTATAGTATTAAAAATAAAGAAAATCCATTAAGTTTGCATTAAAGTAATTAAACTATTGTATTATCGATTACACATTTTACTGTATAGTGTATATAGGCCTATGCCCTTTAAATATACCATAATAAACGTGTTTTGTTGCTATAAACGGAGTTTTAATGCAGTTTCTACTGTTCTTTTTGGTTATTTCGGTTAATCCAGACTTTCGTTAAACCGGTCAACTTATCCCCCAATTAGTCTGTTTAACGAGGTTTTACTGTATTTGATATTAAATATTAATGCCGCGTCTGTAGTTCAAATGTTAGCATGCTGGTCTTCTATCTAGGCAGGCCGGGTTGGAATTTGTGGTGGAAAAACAGACGTTGCAGATGGTTCTTCTCAGGGTACTCCTGTTCCCTCTTTTATTCCACAAACACTCTCCACCTTTCCTCATTTCATTTATCATGTACAGACCCAGAAACAAAATTTGGGCCACCCGAATTTTCCAAGTTCCAGTTATAACTTATACAAATCTCGGATTATATCTCTGCCGGTGAATGACCGGTAAATTTCAAACGACTTATTTTATCGTTGGCGACAGAGCATTTAAAAGCACTGCGAACTTATCTCCTTTCCTCCTCCCTACCGCAAACGTGACGTTGCACAGAGGCAGAGATATAATCCGAGATCTGTACATACTGCGCATGCTGAGTGCTTCAAGCGAGGCCGAGGTGTACACGCTTTGGCAGCTATTGAATAGTAACATGCGTTACAAGAGCGGTATGTTGAAGTTTTCATGTTCGAGGAAAAGTTTGAAGAAGCGAAACGTAGTTGAGCTTTTTTTATTTCCGAGAATTGAAAGAAAACATACCGCTCGTGTATCGTACATTATTTTGTGCGAAGATCGTTTATTACATACCTGAAAGAGGAATTTCTAATTAGTTGCAATGAAATCTCCATCTTGGTTTCTGTTCAATGACGGCAAATTTGCAAAACAAAATTATCTATCATCAACATTGTTGCTTTAAAATGTTTTCTGTGTTTACTATACTCCAGCAGGCCGTGATATACGTCTCTTCCCCCCCCCCCCAGTCTATGATGAGTCTGGAATCTTGTTGATTTTTTCACGGCTTCCTTAATGTTACTTGCATCACGAATGCAGTAACTTTAGTGAGTTGTAGAGTTTACTTAATTTTTGCAAATATTTAAAAACAATAAGTAACAGTGCAATTTAGGTGAAATTGCATTGGTAAGTTTTCCAATTTATAATTATTACTATATTGAACGTCTCTAAAAATATGTTACAAGCCTGAAGCAGTAAAATCAATATGTCACTTAAGCGGTAAGAAGAGGGAAATTGTTATGTGCGTTAGGTTGGGAATACTGAATGTGGAATTTTAGACTTTCCGCGGATTGGTTTTGTGCGGAAACCAAGCAAATACACACGATCTCGCACAAAATCATTTTACTTCGATTGTTGTCTCAAGCATCAAGGCATTTTAAAAGATGCGAAGGAAATGAGCAGTGTTGCCAATCTAGCGATTTTTAATTGTTTTTCGGCAAACAATTTCTTTTGTCTTTTCTATTGCTTAAATAGGGATTTAGCGACTTTTTCAGTACCCTCTAGCGACAAAAATAATACTTCCTCTGTTGAAAATAAGGAATCTAGCGACTTTTTAACTATGTTTGGCGATCTTCCGGACACTTCAGTGCTCAACACTAAAAGTAGGCCTACTATATATATATATATATATATATATATATTTTATTATTATTTTACGACGCTGTATCAACATATCAGATTATTTAGCGTCTGAATGAAATGAAGGTGATAATGCCGGTGAAATGAGTCTGGGGTCCAGCACCGAAAGTTACCCAGCATTTGCTCGTATTGGGTTGAGGGAATGCCCCGGAACAAACCTCAACCAGGTAACTTGCCTCAACCGGGATTCGAACCCGGGCCACCTGGTTTTGCGGCCAGACGCGCTGACCGTTACTCCACATGTGTGGACCCTACTATATTCCTAATAATAGGTGGACATTTGTAAATCTTGCAGTAAAATATAACGATGGTAAACGAAATGTAACCTGTATAATGAAAACAAAAATCTTCCGCACCAGGATTCGAACCCTCAACTTCCTGGTCTCGAGTAAGCACTATAGCATAGAGCAGGGGTCGTCAGCACAGAGCACGATGGGGCTAGCGTCCCTTACCCGCGGAAAACGCAGTGTACCATGGTGCACTCCGTAGCTGCTAGCGGGTATGCTCTCTATCTCTCCCTGCTGCACGACGGTGCACACGGGACGGCACCGCGTACCCTTTGCACATTTCAGCGAGTGCTGACGACCACTAGCATAGAGCTATCGGAACGATTGAATAGAAGTGTCATACTCGGGATTATCGTATTATACTGCTCAAGTTCGTTTACTGAATAGCTTTTCTATTGGCTGTGGTGGTAATGGATGAAATGCGAAATGTACAGAAGCAAAGTAAACACTAAGGACGAACTGGTTGATCATATTATGGATAGTGCTGCCCTCATGAACAGAACGACCTCAGAAGAGTAAGCTTGTTGTTGTCAACAGAGTGGAAAAGTAGAAATCCGGTTGTGGAATTTTTGAAGCATTATTTTTGAACAATTGAAATGTATTGACACCATATAAATAATCAATAAATGTAGTCTTTCTTTCTTGCTACTTGTAACGCTTATTACGCGTAACATTCAAAGAGCTGTATCTTCACACACGCTGAAAACTGGATACATGTTTATATGCATTTTTTACTCATAGTCCACACTACCACTCCCTAAAACATTTACTATTTCTCCTGAATCACTCTGTATATTAAAGTTCGGTATTTGCCGCTTAAGCCTATTTGTTATGTTCCAACTCTGGAAAATAATGATGTAAGGAAAGATCAGTCAAATTCTCAGAGCGGTACTGTTCTCCAACCAGGAGATTAACCGTGAAAGGAATGTGCTTACTATTGCGTCATCTATTAGAGCGAAGTAGATAATATTACCGTTATAACGTCAGTTTAAAAACCATGCGCTCTCCTGCATATGTTATTTCTGTATGGAGGGATTAAAAGACCAGGAGATTAACAGTGATCTAATTTTGTAACTAGGGTAGTATAAGTATATGTATATCAGTGTTCTCGTTTGTGCTTTGAGAGTTAGTCAATAGAGATAAGTGCACCCACATGTGTGACCTTATGACATCTTATGACGTCAACATTCATTCACAGCATTACCCCGCTTCGTCTCATTCCCCTGAGACTTTCTCGTGGTTGGAGTACAGTAGCTACTTCTAAAACGAATCAAATTATTGTACACAGCTAGTAACCTACTTTGTAATAATGATTGTGAATAGGAAAGTTCCATCCTGTTATCTCTGCGGTGTGGTATGGGATAACGGAAATAACACGAATTTATCTTTGTGACTCAAACTTCTGTATCTGCCGACAGCTTTGTGGATTGTTGTGGCAATGCTTCCTGAATATTATAATAAGCAAACTCTGAAATTTACCTTGATAACTATAACAGTGGAAATAATTTATTCTAGAGACACGTATTATGTAAACAAAGTAATCTTGAGCCTGTTGATAATAATAACGGTGCATTGTAACTCGCGGTTTATCTTCAGGATATTAGGCTTATATCGTTTTATGCAATAATGTTCAGACGATTTGTAAAAGTGGATATTTGTGAGACATCTATATTTGAACTGGTAATGGAAATTACGGGAAAACGGCTGAACGGATTTTAATGAATGACCCGTCATTTTGAAGCTTGGCATCCAAGGGTTTTCAGAAAAATAGTAACTTTCAATGAAGCGTTAGTTTTCCTACATAATTTTCCTATTTTCCAAAATCTATCTTTCGTTTTTGAGAACTAATTGCATTTCAGCATAAAACAAAACACACACTATAATAAACAATAGGCTATTACACGAAGGCCATGACCTGCAGGATTGCTGACATATTTAGAGCTCAAATTCAATTGGTTATTAAAAACTTCGGGCCGTATTCATAGAAATTTTTAGCGCGGGCTTTCGGTGGATGATCAGCGTTTTTCGTATTCATAAACCAGTGTTAGCGATAGGATATGATTTGAATTCTGTACAAGTAACCAGTGGATAGCCGGGGCTAGCTTAGTACGCTCGTAGCGCGTGCTGCGAAATGTCTATGAATAGCACCCTTAAAGACTTACTAAAAATAATTTGCAGGTCTGATTCTGCAGTGTGTAATTTTCTGAGTACAGCTGTGTATTGGATACTGAAATCTACAGAACTTGAGATGGTTTGATGACATTATTACCATTAGAAATGAAATATTATAGTTAATGTCATGATGTGATTATTACATATACATATTAATGCTATATTGATGATATGAAAGTGAAACGTTTTGGGGTCATGTAAGTAGATCTTAAATTAGATCTTCATTTCTATAATTTACTGAGTGGCGGCTTATAGTCTATAATTACAAAACTTACTTGTTATTAAAAATCAAATATTTTTATAGTTATTAATCAAGTAGAGTTGGGTCTTTTTCATATACTTAATGGCGATGTGGTGTAGGTATTTATATACATCATTCTCTTCAGTATTGGCTCGAGAGAGCGCAAAAATTACAGTTGCTAAGGAAAGAGCAAAAGGTATTACTTACTGATAAAATAAGAAGCCTACAAAATTACTTAGTCTCCCGATCATTTCAGAAGATCTCTTAGCAGGATAAAATGATTTTACCCTCTACATTTCAAGCAGCTATACCAAACCTGACATTTTTTTTTAATTTTCACCTACGATCCACAATGACCTGAAATAGCTACTGATTTACTCCCACATGAAAAACCCACTGATCGTCCTGACATTGTTACTTGTTTTCGCGTTGAAACTCAAAAACTGAAGGTGTATAGGTTCAAGAAAAAGTATTTGGCATAAAAAACATTCAGAGGGAATATGTTTCATTATTACGGAAGCAAATAACTTTCAAAGTGTCTGGGATTCTTCATTGAAAATAAATCTGAAATATTTTTATTTGAACGTCTAATGAACTTAGTTTGCAGCATTTGCTGCACAAGCCACTAGTATAAATATAAAAGGGCTTCCTGCAAAAAGAATGTGACTCCACTTTTTGGTGAAATTAATGTTTTGCTAGTTTCATACGTTAAAAAATATGACCTATCTTTTAGTGCTAGAACGGTGTGATTCCGAGCATTTGATAGTAAGTTACAGTGGAATTGGGGCTGAGCTCCTAATCGTTTCGTTGCAAAAAGAAGGCAGCTGCTGGAACTACAGTATATACAGAGTGTAAGGGGTATTATTTTAACTGATGATTATTCATGTTATGAGGAAGAAAAACTGTTCTCACAAATTTGTTCTAATTGCAATATTTAACTAATTATTAAAGTTTACAATAATAAACTTTTGCAACGTTGCTGGACAGGAAGGAGGGGATTTAAAGGTACACAGTCCAGCTCAAGCGAGGAGGAGGGGGTTTAGAAGTACACAGTACTGCTCAATCGGGTACAGACATACCGGTACAAAACAGATGCTCTGTTCTAATGGAGGAGCGACCATGACAATACTGTTGTTTACATAAAACGAGCAGCAAACACAAACTTTCACTCTAATAGAACATTATGGTAAATTTACATTTTATATAACAATATTGCTTAATTTTTTTATTGTACGTCTAAAAAATAAACAATAATGGTTTTTTGTACAAAATCACACAAACTTTTTTTCTAATGCAACATTTTAATCTCTCCCGCTTCCGTAAAGCAGTATCATTTTTAAACAAATTTTTGGTTCTGCGATTTTCGAAACGGGGTAAGAGATTTCTAGTTTCTAATAATCGTTGAGAAACTGCTAGAAAAGTTCGCCGATTATGTAACCTTCTTTGAGGAAAACGTTGACGGTACATCCTTCTTATCTCACTTGAATTACGACGACTTTCTCCATAAATGAATAACATATGATATTCCTAAACTGTGAATGACAACGTAAGTTGCTTATCGAATACCTTGTACTGAACTACTATCAGCTCGGCAATAGAGCTATGGACAGGGAGCTTGGCTTGAACTCGGCTGACTCGTAATTACATCTGTGCAGAGTACTGCCTGCTGAACGTTGCCATGTCTCTCACGCCAGAATATTAAGAAATTTAAGCATGCATTTTTATTTAATTTCACGAAAACGTAATAGAACACACAAATATTTATTTAAACTAATATTAACTCTTTACTAGATATACCTACTGATGTAATTGTTTTCGTATTTTTACTAACGATATAAGCAGTATAACACAAATAAAATATTGTAACAAAATAAATATTTTTTTTTCTGGGAAAACTATAAAGTTTTGACCCTATGTTGTATGCACATTTTTTGATCCTGTAGACAGTGTAGACCGTTCCCGACGACTGTGAAGAGGACGGCACTTATACCCCCTTACATTCTGTACAGAGTGAGCCGTAAGTAGTGTCATTAATTTCAGGGGGTCATTCTTTGAGATATTTCAAACAAAAAATTTAGTACAATTTTGCTCGTTTTTAGTTACTTTTTGAGATAATTGTTTCATATAAAACATATCATTGCGTATTTTGGGAAAGTCATTTATTTAACTCCCAATATGCTCAGTCATTTTAAGAGAGCAGTGTATTATGATAATAAATTATTAAACTAATTTTAGTTTTGTCCTTTAAATGTACCGAAATTTGATCCGAACAAATGTAACTTTTCGTTCTGCAAAGGAAATTTAAAATGTTATATTTGTTCGGATCATATTTCTGCACATTTAAAGGATAGAACTGAAATTCTTTCAATAATTTATTACCATAATACACTGCTCTCTTAAAATGTCCGAGCATATTGGGGATTAAATCAATGGCTTTCCCAAAACACGGTATAAAATGTTTTATATAAAACAATTTTATCTTGAAAACGAGCAAAATTGTATTATTATTTTTTTGTTGAAATATCTCAAACTATAAATCCCTGAAATTAATAACTTTACTTACGGTTCAATCTGTATGTAAGTATAGACTACGTATATGTATGCTATGTCTTGTGTTGTAGTGTATGATATGATATTGACACTAATATTGTGTGCTTAGAGCAAAACGTGACTAATTATATCCAGTTTTATTGCAAAAAGAGGGTAGCTTCATTATTTGTTTATATTTATCCCCCATAAATTCTTGATTATAATAAATTATTGAGTGATAAAATGAAACTCCTAGATACCTAGGACATACTCTGAAAAAGGAAAGAAACTCTGTTAAAATTTAAAATTTTTAGAATGTTTTTGTAGTTTTCTACAACTTTGTAAAAGTGGAACTACTTCGTTTGCAGGAAGCCCTTCAGTTGCTTACTTGCAGAGTTCGGAATGGACGTTTCCACGAACCGGAAATATCTGTTATTTTCATGGATACGGTGGTGTTTGATTACGAAATTAATGATCAGTGAGACAAAGTCGATCATTAATACAGTATAGCCTACATATCGATGGCGTGCGTCGTATCTGTACATTTGCAGATGAATAATCAGTTGATTGTTTTAAAAATTAATTTTTCTCAAAATAGACAAAATTTTTATACATGTACAGTATATATTTCTGCTTTGCAAGTTGATCTATTCGAGGACAAAATATCAGTTATCTTTCCAATTTTGTGAACGCAATGTAGCAATCTAAATAATAGTGTAGTTAAACTAAATGACAATTTTGTAGATACGAGGTATTACTTCTTAGCCAACGCCTATATGTATACAGGCCCCAATATAAAATTAACATTGCAATATTTGTATACATATCAGTTAATATAAAAATTTCGGATACATGTTTTCGGAAATGTTATTCCTTTTATCAAAAACACACAGACGGAAACCACGAACTGTAGTCGCTTCATTCAGCCGAATAATAATAATAATAATAATAATAATAATAATAATAATAATAATAATAATAATAATAATAATAATAAATTGTTCATAGCTGCAATAAAGATACCTATTGTTTTTATATAACAAAATCACTCTAGCACCTCCCGAAAGAGTACATAGGCCTACTATTCAGAGGGCAATCCACAAATTTTAAAACAAGTATTTAATTAATTAACAAAAAAAAGTAAAAAAGAGAAGTAGAAAAACGCAGATACTACAATAATTGAAACTTTATATTGTCTCCCTAAACAATAATTTTTAATTGATTTTTTTGGTAAGGAGCATTAGCAAATTTAATGTTTGGTAATTTAACTGTTATCTTGTTGTAGAGCCTTGGACCGGAATTGCTACTGTGATTATAAGCTTCAGTAGTGGT
This sequence comes from Periplaneta americana, assembly GCA_025594305.2. NCBI lineage: Eukaryota > Metazoa > Arthropoda > Insecta > Blattodea > Blattidae > Periplaneta > Periplaneta americana. Next base: position 127,282,001 of record JAJSOF020000015.1, on the reverse strand, counting down.
AGATTCTGTCAAGCATATGTTGTCTGATCTTTTATTTTTATATTTATGTGAATACAAATGAAATATTTTACGATTTTATGTACGAAATTCAATAAGACATTGTTATGAATTTTTTGTTGTTTAGTAAACTGTCCGAAGACAGGTCTTAATCTCTCAAGTGATACTAACAAGGCACCACTTATGAGGCAACTAGGCCAGGTGATAATGGTTTAGGGTGGCCAGTTCCCTTCCCCTTCCACTGCGTACATCTCCGACTAGTTACATATTACACTAGTCAGACTTCAGATGCATACAAACAATAATTGTTCTTCGTCTGACACATATCGTCAAGTGAGATGTACTGCCTGATAATAGATGTACATATCAGCCAGAACCCCACTTCAGAGGATTATGAATTTGATGAATATTAAATACTTCAAATTCAGAGTACAACATAAAAATATACAAGATTAAAAATAAGTGTGGAATATTGTTAATACCATCTTAAATTTTAATTTTATACAAAAACTGTTGGAGATAAACCATACAATATTATGCCAGTGTTCGAAAACAGTAATTATTCAGACATACAGGATGTGACAGTAAACTATTTTTTTAAATGGCACCCTATATTAAAATTTACATATTCCGAATCTCCATTAAATTTTACGTATTAATCCATAGAAACAATACCCATTCATCCGTTTCATGTCTTTTAACAATTTATTAAACTTGTTCCGTGGGCAGTCTATCACAAAAATAGTCCATTGTGTCTTCCTCACAGTTATATGTCTGTTCTGTTTCATCTCGTATGTTTGATAGACAAGATAATCTTTAATGTGGTTGGTGAAACCAAAGTAAATCCTTTGACAGTCATTAGACAAGAGGTTTGGTTGCGGTTGGTGAAACTAGGTGAAAGGAAAAGTAAGTTCTTTGATAGTCGTTTGACAAGATGTCTTGGTTGTGACTGATAAAACCAGATGAAAGTAGACGAAATATCTTGTTGTTGGTGAATAGATGGGAAAGTGAAAATAAGCCCTTTTACAATCGTTAGACAATATATCTTGGCTGTGGTTGATGAAACCAGGTGGAAGTAAGTCCTATGATAGTAGTTAGACAAGATTTCTCGGTTGTAGTTGGTGAATAAAGATGAAAGTGAAAATAAGTCATTTTACAATCGTTAGACAAGATATTTGAAACCAGGTGGAAGTAAGTCCTATGATAGTAGTTGACAAGTTGTAGTTGGAATAAAGATGAAAGTGAAAATAAGTCATTTTACAATCGTTAGACAAGATATCTTGGTTGTTGATGAAACCAGGTGAAAGTAAGTTCTTAGATAGTAATTAGACAAGATATCTCACAAGCAAACGTTCTGATGAGGGCAGATAAAAAGTTAAATTTTTTTCTTCCACCATGTTAATAATGTCAAAAGGAGTGCTTATACAAGTTTTGGCAACTCGACCGCAATTACGAGGGCCGTAAAAAATAAGTTCGCCAGGGGTCGTTAACAGAAAAAACAATTTAATTGGACAAATTTATTGGAACAGACACAGCAATTGTTAAGCTATTTTTAACATAATTTCCATTGGAATTGAGACATTTCTCATATCATGGGATCGACAGAGAGAGGTGCAGACGCAGTCAAACGCTAGTTCCGATCTGAGGCGGCTGACTTCTACGACACAAAAAATTGATCCTATGGCATGACAAATGTCTCAATTCCAGTAGGAGATATGTTGACAAATAGCGCAACAATTGCTATATTTGTTACAATAAATATTTCCATGCAATTGTGCTTTTTTCTACATGGAAATCATTTTATTTTACTAACATTTTTAATATTAACCTGGCTATATCTTTAGAGAACCGGAAACACCGTTTGCTACCCCCTTCCACGACTATAGTTCGATGATACTGGCGTAAAATACAAACAGATCACTTTATTAGGTATAGGAGGGAAGAAAAGTAGTTCATCCATTTACGTAAACTAGGAAATATCGCGATTTTGAGTTCGATAATTTTCATTAGGTTTTTGTTTAATCAAAATCCAGTACAGTGTTAAGAATAAGTTGTTTTTACTCACGAACTGAGTTATCCATGCCAACGTATTCATTATGCAATGTATATTATACTGTCTACAGCACATTAGCGTACAATACCCAAGAGAATGAAGTTAAATTGAAAAATAATCATAATATGGATATTTAAATACATTTTTGAAAATGCTGGCTGTTCATTTCGATACAGGCTTCAGTTCTTTTGTGCATATTATCGCACTATAGACTATTGCATCTAATTTCAATTACCAGTTTCGTCCTTCGTACTAGTAACTCATGTTTGAAATAATTCTGTGCCTACTCTATAAAAGAGTACCTTACGTACTGTAAATTCAATCTTCATTTCTGCCCGACCCGCACAGATAGAATTACTCAGATATGCTATCTACTGTCCGTCCAAGTGGTTATGCCGCAGGTTCGTAGAAAGGGGGAAATCACGTGACAGTTAATTACTTAACGAGGCCCTTTTATTTAAGTTATTTTAAACAGTTGTATAATATTACGTAAACGTCCAATTCCTAACATAAATTGTTTTCAGAAAAGAGCTAAGACAGCCCAGCTCTTACAGAGGGGCGAGCAGAAGCAGGTGGGGTAAATCGGGATGCGGCGTAGGCAAATGGACAGTACCTGTGCGAAAATATGATTCAATATTAATAGCTCTTTCTTTACTGGAAAACCGAACATATTTCTGGAACGTACTATACTCACTAACTCAGTGATGTTTACCATACGCGGCCTTGGTTCTGTGTGGAGGACAGTTGGAACTTCATTAGTAGAAGGGGTGAGAGTGAAGTACATCCAAAAACTCAGGTACAATAAAAATTGAAGTAAAAATAAAATGATGTCTCTGTATAAACGGCTCCAGGGAAAATCACTTTCTGGACGGCCTCGTGATTGTGGTCGAGTGGCCAAAATTTGTATAAACACATCTTTTGATGTTATTAACACGGTGGAAAAAAAAACATTTTTTTATCTGCCCCCATCAGAACGTTTGCTTGTCAGTTGTAGTTGGTGAATAGAGATGAAAGTGAAAATAAGCCCTTTTACAATCGATCGTTACTTACTTACTGGCTTTTAAGGAACCCGGAGGTTCAATGCCGCCCTCACATAAGCCAGCCATTGGTCCCTATCCTGAGCAAGCTTAATCCAGTCTCTACCATCATATCCTACCTCTCTCAAATCCATTTTAATATTATCTTCCCATCTACGTCTCGGCCTCCCCTAAAGGTCTTTTGCCCTCCGGCCTCCCAACTAACATTCTATATGCATTTCTGGATTCGCCCATACGTGCTACATGCCCTGCCCATCTCAAACGTCTGGATTTAATGTTCCTAATTATATCAGGTGAAGAATACATTGCGTGCAGTTCTGTGTTGTGTAACTTTCTCCATTCTCCTGTAACTTCATCCCTCTTAGCCCCAAATATTTTCCTAAGAACCTTATTCTCAAACACCGTTAATCTCTGTTCCTCTCTCAAAGTGAGAGTCCAAGTTTCACAACCATACAGAACAACCGGTAATATAACTGTTTTATAAATTCTAACTTTCAGATTTTTTGACAGCAGACTGGATGATAAAGTTTCTCAATCGAATAATAACGGGCATTTCCCATATTTATTCTGTGTTTAATTTCCTCCCGAGTATCATTTATATTTGTTACTGTTGCTCCCAGATATTTGAACTTCTCCACCTCTTCAAAAGATAAATTTCCAATTTTTATATTTCCATTTCGTACAATATTCTGGTCACGAGACATAATCATATACTTAGTCTTTTCGGGATTTACTTCCAACCCTATCGCTTTGCTTGCTTCAACTAGAATTTCCGCGTTTCCCCTAATCGTTTGTGGATTTTATCCTAACATATTCACGTCATCCGCATAGACAAGAAGCTGATGTAACCCGTTCAATTCCAAACCCTGCCTATTATCCTGAATTTCCTAATGGCATATTCTAAAGCGAAGTTAAAAAGTAAAGGTGATAGTGCATCTCCCTGCTTTAGCCCGCAGTGAATTGGAAAAGCATCAGATAGAAACTGACCTATACGGACTCTGCTGTATGTTTCACTGAGACACATTTTAATTAATCGAACTAGAGAAGATATCTTGGTTGTGGTTGATGAAACCAGGTGAAAGCGAAATCCGTCCCGAAATGTCCTGCAAGGTCTCGTAAGCGGTCGCGATAAGAGTCGTGTGGTGCCCAACGTGCCGCGCCGTGTCCTCGCCTCTTATCTGGTGGCGCTGCGCCAGCGGTCAAAGTCGGAGGCTTCGCGCTGCCATGTTCCATTCGGTGGCCCGCGCACTGCGTCGCCTCGCGTCGTCGCCATGCTGCCGCCAGCTGCACACCACCAGGTAGGAAGCGGTTTTAGGCCATTCCACGATCTTGACAGAATGCGGTCGTGGTCCCGATCCCGAAGATCGAACCCGATCGAGGACAAGCTCTTGTTGAGGGAGGGTTAACGTTGCCTGGAGTAAGTAATGACGTCCATTTGTGGAGAGGTGGGGGATGCGCGAAGTGTGGTGCTCGTAAAGAGATTCGTGTATTTGCTGACCAAAACAAATACATAGGAACAGGAAAAATAAAAAAATAAATGAAGATTTAATATTTCTGTAGTGCTCGGGAAAAGTGACACAAGTAAAAAATGTTAATTTTACAGGAAAAAGGGGGAAAAAAACTCTTCACACTGGTTTATGTCGATTTAATTTTCTTCTGTATTAATTATTCTAATGGGAGAAATACTTACGTCTCTTTTCCCAAGCGAGCAGATGTTCCGTAGTTGTCAGTAAATTAATAAATAGTACATTATGCAACGAGCCTATAATGATAGTAATTAAGAAGCGAGTATGGATGTTTATGAAACGAGAGCAAGCGAGTTTCATAATTTTCATACGAGCGTCTTAATTACCATTATAGGCGAGTTTCATACGACTTTTTATGCTCGACCATATTTCTAACTTGAAATTAGTCAGATGTATACATTTTATTTGTATCTGACAAGATCGAAGTGACCTTGTTCTATGTCGTGAATTGTGAGATGTGCGCAGACGCGAAAGTATTGATTTTTTTCCGAGGAACAATAATGTCATTGACCTTGATGTAATCCCGTTAAACTTGATATAACCTTGATTATTGAATTCGACATTGAAAGACGAGATGACAAATTGAATTTATTTGAATATTATTTACAATTAACGCTAATTATTATAGTAACAGAACATAACCTTCTGCGACAGTATTGGATTTCCAGCCTCCGTGACTTTTCGCTAATTCTCTTTCGATTGCATATCCGAGAATAATCGATACTTGAGGTTTTATAACGGTACAAAGCTGACTTGTCATTGGCTGAACACCTGTAAGCTGAGTTGTCATTGGCTGAACGCCTGTACTTTAATGACATGCATTAAAGGACTGCTACCAGGTGTATAATTACTACATTTCGGCATGGTCGAGCATAAAAAATAAATCAAGATTTAATATTTCTGTAGTGCTCGGGAAAAGTGACACAAGTCAAAAATGTTAATTTTACAGGAAAAGGAAAAAATCTCTTCACACTGGTTTATGTCCATTTAATTTTCTTCTGTATGAATTATTCTAATGGGAGAAATACTTACGTCTCTTTTCCCAAGCGAGCAGATGTTCCGTAAGTTGTCAATAAATTAATAAAAAATGTTTATGGAAACTGATTATGCCACTTTTTCCAAGCATTGCAGATTTGTTATCAATAAGGAACAAGGAGATCAACCGTGAAAGGAATGTTCTTACTATTGCGTCATCTATTGGACAGTGGCGTAGCGTCAATGTAAGCTAAAAAGCTTAGCTTCCCCAGTTAATAATAATTTCATAATAAACCTGCAGTTTATGGAGAAAATTATTTATTAATTTTAATAGAATTTATATTTACGCGTTAAATATTGTGATGCGGCAGCTCAGGATGATTTGTGATGCAGCAGTAAAAAAGAAGCCTGCACACACCAGCTTCCAAGCAGACTGGTTTCTTCTGTGTATTCCACTCCGCAGATTTTCCATCCCTTTCTAACTAGTCGCAAGGCTCGCAAGAAGCTAGCTTTAACATTGAAAATAAGTAGTTTCCGAGTTATCCTTTTCGTGAGTTGTGTTCAGTTGAAGTGTTAGTGTGCATTGTGGCTGATATAATAAATAATGAGCGAAAGAACAGTTCCTGACACTAATTTACTTGAATTTTTTTAGGACAATTGTATTATCAAGATTGACTTACGAACAAAAGTGTGATTTAAAAAAACAAATGACCGACTCCCTTGCAGTCAATAAAGGATACAACCAAAAGACAGACGCATACTTACGTAATGATATTAATATTGTGATTTCTCTAAGTATGACAGGGAGTGAGCTAATGTTATACGTTTACGTGTCTATTTGTTAAGAGATATGTGCGTATCATTTGAGGTCATGCCTTATTGGTGTTACTTACGATGTTCCAACCAATCTTCGACTGCTGACTTGAAATTGACTACTATTTATTTTAAGACTGTAATAACACGTTTTCTCATATTGCATGAAAGACAACTTGAGTTAGCTTCCCTTGCTCAAAATTTCATGCTACGCCACTGCTATTGGAGCGAAGTAGATAGATAATATTATCGTTGTAACGTCAGTTTAAAAACCATGCGCTCTCCTGCATATGTTATATCCTGTATGGAGGGATTAAAAGATCAGGAGATTAACAGTGATCTAATTTTGTAACTAGGGTAGTATAAAAATGTATCAGTGTTATTGTTTGTGCTGTGAGAGCTAGCCAATAGAGATGGGAGTACCCACTTCTGTGACCTTATGAGACCAACATTCATTCATAGCATTACCCCGCTGTGTTTCATTCCGCAGAGACTTTCTCGTGGTTGGAGAACAGTAGTTGGAGAAAGGGAGCCATATAGTTTGGAGTGAAACAAACGAGTTGTCATTAAAAAAGAAATTCGGTAAAGTAGCGTTGTGAAATATGATAACAAATACAGTGTTAGAATTAAACAACGATAAATGAATACATGCGTGTAATCTAATGCAATATGAAACACTGTTAAAATTGAACAAGGTGCAAACATCTGTTGTGAATTTTTAAAACATCGATAAAATGCATATATAAACTGTTATATATGTAAAATATTAAAATGAAGTACAAACTACGATGTGTTGAACAGTCTATGACAGAGCATGGAAATTCATGCGATTCCATACTAGTTGCTTGTCCGGAGATTGAACACAACTGCAATAATAAACACTGTACGAGAAATGTGTATAGTTGTCATATGGATAAGCAAATCATATGGTAAGCAAACATTGACAAGTCAAATGCACAAGTTTAAAAGTTACGAAATACACTGGTATAACGTAATGAAGTGTTATGTTTTAAGCAGAAATACTAGAAAGTATTAATTAGTGTATAATCACAATATGATAGTAACAAGATTTTGTACTTCAGTCCATGTAACGATCATATTGTGATTATACACCAGCGGTGGCGAAAATTTAATCGTGCGCCGAGCCACTGTATAACCTGCAACGTGCATAGCACCTATGGAGGGAGGCGGACACCCGAAGGGGAAGTGAAGCAACTGTCTGACTTATTAACGGATTTTCATTTTTCTTGCGTCAAGCACTTAAATATAATTTTATACAGTACAAGGTTACAAACTAATGTTCAGTACGTGTAACGAAGAAAGAAATGAACAATAAATGAACAATATCACAACCTAAAATTAACTGTCTTCAGAATGTCTCTGCGACAAAGTTTCAAAATCAGGAATTATGTCACTTACTGCCAATCGTAGTTGATCACGAAGGTATTTGTCAGTCGTGATCTAAATTTGGTTTTTACTATTTTAATTGTTGAACATTTTTCACAAACGTAAGTTGTAGCGAACATGGCTTCAACAGAGGAAGCGAAAGAACGAAGCTTCGGATATTTATTTTTTGGCAAAGATTTGAAAGTTCAACATTTGTCAAGTCCTTACATCTAGCTTTCATTTGACATCACATAGTAAATCAGTGAGTTCAAATTGAAGAGCTAACCGCATTATTCGTACATCTGCTGAAAAAGGGTCGACGTACAGAGATGATGATGATGATGATGATGATGATGATGATGATGATGATGATGATGATGATGATGATGATAATAACAACAATAACCTTAACCTTTTAATGTTTCATCAGTAACATGTAGTATAATGCCGTTTTATGTTATATAACCGTTTTCCTCGTAATACTTGTGAACAAATCATACATTTAATATTCTCATCATATTGACAGCAAAAATGCTTCCTCTTACCCTACTTAGAACTTTCGTACATGGTTTCGAGAGAGACATATGCCACGCAGGTCAGAGACAAATACAAATGGAACGGAGTTTGACTCCAGTGAGTGAGAGGATGGGGGTTGGCGGAGGTTAGAAGCAAGCGATGCACAGCTATCACTGCGAGCCACAATGTCTCGCGAGTCACGTTCTCGCCACGGCTATAATATACACTACTTAATAGTTTCTAAGTCTTCTTCTTTTCTGGCTCTACAGCCCTTTGTGAGCTTTGGCCTCCTTCACAATTTTTCTCCACTCGTCTCTCTCTTGTATCTAATAGTTTCTAAGTATTTCTGCTTAAAGCATAACACTTCATTACATTATACCATTGTATTTCGTAACTTTTAAACCTGTGCATTTGACTTGTCAATGTTTATCTATCATACGGTTTGCTTATCCATATGATAACTATACACGTTTCTCGTACAGTGTTTATTATTGCAGTTGTGTTCAATCTCCGGACAAGCAACTACACTGGAATCACATGAATTTCCATGCTCTGTCATAGACTGTTCAACACATCGTAGTTTGTACTTCATTTTAATATTTTAGTTATATAACAGTTTATACATGCATTTTATATATATTCTAAATTTAAAAAAAGCTTTTAATTCAACATTTGTATTGTTTCACAACAGATGTTTGTACCTTGTTCAATTTTAACAGTGTTTCACACTGCATTAGATCACATGCATGTATATTTATACAGATGTATTTATGTATTTATTGGCACAATTTCTGAAGATGACTCAGTCGAGTCGAAAACGTTAAATATTTATTAAACAAAATGTGTACAAAATATAACTTCTAGTTAATTGTTCCAAACAGATAAGCATAGACGGGCTTTGTACTTAACTTAATTAGCAGCTTATCGGATTTCCATTATGGATTTAAAAACCACTGTTGACCATTGTAAGACATACATTTTTGATAATAGGAATATACGTTACAAGAGCGGTATGTTGAAGTTTTCATGTTCGAGGAAAAGTTTAAAAAAGCGAAACGTAGTTGAGCTTTTTTAATTTCCGAGAATTGAAAGAAAACATACCGCTCGTGTATCGTACATTATTTTGTGCGAAGATCGTTTATTACATACCTGAAAGAGGAATTTCTAATTAGTTGCAATGAAATCTCCATCTTGGTTTCTGTTCAATGACGGCAAATTTGCAAAACAAAAATATCTATCTTCAACATTGTTGCTTTAAAAATGTTTTCTGTGTTTACTATACTCCAGCAGGCCGTGATATAAGTCTGTCTTCCCCCCCCCCCCAGTCTATAAATGCGAACTTAAAACAAACGGCTTCCTTAATGTTACATGCATCACGAATGCAGTAACTTTAGTGGAGTTGTAGAGTTTACTTAATTTTTGCAAATATTTAAAAACAATAATTAACAGTGCAATTTAGGTGAAATTGCAGTGTTAAGTTTCCAATTTATAATTATTACTATATTGAACGTCTCTAAAAATAATATGTTAAAAGTCTAAAGCAGTAAAATCAATATGTCACTTAAGCGGTAAGAAGAGGGAAATTGTGATGTGTGTTAGGTTGTGAATACTGAATGTGGAATTTTAGACTTACCGCGGATTGGTTTTGTGCGGAAACCGAGCAAATACGCACGATCTCGCACAAAATAATGAACATACATATAGGCGCACGTTATGTGTTTATATATTCGACATTTTGACTGACAACGATTTAAGCTCTGTCATGTATAGAAATAAATTTAAGTTGTAGCAAATATGGACCTCTGTAGAAAGTAATGTATTGTCCAAAGTGCAATTTTAGCAGCGGTGGTGATCAACGGCCTGCCCGAAAAACGCGCGAGGTCCTCGGACGAAGTTGCGTGATCGGTTGCTACTTTCTCCAGACGTGACTGGAGTCTCAAGGGCCCGCGCGGCGATGCAGGAGTGCCACCTTTGCAAATGTGTGGGATGCGCGAGAAAGTCCAGCGTCCAGCCAGACACCCGAGGGATTCCACTTCCTTAACGGTGTTGGTGCAGGGTCGTTAGAGCATCCGGAAGAGCCGGCCGGCCAGCCGTCAAGGAGGCCGCGCAAGGCCTCTCGGCGGACCTTGGCACACATCGGCGGGCGATGTCTGCTGAGGCACAATTCAGCCAACCGCGCAGAACATGACAGTGCTGTAAATCAAATGCTTTCAAATACTCCTCAGCGACGTCACAACTCGCACAAAAATATTCGTGATACTCCTCAGCGACGTCAGAACTCGCACGAAAATAGTCGCGATACTTCTCAGCGACGTCAGAACTAGCACAAAAGTAGTCGCGATACTCCTCAGTGAGCATCGCAGATAGTTGCGATACCTCAGCGACGGCACAAAAATAATCGCGATACTCAGCGACAAAATAGCACAAAAGTAGTCGCGATACTCCTCAGCGACGTCATAACTCGCACAAAATTAGTTGCGATACTCCTCAGCGAAATAATCGCACAAAAATAATCGCGATACTCCTCAGCGATGTCAAAACTGGCACAAAAATAGTCGCGATACTCCTCAGTGACGTCAGAACTCGCACAAAAATAGTCGCGATACTCCTCAGCGACGTCAGAACTCGCACAAAAATAATCGCGATACTCCTCAGCGACCTCAGAGCTCGCACAAAAATAGTCGCGATACTCCTCAGCGACGTCATAACTCGCACAAAAATAGTTGCGATACTCCTCAGCGACGTCATAACTCGCACAAAAATAGTTGCGATACTCCTCAGCGACGTCATAACTCGCACAAAAATAGTTGCGATACTCCTCAGCGACGTCATAACTCGCACAAAAATAATCGCGATACTCCTCAGCGATGTCAAAACTGGCACAAAAATAGTCGCGATACTCCTCAGTGACGTCATAACTCGCACAAAAATAGTCGCGATACTCCTCAGTGACGTCAGAACTCGCACAAAAATAGTCGCGATACTCCTCAGCGACGTCAGAACTCGCACAAACATAGTCGCGATACTCCTCAGTGACGTCAGAACTCGCACAAAAATAGTCGCGATACTCCTCAGTGACGTCAGAACTCGCACAAAAATAGTCGCGATACTCCTCAGCGACGTCAGAACTCGCACAAAAATAGTCGCGATACTCCTCAGCGATGTCAAAACTGTCACAAAAATAGTCGCGATACTCCTCAGCGACGTCATAACTCGCACAAAAATAGTTGCGATACTCCTCAGCGACGTCATAACTCGCACAAAAATAATCGCGATACTCCTCAGCGATGTCAAAACTGGCACAAAAATAGTCGCGATACTCCTCAGCGACGTCAGAACTCGCACAAAAATAGTCGCGATACTCCTCAGTGACGTCATAACTCGCACAAAAATAATCGCGATACTCCTCAGCGATGTCAAAACTGGCACAAAAATAGTTGCGATACTCCTCAGCGACGTCATAAGTCGCACAAAAATAATCGCGATACTCCTCAGCGACAAAATCACAAAAATAGTCGCGAGTGACGTCATCGCACAAAAATAGTCGCGATACTCCTCAGCGACGTCAGAACTCGCACAAAAATAGTCGCGATACTCCTCAGCGACGTCATAACTCGCACAAAAATAGTCGCGATACTCCTTAGCGCATGTCGAACTGGCGGATCAAGGTCACGTACAAACGTACAAAGTATGCATGAGTCACTGATCTGAAGCAGTGGTAATCCCGGCTGTTCCAACTGACTTCAGTTGAGGAAAGTGGTCCAGGATTGGGTTAAGCACACGTGGCATATGCAGTCCATTGTTTGACCTTGATCCTCCAATTCGAAATGCGCTGACAATAGCTACGGATGGCCATCTGAGTGACATCCTGCTGACATTCGGGTTGAGGTTATGACATCTGATGACTGTTATAGAGCTGCCTGAACCGTTCATACGGTATCTGCACGATTGAATTACAACCCGTAGGGTTTCCTAATCATTTCATCCCTACCACCCGAGAAATGTATGCATAAAGAGTTTACCTAAACAGTCTACATGCAGAAAGATTTTAGGTCGCCCCGTCCTTGTACATACGTACAAGCACTCTCTATTGTCTACGTTTTCTACTGAAAACCACAGCGCTTCGAGGTACCCAACTGTAAAATCACTGTAATTGTCAATAGCTCCGTCAGTGCCGCTGCCATACAGTGAAATTATTCTCGCTTGAATTTTTACAGTATCTCGAAGAAAAATCTCCTTCGAACTATTTTTAATGCTGTCAATGTCATTTACATAATATTTTTAAGCTTTTATGCTCGAATAATTTAAAAGACTCCATAGTCTTACTGGATCTTCTTACAGCATTTTCTTAACTTTCTGTATGCTTCTCCCACAAGTTTTAAATTAATTTTGTCTGTGTTTTCTTATCATTGAGGCTGTCCATCACGGCAATTTCCTATCTCCAACGCAAAATTCTTTGAGTTTTAACTCTGCAAATAGTTTAACCTCTTTTTGAACTTCGGGATGACTGCGTGATCTAGACATGAACCTGTCACGCAGGCGATCTAAGTTCGAATCCTGGTGAGAGCTGTGGATTTTACATTCGCTTGTGGGGAACAGGGTGGCAGTCGGGGGTTTTCTTAGGGTTCTTCCGTTTCTCAAATATAACCATCGACGACACCAATCCTCAACATCTCTCAGTTCTACTATTATACTTGGAGTGTACTGTAAGCAGTAACATGAACTGCTGCCAGGAAATCAAAAGGAGAATAGCAATGGCAAAGGAAGCTCTTAATAGAAGAGGGAGCATCTTTTGTGGACCTCTGGAAAAGAACTAAAGAAGATACCAGTGAAGTGCTTTGTGTGAAGTGTGGCATTGTATGGGACAGAAACATGGAGATTACGACGAAGTGAAGAGAAATGATTAGATAAATTTGAAATGTGGATAACACTGAAGCATGTGAAATGGACTACAGACAGAATAAAGAAGGAAGCTGTGCTAGAAAGAGTGGATGAAGGAAAAATAATGCTGAAACTGATCAGCAAGGGAAAAGGAATTTCCTGGGTCACTATCTGAGAAGAAACTGCCTACTGAAGAATGCACTGGAAGGAATGGTGAACAGAAAAGTTCGGGATAGAAGAAATCAGATAATAATAGACATTAAGCTATATGGATCGTATGCGGAGACTAAAAGGAAGGCAAAAATAGGAAAGATTGGAGAATACTGGGTTTGCAGTGAAAGACCTGCCCTTGAGCAGAAAACTATGAATGGATGAACAATAAAATTAATAAAGAAATAAAATGTCAAATTTGTAATGATGGGTAGCTTGATATCATGGTGTATAAAGAATGGGTTGCTATGGCAGCAGTCATAGGCCTCAATACTATTGCACGTAATAGTAATATGCGTTACAAGAGCGGTATGTTGAAGTTTTCATGTTCGAGGAAAACTTTGAAAAAGCGAAACGTAGTTGAGCTTTTTTAATTTCCGAGAACATGAAAACAAACATACCGCTCGTGTATCGTACATTATTTTGTGCGAAGATCGTTTATTACATACCTGAAAGAGGAATTTCTAATTAGTTGCAATGAAATCTCCATCTTGGTTTCTGTTCAATGACGGCAAATTTGCAAAACAAAAATATCTATCTTCAACATTGTTGCTTTAAAATGTTTTCTGTGTTTACTATACTCCAGCAGGCCGTGATATACGTCTGTCATTTTTTTTTCCCAGTCTATAAATGCGAACTTAAAACAAACTGTAAGGTTATGTAATGATTTATTTTTCATTTTAATATTTTAACAATATTATTTATATGACATATTGCAGTAATAACATCGGCATCTGGAATCTTGTTGATTTTTTCACGGCTTCCTTAATGTTACTTGCATCACGAATGCAGTAACTTTAGTGGAGTTGTAGAGTTTACTTAATTTTTGCAAATATTTAAAAACAATAATTAACAGTGCAATTTAGGTGAAATTGCAGTGGTAAGTTTCCAATTTATAATTATTACTATATTGAACGTCTCTAAAAATAATATGTTAAAAGCCTAAAGCAGTAAAATCAATATGTCACTTAAGCGGTAAGGAGAGGGAAATTGTTCTGTGTGTTAGGTTGGGAATACTGAATGTGGAATTTTAGACTTACCGCGGATTGGTTTTGTGCGGAAACCAAGCAAATACGCACGATCTCGCACAAAGTCGTTTAATAATATTATTTTTGTGGCACTAGTTATGCCGTCATAATGGAAGTAATTACGTTTCAGTAACATTTTACGGAACTGTAACAATAATGTGGTAGGATTATGCACGAATTTCACTAACGATAAGAACTGTTTATAATACCGATATCTTCTTCTGACAGCGACTTACAGCGGGGAAACACGGATATGTACGTAGGAAGGAAAGTAAGTGGACAGTGTTCTAAAGCATGATAGACTGGTATTTTCCCGTGACAATTTATTCTTCTTGGATGTTGTTTCTGAAACTGATATGCCTCCTTTCAGAAACTCAGCGGTGTTCCTCACTGTTGTAGATCAAGTTTTTTAAGCAATATCCAATTTCGTTCATTTGCGAATGCTTCTATTATGAAGTCTCCTTGCTATAGCCAGTTTGTTCGCTTTTTTTGATGCGAGAGAACCGCATAAGGCTGTATCTTTTTTTTTTTTTACGAGACGTTATTGATAAGCTATTTTAAAATTGCTGGTCTTGGTTTGCAAACCACTTCCATAATTCTCATGATTGCTTTATTCTTTCCTTCCAATGTTTTCTTTCTTCTAATTTTTAAAATACATTATAGTTAGTATGTGGGAACTAAATCTGGTGAATATGAGAAATGATAATCGACTCACAGCCAACTTCATCAATTTTTTTCAACGCAATTATACATTTATGAGCGGGTGCATTGTTTTGAAAGAACAACACATCTATGGAAATTTTACCACGACGTTTCTTCGGAGTTTTACCTTGGTTTATGTCAGGCCTGGGAGTTACTAGCTCAATTGAGGTACTACAGACTACCCCTTAACTCCTCACTCCACATTCCCCGGCAGAAACAGTTGTGTATCAAACCGATACAAGTAGACCTGAAGGCAAGCATTAAGCATTGCTGAGTGACGGATTGTATAAGGCATACATCGTAGTTTTCGGCTTCGTTGGCCGCATAAAATCACCACTAATGCACAGTGCTTTAAGGCCCATTCAAAATGAAAATTAAACATAACCGTAACATAAACACAAAAGTTTGCGCCCAGGCTACCAAATGGGATCATTCACAATGATTCACATAAACATTGACATAAACATTGCCGTTAGACGTTAACATGAAAGTTTGCAAACTCCAAACTTTCATGCTTAATGCTTACGTGATTTGCAAAAGAACACAATCGTGGAGCGCTGATGTATACGACAGAATATGAGGAAATGGTGTCGTTGTTATGTTTCCATGGTTACCAAGTATCTTAGCGGTTATGTTTATGTTCCCATCGTGAATGGTCTTGATTCTACCGTAACGTTTACATTTTTAAGTTAACGCTTACGTTATGTTTAATTTTCATTGTGAATGAGACTTTACTGTGTGTTCGTTTCTAAAGTGGTGAAGCGGAATGGTCTTAGGCGGGGGTATCTCCTTTCCTTTTTCCTTCCCTTTATGTCCAAGGCTGGTCTATGTAGTCTGTAATAATTATTCCTTCTTTTTATAAGAAAAAGTTATAATTACGAGGATCTTTACCAATTTCTGTGGTCGCTTACGCTCTTTCTTTCTTTCTTTTTTCCATCGTTCTTCCTTGTTTCTTCTTTTGATTCTTTCGTTCTTGCTTTCTTTCGTTCTTCCTTCCTCCTTTCGTTCTTACTTTCATTCTTTCTTTCTTCCTTTCGTTCTTCCTTTATTTCTTTCCTTCTTCCATTCTTTCTTCTTTTCGTTCTTTCTTCCTTCGTTCTTCCTTTCTTTCTTTTTTGTTTGTTTCTTTCGTCCTTTCGTTCTTTCTTCTTTTCGTTCTTTGTTCTTTCGTTCTTTCTTTCTTTCTTTCCTTTTTGTTTGTTTCTTTCGTCTTTTTTTCTTTCTTCCTTCGTTATTTCGTTCTTTCTTCCTTCGTTATTTCGTTCTTTCTTCCTTTCATTCTCTCGTTCTTTATTCCTTTCATTCTCTCGTTCTTTATTCCTTTCATTCTCTCGTTCTTTCTTCCTTTCATTCTCTCGTTCTTTATTCCTTTCATTCTCTCGTTCTTTCTTCCTTTCATTCTCTCGTTCTTTCTTCCTTTCATTCTCTCGTTCTTTCTTCCTTTCATTCTTTCGTTCTTCCTTTCCTTCTTTCTTTCATTCTTCCTTCATTTCGTTTTTCCTTCTTTTTTTTCCTTTGTTTCTTTTGTCTTTCATTATTTCTTTCTTTTTTATTTCTTTCTTTCTTTCTTTCTCGCAAATTTTCTGTATGTCAGTTTTCTCAAAGCATTTTGGTTTATTCCCTGATATAATTTTGTCACTGTTGCTCCATCACCGGCCCTGAGAAGTGAGTACAGCACAGTATCTATATTTTGAAACTTTCATCAAACAAGGAAATACCTACTAGCTTGAAGGTCGTGGAAGTAGGGCTCCCATGCTTTGATAACCTCGACACGAGCCGGAAGTAGTTAACACAACGCTCCAGTCGCCTTTACCCGTCTTGAGCCTCGGTGGTCACAAAGACGTTATGGAAGCAAGCTCCGCTGCCCGCGTCCTCGGAACATCGCACAGCGGGAAGTTCAAAAGTGGGGAAAGTGCGCTGCTCCGATAGCCGAGCCGTTTATCTGTTCGGCAAGGCCGGTCGTTTGTTACAGGTGCGTGACGCCGATAGTCACTCGCAGAAGCATGGAGCGACACCTAGCAAGCAAGGTCCTGCAGCGGGCCCAGTCTGAGGCCACCGTGCACCGGTACGTAAGTCAAGGCGCAGGTTTGTGAGTGATAACACTTTGTGATCGAGTTATATGGGTAGATGAGCTCCAAAACACATCGGATTCCCCTACTATCGAGCTTCATTACCATCAACCCACTTAATTTGCTCATTAAAAAGACTCTCTTCTCTCCTCTTCCATCCATTCACCCGTAAACCAACCAACACAACCACTTGTCTAGCCATCTCTCACCTATTCGCCCATAAACTAACAAAACCTATCCATTTATTCTTCAACACGTCCACTTACCACATCTATTCATAGATATTCTCATCCACTTATCCATTCATCTATATATTTATCCATTCACCTACCTACTCATCCAACATTTATCGATCCATTCACCCACTCATCTATCTGCCCTTCCGTTGACCTACCCACCCATCCACCTTTCTGTCCATACATTCAACTACTCATCCATCTGTCCATCCGCTCACCCACTGACCCACCCATCTACTCATTTTCCCACCCATCTGTCGATCCATTCACGCACCCACCCTTTTGTCCATTCGTTCAACCACTCGTCCATCTGTCCATCCGTCCACCCACCGACCCAGTTTGTCTATCCATTCACCCAACCGTCTATACATCCATTCACCACTCAGCCATCTATCCATTCATTTGCCCACCCACCCATTTATCCATCCACTCGTCCATTCCATTTATCCATCCATTCGTCTATCCATATATATTCGCCCACTCATACGGCTTCCATTCACTCTCCCTTCCATCCATCCATCCACTCTCCCTTCCACCCGTCCATTCTCCCATCCAGGCATCAATTCAATCCATCCATTCACCTATCCATCAATCCGCTCAACCATCAATCCATACATTCGCTCATCAATGTATACATCAATTCGCCTATCTATCTATCTATCTATCTATCTATCTATCTATCTATCTATCTATCTATCTATCTATCTTATCTTATCTTATCTTATCTTATCTTATCTTATCTTATCTTATCTTATCTTATCTTATCTTATCTTATCTTATCTTATCTTATCTTATCTTATCTTATCTTATCTATCCGTCCATTCGCCCATCCAGCCATCTATTTTCCCACTCATCCATCTTGTCCATGCATTCGTCCACCCATCCATTCATCCAGTCATCCATCTATCCATCCATTAGTCCACCCATTCATATATCCATTTGTCCATTCATTTGTCCACCCACTCATCTATCCATCCATTCGCCCACTCATCCATCCATTCATTCGCCTACCTATCTTTCTATTCGTCCACCCATCCATCTATACATCCATTCGTCCTCCCATCCATCTATGCATCCATTCGTCCATCAATCCATTTATCCATCCATTCGTCCACCCATCCAGCTATCCATTCATTCGTCCACCCAACTTTCCATCCATCCGCAAATCTACCTATTCGTCCATCCGCCTATTCATCTATCCATTCGCCCGTCCACCCATCAATTCATCTTTTTGTCTGCCCACCCATCTATGCGTCCATTCGCTCACTCACCCATCTATCCATTCATTCGCCCTCCCATATTTTTGTCCATCTGCCTAATCTATTCGTTCATTCATCCACCTATTTTTTAACCCAACCGTCTCTATCATTCATCTTTCTTCCTTTCTCGCTTCCCCTTCTTCCTTGCTTTCTCTTCAGTTATCGTCCTCTTCTTCCCTTCTGCTCCCCTCTGCTCGCCCCGCCGGGGCGGGGTGGGGGCCCTCTTAAGGCCGGCGCCCCGCTCTCGCGCGCGAGTCTGCCATGGCCGGGGTCAGATGCTGGAACGGCTCCACAGCAGATCTGCTCGGCAGGGCGCAGCACCGGGCGGACAGTGACGACGAGCAGCGCAAGAGATCGGGCACGTGGCCGTAAGTGACAACGCTCGAGCTCGAGGGCCTTCTCTATATCGACGACGATAGTAACATTTATCATGGACACGTCATTAATTTCATTTCTTGCGCATGCGTTGTGAGGGTCAGGGTCAAGTATGGAGGAGCGATATGGTGGGGTTAACATCACAAGAAAAATGGCGTCTGTTTGTGCTGATTACCGCGGGCTGTGCGAACGCACGTTTCCTTCATGGAAGAGGAGAACGTGGACTTTGTCGTACCGTTTCTTCGTAGATAATTTTTTTTTCGGTATATTGATGTCACAGTGCGGCAACAACAGGTCACGAATTTCGCACAGGTCGTAACTTCAATTGCAACCGAGTTCATGCAGTGCACATTTATATTACAAGGTCTGAGTTTTTCTCTTTGGTAAACTACTCGAATGGGCTTTTGTTGCTTGCTCTTTAAATAATAATAATAATAATAATAATAATAATAATAATAATAATTAATAATAATAAATATTTTGTTATTTTGTGTTACTGACCAAATAAAGTTTTCAATGTTTGAGTTACTCGTATATTATTAATAGCCTAATTTAGCGGTAAATTCAACAACCTGGTAAAGACTGGTTCACAATAAACCGGGAACGAGAACCAGAATGAAAACGAGAAGCAGAGGACGTGAATATGAAAATTTTTGATTCACAATAAACCGAGAACGTAGACGACTATGCATATCGATATGCATGTCAATAACGATATGTAAAGACGATATTATGCATTCTGATGTTATTTGTGTATAATTGACCAATGGCATTCTCTCATGAGTACAAGGCAGCCAACATAAACACAGGTTAACCAACTTCGAAATTTCAACTGAAACATTTCATTAGGTACGGTACTATAAATATCCCCATGCATCTTTATTATCACAACCTATTTTAAGTCTACCATAATTAAAATAGAGATGAAACATTTGTAATAAAACAAAAATGAACACAACAGTAGTTATTGAATTGAAGCATGAATATGTAGTGTGTAATACAACCAATACAGTAATAAAATATGATTCGCTTCCGATCGGTGTTCAAAGGTACAGCTATTGAAAGCCACGTATTCTCTTCCATTTTCTCATCGTTATACGAGGCGCGCCGCTTATCGTAAACGTGAGGATTTTCCTCGACACTCAAAATTAGAATCTCATCAAATAAAACTTGCTCCATGATGCACAGCACAGAACAAAATAATGCATAGGTTATGTCACGGTCTTCTTGCTACAAAATATACGACGACAAAATAGCTTTTAGATGGCAATAGAATGAATCTAGTGGGCTGTGATCGGAAACGTGAACGCCAAAGTTGAAACTTGGTCAACTCTCCGTTCCCGATCCCGGGCTCCGGCAAGCTTTTCGTTAATTGTGAATGCTCACATTTAAATGTACACATTTTAACAATTTTACAGTTTTCGTTTTCGTTCCGATTCTCGTTTCCGGTTTATTGTGAACCAGCCTTCACTGTTAATCAGTCAGAAGTTACCTATGTGAAAACCATCTATTTTAGTCTCCTAAAGATCAATAACTTACTGTAGGCCTTAAGATAATTTGCAATTCCCCCCTCTCATACACACGCACGTTCAGTCACGAGGTTTGACTCGCACATAAGTAGTTTATTCTTCCGGACATTTTGGAGTCGAAAAGTTTCTCTGAACGTGGATACGGCATTTGTAAGTAATTAAGCTATCGTCTCAAGCTTCATGAAGATGCGGGAATTGAACGAAATTAGCAGCCCTAAAATTATAATATAACTAGCCGTACCCATGCGCTCCCCTGCACCCGTTACAAATAAAAAAGTAATTACATAATTAAAATAGGACATTTAATCCAGGGAACATTCGTGTTTGATAGAAGGATAAATCGTTTATTATGTTACTTAAATTGTATTAAAAAATTAAAATGCGATAATTTTGAAACCAGAAACCACTCATTTGGTCATAAAAATTATTTTAGAAAATACAGGAAACGAATGCCTTTCAATTTTTCTGTGCATAAGAAGCTATTTTAATCTTACCTGTCCTCAATTCACTCAGAATTTACTGTAATAACATTATAGCATTATGTCCATACAGAGAAACTACACTTTTCAATGGTGAAATAATAATTAATTACACAAATTGGTTAATTTAGCTTCCGCTATTACTTCATACAAACACATTCTCTGTAGGCTATGTTTCATAGCTTTCGATTGTTGTTGTCCAAGGCCCCTTAGAGACGAAGTCATTTGTTTTTTATTTCATTACACCGCCTTAAATGGCGTTGTTATTGTAATTTTGAAACTCATTTATCTCATTAAATATCAGTCCTATCAAAATTTTGAATGGAGCAAAACTTATCGGAAATTATGTTTAAAGAAACTTGTGTTATGTAATATTTTTCACTAAAATTAATAATAAGGGAGATATTTCGATTTATTTAATTCAAGCCCCCTTATAACCCCCCCTTTAAATAAAATATTTTGAATGCCATATAGCCTAAATTCTAAGTTACAACGAACTTAATTTATATTCCAATTTTCATATAAATCGGTTCAGCCATTATCACGTGAAAAGGTAACAAACATCCAGACAGACAGACAAAAATTAAAAAAAAAGCGATTTTCGGTTTCAGGGCGGTTAATTATATATGTTAGGACCAATTATTTTTGGAAAATCGAAAATTAGGCTACCAGAAAAATTTCGGCTACAGATTTATTATTAGTATAGATAGATAAACTTGCCATACCTGCGCGCTGCGTTGCAGTTGTTACAAATAAATATCATTGACTTAAATCTATTTTATTTTCAAATAAAACTTTGTTATTACTTAGCGAAAAATTATCGTGTTATAAGTTATAGCCTAAATAGTTTGCTCGTGAATTGTTTTCAAAATTGCATTTAAAATTATGAAAGTAACTGTTATCATGCAATACTTTCTGGAATTGTTCAACCAATTCTACTTTTAAACTTGGTATCATATTAGACCTAACAGACAATTGACCAGCATATTTCAAATTAAATGATAAGTTTGTCCTTGAACTTTAAATGTTGGCATATAATTGCCTTCATGTATTCATTTTCACCAAAACGAATAAGTTGCTATACTGTCTTACTATATTGTTTAAAAAGTGTGTTGACAACGGATGTACTCCTATAAGTAAGTTTTATATTGGTTATGGTGGCTCTTGAATCTCAGGAAAAACTTTTCCAGCAGCGCAACATAATCCATTTGGCTCATTAACCCATTGTTTCCACTGCATTTATCACGTACTCTGTTCAACATCTACGTGGAGGATTTCGTGAAGAGCTGTTATCAAAACATTAGAGGGGTGATTGTAGGAGGAAGAAGAATAAGATGCATAAGATTTACTGATGTGGCGTTATTAGCAGAAGAGGAACATGCTATTGGAGCTAAATGACAGCTGTAAGCAGTATGAGATGAAGATAAATGCAAACAAGACGAGTCCACACCTGTGGAATAACGGTTAGCGCGTCTGGCCGCGAAACCAGGTTCGATTCCCGGTCGGGGCAAGTTACCTGGTTGAGGTTTTTTCCGGGGTTTACCCTCAACCCAATATGAGTGAATGCTGGGTAATTTTCGGTGCTGGACCCCGAACTCATTTCACCGGCATTATCACCTTCATCTCATTCAGACGCTAAATAACCTAAGCTGTTGATAAAGCGTCTTAAAATAACCTAATAAAAAAAACAAGACGAAGACCAGGGTTATCGTAAGAAAAATATAGGAAGTAAACGTGAGAATTTTGAATGAAGCAGTATAGCAAGTGGACAGCTTCAAATACTTTGAGTGTACTATAACCAGTAACATGACTTGAAATGTAGTATCATCTATTGGATCTATAATTTCCTTTATAGGTGTATTAAAGTATGAGAACTTTTTTCTATTACTGATTTAATTAGAATATATGAGAAATAATTTATAAAATTAAATAATAATATAATAGAGAAGAATCAAAATAGTATTAATCCATAAATAATAATGAGCGCTTTAAACAATGCAGAGTTAACAAATGAAAAAAGCCAAAATAGAAAAACCTATAGACAAAATACTTATTATTAAACCCAATTGTCTTAAAGTAGAAAAGGCTGCTGCCAGGAAGGCAAAAGGAGGATAGCAATGGGAAAGGAAGCTTTTAACAGATAAAAGGAGAATCTTCTGTGGACCTCTGGAAAAATAACTAAGGAAGAAAGTAGTGAAGTGCTTTGTGTGGAGTGGGGCATCGTATAGGGCAGAAACATGGGCATTATGACAAAATGAAAAACGACTGGAAGCATTTGAAATGTGAATATGTAGAAGAATGGAGCGTGTGAAATGAACAGACAAAAGAAATGAGGCTGTGTTAGGAAGAGTGGGTGAAGAAAGAATGATGCTGACGCTGATCAGGTAGAGAAAAAGGAATTGTCTGGGTGTCTGGCTAAGAAGAAATTGCCTACTCAAGGATGCATTGGAAGGAATGGTGAACGGAAGAAAAGCTCGGGGCAGGAGAATATATCAGATGCTATACAACAGTGATCATCAGCACAGAGCACCCTCGGGATAGCGTCTCTTACCCGTGAATAAAACATTGCACTGGCTTGCATCCATAGCTGCTGGCGGGTATGCTATCTACCTCTCCCTTCTGCACGACGGAGCATATTACAACGCACTTGTTACCCTTTACCCATTTCAGCGAGTGCTGATAACCACTGCTATACAACATTAATATATATGGGTCGTATGCGGAGACTAGGAGGACGGTGGAAAGAAGGAAAGATTGGAGAATGCTGCGTTTTCAGTGAAGAACCTGCCCTTAGCAGAAAACTTGAATTAATGAATGAATTAACTAATTAATCTCAGCAATTTAGTTTCGAATCTAGCCACTTTTGCATTCGCTTACGCCATGTTAAATAGTACTTCAGTTGGTAGAAATTCATGCTTTCGAGTTCAATAGTTGAGAAGGAACGGAATCTTCAATTAACAATCAAATCCCATCTCAGTCGTGAAGAATCTCTGAATATGTTGCGTTTTGTTGAAGAGTCGTCAGCTGACAAGCAAACGTTCTGATGGGGGCAGATAAAAAAGTCAAATTTTTTTCTTCCAACATGTTAATAATGTCAAAAGAAGTGCTTATACACATTTTGGCCACTCGATCGCAATTACGAGGCCGTCCAGGAAGTGATTTTTCCCTGGGGCCGTTTATAGAAAAAAGCACAATTGCATGGAAATATTTATTGAAACATATGCAGCACTTGTTGCGCTATTTGTCAACATATCCCCCATTGGAATTGAGCCATTTGTCATACCATGGGATCAATTTTTGTGTCGTAGAAGTCAGCCGCCTCAGATCGGAACCAGCGTTTGACTGCGTCTGCACCTCTCTCTATCGTGCCCATGATATGAGAAATGTCTCATTTCCGATGGAAAATATATTTAAAAATAGCTCAACAATTACTGTGTCCGTTCCAATAAATTTGTCCAATGAAATTATGTATTTTTTTTCTGTTAGCAACCCTGGCGAACTTATTTTTTTACGGCCCTCGTAATTGCGGTCGAGTGGCCAAAATTTGTATAAGTACTTCTTTTGACATTATTAACATGGTGGAAGAAAAAAAAACTTTATCTGCTCCCATCAGAACGTTTGCTTGTGAGATACTGTAAGAGTTTGCCTCCCTTCCGAATTTAAATGACGTTCTTACGAAGTGATTTACCCTGCATTTGCCTCAGTGAATGCAACGAAAGTCTACAATCAAATCAGGCAACGCTGATGATTGATATCTAATCTCGCTGGCAGTCTTACCCTGACATTGACTTATCATATCCCTGCCTTGAAACATATGCGATAATAACCAAGATTTTTTTTTTCTCCAATTGCCTTGTCATATGCTAGGCGTTAGTGCCAATTCCTATGAATCCGTCTTGGTTGGTTATTCATTCTTCCCTATTATTTTAAACGATAAATTATTCATTACTTGCGTGGATTTAGAATCAAATGGAAAGCTTCCACAATTTCATGTCGAAAACCTTCTTGAAAATGTAGATATACACTGATAGATAATGCGATACAAAAGAGATCTTAAAAATTGCTACTCTAACAAATTATAAGATTAATAATAATAATAATAATAATAATAATAATAATAATAATAATAATAATAATAATGCTTTTATTTACTAATTTACTAATATTTAATGTGCTGTACAACAGCTAGAGGTCAATAACAGTTCAGCACATGACATTTTCATAACAAAAACCTTAACAATGATATGAAGTACAATAAAAGTACATTGAAATAATTATTAAAATAATGACAATTAAAAATACTAATAATTCAAAATGAAAGGATGGAACCATATAAATGAATATAATACAAATGATATAAAAGATGACGAGAATAATATTATAATAATTTACATATCTAAACAAAAGACATAAATTAATAACAACTGGCATAAAACTCCAAAAACTATATACTACACATTGAATGGATCCAAATTCAATCCATGTAAGTTAGCATATTTTATACATCTGCAGACCGGATAGAGAGATTTAGAATTTATATTATAAAAAATTTTATGAAATCTTAAACCCTTAGAGAGCAGCTATACGAAGACTGATATTGCTTAAGAAGAATTTACAGTCAGTAGACCCTATCACCCTTGATGACTTCAAAAAAAAATAATCAAGATCTTCACGTCTGGCAAATAAACTACAGCAATTAAAATATTTGAAGTTAATCTCATATTTATAATTATCGGAATTAGGTAAAAATCTATAAGAACACAAGGAAATAGGCTAAATTTTCTTTGAATATATATTATAGCGATGTACCGAAGTACATATGATATTTCCATGCAGGAATTCTGTGTTATATGATGGATCGGTGGAGCGGCGCTCATTCCGTCGGATCCCGGCCACTTAGTCACTCATAATGAGTGCACTTCTGCACATTAATGTGTTGGACATTGTGCCACTGTCAGACATTTGGGACACAGTGCATGAGGGTTGCCACTAAAAGGAAACTAAGAAGTGGAACTTAAACTGAGAGGATTCAATCCGGCAACGGAACTGGAATCCGGTGTGGCTTAGTGGATAGAGCATCAGCACGTAGAGCAGAAAACCCGGGTTTGGATCCCGGTGCCGGAGAGAATTTTTCTCCGCTCCACCGATCCTTCATCATATTCACCAATTTAGCCAAGTCAGTGGAAGTAATGGAGTTCCATACAGTAGATGCATATTCAAGCTTGGATCTAACCAATGTATAGTATAAAATTAATAGACACATAGGAGTAGAAAAAAGAATAAGTTATAGATCTAATTAGATCAAGCATTTTTAATGAATGGATGTAAATATTTTGCACATGATCATGGAAATATAGTTTAGAATCAAGTAAGACACAAAGATCTCTAATACAATCTTTCCTAATAATTATGACATTATTAAGATGATGTAATAATAATAATAATAATAATAATAATAATAATAATAATAATTTAATTTCGGGAGGGGGACACTACGACCCAGTACTGCGATCTTTCAAAATCTATTATGCTAAGCTCAGGCTAGGCACATCCTCAACCCACACCGGCTGACTACACTAAGGTTGGCTGCTTACCCAGGTTTCCTAGGCCAGCCCCCTCCGAGCGTAGGTCGCCACGACGACGTTCGGAGAATGCAATTTAATGATGATGAAATGGAGATTTCAGGAAGTTGGCACTTTATTATACATTTTGTCTTTTAACAATTTAGTTCCTTTGTCATGCTACGTATATTACTGTTGTTTACCGTTCTTTCCTTGGACTACATAAATGATGTTATTTAATGGAACTGGATAGTACAGATGACCAAAAATCACGCTTTCGATTTTGACCTTAAAAATTAAACATTTTGTTTAGATTGAAAATAAACGGATTTATATTAATACCAGCGTTTTTAGGTCCTAAAATTGTTTTCCAGATGGGTTCGAATCCCGCGTGGGTTGAAAAGTATAAATAATTCTGCTTGTATGAATTAATTTCACTTAACCTTAATAGTTCTGGGAACATAGTGGCCAGCTCATTTATCTGTTATCTTTTTTTTTTAATTGGGTTATTTTACGACGCTTTATCAACAGCTTAGGTTATTTAGCGTCTGAATGAGATGAAGGTGATAATGCCGGTGAAATGAGTCCGGGGTCCAGCACCGAAAGTTACCCAGCATTTGCTCATCTTGGGTTGAGGGAAAACCCCGGAAAAAACCTCAACCAGGTAACTTGCCCCGACCGGGAATCGAACCCGGGCCACCTGGTTTCGTGGCCAGACGTGCTGACCGTTACTCCACAGGTGTGGACATCTGTTATCTTATGCAGAAAACAAAATTCAATAAATTGTTAGTATCGATTACTAGTTCATAGATATTTCATGCTTTGATTCAAACGAAGGCTCATTATTTTCCTACTGATTTTTTTTTTTCTTTTACGTTCATCATCCCGGGGTAATAATTTACTTTCGTCAGTTTGCCCAGAGCCGCCTACGCAATGCAAACAGCTGGACAACAGCTGGCTCGACCGCCGGGCAGCGGGCCCCAAAATGTTCGCACCTCTTAACTAAATTCACAATGTACATGGTCTTCCATTTAAATTTTTTCCAGATGAAGTCTATTCCAGAATTTGATCTCCCAATCTCTCTCTCAATTTTCCATTTGTTTTTTTAATGCAATAATTATGTATTGAGTATTGTACTTCCATTTTTATTTCTAATATAATTAACTTTATTGGGTTTGGAAATTGCCGATCTTCTTAGAAATTCTTGTATTATACATGATGCAAATTGCCTTCACAACAGAGCTCATTTTGTACTAATTAAAACATATATCAAAATATAATTATTTATTCCGTCTTATGGCTTAAGCATTGAATTACATAAGAAAGAAAAACATATGAAAGGAAAACATTGATGTGTTACATCATATTTGTTTTAATACTAACGTTTTCTCCCTTTGTAGGGCATCTTCATGTACGAAATATAACAAAATATCATCTAAAATCAATTACAAAACTTGCTTTACATTTGGAAATGACATGATTGGAGTAAAATATTTAGTGACAATATTAATCAACAGCAACATTAAAATATCCTGTCAAAATATTAAAACAAATTTAGAACGATGTGAATTTGTATAGCTATGAAATAAAACTGAATACGTGATGTTGGCATACAAATTCACATCGTTTTAAATTTGTTTTTAATATTTTGACAGGATATTTTAATGTTGCTGTGCATGATTAATATTGTCACTATGTCATATTTTACTCCAATCATGTCATTTCCAAATGTAAAGCAAGTTTTGTAATTTATTTTAGATGATATTTTGTTATATCTCGTACCTGAAGATGTCCTACAAAGGGCGAAAACGTTAGTATTAAGACTAAATATTATGTACCGATAACACATCAATGTTTTCCTTTCATATGTTTTTCTTTCATATGTAATTCAATGCTTAAGCCATAAGATGGAATAAATAATTAATTATATTTTGATATATGTTATTAACACGAGGCTTAGCGGACTATTTCCCAGCATGAATTGTAAATTAATTAAAATTGGTTGGATTGACTGTGTACTTTCATTGACATGTACTGTACGTCCCCCATTAAGAAACAGTCGTGCATTCCGTGATCCTCCAATGCTTTTCTCGATGTGAAAAATGATACAAACACGTTGCCAACATGGATAATTAGTGCTTAGTATCTCACTGTACCAACAGCTGATTATCGCGATCACGTGAACTCTGAACCATCTGATAATGCTTTATGTTTCCAAGCAACGCCACAAAGCTTTCTTGTTAAATAAGCTATCGTGATGCAGGTTGGTGTAGGCATACACAATCTATACTAATAACAATACTGTAACCAAAATTTTTCTGGTAATTTTCGCTTTTTCAAAAATAATTGGTGTTAACATGTATAATTAACGATTCTGAGGCAAAAAATTCCATTCTTGGAATTTTTGTTTGCATGTCTGTCTGTCTGTCTGTCAGTGGCGTAGCGTCAATGTAAGCTAAAAAGCTCAGCTTCCCCAGTTAATAATAATTTCATAACGAACCTGCAGTTTATGAACAAAATTATTTATTAATTTTAATACAATTTTATTTACGCGTTAAATATTGTGATGCGACAGCTCAGGATGATTTGTGATGCAGCAGTAAACATGAAGCCTGCACACATCAACTTCCAATCCCCTCATTCTTCTGTGTAACCCACCCCACAGATTTTCCATCTCTTTCTAACAAACTACACTGGTTGCAAGGCTCGCAAGATGCTAGCTTTAACATGGAAAAGAATTTAGTTTCCGAGTTATCCCTTTCGTGAGTTATGTTTAGTTGAAGTATTAGTGTGCATTGTGGCTGATATAATAAATAATGAGTGAAATAACTGTTGCTGACACCAATTTACTTGAATTTTTAGGACAATTCCATTATTAAGACTGACTTATGAACAAAAGTGTGATTTAAAAAACAAACGACCGACTCCCTTGCTGTCAATGAAGGACACAACCAAGACAGACGCATACTTACGTAATTACTAATACTGCATTTATTGACCGTTAATATTGTGAGTTCTCTAAATATGACAGAGAGTGAGCTAGTGTTAAATTATACATATATGTGTCTATTTGTTAGAGATATGTGTAAACCATGAAATCATAATTTACTACGTACCATTTGAGGTGATGTCTTATTGGTGTTACTTACGAGGTTCCAGCCAATCTTCGGACTGCTGACTTGACATTGACTACTATTTACTTTAAGACTATATCTTTCCAATACGTTATTTCATATGTACGTGGAAGACAATTTGAGTTAGCTTCCCCTGCTCAAAATTTCATGCTACGCCACTGGTGCCTGTATGTTACCTTTTCACGCGATAATGGCTGAACCGATTTCTATGAAAATTAGTATATAAATTACGTTTGGTCCCTTAGAATTTAGGCTATATGGTGTTCAAAATACTTCCTTTAAAAGAAGGGTTATAAAGGGGTCCGAATTAAATAAATCGAAATATCTAGCTTATTATTGATTTGTAGCAGAATGTTATAAAAAAGTTGGTTTAAGAACAAGTTTTATTCTATGCAAAATTTTGATAGTACTTATATTTAACGAGATATAAGTTCTAAAATAACAAAGCGTTTTATGTCAGTGCCGACTCGGACTATAATAATATAACATGAAAACAAATGACTCTACGTTTATTTATTGCACAACAAACGGAAGATATTCATTTAAGACTATTTTTGTACGGATATAATTGTATTCAATGATGGAATACATGTGTGTAATATAAAGAGAGAGTGATTGTGTGTTTGTATGAGGTAGGCTTAATCTCAGAACTTACTTAACCGATTTTGATAATTCTTTCAGCATTGAAAAGTGTAGTTTCTCTAGATGAACTAATGTTATATTATGTCATTACGATAACTCCTGAGTGAATCGATTACTGAGCACAAATAAACCGTAATTTAGGATTAAAACATATCTTGACATACAAAAAACTTGAAATCTATCCTTGTCAAAGTCCTCGCCTCCTGTCCTTTTGGTCCAGGGGAAATACTCGACCTCATATACAAGAACCTTCATTGTACTTTAGGTCCAGGGAAAATAGTCGTATGTATTTACACGAACTTTCGTTGTACTTTGGGTCCAGGGATAATACTCCTCTTTATTTACAAAAACCTTCAATAAGAATTTCAGATGCATAATATATTAAACCTATTGTAACCTTTTTTCACTAAAACTATCCCCTCATCTAACCCAATCTAACTTTGTCACAGTCTTCGTCTTCTGTCATTTTGGTCCAGGGGAAATACTTGTCTTTATAAGAACCTTTATTGTACTTTTGGTCCAGGGAAAATACTCATCTTTACTTCACGAACCTTCATTGCACTTTGGGTCCAGGGATAATACTCCTCTTTATTTACAAAAACCTTCAATAAGAATTTCATGTGCATAATATATTAAACCTATTGTAACCTAATTAAACCCTCGCCTTTTTTCCCCTCATCTAACCCAACCTAACTTTATCACAGTCTTCGTCTCCTGTCCTTTTGGTCCAGGGGAAATACTTGTCCTTATAAGAACCTTTATTGTACTTTTGGTCCAGGGAAAATACTCATCTTTACTTCACGAACCTTCATTGCACTTTGGGTCCAGGGATAATACTCCTCTTTATTTACAAAAACCTTCAATAAGAATTTCAGATGCATAATATATTAAACCTATTGTAACCTAATTAAACCCTCGCCTTTTTTCCCCTCATCTAACCCAACCTAACTTTGTCACAGTCTTCGTCTCCTGTCCTTTTGGTCCAGGGGAAATACTCGTCTTTATATACAAGAACCTTCATTGTACTTTAGGTCCAGGGAAAATAATCGTATGTATTTACACGAACTTTCGTTGTACTTTGGGTCCAAAAACCTTCAATAAGAATTTCAGATGCATAATATATTAAATATATTGTAACCTAATTAAACCCTCGCCTTTTTTCACTAAAACTATCCCCTCATCTAACCCAATCTAACTTTGTCACAGTCTTCGTCTCCTGTCATTTTGGTCCAGGGGAAATACTTGTCTTTATAAGAACCTTTATTGTACTTTTGGTCCAGGGAAAATACACATCTTTACTTCACGAACCTTCATTGCACCTTGGGTCCAGGGGAAATACTCTTCTTTATTTATACGGACCTTCAGTAAGAATTTCAAGTGCACAGTATATTAAACCTACTGTAACATAACTAAAACTTCGCCTCCTGTCACTTAAGTAGCGTCCAATCTAACCTTGTTAAAGTCCTCGCCTCCTCTCCTTTTGGTCCAGGAGAAATACTCGTCTTTATATACACGAACCTTCATTGTATTGTTGGTTCAGGGAAAATTATCTTCTTAATTTAAACGAATCTTCAATAAGAACTTCAAAGGCATAATACATTAAACTTACTGTAACATAATTAAAACTTCTCGTTTATTCCTGTCAAATCTACTATAATCTAGTTAAAAATCTTTGTCTCCTGTCATTTAACTATTCCCTCATTTACCCTGGTAACCTTGTCACGATCCTCGCATTAAGCCCTTTCGATCAAGGAAAAAATATTCGTCTTTATTGAACTTATTCGAATCTTCATTGTACTTTTGGTCCACAGAAAATACTCGTCTTTATTTACATCAGCCGTATTACATTTTTCATTGTCTTTATTGCACGAATACAGTATATCTTGCATTTTGTTTTCTTGCACCATAATGAAGGAACTTCTCTGATTGAGGTTCTGGCTATACGTATATCTATTATCAGGCAGTAAGACGTCTCACTTGACGATAGGTGTCGAAGGAAGAACAATTTGTTTGTATGCATCTGAAGTCTGATTAGTGTAATATGTAGCTAGTCGGCGATGTAAGCAATGGAGGTGAAAGGAACTGGCCACCCTACCCATTATCTCCTGGCCTAGTTGCCTCATAAGTGGTGCCTTCTTGATATCGCTTGTGAGGTTCAGAACTTCGGACAGTTGACTAAACAGCAATGAAGGAAGCCAATATCCGAGTATAGACTTCATGTCTCTAGCGGAATTGATAGTAATGATATGATATGATATTTTTTATGATATGTTATTATATTATAGATCACAAAGTACATACAAGTAATCAATTGAACCCTTACATTACACACTTTATAATAATTTTTACACAAAGATATAGTATTATTTAAATACAATATCTACAATTTACATATTTAATAAACAATTTTTTTTTGTTTTATCTTGCATTTGCTTTTAGTTTTGTGCAAGACTCAACTCATTCTAGTATGTAGTTACAATCAGTATTTGTTTTTCTATTTATTTATTTATTTATTTATTTATTTATTTATTTATTTATTTATTTATTTATTTTTTTTTTTTTTTAATTCAATTCTATTTCATTTATTCTTTCCATTCTAATTTTTTTAGTAAAAAAAAAAGATATAAACCTAATTACTTTTGCAATTTTGTGTTATTATTATTCATCAGTTTTTATAGCCATTTCTTTATTTATTTGTAGGAACTTTTCATTTATAAATTTCATCCGTATTATATCTTTTGTATTTTGACATTCAAGAACAATGTGAATGTCATCTTCTCTCTGTCCACATAATGGGCATATGCCTTGAGGTATATTGCCTCTATTACGTCTTAATTTCCAAATTCCCAGTCTGAACCAGGCTAGTCCAAATCTTTCTTTCATATTCATATGTTCTATATATGTACTCCTTCCCCATATTTTTTTATATTCATTAAAAATATTAGGGATCGCATTTCATTGTTACTACTAAAATCATTTTGCCTAGTTATATTTTTACAATTTGATTTAATTAGATTTAGGCTTGCTGACATATTTCTAGTTTTTTTTTTTACTAGGTTATTTTACGACGTTTTATCAACAGCTTAGGCTATTTAGCGTCTGAATGAGATGAAGGTAATAATGCCGGTGAAATGAGTCCAGGGTCCAGCACCGAAAGTTACCCAGAATTTGCTCATATTTGGTTGAGGGAAAACCCCGGAAAAAACCTCAGCCAGGTAACTTACCCCGACCGGGAATCGAACCCGGGCCACCTGGTTTCGCGGCCAGACGCGCTAGCCGTTACTCCACAGGTGTGGACCATATTTCTTGTAGCTAAGCTATTCCATAACCACCGTAGCCCGATATTAAAGATGTTATTTTTAATATTCACGATTGCTTTATTTGTTGTATTAGCAATTTGATTTAATAAATATTGTTTCATAAACTTATTTTGGTCACTTTGGATTCTTTTAATTAGGAACTGAAAGTAATGATGCCGTTGGCGTTGGTAGGTTGGAATACTATGGAAGGAAATTTCTATGGTGAATATTGCCAGCACAGTGCTGGCTTATGATTGGATGCTCTAGGAGACGATTCTCGCGGCCGTATTGTGAATGTAAACGAAGAATAACGATTTATTTATTTATTTATTTATTTATTTATTATTTAGGCTAGGTATTCATTAGATAGATAATTACGTTCTAGGAAATAACTTTAATTTTATTAACGTTGCATCAGATACATTTTTATAATAAATTAACTCATAAATACCCATTCCCATATGATCGATGTTTTCCTGTCCATATTATTCCTCGACTTTCATGCTCTACCGCTTGCCGATTGCAGGGGACTTGCTCCGCGTGTTATATCTAAGTAGATGAACATTGACTTTCTCCTATATCGACGGGGTAGTGTACTACGAAATATAGCACAATGAGTTATTTGGAATTTAACTGGCAGAACAAAATCAACATCTGAAATAAAACGCTTTACCTAGCGTGCCGAATTCGTAAGTGAGGAAAGCCGTAAGAGACCCGCGGCCAAGAAATCGGGAGCAATCCTGAGTCAATAATGGCGAAAGATGCAACGAAGCAAGCCACGAAGATTAATCCATTTGCATCATCAACTTGTAAAGATGAAAGTACAGTAGTTAGCTGAATTTCTTACCTGTTTCATTAGCTGTGAGCCATGTAGTTGCTGTCTTGAAATGTTGTGGACTTTAGCAGAAGAGGAAATTGTGCAGATGCCCGCGCAAATCTAGTCGTTACCATGAAACAGTTCAGATTGTTGACGTATGTGTAACCACTACGGTTTCGAGTCAAGCTCTTTGTTGATTTATGCGACATGTGGAGCTTATTTCTAGGAAGTACATCCTACAAAATATGATGTGCACATTATTTTAAAACATGTGTGCACCGAGAAGACGTGAAGGAAAAATAAAACATTACAGGTTACAAGTCAACCAGGGAATAATTATAACTTTCGAAAATGAAACTTTATAAAATAGTTTTAATCTGGTTTTCGAAATGGATAACTTAACAGCCAGTTGTATAAATAATTAATCTGAGATCAGACACAATTAATGTTAAATTAAGCTGAACTTAGATTTTTGGTTGTTTTTTATTGGCTATTTTACGAAGCTTTATCAACTGATATGGTTATGTAGCGTCTGGGTGAGATGAAGGTGATAATGCCAACGAAATAAGTCCAGGCTTCAGCGCCGAAAGTTACTCAGTATTTGCTCTTAATGAGTTGAGGGAAAACCCAGGAAGAAAAATCTCAACCAGGTAACTTGTCCCAACCAGGGTTTGAATCCGGACCCACTCACTGTACGGACAGGCATGCTAACTCCACAGCGGTGGACGATTTTTGGTTCTATAACCTTAATCAAAGATTATTTCGTCTTGATCTTCCGTGTTTTCTCTAATCGACTTACGTTTGATAAGAACTCCATACAACTACAATCAACATCTCTCTTTTCATTTTTTTAATTTGCTGCAAGCATCTTCTTCTTCTTCTTCTTCTTCTTCTTCTGCTCTGCCGTAATGTCAAGGAACTATTTTGATTATCTGATGGAATAATACGAAAGAAAGACTAATAACTAGAGCCGGATTTTAGGCATTTATAACGGTTAAAATAGACAGGCAAAAAGGCAATAGAAACTTAAAAAAAAAGACACAATAAATTTTGAAAAAGGCATTATAAATTTTAAAACGGAATAATATATTTTAGCAATAAATTTAAATTATATCAACATAACTCACATTTTTATTTCGTAGTTGACACATGTTGACTTATAAAATACTTTTATGCTCGACCATGCCGAATTGTAGTAATTATACACCTGGTAGCAGCCCTTTAATGGACCTCATTAAAGCACACCTATTCATTAAAGTTCAGGTATTCCACCAATCAGAAAATACCATTGTAGCAATATGAAAGCGCAAGTATCGATTATTCTCGGATATGCAATCGAAAGACAACTAGTTCTGTTACTATAATAATTAGCGTTGATTGTGAATAATATTCAGATAAATTCAATTTGTCATCTCGTTTTTCAATGTCTAATTCAATTTCAAGGTTATATCAAGATTAATGTTTATTTTACTCTCTAGATTATATCAAGGTCAATGTCGACATTTGTTTCTCGGAAAAAATCAATACTTTCGCGTCTGCGCACATCTCACAATTTATGAGGTATTGCACAAAGTCAGTTCCGCTCCTCAGTCAGATAAGAATAACATGAATACTTGTGAATAATTTCAAGTTAGAAATATGGTCGAGCATAAAAAGTCGTATGAAACTTGACTATAATGGTAATTAAGACGCTCGTATGAAAATTATGAAACTCGCGTCTTAATTACTACCATTATAGGCTCGTTGCATAATGTACTATTCTTCGTGATTAACTGTCTTTTCACAAACCTTACATAACAAAACTGTTCTGCGCGAGTATTTCCGACAGCTTGCCAAGACGACAATGTGTGACTGAACCCAGGACTCCTGAGTGCTCTTAGCGCAGAAGCCAGAAGGGATTAAGTCCAAAATCTCCATTTTGAGATATGCTGAGATGAATGTTCCACTTTTTTAAAATGTTTCCCTGTTTAAACAGTTCTACCAAAGTGATATGAAACGTAGTATTAATTATTTAATTTACGAGTAGGCCTACATAACAGCAACTGACAAGCAGACGTTCTGATGGGAGCAGATAAAAAAGTTAATTTTTTTCTTCCACCATGTTATTAATGTCAAAAGAAGTGCTCATACAAATTTTGGCCACTCGACCGCAATTACGAGGGCCGTAAAAAAATAAGTTCGCCAGGGGCCGCTAACAGAAAAAAAAACGCAATTTCATTGGACAAATTTATTGGAACGGACACAGCAATTGTTGAGCTATTTTTCAACATATTTTCCATTGAAATTAAGACATTTCTCATATCATAGGATCGACAGAGAGAGGTACAAACGCAGTCAAACGCTGGTTCCGATCTGAAGCGGCTGACTTCTACGACACAAAAATTGATCCTATGTTATGACAAATGTCTCAATTCTAGTGGGGGATATGCTGACAAATAGCGCAACAATTGCTATATCTGTTTCAATAAATATTTCTATGCAATTGTGTTTTTTTCTATAAACGGCCGCAGGGAAAATCACTTTCTGGACGGCCTCGTAATTGCGGTCGAGTGGCCAAAATTTGTATAAGCACTTCTTTTGACATTATTAACATGTGGAAGAAAAAAAATTATCTTTTTTATCTGCCCCCATCAGAACGTTTGCTTGTGAGTTTAAATATACGTGCCTTGGTTCTTTTTGCCAGAAAATCAACAGAAATTTGCATACAGCTTTATCACTTCCTTCGAATATCGAAAGAATACACAACTATCCATCCCTGCAATTCGGCAGTACCAACATCAAAACAAGCATAACATCTTATATAATATGAATCAGCCATAACCTAAAGATCCATGTTTTGGCGCTTACTTCCTTTTGCCTTTTGACGCAAGCGCAGTAATACCAGTCACGTGGTATGGCATCAGTCGAGGACAGACCACAGCCTTGTGGGACTTCAATGAACTGCCGATGATGATTCGACAGGTTTATAAACAATGGCGTGACAGCACAGAAGTGTCAGAAGCGTGTCTGCGAACGTGTCTCACATGACCCACGTGGTTAACTTTCTTTTTTATTTGTTCAATCGAATCCAATCCAGTCTGTACAGTTCTATCCAGTGCAATAATAATACAGTCTAAACTGTGCTGTATAATGTAGTCTAATTTTTACAGTCTAATCAATCCTAGTCTATCCTAACACAGTCTAATGTAATTTAGTCTATCAGCCACCGGCGTGACTCAATCGGCTTGCCTGCTGGTCTGAAGTTGCGCTCGGGGGGGGGCCAAGGCATAATTGCGCTACACGGTCAGATAAAATGCAGCATATAAAAAGGGTCCCTGTTTTGTGGGCATAGTTGCGCCCCGTTCCCATCAGGTAGAGAAAAAGGCATGGCATAGTTGCGCCCCGTTCCCTTCAGATAGAGAAAAGGTCATGGCATAGTTGCGCCCCAATGAAATAGGTAGAGAAAAAGACACTACGGAAACTGGAGCCTCGTAATCAACCAACCTTATTGATTTCTTATTCGATTTATATTCATTATCGATACCGTTAAAATGAACACAATGAAGTTGGCAGTATTTTATTAACTGTTTTTCTACTGTTTATGCAGTGATTATCGATAGCCTACCGTTAAAATGAACACCATGAAGTTGGCAGTACTTTATTAACTGACATATTCAAATGGGTGAGCCGTTGGAATATGGGGCCTTAGTAGTCTTGACATTTTATTAGTGATTTTCACACCGTCTGTGGCGTATAGTGAGGTTAATTTAAAATGAATGTTAAGTTTAGTGAAAAGGGTGAAGAGTTAATAATTGATAATGGTTCTAAGTTTCAATTTTCCAAACCCTGTACCGTAGGGTTAAGATATCGATGTAGAAACAAAAAATGCAGTTCATTTATTGTGTGTGATCAATAAAAAAGTGTAATTTTAAATAGCAAAATTGATCATACGCTAGGCCTACCTGATTTCAATGCAGCTATCACTGTAATATTTTTAAGTGATTTATTTATTTTATAACAATCACTTTCGTGTGTACTATGCTCATCGGGGCGCAATTAATGCCATGTCCATCCTGCTACCTGATTTCTTCGGGGCGCAACTATGCCATATCCCATCTGCTACCTGATTTCTTCGGGGCGCAATTATGCTATGCCTAGGCCTCCCAATTGACCGCGGGGCGCAATTATGCCATACCGGCGCTCGGGTGCGGGTTTGATCCCCGCTTGGACTGATTACCTGTTTGGGTTTTTTCCGAGGTTTTCCCCAACCGCAAGATGAATGTCAGGTAATCTATGGCGAATCCTCGGCTTCATCTCGCCAAATATCATCTCGCTATCACCAATCTCATCGACGCTAAATAACTCGTAGTTGATACAGTGTCGTTAAATAACCAAATAAAAAATTAGTCTACCCTGACACAGTCTAATCTAGTCCATCCAACACAATCCATTCTAGCAGCCTGTCCAACACAATACAATCTAGTCTACCCAACGAGATGAAATAATAATAATAATAATAATAATAATAATAATAATAATAATAATAATGCTGCATTTCGGCAGTCAGCCATGCTTTTACTAAGTCACATATTTCAGCAGGAATAGTACTTACTTACTGGTTTTAAGGAACCCGGAGGTTCATTGCCGCCCTCACACAAGCCCGCCATTGGTCCCTATCCTAAGCAAGATTAATCCATTCTCTACCATCATATCCCACCTCCCATCTACGTCTCGGCCTCCAATAGTGGGAATATTTATTACTAGAATTTTTTTAATGTAACGAACGCAAAACAGTGTTTTCTGACTTCACCCAGGCATTATTATTATTATTATTATTATTATTATTATTATTATTATTGTTATTATTATTATTATTATTATTATTATTATTATTATTATTATTATTATTATTATTATTAAAATACTGCATTAAAACAGAATATAGCCTACTATTAAGAGGAAAAGTAAAGAACTATAGAGGGAAGTGTTTTCTGCAAAGGGCATATCCCTAGTTTTCTCTCCTACAAACACCACCATTAGTTGTTTACTTATTAATTTTTCCCCAGTGCTAAATTTTCAACAGTTTCCCCTACTGTACATATGTATTCCACAACGTAATACTAGTTAAATGCCAGAATTATATCACCACCAGTTAGGATTGCCACATTTAAAAGGTGAATCCTACTTTACTTCCAAAATGGAAAAAAGGAACAAAATTATATTAATTCCCTTACATTAGGTGGTGTAGTAAATGTAAAATAATTTAACATTTTTTTAAAACAGTGAAATTACTTAACAAACAAACAAAAAAAAAAAAACTTGGTGTAGGATATTTCGTTAGAAATGGAAGATGAATGCGTTAATTACTTGATAAAAACTTATTTTTTTTTTATATCCCTGCTCTATTTCCATCGCTCTGGGTCCTAACAGTAAAGTATGTACTTCAGTCATGTATTTGGTGTTTTCTGTTTCTAGTGTGTAGTGTACTGTCCAAATTTCACGAGAAGATCCCTGCGAGGGGAGTATCGTCCTTGCGGGGTAAGAGGAGAGTAAGCCAGTGACTCGGCGTTCTTGAAAGAGCAGGTGGATGGGAGTGATATCATTGGCCGGCTGGTACAAATAAGACTCGGTCAATGGCAGGCCGGTTCAGATTATAAGAGTGGGGGAAAAACTCGCATTCCTTGCTCGGATCTTCTCGTGAAATGCGGACTGTAGTTTCGGATGTACAGTATTTTGTTTATGTGGTTGTGTAGGTTTTCTTTGCTCGCTGAAAACTGGGACGTTATTTTATGCATTCGGAGAATTACTTTTGGGACTTACTTATGGCTTTTAAGGAACTCGGAGGTTCATTGCCGCCCCCACATAAGCCCGCCATCGGTCCCTATCCTGAGCAAGATTAATCCAGTCTACAATCATATCCTACTTCCCTCAAATCCATTTTAATATTATCCTCCCATCTACGTCTCGGTATCTCCAAAGGACTTTTTCCCTCCGGCCTTCCAACTAACACTCTATAAGCATTTCTGGATTCGCCCTAAGTGTGCTACATGCCCTGCCCATCTCAAACGTCTGGATTTAATGTTCCTAATTATGTCCGGTGAAGAATACAATGCGTGCAGTTCTGCGTTGTATAACTTTCTCTATTCTCCTGTAATTTCATCCCTCTTAGCCACAAATATTTTTCTAAGTTGCTTTTGGAATTCCGGTACAGTCCCGGAAAATCCGGGTCGTATATCAGCCTTACCACCGATGCAGTAAAGTCTGTGTGATGTATCTTGTCTCACTATGAAAAGAGAGAGAAAGGAGATATGTCTTACTTCGTCTGTATTGTTATGGCGATGGGGGAGTGGAGCGATGCCGTCCATCCATCCAGTGGCGGAAGGGACTAGTTGATACATTCTGTAGCACAAAATAAAATAACAAAATATCTCTCTTCGTACTGTGTAGTTCCATCACTGAGCTTGTCTTTCAAGAAACTGAGTTCCGGTAGCCTGTACAATAACAAGGTTTTGAAAGGAATCCTGAAAATTTATAACCCTCCTATAATCTTCACCCTCATTTGAAGGGACTTGGTTTTATTGCTACTGAGACAAGATAAACCTTACCAGGTATAGCAACAGAAAAGTACTACTTGTAGTACTTCGCGCTACCTTCCACAGGAGACTAACACCATGGTAACGAAGGTGAATGTTCTACGAGGCAAGAAACCAAGGGAATCCCCGCCATGTATGGTACCCCACAACAAGTTTCGTAGAATCGAACTATAAGACCCGAAATAGTAATCTCGTTGAGTTTATGCGTGGGTAATCTGCACGTACGAGACGTAGAGAAAGTGCTGGAAGGTTGTGAGAAAGGATGTGCACATAAATCGCCCGGTCGATTCCGAGGCGGACGTGACTATGACAATTGTTGCATTGTTGTGTATCGGCAGGCGCGAGCTCACGTGACACGCGTGGGGGTCACGTGACATCCGGCGCGCCGCCTTGCGACCAACAGTGAGGGAGCCGTGGCCCAAGAGGCAAGTACCGCGTGCAGGGCGGTGCGTGTACCCGCGAAGTCAGTTCAGAGTGCGAACAACGCCGAGTTGCGGGGTGTGAGTGAGATTGATCCGACTGGCGAGTTTGACGCGTGAAGATTTGAGCGTCCAGTGAAGGTAACATCGGTCTTGTATCCACGTGCATGCGTGCAGGTAACTGTGTAGGCTATAGTATTTTTTGTAGTATTTCTTCTCTGCCCCTCTACCAGTAGATTCCAACTATAATATGAAGAATAAAATTACAATTAGTATTAAATTTACAATTACAATTTGCTGACGACCAGGTTCTCATTTCTAGCTCAGAAAATGATTTACAGAAGGCCACATTTCAACTAAGTAATATTCTTAAAAATTATAATCTTAATATATCAACAAAGAAAACTAAAGTTTTAGCTTTTAAAGGGCC
Source organism: Periplaneta americana (assembly GCA_025594305.2). Taxonomy (NCBI): domain Eukaryota; kingdom Metazoa; phylum Arthropoda; class Insecta; order Blattodea; family Blattidae; genus Periplaneta; species Periplaneta americana. The sequence goes on along the minus strand of JAJSOF020000015.1, from coordinate 127,240,056 downwards.
AGATACCTTACGAGCAAAAATTATTTTGGATGGGAAACCTATTGAGCAAGTAAATAATTTTAACTATCTAGGCTGTAATATCTCCTATTTTAAGAAAGAAGATCTTTTTAATAAACTTAGTAAAATTAATTTTATATGTGGCACAATAAAGAGATCCCTGAAATACACTAGAAGAGAAACCAAACTAAAATTCTATAAAGTTATGGCTGTACCTATATTGCTGTATGGTAGTGAATTTTGAACTTTAACCAAGAAAGAAGAAAAAACTATAGAAGCAGCTGAAATGAGGTTTTTACGTAGTGTAGCTGGTTGCACACTTTTGGATAAAAGAAAAAGTGAAGATATCAGGAATGAATTAAATATTTTTAAACTGATGGATAAAATAGAGCAATATAGGAACAATTGGAAGGAGCATGTTCAGAGTATGAAACCAGGCCGAATACCAAAAATTATTTTAGATTATAATCCAGAGGGTAGAAGAAGTGTTGGTAGGCCAAAGAAGAGATGGATACAACTTTTTAATTGAAATCTATGAGACCGGAACGAGCCTAAATGGCTTAAGCCGTGAAATTTTGATGTTGTTGATGATGATGATGATGATGATGATGATGATGATGATGATAAAACTCAAAGTACGAAAAGATTACGTGACTAATTAAAGCTAGATAATTTATCATAGAAAAACAAAGAATATTTCATATTCACTGAATTACAAATTAAACCTAGAATAACAAAATTGTATAGTGATGAAATTACTGGATATTGAAATATTTTGTGATAGATTAAGGAAACTATTTACAAGAAATCAATTACTGACAAAGTGCCTAGTAAGTTTGCGTTTGAATTCAATTTTATTTCGACAGTCCCTGATTCTAGCAGGTAGCGAATTCCAGAGTCTTGGCAGGGCTATTGTGAAAGAGGATGAGTATGAGGAGGTGCGATGGGATGGTATTGTTAGTATTGTTTCATGACGAGAGCGTGTGCCAATTTTTTTAAATTAATATGACAATTTTAATTTATATAAATTTTATGTTTAAATGATATCTTGAGGTGCTTCTTGAATTTTTCAGAAATTGTAAGAATCTTATGAAAGAACATCAGTAAACAGTGACATTGACACCTGCGAGGAGGAGAAGAGGGCCTCTTAATGGTAGTCAAAAATATAATAATAATAATAATAATAATAATAATAATAATAATAATAACAGATTCATAGTTTCCTAATCAAGGGCATGTCGTTCTCTAGAAACACAGCATTCTCCAATCTTTTCTATTTTTCGCCTTCCTCTTAGTCTCTGCATACAATCCATATATCTTATTGTTGTCTCTCATCTGATATCTTCTTCTACCCCGAACTTTTCTCTCGTTCACCATTCCTTCCTGTACATCCGTCAGTAGGCAGTTTCTTCTTACAGTAGCTAGTGACCCAAACAATTATTCTTTTCCACTTCCTGATCAATTTCATTACTCTTTCCTCATCCACTCTTTCTAGCACAGGTTATTTTATCTGTCCATTTCACATGATCCATCCTTCTCCATAGCCACACTTCAAATTCTTCTAGTCATTTCTCTTCACTTCGTTGTAATGCCCATGTTTCTACCCTATACAACTAAGTAGGTGAAAAAATTCATACAAGTCGTGCGTGGGAGGGGGCATCCCATGGCTCTACCTTCGCCCGAATCTAAAGGACCTATTTTCACTTTGGTTGATAGGGCTTTCCCCTCTACTCACACATTCTACTGTCAGTGAGTGGGAAGATTCTAGTATTATTCTCACACACATTCGACTAATTTCTCAACACAAAGTGACAAATTTTATTATTGAAAATTTGTACCAGTAATGTACAGGGACATCATTTTATTTTTACTTGCATTTTTATTGTTTGCATTTTGAATGTACTTCACGCTCACCCCTTCACTAATGTCCTTGTTCCCGTCAGACACACAAACTTACGGCCGCTGTTGCATTCGAAGTCTTCAAGCAGTGAAGTAAACACTGCAGTGTATAGTGTGTTTCATAAATATGGTTTTTTCTATAGAAGAAAGAACCTATATTAATAATATCGTACTAAAAATTATATTCAAGAAACTATAAATTCAATTTCAGAGAATATGCTTCAAAATGTTTTTAATAATATGCGTACTCAATTGAAGCCTGCATTGTAACGAACGGCAACCATTTTCAGCAACTTGTTTAAAAATTCAGATTAGCTTTTTTTTTTTTTAATTGAGGTGGCTAGAAGCAAAGGAATGCTAGTGACATTTGTAATAACATGAGTTAACTGCATCCAGTGTAAGCAAAAGTATCTAAAATTTTAGTGGCAAAGGAATATTTTAATCGCATCTCACATTAAAATTTAAATAAAAATTTCACCGAAAAGCTTAAATATTTAAACCCCATTTTCTCAAAAGTAACTTAAGTACACTTACAGCCCTTTACTTATGACCCTCAATTTAAATGCACTCTCTATATTGTATGATAACATCAATAATTAATATGCTAAATAAAGTAGACATTACATAACGAACATAGCCGCCTGAAAAGTTGAGTTTTGAAAAAAAAAAAAAATGTTACTACTCTACCGTATTTTGATAAATTCCGTAAAAGTGATGATCAAACTGAAAATCGTAATATCGTATTTCCTACAACATAAATGGATACACTACTTTTCTCTCCTCCTTTACCTAGTAAAATGATTTGTTTACATATTGCACTAGTAACATCAAACTCCTGTAATGGAAGGGGGCAACAGTGTTTCCGAGTATAGCTAGGTTAATGTTAAAAATGTTGGTAAAAATAAAGTGATGTCCCTGTACATGTCAAAAGTTTATACTAAGTGTTTGTATTTCATTTTTATTGCTGTTTGTATCAATTGGCACATTCAAAACTACAGAGATCAGAAGATAAATGTTTTCTTCACCACTAGTTCCTGCACTACAACTCACACAATGGCACAATCTGCATTGTGGTGCTCCCCTGCCTTCTTAATATAAGTATACCAACATTCTTAATTTCATTAATCATTTAGTTGAACAACGGCACTAAAATATACTGAAACTTGTCAAATATTTGTGGGGCTGTAATTTATATTCTCTTATATACAGTCTTAGAAAAAAGTTTTGTCGCAGAGATACTTAAGTCCCAGAAAGGAAACAGTGCGCATGATCAGAGGACGAGCGACTAGTTGAGATAATAAAATTAGTTTTGTTTCGTTGTTTGTTGGGACTTGCAAAATATCTGTACGACAAAACTTTTTTTCTAAGACTGTATTTTATTTAATATTTTTATTTTCTTGTATGTACAGCTTCAGTTATAAGAGATAACGACTACCACTCGGTCGTTGACGAACTCAGGACACGAAGAAGGGAAAGAAATGCCTTCGCATCCTCTCAACTTGCGTGACATGTCGATTAGCAATATTAATTTACCTTTCAGTTCCTCGTTCATAAGTTGCGAACTTTGATTTTATGGCTAGTATAAAGTCAAATAAAATATTTCAGTATTTCTGTCATTAGTTGAAAATATCGTTTCGGAGTTGGTAGAATGGCTTGCCATATAGCATAAAACAATTTATACTTTGTTCTTCATACAGAGGAAAGCTTTCCGCTGAAATTTCAAACGGTATGACCTCTACTTCGAGGCGGGGCTGCTGTATAGGATGTTTCAGAACTAAGTTGACAAAAACAAATTCAACTAAAGAAATCTATGAATGCAAAATACAGAACTGCACAAAAATAATTTAAACTAAAATTATTATAGGTCTTCCTGATTCCCTTATTTTTCTTATTGTTCTTAAAAATTTGTTGAAAATTGGCAACAATGTCGTCACGTTTTTTAAGTATTTCTTATCGTCCTCGTTTCTGCTGTGCTCGAATCCAGTAGCTTTCAGTACTTTCCGCAATGAAGAATGTGACATTTTCATTTGTAGTGTTCCGTATTTTGTGAGCTGCTGGCAAAATATCGTCTAAACCCTTCTAAGCAAGTACTGGCTGTCTTAAAGCATCCTAACCAATCTTGTAACGGAAGATATACAAAAGGTTTTTTGGAAGAGCTTATAATAATAATAATAATAATAATAATAATAATAATAATAATAATAATAATAATAATAATAATGGTTCTATTTAGCCTGGACAGGGCTAAGGCCGTAAGGCCTTCTTTTTACACTCAACCAGGATTAAAATTTGCTTACATAGTTGAACATAAAACTGGATCGGAATTAAGTAATTACATACTGATACAATTTAGGTACATAATAAGATCAAAAGAGGTAGTTACATAAAAATTTACCTCATAAAATAAAAATAAACATAGTGGAATACATATTAATGTTTTAGAATCAAATACGAATCACATAAAAACAGAAGCCGATAATTCAATAAAAAAATGTACACAGTAAAAATAAAAATAAACACATTAGTATACATATTAGTATTAGATTACAATTAAGTAGGATTTACATAATTAGCTAAACCAGAAACCGACAATTGAATAAAATGTACACAAAAATAGATTAATAATAAAAAAACACAGTTTTCTTCCGATTCATTTTCTTCCATGTGATTATAAGTATACCGCAATTTTAGACACACTCGTCGCTTAAAATGTTCTCTCTAAAAATTACTAATCGAAAACATTTTCTTCCATTCCTTGCATTGTTACATTCCCTCGGGAAGTACATATACACACGACTTCCTTAGTATCAGTCTATGTAGGTACCTATAATGTGCTCTACTACCTATTAAATAGAAAGTAATTGCTAAGCACACCGAACATCCATCACAATATCCATCATCTTGAATGGAAACTAATTGTAAATGACGTGTTTAAAAATTGAACTCAAGGTTACGAGCAGGCCTGGACTGAGGAAGGATAACAAAGAACGTTAACGTGTTGTAGGAACATCCTGTCAAACGAGCTTGTTCGCTCTCGCGCTTGTGGAATACCCTATCCAGTGATATCAGAGACTGTCGGAATTTAGTAGTGTTCAAAAGCAAACTTATTAACATTTTCTTACTGTGTAGAGTAGGTTTAATTTGTACTTAATCAATAAAAGAAATGCTTCTCTCTTCTTAACTTTTACAATAAACTGTCTAGCTTTTATTAATCAGTTAATCTTTTAGTACTTTGATTTTTATTGTATCTGTAAATTTAATATTAATTGTAATTATAATTGTAATTGTATTCTTAATATTGTAGTTGTAATCCCCTGGTAGAGGGGTAGAGAAGGCCTGATGGCCTTATCTCTACCAGTTTAAATAAATAAATAAATAAATAAATAAACAAATAAATACTCCTGGTTGAGTGTTAAATAAATAAATAAACAAATAAATAAATAAGTATAAACATCCCTAAACCCTCTTGTTACTGATTGGCAAGGTTCACCCCAACGTTTAAACTCAACAGTGGAAAGTTTACCTCTTTATAAAAAAAAAAAAGAGAATAGATCTGTAATTTCCGAGAATATTAAGCAGGTCTGGACTGAGAAAGGATAACAAAGAACGTTAAAGTGTTGGAGCATCCTGTGAAACGGGTATGCTGTAGTAAGTACCATCACCCCCGACCCCTATTGTTACTGTTTGGAAAGGTTCGTCCTAACATTTAACTCAACGGCGGGAAGTTTCCCTCTGTATAGAAAACAGAGTATAGATCTGTAATTTGTGAGAATATTAATATTTATGTAACTAAGTTCTCAATAGGGAATGTGAAGCCACGACAAGCCTTGAACCTAAACCGTGATATGATGATGGAGTGGTGCTCAATTTTCAAGACTCCACAGAAGTACGGTGTTAGGAAATATCAGTGTGATATCAACACAGCCTATTGTGTATATGACTCACTTGGTGCAGTGACACCGCGGAATTCGCAGGGTGTGTCCTCCTTCTGGGATGACATCGCGTGCGGATTGATGTGTGTTTGCGTTTCCTGTATTAATGAGTGCATAAGGCGGTGGTCTCGCGGAGTGTGGGTCGACTCCCAACAGCTGACTGATTCCCTCGCCGTGCGACAGGTTGTCGTGCTGACCTTGCTTGGTTCCGGCTGAGCATTATTATTAATGAAAACTGCAAAATAACCAGCCACATCCTCCTCTGTGACGAGTCTCCTGCACTCTGCTCTTCGGTTTCTATCACCTCTCTCTTTCTCCATTATCTGTCTCGGGTCCCTATATTTTAATGTCTCTTTTAGTCTATTCTTTCTTTCGTTTTTCTTTCTTTCCCTTCATACGTCCTTTTTGTTTTTCTGCACTTTTTCTTATTTTCATTTACTTTCCGCCCTTCGCTCTGTTTCCTTCTATCTCTCTTTTGTTTCTTACCATCTCTCACTTGTTTCTTCCCGTCTCCCACTTTTTTCTTCTCTTCTGACTTCTTTCTTCTCGTCTCCCTATTGTTTTTTTCTTTCAGTCTCCCTATTGTTTCTTTCCGTCTCTCTCTTGTGTCTTCTCGTCTCTCTTGTCTCTTCTCGTCTCTCTTGTGTCTTCCCGTCTCGTGTCTTCCCGTTTCTCTTGTGTCTTCCCGTCCCTCTTGTGTCTTCTCGTCTCTTGTGTCTTCCCGTCTCTCTTGTGTCTTCTCGTCTCTCCTATATCTTCCCGTCTCTCTTGTGTCTTCTCGTTTCTCCTATATCTTCCCGGATCTCTTGTGTCTTCTCGTCTCTCTTGTGTCTTCCCGTCTCTCTTGTATCTTCCCGTTTCTCTTGTTTCTTCCCGTCTCTCTTGTTTCTTCCAGTTTGTCACTTGTTTCCTTCAATCTCCCTCCTGTTTCCATTTCTCTCCAGTTTTTTCCGTATCCCTCCTACTTCTTCCCGTCTCTCTTGTTTCTTTCCGTCTGTCGCTTGTTTCATTCCGTCTCCCTCCTGTTTCCATCTCCCTCCAGTTTCTTTCCGTATCCCTCCTACTTCTTCCCATCTCCCTCTTGTTTCTTCCCGGTTCCCTCTTGTTTCTTCCCGTCTCCCTCTTGTTTCTTTCCAGTCTCCCTCCTGTTTCCATCTCCCTTCAGTTTCTTTCCATATCCCTCTTGTTTCTTCTCGTCTCCCTAATTTCTTCCCGTCTCCCTTCTGTTTCTTCCCGTCTCCGTCCCGTTTCTTCCCGTCTCTCTCTTGTTTCTTACAGTCTCTTGTTTCATCTCGCCTCTCTCTTGTTTTTTCTCGTCTCTTGTTCTTTTCCGGCTCTCGATATTTTGTTCCTGTTCCTCGATATTTTATTCTCGTTCTTCGATATTTTGTTTCCGTCTCTCTGTCTTGTTCTCGTTCCTCCATATCTTGTCCACGTCTCTCAATATGCTGTTCTCGTCGATATGTTGTTCCCGTCTCTCAATGGTTTGTTCCCGTCTGTCGATATTATGTCCCAGTTTCTAAATATGTTTTACTCGTCTCTCACTTTTTTGTTTCCGTCTCTCTGTAGCTTGTTCTTATTCTCTTTATTTTGTTCCAGTTCCTCCATATCTTGTCCACGTCTCTCAATATGTTGTTCTCGTCGATACGTTATTCCCGTCTCTCGATATGTTGTTTCCGTCTCTCGATATGTTGTTTCCGTCTCTCGATATGTTGTTTCTGTCTCTCGATATGTTGTTTCCGTCTCTCTATATGTTGTTTCCGTCTCTCGATATGATATGTTGTTTCCGTCTCTCGATATGATGTTGTTTCCGTCTCTCGATATGTTGTTCCTTTCTCTCGATAACTTGTCCCAGTCTGTAAATATTTTGTACTCGTCTCTCACTCTTTTGTTTCCGTCTCTCAATGTTATGTTCCCTTCTTCGCACACCTACCTCAGTCTCTTTCTCCGTCCCTCTCAGTTTCTCACTCCCTCGCGCCCCTCTCCCCGGTCCAGATAACGCCTTGATAACGTTGCACCGTGTAATCTGGTCTCAGTGTTGAGATGCTGGACTGCGTGCCGGTACCCGGGGCCCGCGTGCTCAGGTGAGACAAGCTCTTCATGAAGCGAATCAATGTTGCTCAAGCATGGATGATTCTGAATAGGTATAGCAAAGAGTGCTTGTGGGTTGAGTGCTGCTGTCTCGTCTTGGTATAATACATTTTCTTATACAGGATGTACTTTGTTGCAGGCGGACCCGGTCGCTGAATGCTCCGAGCCCCATCCAGCAGTTCGGTCCTTGCGGCCGCATCATGAAGAACTCCGCCATGGTCATGTGAGTACATTTTCTATCATAAATCACCAGGACTTTCATTATTCCGTTTTAATCTCTGCGCCTTAAGAAATTTTCTAGAGTACTGCATGTTAAATTAAACTTGAATCAGTTCGAGTTTCAGAAGTAAAGTAGGCCTACCATAGTAATCTAATGTCAATTCATTGAACTCGTCCTACGTTTCAACTTTTTTTTTTGTTACCTACCTTGCGCCAAAGTTAAAGGCATAGAATACAGTACAAGTCACATGTTCCAGTCGACTATACAGTGTAATAAATGAAAGTTTTAATAAGAACCGTATATTCAAAAGTAAGTTTATATTTTGAAATGCTAATAAGTGTCTAATTTTTAGATTTCACAAAAATAAAAATACCAATTTGTTCGTAAATAAATGGAATTTTATTAAAAACACGAAAAAATTAAATATGGCCACCACCGTGTTGTTCAATAAGAAATAGTATTTCTTCTATGCTATAAACGGCATTAATAAGCACATTCCTAGCTAGGGATGTTTTGAATGACATCCGATATTTACTGTTTCAGTTCCTCACCTGTAGTAGGTCTACTAAGAAATAACCCGATAACCAGTAGTCAGCTGGATTTATGTCTGGTGACCTAGAAGGCCAACTGTTCAGAAAACATTAATTAATTCGCACACATGCACGCATGCATACCTACATACATAGACACAGTATAATTTCTTTTCGTATTAGGTGCTTAAAGTTTCTGATACATAATGAAATAATATTGAGTTAGATCTGTTACACCCTTGATAACGTGTTATGTATATCACGGCCGAGTTGTTGAGTTGGTACAGAATCTGGCTAAGAACTGGAAGGTCTCGAATTCAATCCCAGGTAGTTCCAGGATTTTTCTCGTTGCTGTAACTTCCAAAACGGCCTTTAGATTCACTCAATCTCCTTTCCAATTGAGTACCGGGTTTCCAGGAGACTAAAAGACGGTCGTAACGTGATGCTGACCACACAACCTGATTCCAGTGCCTAGGTTATTAAATCATCAAATTATATCCGAACAAATGTAACTTTTGGTTCTGAAAAAGAATTTTAAAATGTTACGTTCGTTCGGATCAAATTTCTGCATATTTAAAGGACAAAACTAAAATACATTCACTCGTTTATCAACAGTAATCTCACTAGAGGTTTTGATTTATCTAGAGAAAATCAAAACTCGAGTGGGATTTAATTGACTATTACACGATTAGAAGAAAGTATATAAAGATTAGAAGTAACAAAGTTACTCAAATACAATAAAAATATTGACTTACGAAAATACAACTGTCTTCAAATGTATTATTGTACCATCTCAACATTACGCTAGATGACAGTTATGATTAGCTGTTTTCTTGTTATCAGTTGTGCCAACTATGGAATCTTCATTGAACTCTGTGGACGGTTACTAGTCAAGAAGGCTTTGTTGATTCAGTTTCATTTTTATTAAAACATTTGCATTCCACTTCAATCATCCGGATCCCAGTAATCAACGTCACTTGACAGATGATTTTCAATAAATCTTAGTAGACTATTATAATCTCTGATACGTGACTATCCATAATATCATATAGCAGAAGCCATAACAAACATAACCTAAATAATATAAACGAGTGTTAGAAAAGTTTTAATTAGGGATGATGAAATGAAACGTTTTAATTAACGATGATGAAATAAAAATAAACATGAATAATTTTAAAAGAAACAATTATTGAAAGTATAAAATTTTCAAATTTGAATGTTTTAGTGGTTTGAGGTTCAGTTGATGTTATATTGGATTGAACTCGTTGATGTACATGGTGTATCCCTCAACTTATTCAGGATTTCCGAATGGTGCTCTTTATTTATTTGTAAATAGGGTTTCAGGAAAGATGCATAGCTATGACCAGTGATCTTTATTAATTCTTGTTCTTGAATGCCAATGCGAGGCATATTTGAAAGTGCTGTGCATCGACTGGAGTGGTTTGTAATTTTCTGTTTTTGACGTCCAGACCAGTGCAGTTTGAAATGTTGGCAAACAAAGAAACAAATGCTAGGGTAGTGATAAAATAAACAAATGGTAGGGACGTTATAAAATTAAACAAATGCTAGGGACGCGATAAAATTGTGCAACAAGCAGCCATGATTGGTTGAAAGACGTCCTTTCGTACCGTTTTATTGGTCAAACGTAGTGTGATGTAGTAAAAGTGTAATAGTCATCATAATACACTGCTTTCTTAAACCGACTAAACATATTACGAATTCTATCAATGGCTTTCCCAAAACATACTACGAAATGTTTCATATCAAACAATTTTTATATCGAAAAGAAAGCAAAAACGAACAAAATTGTATTAAACATTTTTGTTTGGAATATCTCAAAGAATAAACCTCTGAAATTAATGGCATTACTTACGATTTATCCTGTATCTATATATAAAATTTACGATCATGTAAAACATGGTTTTAATGTAAATGTTGACTTAAGGTTAGCCTCGCATACATTCGACCAGACACAGTGTTTACTTCTGTTCGTTAAAAGGTGTGTGAAGGTATTCAGAGGAGGCCTTGAATGTGCAGATTGTTATGTCCGCGGAGACGAAGTTGAAAGCTACGCTTGGTAATTATCTACAGGAGGATAGTAATTAATTTTGAATGAACAGGTATACTTTTTTAATATGGGTTTTCCTTGAGAAACAGACATAAAACAAAGAGAATCGTCTCTTATGGTTTTCTTTTTTCAGGTTCATTTAAAGCAATGTTGCCTTCAGTAGTTGCATCTACTTGACAAAATAGGTCTATTATGGAAAGATAGTGTTGCGTAAGTACCCAAAATAGCCCCGAATTGCACAGAAAATTTCGAACTTCAAACAGTAATAAAATTCAACATTTTGTGGGAAATATAGACAAGAATGCACACCGTTATAATGGGGAGAGGATGGTATTTTTAAAACTTTTTTCCTATTTGGTGTAAAATATTAATTTTGTGTGTGTAGAGAGCTCATAGCTGTAGCAACTCAACCAAAAATAAATATTTTGAAAAAAAAATATTTGGGGGCCCAGATTTGAAAAAAAAACCAAATGCTGGATTTTGCTAAAACCGATATATCTAAACCATTTTAAAGGTAGATTGATCCAGTTTTTTGCAATGTACTTGCAAAAGCATGCTCTACAAGCTGTCTGTAACAGAATTTTGATATTTGTCCCTACGTTTGTAAAATAAACAATTAAAATTTAATAACACTTTCCTGGATTCCTTTCTTGCAAACAAACGGACGTAGTTTTAAAATGAAATCAATTAGCAAAATTCTGTTACAGAGAAAAGTTTCCTAATAATTTAAAGAATGTGTGTTCTAAATTTCATGCATGTATCTTTAATAGTTCAGAAATTATATCCATTTTTGTCTGGCAATGTAGCAGATAAATAAATTTACCGTAAACCGATAAATGGGGGCGAGTGATTTAAAAATCCATAGCGCAGGAAGTTTAAAAATGGCGTCTCAACATCCGATAAGGGTACAAATACCCACGAAATGTTATGCAATCCATTCCACACATATCAGAGTATTTTAAAGATTTTTTTTTTTTTTTTTTTTTGAAAATTCAATTTTTCGGAAACAACAATAAAAGGGAACGAGTGATTTAAAATTCATAATGCAGTAAGTTTAAAAATGATTCGGGGAATCTTAAATAGATTCCATATTAAAGACGATGCAACTTGCATTTGTGGGGAGGAATCTCAAGATGTCAAACATGTATTATATGATTGTCCAGTTTTTGCCGTGAAAGATACGAGCTTGAGTTGTTACTGAACACTTTAAATTATACATTTACCAAACCGTTAACAAAATATAAATACAAACTCCAAATCATATAAGAATTTATGTCCTTGTTGAATAGAATATAGTGAAATTGTAAAATGTTAAATTATTCCTGGGAAAAAAATCGTATTAGTTCTAATCAACTATAATGAAACTGTAAGACTTCAGTCATACTATAATATTGTACTTTGGTTTTAAGTTTTTTATTTTAATTAGGCATTTGATTTCTAATTTTGAGCCATTTCTTGTAATACCTGATTACTGCCAATTGTTGTTACTAAATAATGTATTTAAGTAAATTTTAAGCCATCTCTTAGTATAGCTATTTACAAATTTCTAAAATAACATGTTTAATAGTTATTTATTTATATATGGCTATTTTTATTTATATATATATCTTCCTATAACCATTAGATATAAATATAGAGACATGCCTTGAGGCTTTATGAAACGACTCATTCTTTCATTAAGGTGCATTCTTGTACATAATTCATGTGAATTGTAACCTTGACCACAATTTTGTATTATAATTTTATTATTACTATTGCTTATAAAATATGTATTTTGATACCAATATAACCCTAATATACCTCAGGGTGAAATAGGGTTTATTAAATTTGATAATAAAAAAAGTTTAAAAATGGCGTCTTCAACATATAAAAGTAGTCAAAATAATCAAAAAATATTATGTTATGCATTCCACACATATCGCAGAGTATTTTAAAGAAACTTTTTTTTTGAAAATGTACTCATTTTTCACCAAAAAATACCATCCTCTCCCCTTAATAATACATAATATAGTAAGTAAAACATAAGGAAAATATAAATAAGTAGGTCTACGTATGCTTAAATATTGGAAGAGGACTCATTACTCTGCTTCAGACTAATGATAGATCAAATATTTTTGTGAAGTCAAAAAAAGTTTCAAGTTGTATTTTTTTTCTACGCTCAGTCACGTTAACCACGGCTCAGTCATTAGTAACGTTTTGATAATCTTTTTTTTGTCAAGTTTATTTATACATGCTTTATCATCTAAGACAGTGGTGTCAAAGCAAGCGCATTTTTCTGACCTTGAAGTAATGCACGGGCACAAATTTCAAACGGAACGTGAAATTTTATGTCGTTATTTTTATATGGCTCCTTTCTATTTGATATTATCTATATTGTCTGCAAAATAAAAGTATTTACACCAACTTCTTGATATTGCAGTTGTGTTTTAAACGTTAATAACATAATAGAGAGTTAAGAAGGAATATTCTTTATCCATAAATTCCGTAGTACCATCCCAACTATACTGTACTAAGTGAATGAAACATATCATTCATCTCTTTCGATATCCCAAAAAAGAGACTGGGTATGCCATGATAAGTTTGAATTGATCTTGGTGGTATCTTTAGCCTTATAAAAGCAATTAATGAACTAATCAAAACAATATTATAGTACAAAGCGAAGTTACCTAGGTACTGTATATGTTTTAAATGTAACTAATATTACATAACAAAACTCTTATCACAATATGCTTTTAAGGTGATATTGGTGAGCAACTTCAATCATCAGAATATTAAATTATTTTCTCGAAACCTGCTGAAGCTATAGAGCTGACATTTTTATAACACATGGTAAATATTTTTTGCTTATGATGTAACAGTAGTTGCTTTGTTAATTCATTTTCTTGCAAGCATTAATTTTCCATGCAAATATTTTCAAATTTGTAATACACTATCTTCAATAATACGTATCAACAGTAGTTGCTTTGTTAATGAATTTTCTTACAAGCATTAATTTTCCATGCGAATATTTTCAAATTTATAATACACTATCTTCAATAATACGTATTTACGGTATATTTATTTTATGACAACATCGATTCAGTTATGTAAGGCTAGCTACTAAATAAATAGGCCTATATCTGAAAATTTCACTTTTCTATAAAAAAATTGAAAACATAGGCCTATTCCTTTTGAATAAAAATCAAACTTGTGAAAAATGAGCATTCAAATTAAAACTTACAAACTTACATTCTTATAATACACTTCTACTTCTCAGACATATTTAAAAATTAACATGGATACAGTTTTAATAAGTTCTCTTGCCTTCATCCATTGAATCAGTGCTGGCCATCCTTGTATATAGCTCGATCAAGCGGCATAAACTACCTCAGTCATCTGTCTCTTTCCTTTCAGCCGTAAAGCGCTCAGGCTCTCCTGAACTCTAAGCGCGCGCTTGCTCCTATGGGCATCAATTGACATCACTGAACTATGGTTCATATCGCGTGTGTTGAATTTTTGGATATATCAATAGGCCGTAGACTATAGTTGTGATTCTGTTTCTATTGTATGTTATACAGGGTGGATGTGATATAACTGTGCAGATTAAAGGGGACAATAGAATACATTAAAATAAATAAAAACCCATTATAAGTTTTGTTATTAAGTACATAGTTAATTAGAAAATTAGGCTGAAAGTTTGCTTAATTTGACAACAGAATATCGCCATATTGCCTACGAGTCAAGCCTAAATAACAGCATTCCGTCTCTTATTCACTGCAATAGGTGTGCCAGACACCCTAATGGCAGAAAATAACGAAACGTGTTTAATTTGATTTATTTAATGTTTAAGGAAACCGTACATTTTATTCAAAAACAGTCTAAATCTAGTCTGGCTGGCTAATGGAATTAATTAAAATTAATCCCAATTTAGAAATAAAATTCTTGAGATGTGGAAACAAACGTAAAACTTAAAAAACTTTGAATCTCTAGGATAGATTTTCTGACTACTTTGTACCGATTCAAAATAAAGGCTGGTTCACATTAAAAACGGAAACTACAACGAGAACGAGAACGGAAATCTTGTTAAAATAAATGTATTTAAATGCGAACATTCAAAATAAATTTCGTTCCTTTTATTAAGCTTTCGTTAAAATTCACATTTAAATACATTCATTTTAAAATGATTTCGTTCTCGTTTCGTTCCCGGTTTATTGTGAATGGGACCAAATTGACCAAAAACAATCAGATGTTCTCTATCACCAAATGATCGATTTTATATGGTCACATTTGTCTTGTCGCTGGTTTTTGCAAATCAATGAAGAAAGTGTCCACACCTGTTGAGTAACGGTTGTCGTTGGCACTAAATGGTGGCCCGGGTCCCGGTCGGGACAAAAGTTATCTGGACGTTTTTCCAGGGTTTTTCAACCCAAATGAGCAAATGCTTAAATTCGGTGCTGGACCCCGGACTCATTTTACCGGCATTATTACCATCTCATTCAGATGCAAACAACCTGAGATATTTTGATTACAGCGTCTTAATATATCCTACTAAAAAAATAGGAACGTCATAACCTAATTATTAATAAACTCAGAAATAATCAACATCAATTTCCTCAGAATCAAGAACGAGTACATCCAATAAATTAGCTTTTATTGAATACCATTCCCATAATTATTGTACATGTATTCCATTTTTCATTTTTAAAAATGTCATTGTGTTTAATAATAAAAATGAATATTTCCGATATTTTGTTGTTTTTGTTATTCGTCTATAGTTTTTTTTATTTTTTAAAATTGTTTATTTAACGACGCCATATCAACTACTAGATTATTTAACGTCGATGGGATTGGTGATAGCGAGATGAGGCCGAGGATTCGCCATAGATTACCTGACATTCGTCTTACGATTGGGGAAAACCGAGCGCAACGCCGGTGGCTCTCGTGTATAGTTAAGAGTACTTAACACTAGATGACTCTGACCGTATTTGTAAATAAATATTGTCTCTTTCTTTACGGATGTGGATAAAAGATGATACCTTTTAAAACAATAGTATATGTTACATTTATTTTATTATTTATGTATGCTTTATGTTTAGTTACTTTATTGTTATATTAGCGAAATAATCTTAGTAAATATCACGCAAGGCTTTTATTTCCTTCGATTATAAATATGAAATTTACTCAAAGTTACGATGAAATCTGGATTTCGTCAAATGCGTGCGTTACTATTTATATTGCACTGATCCATTCTCATTGATTTGTGACGTGAACGCGGTGTTGGTAGCCCTGACAGGCCAAAGAGATACTGATCTCGAGAGCAGTGCGTGATCGTGCACAATTCCGTTGATTAGATAATACTTGAATTGTGCTTATTTCAAAATGATTTTGCACATGCAAATGTTCAATATCCCATAAAGGGTTAATCTGTTTCTGTCACGAAAGGTGCACATGCCTGTGCTCGTGTTTCTTTTTGGTCTTACACTTATCTTATTGACTATATTGATATGTTACTTCTCACAGTCTTTCATTTTCTTTTGTGTTTTAAGTATTCCAATCAATTGCTGCGATATATATTATCAATATAGAATGCTAAGACCTCCTGTAACTCATGTTGCTCGCCAAGTAAGTGTTGCCTTGTCACCAACTCCAAAGTACTGTCCAAATTTCACGAGAGGATCTCTGCTGCATGGTCCACGATGTTGTCAGTAAGCGTTATTGAAGAAGCAGGTGGATAGGTGTCATTGGCCGGCTGGGACAAACAAGGTCCAATCAATTGGTTTCTGTCGGGGAAAAAAATGGGGGAAAAACATGTATCTCAAAATAAAATTTTATTCATTCAACATACTTGCCGATTTTCCTTAAAATAAACTTAAGAGGTTATAGCAATTTTAAACCTTCAAAAATTATTGGTCTAACATGGTAAAAATTTACTGTCTCAAAATAAATCTTTATTTAATCAACATACTTATCTTTTAACTACATAAACTTACCGCAATGGTCATAACGCAATTCTAAACCTTTTTAAAAATTATTTTAAAGAATCGATAGAAGTATAAAATCCGGCCGGGACTCGATTAAAGGTTACAGTTTGTCTTTATTAAATGATTGAACTATAAAACTAAGTTCCCTTGTTGGACCCTTTTTCACAGTTCTGACAAATACACGATGTCCAATCACAAGTACAGAGGTGCATTAGTTGTGACTAAGTGGCCGGGGTCCGATGGAAAATGGCGCCGCCTTGAATCACATTGTGATTACTTACTCTTTATCATATTACTATAATGTAGCGAAGTGATGAAAGTTTTTGCAGTTCATTTCATAGTGAAGAATCGGTAGAACGGAGAAAATTTTTCTCTCTGGAGGAGAAACGGCACCGGGGCTGAACCCGGGTTTCCAAATGCTGGCGCTTTATCCACTTCCTCTGCAAACGACTCTTTCGCAGTTACTTATTACTGCTTTCTTCGATGAAACTTTTTTTCTTTCACTATAAAGTATTACAAGTTTGTCTTAAATGAAAGAATAAAACTAAATCCTGATTTTTCCAAATCTCATTAGAGGTGTGTTTTATATTGCGTCATGAATGGCATTCTTTTGGGTCCCACTTATAAGGCACGGAAGGGGACAGCTCTGATATTTTGAATGGAAATTTTTTAGCTCAAGAAATCGGCTTATTTGAAACACTTTTGTCTGAAGTGAGTTATTAAGCTTGTTTGAAATGGATTGTAGTATATCAAGACACTAAATAAATAATAACAATTAACTAAACTATTACTTTCAATCAATTTATTAACAGCTCAAAGTAACCTCCATCAAAATCTATATTCTTCTACGAAAACTTCTTCTAATATTTGTATATATAGGTACTGTATGTAGTGTGTGCGTGCGTGTGTGTTTTTTCTGCTCAGAGGCAGGTCTTTCACTGCAAACCCAGCTTTCTCCAATTTTTCCTCTTTTCTGTCTTCTTCTTTATCTCTTCATATATGATCCATATATCTTAATGTCGTCTATCATCTGATGTATGTAATTTATGTATGTACAAATTTCGGAAATAGGTGATAGTCTGACGATAAATCTGGAGAATATGGGGAATGGTCAATTAATTCAAAGCAAACTTCATCAATGTTCTGCAAACAATCAGGACTTGTGAGCAGGTTCATTGTGGTGCAGGACAGCACAACTTTGGAGATTTTACCACGACGTTTTCGAACACTTCCCCCGAATTTTAGTTAATAATGGAGAATAATATGCTTCCGTCGCAGTTTTCTTTGTTATAAGTAGTCTATCATAATTATTCCATCTTTGTCCCAGAAGACTGATGTTCGTCTTTAATGTTTTCAAATTTCAAATTTATTCACAATTTACATTTTAAATGAATACATATGAATAGGACTGAAATTTATCCCTCACAGTCCAGTAGTCCATAAATTTTACAGAGACCAGTAATAATTTCCTTAATTAACATCAATAATATTTAAAAAATAATTAATTTAATTCCGTGACTAAGATGACAAAGATTGTAATTTTTAATAATAATAATAATAATAATTAATAATAATAATAAAATAATAATAATAATAATAAAATATTAGTAATAAAACAAAAATATTTACAATAATAAAAATAAATACTAAGACGGATAAAATAAAATATAAAATCAAAAGAGTTAAACAGTTAAATAAGCATATACCCAGGAAAAAAATGATCAACTCGAAAATCAACATAAAAGTTCGTTGTATCGCAGACGACAGCAACCGCCGTATTGAATTGTGTTGTGCATTATTGGCAGTAGGGGGACGAAGGTCTACGTAACTGCCGTTCTCTTCGAATCTTCTCATACAATCATGGGAAGTTAATTGAAAACAAAATGTCTATCTAGTCAAACTGTTCATTATTATCAGGATAAATAAAAATAATATTGAAATATATTAATCACGTTTTTGTTATAGACTTTTTCTGTCCACTTTTCATTTCCATAGCCTAATCTTTATGGTAACGTACGAAGGACATTTATCCCTCAAAGTACCCACCCTAGCCCCTTAAATTTCCTTCCTTGACAGTTATTTAAAAAACAGTTCTTTATTACCGAGACTGAATCTGGATCTTAAAAAAAGCAATATAAAAAGGAGTTTTTTATTTTGAGAAGTGATAGTACTATCAAAACAAAACAGAAAAATCTAATAAATATAAGCTCTAAAATTAATCATTTCTGAGATATGAGTACTACCACCTTCTAAAACCTTGAATACATCTCGTATGATGTTGATGAACCAGTACCCATATCTCTGAAGATATTAATTTTAGGACGCACGTTTATTGGACTTTTTTCTTGATTTTATAAATACTACCACCTCTCAAAATATTGCATGATTGTTAAACACCCTGTAGAATCGGATAAAGCTGTTATCACTTCATCTTTTCCATAGTGACCGCTTTCGTTTTTGTTTATAACAAAGGTCCAACGCTAACTATACATCAATATCCCTTCGTATGGATAATTTATTTT
The DNA here is from genome assembly GCA_025594305.2 of Periplaneta americana. NCBI lineage: Eukaryota > Metazoa > Arthropoda > Insecta > Blattodea > Blattidae > Periplaneta > Periplaneta americana. The sequence goes on along the minus strand of JAJSOF020000015.1, from coordinate 127,220,837 downwards.
TTAATAACTTCCCTTCGGAAGTTTTAACATTTTAGCTTTCATATCTTTAGCCGATATTAAGTTGATTCCCGTTTAGTAAAGGTTTGATTTTCGATAAGTAGAAGTTGCAAGGAACTAGATCTGGCGAGTAAGGTGAGTGTTCGATTGCAGTAATGATTTTTTGAATGAGAACTGGTTCAGAAAGAATTATGTCCTGGCACGTTATTCTAATGTAACATCCACCCGTTCTTACACAGTTGAGATCGTTTCCTCTTCACATCTTGGCGTAGGTTCATCAGAACTTGTAGTATTGCTGATTAATTGTTTGTCCGTAGGGAACCCACGCTGTCATTAGAGTAACACGGATATAAAAAAAATCACAATCAGGATGGCCTTGAATTCTGAACGACTCATGCGAGCCTTTCTCAGGTGTTGATCATTCTAGTGACTTCCATTGCCTGTCGTATTTTCGGATAATTTGTGAAAATACAAGTTTCATGAGAAATAATTGCTGAATTGAACAGTTCAAAATCGTTTTCAATGCGTTATAAGAAGTCTAAACACAGTTCCTTGAGGTTCTTTGTCTTTCTGGGGACAATTTCGAAACAAACTTCACAGAGACCTTCTTCATTTCAATGTTCCTGTGAGAATGGAGTTAACATCAGAATTCAACTCCTGAAAAACATATTTTTAAATAAATAAATAAACTCCTGAAAAAATGCTCACTATATGAATTAAACTATTTTTAAACTATATTGTGACAAAGTTTCATTTAATTATCTTTAGTAGTGTTGAAAATAGGCCTGGAAAGATTTAAAATATTTCAATTTACAAACGCTGAAAGTAGCTGTGTAACGACCAGTGTCCTCAAGCTGAAACTGAAAATCATTTAGAGCAGGCCTGCAATGTTTGCGCTCTCGAGCCGGCTCACAGCTCATGAGCGGAATGCAGATATTAGCTGCGTCCTGTATAAGGGTGGACTGGAAGAAGGGGTGATGTCGTACAAAATATACACATAAGTACTATTACGAGTGTTTATGAAATGAATTCCCGTTCAGTGTTTGCAAAACTATCTTGGTCTATTATTAATTAATAAAGAAATATTTATTTTACAGAAATAATAGAAATTCTATAGCTACTTAAATGTACAATATCATTTTGTTATATTTTTATTTATCAGTACATCAAAACAAGGTTTTATGCTGTTGGCAGCTGAAAGGAACAGTAGCCTACTGATTGTAATGAAACATCAGTTACAGATGTTCAATGTCTGTCTTTATTAAAGTTGATTATAGAAAACAGTTGCTCACAAATATAAATGTTGAGCCAAATATAGCAATCATTTTCACAGCCAGCCAGTGTAGTCGTGGATATTATTGCTAATGTTTAGTCTTGTAAAACTCAACCAGGCTAGTAGTATTATTCAAACGATCTTTAGCTCTTAGATCACATTGAAAATCAATAAGTTCGAGCTGTAAATCGTTAAATGTTAAATGTTATGTTCCGTCTTTTAGATTCCTCCATATTGTACTGTAGCAGTAGGTAAGCAACGTGAAACAGTTACTGAGAATAGCCTACACATTGCACTCCACTAGATAACTGAGTGGTCGTTTCCCTCTCCTCTACCTATAGCAAGTCTATGTCATTCTGACATATCTTCCTCTCCGTTTCGGCGAGCGGTAAGCACGGCTCTCCCGCTCGAAGGAATGCGCGCGCTCGTTGAGCGCTGCTTGTGCAGGTATGACTTAGAGGCTCGATGTCGGCTATAGAATTAATCGACTTCGTCTATTGCTGGGGCTCCCTGGGATCTTTTAAGATGCGAAAGAGATGCGATGTGGTGTGCGGAAAGCAACGGGAAGGTATCGCATTTATCATTTTCAAGAAAACTGCAAACATGGCACGATGAAAATACTTGGGGTGTACTATAAACAGTAACATGAGCTGCTGCCAAGAAGTCAAAAGGAGGATAGCAATGGTAAAGGAAGCTTTTAATAGAACAAGGAGCATCTTTTGCGGACCTCGAAAAAAGAACTAAGGAAGAGACTAGTGAAGTGCTTTGTGTGGAGTGTGGCATATATGGGTGCAAAACGTGGACATTACGGCGAAGTGGAGGGACGCAACTAGAATCATTTGAAATGTGGATATGGAGAAGAATGGAGCGTGTGAAATGGACAGACTAAGAAATGAAGCTGTTTTGGAAACAGTGGGTGAAGAAAGAATAATGCTGAAACTAATCAGGAAGAGAAAAAGGAATTAGTTGGGCCACTGGTTGAGAAGAAACTGCCCACTGAAGGATGCACTGGAAAGAATGGTGAACGGCAGAAGAGTTCGTGACAGAGATAGACGACATTAAGATACAGTAGGCCTATATGGATCATATGCGGAGACTAACAATAAGAGGAAAGCAGAAAATAGGAAAGATTGGGGGATGATAGGTTTGCTGTGAAAGACCTGCCCTTGGGCAGAAAACTATGAATGACTGAGTGAATTGTAATGAAAATAAAATAATTTACATTAATTGAAGATGAAAGTTGTTTAAATATTAACAATATACACAGAAATCTTAAAAGTATGTAAATATGCAGAACTTTGCAAATATGGAAATACCGAATGAGCACTGTAAATCTTAGCTACAGTCATTCTTGCAAGCACGCAAAAAAATCGCATATAAATTTGATGACTGAAATTTATATCGATTGTAAGGATCGACGCATGTTGATGATTGCCATAAAACTTGCAGGTTGGTTACCTGTTTTTGCGTTATGTAACCGTATTGTCTCGTGCACGTCATCGCAGTAGCGTGGAAGAAGAACGCTCGGTCTCCAAGACATAAGTGTCACTGAAACCTCTGCGAAGGGCTCAGGAAGGGGAGTCACATTTCCGTCAGACTGGGACTACTTCAATTTATACAGAAGATAATACACAGAACTTCCACATACTATAACATTGTGCGTATGTATCAGTTAAGAAAAGAGATCAGACAAAAAAAAAGTGTTCTGCAGAAATGAAACTTGACACAATTTTCAAGCTAGAATGCTTAGTTGCATAGGGACTGTATCAAACTGCTTTTGAACATCAGTGTAACCTGTTGAATTCTTGGTTGGCTATGCTCTAATATAGTCTAAAGCTGTTTGTTCATGATCAAAGTTTTCTTACATTTCGATATTTTATAATAAAACTGATTTTTCGTTGGCTGTGCTGTAATACTGTTTAAATCTGCTTGTAATAATAATCCGTAGCGCTACAGCCCGTGAAGGGTCTAGACCGACCAGCCGGCTGCTGGCTTCACACCCACATGCCGAAGCAGAGGTGGACGATCATCCAACCAGAATGGAGGTATCATGTGGTTAGCACGATGATCCCCCAGCCGTTATAGCTGGTATTCGCAACCGGATTTCGCTACCTATCGTAGCTTCCCAAGTGCATCACGATGCTGGGTGGGCACCGCTCCCATACACTGGCCGAAATTTCATGAGAAAATTTCTTCCCCCACGAGGACTCGAACCAGCGCGCATTCCGTAACGCGAGTCCTAGGCGGGATGCCTTAGACAGCGACGCCACGGCGCGGGACAAATCTGCTTGTACACAATCTAATTTTTCTTACAATTCGATATTTTACCAGAAAACTGATTCTTCGTTGGCTGTGCTGTAATACTGTTTAAAGCTGCTTGTATACGATCAAATTTTTCTTACAATTCGATATTTTACAAGAAAACTGATTCTTCGTTGGCTGTGCTGTAATACTGTTTAAAGCTGCTTGTACACGATCAAATTTTTCTTACAATTCGATATTTTACAAGAAAACTGATTCTTGGTTGGCTATGCTCTGATGTTTTCTAAAGCTGCTTGTTCACGATCAAAGTTTTCTTACATTTCGATATTTTACAAGAAAACTGATTTTTCGTTGGCTGTGCTGTAATATTGTTTAAAGCTGCTTGTACACGATCAAATTTTTCTTACAATTCGATATTTTACAAGGAAACTGATTCTTCGTTGGTTGATCTGCATTATTGTCTAAAATTCCTTGTACACGATCACATTTTTCTTACATTTCGATATTTTACAAGAAACGCCATGTTTGTTAGGTTATTAGCGCCATAATATTTTCAAATTTCGCTTTGGTCGATTAGAGCGTGTTCTTATTTATTTTCAAGACAATAAAAACTTTTAAAGTATTTTAAGTCATTGACAATAACACTCGTAAAGTATTGGCAAGTCTTCAAATTCTTGTGAAGAGTTGAATTTGACGAAAATTTGATCATGTGCAGACCCAGAAACAGAATTTGGGTCACCTGAATTTTCATAAGTTTCAATTATAATGTACTGCGCATGCTCAGTGTAATTGAAGTGGGCCAAATTTTGTTTCTGGGTCTGTACAAGCAGTTTGTAATTGTCAGAACCCGCATTTTTGTTTAATAACTAGAGACATCAAGTTTTCATTCCTTCCGAAAAAAATTAATCCCACTGTTTTCTAATGTGGTTATGAGTGAAATTATTTAAGACCTGAAACGTAGAAAAATTTACAAGATTTGTATCAGGAAATTCATATAATTTGTTATGCTTACGATGCAGATTTCATTCCAGACACTGATGACAATAATTTACAAAGATTGCTTCACCTTTTATGCTCAGCTGTTAGAAATACAATATGAAAAAATAAGATAACCTTGGCAACTAGCAAGGAACATTTTCGTTACAAACTGGAACTAGAAGAGAAAATTATTAAAGTTATGGAATTCAGTTATTTAGGATTTGCAAGAAAGTAACAGGAGACTGCATATTGAAAAATGAGTGGAACATTAAGAGTGCAAGGCAAGGGTGGTGGATAAATAAATAAATAAATAAGTAAGTAAATAAGTAAATCAATAAATAAATCAATAAATAAATAAAAAGTGGGTAGTCTTTAGAAGTCGAACCATCAAATCTAGCATATTCGTTATGATCTACCGCAAAACCTGTGGCAGCTGCCTCATTGAGTGGTACAATACCTTAAAAAAGATAAGAGCAATACATCACTCTAAGTTAGACCCAATTTACCATAGAAACGCTCACATGTAAATCTCGCTGGAAACGAAATGAGTTGAAGTTGGATATGGATAATTTTTTTGAAGTACAAGACAGCGGCATATTTTTCTGTACATATGTTACGTCATAAATCCATAGTAAAGCAACTTCCTCCTCACAAAATATTATATAGGCCTACTTACCTCCAAAAAACACAACGGTCTCCAGAAACATATCATTGTCGTTCTGCTCAAAGCTGTCGTTTGATGTTCTGTATCTGATTTGTTCCAGAAAACGCCTCAATTGTATTTGTTGATACTTGTAGTTCTTAGAATGTAGATAATTCATTATCAGAAAAATTTATTGTTTCAAAACTAAGTATTTTACTTGCTAATCACAGCTAAAAACCAAATATGTAGTTCTAGTGGAATAACAGGATATCTAGTAATGTATCAAGTATGTAATATTGTATTTTATTATATAGGCTATGGAAGATAATACCCCAACTCGTTAAGAGATGTGTGGTGGTTTCTAGGTCTGTAAATGTTGGAGATCAGAGCTTGTAATTACATAAAAATCCGGGTTCTAGTCATTACCTGCTAGTTATTCAAGGCCGGGACAACATTTGAGGAGAGCAAGTGTTTTTGCGGAAGATCGCTAGAGTTCTCGCTTTCGGCCTGTGCTGCTGCAGTTCTGTCATGAAACTCGACAGCGTATAGAATTAAATTACACTGAATACAGGATATGAGTGATATAATCGCAGATTGAAGAGGAGCAATAGAATATATAAATGAATAAAAATATGCTATGCATTTTGTAATGTATTAAGTGCATGGCTAATTAAAGAAAATAAGCTTAATGTTTGCATATTTTGGCAATGGTGCATCCGACACGCTTTAATCTTTTTATTTAATTTGCAAAAAAAAAAAAGAACGTTCATTTTATTGCAATGAGATAAATATTTCCTTATCAGTTTCTCCAATGATAAGAGTATAAAGTAAAGACAATAGTAGGCCTACCAATAATACTTACTTACTTACTTACTGGCTTTTAAAGAACCCGGAGGTTCATTGCCGCCCTCACATAAGCCCTCCATTGGTCCCTATCCTGAGCAACATTAATCCATTCTCTATCATCATATCCCACCTCCCTCAAATCCATTTTAATATTATCTTCCCATCTACGTCTCGGCCTCCCTAAAGGTCTTTTTCCCTCCGGTCTCCCAACTAACACTCTATATGCATTTCTGGATTCGCCCATACGTGCTACATGCCCTGCCCATCTCAAACGTCTGGATTTAATGTTCCTAATTATGTCAGGTGAAGAATACAATGCGTGCAGTTCTGCGTTGTGTAACTTTCTCCATTCTCCTGTAACTTCATCCCGCTTAGCCCCAAATATTTTCCTAAGCACCTTATTCTCAAACACCCTTAACCTATGTTCCTCTCTCGAAGTGAGAGTCCAAGTTTCACAACCATAAAGAACAACCGGTATTATAACTGTTTTATAAATTCTAACTTTCAGATTTTTTGACAGCAGACTAGATGATATAAAAGCTTCTCAACCGAATAATAATAGGCATTTCCCATATTTATTCTGTGTTTAATTTCCTCCCGAGTATCATTTATATTTGTTACTGTTGCTCCAAGATATTTGAACTTCTCCACCTCTTCAAAAGATAAATTTCCAATTTACCAATAATACTTAGGCCTATCAAGTGAAGCAGTGTTAATATTCAGGGGAAATTATTTTTTTCTGAGAAAAGTATTCATTTTGGACTAACGTAGTGCTGGAATTATTTGTTGTATTCTATCCAAGAAGTGACGTATTAAAATTTGCGGTGTTATATTATTATTACTTCCATCCTGTGTAGCTCACAAATTTATAAAGCTATTCAACGGTGTTTTATTTCGTTATCACTCCACTTTACATATTTTTGACAATTCAGGTCGTTAGGAACAGTACTAAAATTTTCTTATACCTCCCCCCCCTTCCGAAAGATGGGACATGACAATTAAGCGGCCGTACTTGGAACTACAGCGCTGGGTTGTCAATTTGAGCTATCACGCTGTCAGCTCGGAGTAACGCATACTACAGTATAATGAAGGAGTGTCCCAGTCTTTAAATCCCTCCATAAGTGATGTTTCACTCCTGTCCTTACACTTATGTGAAACTCCTTGATGTTTATACAGGGACCAAATGCCTGTGAAAAGTCAAGCGTTTACTGCAAACCCAATCTGTCTATCTTCAAAACTGTCAGCGTATTCCGAATCTCACCGGACCGGTGGACAACAATGACGTCACGCTGCAGCGAATTAGGAACAAAACTGCTGGAAGGATTGATGGCTGTCATGGCGACTGTATAAGTTGTCTGTGCTACGCTAGCAAAATTTTGCGAAATTTCCGTACTGCCATCTCGTTCAAAGAAAAGAGAGCATAAACAATTTATTTCTTGAACCGGTAGTAATAACTGGTCCGTTGACATGTTCGCTCATAAGCCATTAACATATTGTTTTTACGTTGTGCTCATTACAAACAATACAGCAGAACACACCGCCATGACACAACAGTGCACGATGTCATTCGTCTGCTAATTCCCGCCTTATACAAGAACCAATCAGATTCACTGATGGCGGCTGATAGAGACTGCCACCAACTCTGCAAGCTGATGGCACCGGTGCGACACCGGTGGAGCATCAGTGACGTCATCGGCGAAATTCGGAACACCGTGATGCCATCAGATTGCTCAGCGCTGAGATTCGGAATACGCTCTGTGGATTATTTAACAATTTTTCTGTTATGAAAACTTACTGAAAATTTTCATATTTTGTAGGAAGAAGATTAATTACTCCAAAATGGGTTGGCTTAGATCAGTGAATTTTGGGATAGAGTTAAACATATCTGAAAGACTTCTTGTGCAATTGTTGTTTTTTGTTTTAAAAAATTGTGACAATTCGTACAGGCATTGTATTCCAGATTTTTTTCCCCTTTAGGAAAAATTTGTTATTATTTAAAATTCTCTTGAGCTTAAAATTCGCGGCAAATGGACTCGCATCCGCCACTGCCATTTGCATCATAACATTGGGAGTTGGTAACATTGATCAATCATAATATTATAGATTTATTAATTTGTCATACAGAATGATATCTGTAATATTGACAATTGATATTTGAGGACAAAAATTCGCTCCGGCGCCGGGGATCGAACCCGGGTCCTTGGTTCTACGTACCAAGCGCTCTGACCACTGAGCTACGCCGAATTCAAACTACAGCACCGGAACGAACCCCTCTCCTTCAGTGTTTTTTCTTTGTGGCCTGACTCCAAGTTAGGCATATATGTTGACGTATATGTCCAATGTCAACTGCCATTGTACTAGGAGCGCACTCAGCTGAGTGACTTTTTTGGCCGGCATTCCGCAGTTACGTGCACAGTAATCTGTACAAAGAGAAAACATTGAAGGAGAGGGGTTCGGTCCGGTGCTGTGGATTGAATTCGGCGTAGCTCAGTGGTCAGAGCGCTTGGTACGTAGAACCAAGGACCTGGATTCGATCCCCGGCGCCGGAGCGAATTTTTCTCCTCAAATATTAATTGATCAATCAGCTTATTCTCTCCATTTTTAGTAATCAGCTATGGAGTTTGCTACAAGTGTGAGAAGATTAGATTTCTTCCTTGAAAAAAAAAATGAAAATAGGTCAAATTCAGTGAGTGTGGACGTGAAGTGGCAAATAATTGGGTTGTGGAAGAATGACTGGAGATAATATATAAGTCCATTGCTTTTAATTAGGAAAAATAGGAATTCCTTGCGTTTTTTTTATTTTACGTTTTGATACGAGTAATGTCGAATTTCCCACTCTCCCCCTTCAATGAAATCCGCACATGTTTCCAGGACCTAAAGATGTAAATATATGCAGTAGTACACAATGCTCTGTTTACAATAGTAATATACGTTACAAGAGCGGTATGTTGACGTTTTCATGTTCGAGGAAAAGATTGAAAAAGCGAAACGTAGTTGAGCTTTTTTAATTTCCGAGAACATGAAAACAAACATACCGCTCGTGTATCGTACATTATTTTGTGCGAAGATCGTTTATTACATACCTGAAAGACGAATTTCTAATTAGTTCCAATGAAATCTCCATCTTGGTTTCTGTTTAATGACGGCAACTTTAGAAAACAAAAATATCTATACTCCAGCAGGCCGTGATATAGGCTACGTCTGTCTTTTTTTCCCCCCCAGTCTATAAATGCGAACTTAAAACAAACGGTAAGGTTATGTAATGATTTATTTTTCATTTTAATATTTTAACAATATTATTTATATAACATATTGCAGTAATAACATCGGCATCTGGAGTCTTGTTGATTTTTTCACGGCTTCCTTAATGTTACTTGTATCAGGAATACAATAGCTTTCGTGGAGTAGTAGACTTTACTTAATTTTTGCAAATATTTAAAAACAATAATTAACAGCGCAATTTAGGTGAAATTGCAGTGGTAAGTTTCCAATTTATAATTATTACTATGTTAAACGTCTCTAGAAAATAATATGTTAAAAGCCTAAAGCAGTGAAATGAATGTGGCGCTTAAGCGGTAAGAAGAGGGAAATTGTTATGTGTGTTACGTTGGGAATACTGAATGTGGTATTTCACATTTACCGCGTATTGGTTCTGTGCGGAAAACAAGCAAATACGCACAATCTCGCACAAAATAATAACCATGCTTGGTGAATAACATGCATTATCTTGAGCAATAAATTGTTATCAGGAAGTTGAGAGCGTAATTCAGTACATTTGTGTTCGCGTAACGATAAAGTTGCTCATAAAATCAACAATATCACACACGTAGTAACCGATAGAAACGTCCTCATTTACCAACAGAACAAATGACGGTAGATGCCTAAACAGGGAAAGGAGCCATATTTTCGTTCCTCGACTCGCTTCCTCCTGCTCGGAGCGGAGGAGAAAGCTCCTCGAGCGATTTTCGGAGCCGAGGGCCTGGGTCGTGCGCCTGCAGCTTCCGGGAACTTGTGAAACGCCCGAGGCCTCGTGAATATTCACAACAGCATTACGCAGCACAATCAGTCTGCCGGTAACAAAAGACGCGAGACGTGCGCAAATCGCTGTGTAACAAGCTCAAGCCCCGTTAATTGCTTCATTGGTGCTCTTTTGCCGAAAACTTTTTCTCAGGACGTCCTTGTAAAAATGGCGAGGCACAAGCTCATTTTATGTGATACCTAGTAATAATAATAATAATAATAATAATAATAATAATAATAATAATAATAATAATAATAATAATAATAGTAATAATAATAATACAGTATTTCTTATCTATACCAATGATAAAACTGTAACCTATTTTAAATCTTTTGTATTGCTACTTACTTACTGGCTTTTAAGGAACTCGGAGGTTCATTGCCGCCCTCACATAAGCCCGCCATTGGTCATCCCTATCCTGAGCAAGATTAATCCAGTCTCTATCATCATATCCCACCTCCCTCAAATCCATTTTAATATTATCTTCCCATCTACGTCTCGGCCTCCCTAAAGGTCTTTTCCCTCCGGCCTCCCAACTAACACTCTATATGCATTTCTGGATTCGCCCACACGTGCTACTTGCCCTGCCCATCTCAAACGTCTGGATTTAATGTTCCTAATTATGTCAGGTGAAGAATACAATGCGTGCAGTTCTGTGTTGTGTAAGTTTCTCCATTCTCCTGTAACTTCATCCCGCTTAGCCCCAAATATTTTCCTAAGAACCTTAATCTCAAACACCCTTAACCCATGTTCCTCTCTCAAAGTGAGAGTCCAAATTTCACATCCATAAAGAACAACCGGTAATATAACTGTTTTATAAATTCTAACTTCCAGATTTTTTGACAGCAGACTGGATGATAAAAATTTCTCAACCGAATAATAACAGCCATTTCCCATATTTATTCTGTGTTTAATTTCCTAAAAGTATCATTTATATTTGTTACTGTTGCTCCAAGATATTTGAACTTCTCCACCTCTTCAAAAGATACATTTCCAATTTTTTTATTTCCATTTCGTACAATATTCTCGTCACGAGACATAATCGTATACTTTATCTTTTCGGGATTTACTTCCAAACCTATCTCTTTACTTGCTTCCAGTAAAATTCCCGTGTTTCCCTAATCGTTTGTGGATTTTCTCCTAACATATTCACGTCATCCGCATAGACAAACAGCTGATGTAACCCGTTCAATTCCAAACCCTCTCTGTCATCCTGGACTTTCCTAATGGCATACTCTAGAGCGAAGTTAAAAAGTAAAGGTGATAGTGCACCTCCTGCTTTAGCCCACAGTGAATTGGAAACGCATCTGACAGAAACTGACCTATACGAACTCTGCTGTACGTTTCACTGAGACACATTTTAATTAATCGAACTAGTTTCTTGGGAATACCAAATTCAATAAGAATATCATATAAAACTTCTCTCTTAACCGAGTCATATGCCTTTTGAAATCTATGAATAACTGATGCACTGTATATACTCCCATTTTTTCTCCATTATATAATAAAACTGTAACCTATTTTAAATCTTTTGTATTGCCCCTACTATTATATATTGCCAGAAACAAAATTTGGGCCACCTGAATTTTCCAAGTTCCAGTTATAACGTACTGCGCATACTCAGTAAGCACTGAACATGCGCAGTTTCTTATAACTGGAACTTGGAAAATTCAAGTGGTCCAAATTTTGTTTCTGGGTCTATACATTTCACAGCGGCAAAAAGTTTCGGCGAATTGCAGGAAATTGCAGGAACACCACAAATTTAGGTCATGTGGAATATTTTAGAGACTTAAAACATTATTTGCTTTTCTTTGTTTTTCTTATAGGATTAAAGGTTTTTGGAGAATTAACCATGCTATTCACATAATTTTGTTTGCACACTTTTTTTTTTCAATTTCTTGGCTTAAATCATACATTTCAAGTTCTCCAGGCACGTGGAATATTTTAGCAACTAAAAAAAATATATTGTTTGCTTTTCTTTGTTTTTTTAATAATATTTAAGGTTTTTGGAGAATTAAATATGCTATCCACATAATTTTGCATTTCTGTATTTGTACACTTTTTCAATTTCTTGGCTTAAATATACATTTCAAGTTCTCCAGGGCATGTGGAATATTTTAGAAACTAAGAAAAAAACATTGTTTACTTTTCTTTGTTTTTCTTATAGGATTAAAGGTTTTTGGAGAATTAACCATGCTATTCACATAATTTTGTTTGCACACTTTTTTTTTTTTTCAATTTCTTGGCTTAAATATACATTTCAAGTTCTCCAGGCACGTGGAATATTTTAGCAACTAAAAAAATATATTGTTTGCTTTTCTTTTTTTTTTTATAATATTTAAGGTTTTTGGAGAATTAAACATCCTATTCACATAATTTTGAATTTCTATATGTTTGTACATTTTTTCAATTTCTTGGTTTAAATATGCATTTCAAGTTCTCCAGGGTATGTGGAATATTTTAGAAACTAAGAAAAAACATTGTTTGCTTTTCTTTGTTTTTGTTTTATAGGTTGAAGGTTTGAAGAATTAAACATGCTATTCACATAATTTTGCATTTCTGTATGTTTGTACACTTTTTTCAATTTCTTGGCTTAAATATACATTTCAAGTTCTCCAAGGCATGTGGAATATTTTAGAAACTAAAAAAAAAATCAATTTGCTTTTTTTTTTATATAGGATTAAAGGAATAATTTTGAATTTTTTTATGTTTATACACTTTTTTAATTTTTTGGCCTAAGTATACACTTCAAGTTCTTTATAACATAAAAGAAATTGTTTGAAAGAAATGAAATGATTGTTACTACTGGTAGAGTCGGGAATTGCAGAAACCCCAAATGTCCAGGTAATTCAATTTTTTTTTTCAGAAAATACTAAAGAAAAAAATTAAAATTCATTTACGTCAAGCACTAGAACATATTATGATGCTTCAGTAAAAGAATAGTCACTTCAAAATACCGAACACTTTCGATTATTATCAGTTTTTTTGTGCTTCCTGATAAATTTACTCAAATGGACGTTTGGGGTTTCTGCAAGTCACGATTCGGTTTCAAGTAACATATCTTGATAAGAATTGTGGAGATCTCTGATAAAGAAGAGTGGGGACATAAATATCTCGATATTCCAGAGATAACTATCGATATTCATATATACGAATATGTACCTAGTCATCTGTACAACTGTTAAATTTTATACAGAGAGTTCGAGAAATCACGCATATCAAACGATCAAGTTATTTTATTCAACAGTGCACAAACAGTTGTATCCTGCTACGAGATGACAGTATAACGATGTATATTATGTGTTTTGAATATAAGTGTAGACAAATTGCATAAAAACCAGTAATTGCTTTTACGTAGAAATACATGCTATTAAATACATACAGTGGACCATCATAATGTACGAGGGTCATTTCATAAATAATGCACAGGTTGGCAGAATTGTGATGCAATACCAATGAAAAGTACGTCACTTGCAGTTGAAGAATGAGGAAGAAGCACTGTGTTCGTTTCGTCCATAGCATACTCTGTGTTTAGGTAACGAGAGCTAGAAATGGAGCATACACGTGTCTCAGATTCTTGTGATAGTTAACCTTCTTGGTGGTTGAACCTCACAATATTCTCCACTTTCCAATAACAGTTCAGTATCCACTTACGTTCATCGAACGATAATTGCATCGCCATGTTTATTTATAAACAGATGAACATGTTTTCCACTGCCTTCTGTATCATAAACCGCAAAATCGTATTTCTGTCTCATTTTTTGCTGTGAAATAGTATTTCAAAGAGTGTATACATCAATTTGGGACACTCCATATAGTAATACCATACTAGTAACAAGTTCAACAAAACATTTCGTGCATTAGGAGTGATTGGCGCAATTCTTGGACATACTATACATAGAAACATCTGTTCGAAACAGAAAGTAATGAGGACAATACACGGAGTATATCGGCGACATAGAATACCAAGGGTATCACCAATCAGTTTCGCAATTGTTTCTCCATCAGTGCAGTGTACTGTCCATGTTGATTGTAGTGCGTCAGCAATTATCAAACTGTGGTCCGCGAACTGTAGCTAAGTGGAATCTAGTGTATGAAACAATTATATTTAGTGAAAATATGTTATATTCGTATGTATTCGTAACTATAAGTAGTAACATAAACTGCTGCCAGGAAGTCAAAAGGAGGATAGCAATGGGAAAGGGAGCATCTTCTTCGAACTTTCTGGAAAAAGAACCAAGGAAGAGACTAGTGAAGTAGGGGTACTTCGTGTGGAGTGTGTCATTGTATGGGGCAGAAACATGGATATTACGACGAAGTGAAGAGAAACGATTAGGAGTATTTGAAATGTGGATATGGAGAAGAACAGAGCGTGTGAAATGGATACAGAGGACAAGAAATGAAGCTGTGTTGGGAAGAGTGGGTGAAGAAAGGATAATGCTGTAACTGATGAGGAAGAGAATAAGGAATTGGCTAAGAAGAAACTGCCTACTGAAGGATGTACTGTAAGAGATGGTGAACGGGAGAAGAGTTCCGGACAGAAGATACTAATGGTAGACAACATTAAAATGGGACTTAGCGGAGATTAAGAGGAAGGCAGAAAATATGAAAGATTGGAGATTGCTGGATTTGCAGTGAAAGACCTGCCATTGGGCACAACATTATGAATGAGTGAATAATAATTACACCTGTAATCTAAAACTTCTTCACAAAAGAAAAATCATATTTGAAAGATATCTACAGAAGTTGTTTGAACAATTAATATAAACGCTACCCTTATGACTGTGGGATTGCTAGGATCTTTGTAAATGTTTATTAACTATAAGAGACTCTGTCTATTACATTATTTTGTTCTGAAGATAGGAGAGTGGTAGAGCGTTGGTACGTTAAACCAAAGGTCCCGGATTCGATACCCGGCTCCGGAACAATTTTTCCCTCGAAATTATTCAAATCAACTTTACAGGGAGTTATACCTGAAATCTTGATTTGCATAATACACGTCACTGTTCGTTAACAGAAAACCACAATTTAAGTCACACGGAGTTAGTGTGCACTCGAAGTTGGTTGCTTGACGGTTGTCAGCCCACTTTGAGGTCTGTGGATATAGAGGGAAAATTGGATCGGTGTCGGTTAGAGTTCCCGGATAGCTCAGTGGTAGAGCGTTGGTACGTTAAACCAAAGGTCCCGGGTTCGATACCCGGCTCCGGAACAATTTTTCCCTCGAAATTATTCAAATCAACTTTACAGGGAGTTATACCTGAAATCTTGATTTGCATAGGAGTGAAGTTTGGTATAGTGGTTTTATTCTCAAAATGTTGAAGGGGAAGAGCCGGGCCTTATCATCTGGACCTCCGACCATTTAAGTTACAGTAGGTGAGTAAGGAATGGATCTATAACAAAGACCAAGAAGAAGATTCTTTAAAATATTTACAACCTGGATCTTACACACCTCAATGGAAAGGAAACTGCACGCAATTTAGTTTTACAGAAGTTGTACATTTCTGTTGAAGGTCCCCAGAGAAATTACGTCTTGCAGTTGCAACCATATCGACTACAAGGCCTTAAAGAGAATTGTAAAAGCTTTGCAAATAAATTAGGAAGACTTATGAGGACTGAAACATAGAAAAGTTGTTAGACACACTGTCTGAGCAGGTGTCGTCTTCTTTCGCAAGTTTGCCGTCTGCAGTCTATAAAATCCAGGCAGTGGCGGCTCTACATCATGCGGGGCCTACGTGAAAACCATACACAACGCCTTTGATGAGAAATAAATATGTAATTAGCCTATGAAGTAATTTAATAATTTACCAATGACCATAGCCTCTGTTACGAGGTATGTTCGGAAAGTATTCAGACATTTAGGGCCGTATTCATAGACATTTTTAGCGCGGACTTCCGGTGGATGATCAGCGTTTTTCGTATTCATAAACCAGTGTTAGCGATAGGATATGATTTGAATTCTGTACTAGTAACCAGTGGATAGCCGGGGCTAGCTTAGTACGCTCGTAGCGCGTGCTGCGAAATGTCTATGAATAGCACCTAAATATTTAAACCGTATGCAGACTGTCTTAATTTTCAGTTTAAGTGAAAAAAATTGTTTATACTTCCCAGCTAATTGGTCACTGACATCTGCAACGCAGATATTTCGTTCAGTTTTGAGAATAGAGGATTCGCCGCCCACTGTTGTAATCAACTTGCAGCCAATTTTTTGACGTGTAATAAACAGCGGTATTCTCTTTCCTGAATGTTGAAAGATTTCTAAGTCTGAAACATTCCCGATCATTAAAAATAAATGGCTTGGTCAAAGGTATTTGCTACATAGCAGTGGCGGCTGATTGACTGAGACAAGTGATACCGGGCCTCAGTCACTTTGCTTCATTAAGCTCAAAATTTTAGTGGTTTTTAGTCTTATGAAACATATTATATTAGTTATTTCAATGAAGCGTATAGAGTTATAGGTGTAGAAAACTTTGTGTTATATATAGACCTGTCTTGCAGTAAAATTTGTTCCTGAGGCCAGGATCGCTCGTGCCGGATATGAATTCTGTATTTCGTATGTTTCCACGGGTTTTAAGGTTGCACACGGAAAGCTGAAACCGGGGCAAATTTCTTGTGACCTCGTGGTATAGCAGGTCAGCCTTCACTTCCCCCATTCAGAACCTGGTCTTTTGTCAATGCCTGTCTCAAGTGTCGGTTGAGATGAGAATAACAGTGGTGAATCGTCGTGTGGTCCACTGTGGTTATGTGTTTCGGGAAAATATAAATCGAAAGAAATGCGAGAAATAATGATGATAATTGTAATAAATTCATTGTTAGAGTATCGTTATCGATAGGAAATAATATTGAAAAAGGAAAGTTTTAAATTAAGACAGACCTACGCCGTCACTGACAATTTTTCAGAAAGATAATCACAAAACGCGAGCTTTGAATGCATCCTGGGTCTTTGGTAATATGGTGCAAAATAAAGTTTTCTGTTGGTCGTGCTTGTTGCTGTCAAAAAACAAAACAAAAACAAATAAAAAAGAGAGAACAGGATGTCTACTGAAACTTCAGCGATCTGAAAAATATTTCAGGGAATATCAACACGTGCTTCTTCAGTTGAGCATAATATTCGTTGCTTATTAAAATTAAAATAGTTAAGCCTACTGAAATCAACTCGCAGCATAGCAACTTACTTGAAGATTGACATATTATATTTCATTAATGAAATAATAATAATAATAATAATAATAATAATAATAATAATAATAATAATAATAATGCCAATCATAATAAATTATCATCAATAATAAACATTTTGTATTGAAGGTAGCCTGCTTAAGGGAACCAGGTAGTGATTAGGGGTCAAAAATCTGATTTTTTATTTTGTGTTTTAAAATAAATTACAAAACTGGTCTTTAAAACAATATAGATATTGTGAAGGTATTTCTGCAGATAAACCTTTCAAATGACCTCTTTAAATTTGGAGTGCATGTAATTCATACACTCTTTTTTTATACAGTTTTCCAGAAGTTGACATTTTCAAACTTAAGTGCATTTTCTCTGAAATTACTGAATCAATTTACATGAAATTTTTACAGTGTTTTCTGCAGCCTGTCTTCTACATTGTAGACCTACGGTTTTAAGAATGTCACACACATAAAACGAAAAAAAAAAAAAAATGTATATGCATTGAAAAATTGTAAAAATTTTAAACAAAAATCAATATTTTTTTCTGTTTCACTAGGGGTGAAATATTTAACTAAATTTTGCTTTGGAATTTACAATACACAATACTGGATAACTTAAAAAATACAAGGTATATGAGTGAAGATAGTAGCAAGTAATGTGCACCTGAAGAATGAGGCACACCTAGCAAAGTTAGAAAACAGGTTATCAGTTAGGGCCTTTCTTTTGCACTTGGATACGAAGCTAATTAGTTGTCTTTTATACCACTGAATTCAGAATGATTGATTGCATAAACCTGGAAATTTTATTCCTTTCTGAGCACTAGAAGCCTAGAAATATTCAACTAAACTTTTGTATTGAAATTTTTAATCGCACAGTATCACTACCCAGTTCCCTTAAACTACTTATTACAGGCCTCACCGAGGATTTCGGTCACCAGCCGCTGCTGCTACATAGATGTTATTCAATTAGATTTTAGAATTTAGAGTTCAGAGACGATCTGGACCTGCGCTTTTTGACACAGTAACGAAAATTATTCTCATAAAAATATTGAAAGATGGACTCAATTTCATATGGTTATATTTCCTGAACTATACGTTATGTAAAATACATTTGATTATACACACATTCAAGTTTATATATGTTTAAACCCCGCTCTTGTTGCACGGATAACATCTAGACGGTAGCTGAATTCATCCCACACCCGATGAAGAATGTCTTGCACCACTGAGTTCACCGCAGCTTCTTAGGTGATTCAGATTTGTGGGAAGAGGTGGTGCATAAACTACATCTTTCACGAATCCCACAGGAAAAAATCACAAGGTGTGATAACAGGAAACCTCGGTGGCCAGAACTGAAGCACCAGGTCTTCAGTCCCCATGCGAACTATCTTGCTTACAACTGACGTTGCTGTGCGCTTAGGAACGCTCTAGCGGTATTATTAAAAAACTTCAGAACATCCTCTTTCAGAATGTTCTGTACGTCATTCAAATACAACTTATTGGTTCAGGAAATATAGCCATATGAAATTGGATCCATATTTTAGAAACATGTCTACCTGGTTGGCAAGTTGGTATAGCGTTGGCCTTCTATGCCCAAGGTTGCGGTTTCGATCCCGGGCCAGGTCGATGGCATTTAAGTGTGCTTAAATGCGACAGGCTCACGTCAGTAGATTTACTGGCATGTAAAAGAACTCCTGCGGGACAAAATTCCGGCACATCCGGCGACGCTGATATAACCTCTGCAGTTGCGAGCGTCGTTAAATAAAACATAACATTTAACATTTAGAAACATGGTGTATTTCCAATATAAAATAGTCATTCGTAAAAAAATGCTTAGAAGATTAAAATGACAAATACCAGGAGAATATCTGGCGTCCCAGAATAATTGATGCTAGGGCCCGGAACGGGGCCACGGTCCGGCGGTTGAAAATCACTGTCCTAAAAGATATGTCGGAGGAAATGGGTTGTCTGACAATAAATGGTGCTCCATGCGAGACCTGTCATCCATTCGAGTTCAGTGCTTAGGTCACAGGTGAATAATGCGGCGAGCTTTAACTGGCGCAATGTTAGTAGAGCCGCCTCTGAATTCAAGTAAAATAATTTCATTCGGAAGTCCTGGTATGCTTGAAGATTATGTAACGGGGTTACACGATGTGTATTGAATCTACCTGAGTACGTCGTTAAATTTTCTTTCAATTTACAATGTGAGATGCTTAGAATTAGAAATTAATATTGTATATGGACGTCTTCGTATTTATTAATGCACATTTATTTAAATGATTGAGTGCATTCAGAAGGGTAGGCCTATTTAAGCCGTTTTTCCTCTAAGTATATGTTAATGGCAAGTCATGCCTGTCACTATTACGCAGCAGGTGAAGACATAACAAAAAATGCAGTAATATTAGTAAATAACACAATATACGTAGATAATTATAGTCTACAATTATTGTATTAATGAATTAGACCTATTACTGGGCCATACCCGAAAAACAAGGTGCTTGTGGACGGGGGTGACAATGTTCTATACAGAATAATTAATCACAATTGATACATCCTTGAAGAGGTTAAATAATCCATTGAATAAAAGGTACATGGTGTCATTTAAAAAAATGAAGCCACAATTCGTATCACCTTAATGAAGAAGGTTACAAAAATACATACCCATAGTATTAATTTTTCATTTGGCGCCAAAAGAAAAAATTTAAATGAACAAGACAAATAATAACAATAATAATAATAATAATAATAATAATAATAATAATGATTTATTTAAGAGTTAAGGCCATGGCCTTTCTAACACTCAACCAGGAGTAAAACTGCGTTACAAAAAACACTACAAATGGAACAAGTCACTAAATTTTAATACAAAACTGAATAAGATAATAATAATAATAAAATATAGTAACAGTAAATAGAAATCAGACATAATATATAACATACAGAAAAAGGAGAAAGCATAATAAAATTGAACAGCATAGAAATACAAAGTATAAAAAATAAGACAATTAGTAATAATAATAATAATAATAATAATAATAATAATAATAATGATAAAAAATAAGAATAGTAATAATAAAAAACTAGGCCTAATAGTAGTAATAAAATAGTGCAGTACAAAGCATACAATGAATACAATATTTTTAAGTACACACAGTAAGGAAAATTATGATTATATATAGCTCAACTTATCACATTATTATATATGTAAATATATGTATATATATATTTGATATTTATATATATATTTTATATATACCATTAGGAAAATATGAAAACAAAAATATAAAATAAGTTAAATATCACTAGAACAGAAAAAAAAAATGTGAATACGTGGTAACATGCAATGCAACACTTGTCATAATAGTAAGTTAGTTTGGCAACTCATCATAAGATAATTTTCTAACTTGGATTTGAAAGATTTCAATGTTCGGCAGCCCTTGACTTCAGGCGGCAGAGAGTTCCAGTGACGAGAGGTAGCAACAGTGAAAGATGAGGAATACAGAGATGATGTATGAAGTGGAATTTCTAGCGTGTTATCGCGTTGTGATCGAGTATTAATATTATGATAGTGAAGAGTATAGCGAATAAATAATAGGGATAGGCATTCTGTACCCGAGGTGCATAAATTAAAAACGTGGTATATGTCGAGACCAGTTCAAAAAGAGCCAGTTAGTTTTGAAGGGCTCGGCAAAATTGAATAGCTGTGAACTAATGGGAAGGGAATGCTGCCTGTTGCAGGACGATCCAGGACCCGGCGAGCCAGCGCCTGACGTGGTACAAGCCGCCGCTGACTGTGCTCGTCATCAAGAAGGTGCGCGACGTGTCCGTGCTGCAGCCCTTCGTGCAGCTCGTCAAGTGGCTCATCGAGGTACTGTCCCTCCTGCTGCTCCTCGACTCTTTCTCCTTCAGATTTCCTTCCTCTTAGTTTTGCTTCGGTTTCTTGTCCCTAGCATAGATAAATATAATAAGATTCGAAACTCATTGACTTTCCTGTTAGAGGCGCTAATGTACAATTTGATCTTCTTCCGCCTGTTTTTCTTAGCATAAGTAATTCCTCCAAGCATTTAGAGCACACCAAGTGACGAAAAAATAACTAATTATTCCATGCATCCAGCAACGCAACAGTTGACGAAAAGTATAATTATGTGCATAAAATATCCCCCCCGTTCTGAAACAACTTAATTTAAAATAATACATTTAAATGTTAATTCCTCACATCATCTCCCACTGGAGTTAACAGGAAGATGAAAGAGACGGTGTATTTTACACTATAGTATGATTATTTAGTCCTGACAATCGCCGGCAATGTGCGCCTGAGTCAGGCGAGTCCATTAAGTTACGCCAAGGGATATTCAGGTTAGTCTGTCGCCTGCAGTCAGAGCGATCGGATATCACGCATGCAGTATAGCGTTGTGTTTCCAGTACAGTTAAGCTGTACTGCATTCCTTTACCGACCGCTCGTCCTTATCTCTACTCCGGAACTCTCCCCACTACTCCTATTACTTTCCCTCTTTCGCGTCGCTTAGCTGTCAGGACTAAATAATCGGTCTGTACCTTTTAATGCAACTAATTAAAATACAAACAAGAAAGAACAGAAAAGAAAACAAAAGGTTAGATAACTGAAATTGTATTTTTGGGATATTTAGTGTAAAGTGCACTGGAAAAGTCTGCACAAACTAATTAGATATTTGAAATTATTATGTTACTGTCCACAATTTTACAATATAGGCTATTCAACAACTATTTTATACTTTTACTTTAAAAAGACTGAAATCTCTAGAGGGGACATTGTCCCCCGGGTCACTCTTTGAATTCATCACTGCATGAACTAATGTAACGTATGTGACCACACCCAATGACGTTACCTTCCCTTGATACGAAGATGAGGGTGCCGAATTTGCATATAAAATTAACCGTGCCGAGCGAAATATACAGAGTGAACCCGTAAGTAATACCATTAATTTCAGGGGGGTTATTCTTTGAGACATTTCAAACAAGTTTAATAAAATTTTGCTCGTTTTCGCTTCCTTTTCGAGATAAATAATGCTTTATATGAAACACTTCATAGAGTGTTTTGGGAAACCCCTTTATTTAATTCCCAATATGCTCAGTCAGTTTGAGAGCAGTGTATTATGGTAATAAATGATTGAAAGAATTTTAGTTTTGTCCTTTAAATGTGCAGAAACTTTTCATGATCCGAACAAATATAATATTTTAAAATTCCTTTGCAAAACGATAAGTTGCACTTGAGTAGAAGGTGTGAGTAGTATGTAGAAATTTTGTTAATTCTGTTCTGAACCTTTTCTTTTGGCCCTTCAAAGCTTTAAGATAATTAGCTGGTACGTTGAAGATCGTTATACAGTGAATACTTTCCTTACGGACACCCCGAAGATACGGACACTCCTCATATACGGACAGATTTTTATGTCCCAACTGAAATAATATAGAAATAATGACAAATTTAACTCTCGTTTACGGACACTCTCAGACACGGACACGGACAGCTGTTTGACAGTCCTAAAGCTTGCTTTATCTCCTGACTGCGGACAGAACTTGAATTTAAAGATCTAATGTGTTACAAAAATGGAAAATTTAGCTTTGAGAATTAAATTCCTTAACATGAAAGTAGACAATAAGAGTCTCGTAGGCTACCACTAGCCCAGCCGGCTACCCCTTCCTGGAAGCGGGTGGATAAACAGAATCATAAAATTTTAACCTGTCTGATGGGTTCAAGGTTTCCGCGATCGTGAAATTGTATTCGACACATGATGGCATTACTAGGATTATTCTCTTCACTTCAATCAGTTTTTCTGTTTCGAGAGACATGGCACCTGAACGTAAAGGTTAAGTTGAAAACTATAAATTTCAGTACTGCATAACTGTAGACCTAGAATAAAATTGTATGATACAGTACTGTATTTTCCTTTTTCGGTCTTATCTACAGTAGTTCAAAGTTGCAAAGAATTTACTGTAGTACAGTAGACTGTATTTAGAATTAAACTACAGTAATACATTTCATTTAAAGCATGAAGGGATACATAACGCATATTATAAATTTTCTGTTAGAATGGGGAGTCTCCCTCCCAATACAGGACACCTCCCAGATCCGGACAGATTGTTATGTCCCTTCGATGTCCGTAAATGAGAGGTTTCACTGTACATCAATAGTGAAATGATGGAAAGATATTACAATTTTCTTCGCTCCCTAATGCACTTAGTCTGACGACATGCCAGTCAGCTGATGTGGGTGAGTGTCAATTGCGAAATATTAGAAACCAGACACATTTTAGTAACTATATATAATACTGGGTGTTCATTTCAAAGTGTGTCATGACGTCACTGTTGTTGGGTCACCGATTTGAAGCGAGTTTCAGCTTATATGTTAAGTTACCTATTATTTAAGGCGTTCTTCAATCTGAACTTGAGAACGTGTACGGAGAAGCAACAGATGGCGGTCTGTACGGTCTGTGTGCTACCATAACCTCTTTCGAACTGTGTTTTGCGCCGGTAAGTCGTACGCAGGGTATTTGTTATCATCGGTTGCGTACTGTAACATTCCACAACACAAATCAAATGCTCCGTGTCCATGTTGACCATCGAAGTTAATGTCAACAAATACGTAAGTAATCGTCTTAACCCTCTCCCCATATCCCGACAGTACGTATTTCCAAACAGTTCACATTCCTGCCACTACCGGCGTTGTACGTATCGGCACGTACTCTTCAGAATGAACGCCGTACTTGCTAGCCAACTTCTCTGCCTCTTAGATTATACACTAGAGCTGCGGAAGTGTAGGAAGATTGAATTCTCTAGGCTCATCAGCTAGCCACATGACGGCATACAGCGAGCCAAGACACATTTTGAACTGAACACCCAGTATAATATATGTAATTTATATATAATTAATATCTCATTGCATATTGCAGGAGAAGAACATGGTAGTGTTTGTAGAGCAGACTGTGATGGACGACACCCTGCTCATCAACAACCCTGGCTTCATGGTCGTCAAGGACAAACTGATGACTTTCCGGGATGGCAAGGACGACCTCACAGACAAGATCGACTTCATCATCTGCCTGGGGGGAGACGGCACCCTGCTGTACGCCAGCTTGCTGTTCCAGGTACATATTCACTCCAGATTTAAAGGATTAGACGGCCGGAAGTAATGACGGCTTGTTATTTGGAAGAGATTTTCTTACATAACCTATACGCCTTTCATTACACCATTCGGAGTTTCTCGTTACCTAACCTCTCTCTCGCTCCCTCCCTCCCTCCTCTCTATCTGAGCAGGAAAAGAGAGGAGGATTACATACCGAGGAGGAGAACGAGAATGAGGGAGGATTAGATGATTATGAGGAGGAGGGAAGCAGTGGAAAGTGAAGAAAGAAAAGAATTTTCACGAAAAGAGTCTTCTCTTCTCATCTGAATGCAAAATAAGGTCGTCTAGGTTAAACATTCACCTCGAAATACTCAAATTTTCAGAAATATTTACAGCAAAGTGAGGAAAGATTTTTACAAATGACAGAGATAACATAGTTACGTATTAAACGATGCGTATCTTTATCAATTTTTTTCGGTGTTGTGGAAAGTCAAAGCTTGAAATGGTTTGTCATCGATTACTTACTTACTTACATACTTACTTACTTACTGGCTTTTAAGGAACCCGGAGGTTCATTCCCTCCCTCACATAAGCCCGCCATCGGTCCCTATCCTGAGCAAGATTAGTCCATTCTCTATCATCATATCCCACCTCCCTTAAATCCGGCCTCCCGACTAACACATATATGCATTTCTGGATTCGCCCATACGTGCTACATGCCCTGCCCATCTCAAACGTCTGGATTTAATGTTCCTAATTATGTCAGGTATAGAATACAATGCGTGCAGTTCTGTGTTGTGCAACTTTCTCCATTCTCCTGTAACTTCATCCCTCTTAGCCCCAAATATTTTCCTTAGAACCTTATTCTCAAACACTCTTAACTTGCCATCGATTACATCATTAATTTAATTTCTTTCATTATTAATATTTATTTTTACAATAAAATGTACTGAATATCTTAACTTTTAAAATAAAATAATAACAGTTTAAAGTCTACAATGAGTAACAACACAAATCATGATAAACACACAGTCTAGTATATACAGTCATGAAGCTCAATATGTAGTAAATATGTCTGCATAGATAGTTGCTAGGATCACTAATATCGCCTCATTACAGACAATGCGAAATAGTACCGGCACAGTCTATTGTTCCTAGCACCCTCACAACTCAAGCTTCGTGACTGTATATACTACTGTAGACTGTGATAAACATGAACTTGGAGTTGTGTATGATAATTTATTGTAATTTACAGTGCCATGTGTTTTCGTTAATTGAAACTTACTAACTGGAGTTTTATTGTGTTCATTTCCCAGCAATCCGTCCCCCCTGTGATGGCGTTTCATCTTGGTTCCTTGGGGTTCCTGACACCGTTTGAGTTCGATAACTTCCAAGAACAAGTCACAAACGTGTTGGAAGGTACAGAAATTGTATATATTTTTCCCCAGTGTATTGAAATGTATTACAGTTCATTCTGTTACGTGTTTTGTGCAGACAGTTGTGCTCAATGTTTTTAAACTCCATACTGGCTTCAGGGACGTTTCATTCTCTGTGGTACCCACAGAAAAGGTGATAGGTTTTCTTAGCATTGCGTAACAGATATTACGAACAAAACTACAGCAAAACTTCACCCTCTGCATGTGTTTTATTTCATCATTTTATTAATTACAGTCAAACTTCGATATCTCGAAGTGATTCCGGAAACTAATAATGCTTCGAGTTATCGAAAAAATTGAGTTATAGAAGTTCGACTTAAGTTTAACTGTAAAAGGCTTTCAAAACTGTATTTTTACAGAAATGAAATTTCTCAGTATTCACTGCTGAACGATTAGCGGCAACGATCTTTATAAAGTTAAAAAGCGCTAAACTGGAGAATTCCCACGGTATCTTTGAACCGTGCCGTTACGTTTAGCACCAGATTTAAGTAAATACACAATCTCGCCAACATAAGAACACGACGTTGGTGTGTGGCGTCGTTGGAGGGAGAAATTTGTTTATTTTCTCTCTCTACCTCCTTCGTTCTGAACATTACTGAGATATAGCACCACCGTTAGCTACAAGATATATTTGCGCAAATATATTGAAGTAGATTACGTGACTTATTACGTGACTTAGATGAGAGTCTCGGGACAAAACAGTTTTGCTATATTTCTTTTTTTATTAAATGTTAAGCACAGGAACGCCATTTCGTAATTTTATTTAAGAAACAAGCCAAACAAATTATCTTTGCATCAAAAACGGATGCTCCCTGGACCAAATTATCGTATTTTATAAATGCAACAGAAGCCAGAAGTCTTGCACTTGACTAATGCAGTGAATTATTTAAGAATATAGTGGAATTTTACTACCACCATTTCGATTGTGTTTTGTTTGGCACGGCTCGGTACGGCCCGGTGACTAGTGGCCAGCGAGTAACGTCGACTATCGACATTGCTCTGCCGTGGGTATTATCCAGTTGTTCCATTAAAGTACCTATATTTGATGGAAATATAGTGCTTCCCTGTGTATATTTATCTAACCATTCTTTATTAAATGTTTGGTACTATACTCCTGTTCATGCGACTTAATTTATTGACAGCTCTGCTTTTTAGCCGGCCACAACAACACAACGTTGCCTAGTTGTATTGTTAAGACTCAGTCGCTGTTAGATATGGTAATTTAAATATTACATGCACCCAGACAAAATATTGTAGCCGTGAAGATTCTGAGATGTATGAACTAAATCGCGTAAAAAGCATTATAATGTGTGTATCGAATGCCTACTCACGTGATTCGGGTTCCGCATATTGCGGACAGATGGCAAGACACTGTGACTCATTTTCAAGTTGCACACCACTTCGGTAGGTCACACTGTGCATGTTGTATAGGTTGAAGAGTTATGTCGTGTACTAGGGCGAGTGTATGTGTAAGTGTTCGTGTAAGTGTAGTATATGGAATGGGTGAGGAAGATGATGATGGAGAAAGGGAAACCCGGTGCCGTCACATAGTATACTCCTGTCGAATAGCATCAATGGCTAGGCTCAGGCTTAACGTCCCCGTCCGACGGACGAATCACTATCAACAGTGACATGCCTTCTCTTCATATACACTGCGGAGAGATTTGGGATTTAACTCAGACATATTCGTGCACAGTCTAGTAATTAGAATATGTGCACCTCCTCCTCTCCTAGTCCTGAGGTAGAAATTTTAAACGAAAATCTCTTGCCCTTCCGGGAATCGAACCCGAGCCGGCTAGTCTGCAGGCACACTCTGCGGTTGCCCTACTTACATTATTTGATAGGACAGAAAGGCAGTTTATAATTTTATCTTTAACTTTCTCGAATGATATTCATAGATTGTATGTTATAAAATATCATTGCGCGACAGACCATGGAGGGTCAAAGCCCATCAGCCGACTGGTGTCTTCTGTCCTAATGTCCATATGTACAGGGACATCATTTTATTTTTACTAACATTTTTAATATTAACCTGGCTATATCTTTGGATTAAAGGTCTAGAACCGGAAACACCGCTTGCTCCCCCTTCCAAGACTGGAGTTCGATGATACTGGCGTAAAATACAAATCAATTTACTAGGTATAGGAGGGAAGAAAAGTAGTTCATCCGTTTATGTAAACTAGGAAATACCGCGATTTTGAGTTTGATAATTTTCATTAGGTTTTTGTTTAATCAAAATACAGTACTGTATTAACACTTAGTGTTTTTACTCACGAATTGAGCTATCCATTCGGACGTATTCATTATGCAGTGTATATTGTAGTGTTACAGCACATTAGCGTACAATATAGAGAATGAAGTTAAATTGAAAAATAATCATAATATGAATATTTAAACATATTTCTTTTAAATGGTGGCCGTTCATTTCGATACAGGCTTCAGTTCTTTTGTGCATATTATCGCACTATAGACTATTGCATCTAATTCCAATTACCAGTTGCGTCCTTCGTAGGAGTAACCCATGTTGAAATAATCCTGTACCTACTCTATAAAAGAGTACCTTACGTACTGTAAATTCAATCTTCACTTCTGCCCGATCCGAAAAGATAAAATTACTCAGAAATGCTATCTACTGTCCGTCCAAGTGGTTTTGTCGCAGGGTCGTAGAAAGGGGGAGGGGAAATCACATGACAGTTAATTACTTAACGAGGCCCTTCTATTTAAGTTATTTTAAACGTCCAATTCCTAACAGAAATTAATGTTTTCAGAAAAGAGCTAAGACAGCCCAGCTACTAGACTTTACAGAGGGGCGAACAGAAGCAGGTGGGGGAAACCGGGATGCGACGTAGGCAAACGGACAGTACCTGTGCGAAAATATGATTCAATATATTGAAAGCTCTTTCGTCACTGGAAAACGCGAACATATTTGTAGAACGTACTATACTCACTAACTCAGTACTGCATACGCGGCCTCGGTTCTATGTGGAGAACGGTTGGAAGTTTACCAGTAGAGGGGGTGGGAGTGAAGTACATTAAAAAACTCAGATACAATAAAAATTGAAGTAAAAATAAAATTATGTCCCTGTATTAGCAAAAGTGAGCGAATTTCCAACCAGTAGGGTGTGGTTAGCAAGTTATTCCCCCAGCTGCCTTGCAAAACCGAATTTCGCACTTACAGCTTCCCATCAGAAAGAAAGAGAGAAATTGATTGAGTCAGGCAGAAGAAGATATCAGATGACAGACGACATTAAGATATATGGATCATATGCGGAGACTAAAAGGAAAGCAAAAAAAAAAAAAAAGAATGGAGAATGTTGGGTTTGCAGTGAAAGACCTGCCCCATAACAGAACACTTTATATGTATGTATGTATGTTCATGTATGTATAGCTTCCCAAATTCATTACGATGCTGGGTGATCACCAGTACCATACACTGAACAACATTTCATAATAAAATTTATCTATGAAGATTCGACCCGGCTCTCATTCCTTAAGTATAGTGCAAGAAATTACGCTGTAAACCACGCAGCTACGGCTCGGACTGTGTTCTGCAATAGTTGTATTTTTCAAAGAACACACTGTACATGCCAAATTGAATACTTGAGATGAAAGGCCTGGGGCGTAAGAATACGTGTAAATAAATGTTGTGGAACTTCCTGATGTTTCGTAGTCGTAAATGCATAATACAGTACATGTGTTACAGGTCGTCTCGAGTAAACGTTTACGTGTTTTATCTAACAGGTATTACAAAGTACAAGCACTTTATTGTGGGTGTAGCTTATCAGTTTGTCACACAACTCTTCCACTAATGTTTGCACAACTTTGTGCAAATACTCGTAAAATAACTAATATTGAATACGAGAAGGCTACATTTAAAATGTTAATTATTTGGCATCTTTTTATTACAATGACTTATCGTCTTACTATTAAATTTATTGTTGACTATGTTTTAAGGAACAAGTTAAAAATGTATGTAAACTAGGAAATGACAAAACAAGAGAAATAATATTTTCGGTTCTTTCAAAACTAGACATTTAAAGTTTCGGTTAATTTTAAGATATCTATTTCAATGCACGGATAAAAATGGATAAAATAATGAGTCCGAAATTTGAGGTTAATTTAAAAATATTTCCGTGAACGGTTTTGTTCACTCTTGAAATAATTTGTAGCTGCAGTTATCTGGCTTTGGAAATAGCCTACTATTAATAAAATTTTGCTTATTAAGGTTCAGATACAGTTGCTACCGGTATAAATATGTGATTTGAATCATGTATATTAAATTAATGAAGTGTAATTGCCATATAAGACGTAAAAGAAATGGAATTAAAATGTTATATAATATTAAGAATAATATTTTTATTAGTTTACGATTTATAGGGGAGAGGAAGATGTTTCCCTATGATCTGCCCTTTCGCTGCATATCCCAACCAGGGATGATAATTTTCCTCTCCGCCCTCAACTGTATTTGTTTAGGAGTTGATTTGTCAACATACTTACAAAGATAATTATACATTGCGTTCAGTTTAAAAGAAGACCACACATTGAAGAGTATATAACTATGTGTATATTTTGTTCGTAGTCGTAATATAATATCTGCGCCATATGTGTACGTCATAGTAACCAAGTATCAGTCGGTTGTTTTGTTTTGTAAGTCTCCCTTGTCGAGTTGAACTTCGTAAATCTGTGACTAGGAAATTAAGAGAGGAATTAAGAAATGCAGAATTCGAATCATGGAAAGTAATGCCTGGAAGAGGCAGCGGTGTAAATTGTACAGCCAAGTACCTAAAGCCAACGCCTGGATTTTTAATAAATCTGGCAAACATTTAATGGGTAACCTGCCTCAAAATGAATGCCAATTTACAGCAGTTAGGAGTACCTGGTCGCTCTTTGGACGGATCCCGGTCATACATGGCTGCCCGGAGACTGAAACCCTTGCCCACGTCCAAGGTCAGTGTAACAGAGGTCTACTCCTAGAAACCAGACACCAGTCATGTTATCCTTAATTGCAACTGCTTTAAGAAAAAGTCTTGGATAGTAGGAGAGGAAGTTTTTTTGCCTTGCTACTAATGGCTCCTCTAACGTATTGACATCATAGCGTATTTCAGACTACCAAGAAAGGATATATAATTGATGACTGGGGAGTAGCCAGCCGGAGGATCAATAAAGAAAAGATCAACATTTATCTGCCAACAGTTGATTACTTCAAAGCAAAATACCAGCTTGAAAACATTGTCAGTTGTTTATTGGTCTTTTAATTGGAGCGTGGTGTGATTCCCAAGTTCTTTGAAAGCTTCAGGAAGTTTGAACTACCACAGATACTTACTGCTGACATCATAACTTCAGTTTTGAAAGTTCTTGCCAAATTTGAGTTCATAACTCTCTTCAATTTTTTATTCACTTTATATTCATATATGTTTATTTTAATTTTCTTTCTACAAAATTTATGTAAACATTTAAAAATTTCATGTAGGTTATCTGAGTCTGGGCTATGCCAATGGGAGGCAGTTATTATCTTATCTTAGCGAGGAGCTTGCAGTTGAATATTGCGTAGCGTTTGAGATTTGCATTCGGAAGGTCCTGGGTTCAAACTCCGTTGCCGATCAATCTGACTGGGATTTTTCATGGTTTCCCTCAGTCAAATGCCGGATTGCAAATTTACATGCAGTTGTTAAACGTGTATAAATAAACTAAAAAAAAATAAACAAACAAAAATTAAAAACAACCCCACACCACCTACTGGAAGAGCTCTGATGAACATCGCTGCATAAGCCCATTGGATCCTACAGATTAACATTTTTTAATTCAAAATTTTATTTATTTATGTCTATTTATTTTTTGTCCCAATATATATATATATTTATTTATATATTTATTTATTTATATATTTATTGATATATGATATTTATTTATGTGATTTGTTTGTTTATGTATAATTTATGCATTTATTTATTTATTTATTTCTAACCTAACCTCCTGTACTCCCACAAAATCTATTCTATATCTAGCTAGTTCTTTTGCTACTAATGTTACCCCTCCTGTTCTGTATAGACTTGTAACATTCCAAGTACCAAATCTCAAAACTTTATTCCTTTGTTGTTCGTTCCAGAGAATCAGTCCCATTCCAGCTTAGAGTCTAACAGCTGTTTTTACAGAAATATTTATGTTAGATATCAATAATATTTTATGATATGATGATAGAAATAACAGTAATAATAATAATAATAATAATAAATAATAATATATGAATAATAATAATAATAATAATAATAATGACATGATAATAAAATGCGAAAATATTTATGATACAATGATAAAAAATAAATATTAAGACTGATAAAATAAAATATAAAACAGTAATTCAGAAATATAATTCAGTCAGTAAAAATGTGCTCGTAACCAACGCGCATCAGTCATGTGAATGGGACCGTGCGATGTCAGACACCGAATCGAATTAAATTTGTTGTCGTCTTATTGCAAGGCATGTTTATAAAGATATTTTATTACGCAAAAATGATTAAAATTTTATTGAAAATGGTGCATAAGGATAAAAGATGACGTTAATACAAAGTATTATTCGAGATGAAAGAATATGATATGACAGATAAGATTTATGATATTTATTACCTTCAGAACAAACCTGCACAGATATGATATGATATGATATGATATGATATGATATGATATGATACGATATGTGACATGTGATGTTACGTAAGATAGCGCACTGCACGCTTCTTTTCGTGCTGCAACCCGAGTGCAGCAAAGTTGCAACTTGAGATTGCGAGTCTGACATGACATGCTAATTGCAGCCGCAGTCATGATGAGACCCGTGTTGATATATATTTATGATATGTTCGCATTATTAAGAAATAGGTACATTGATTACGTGATGAAATTGATATTTTTACTAGTATTTAAAAAGTATAATTAAAGTCAGAATAAAAAATGTGGCAACCCTCGTTTGAAACCAATGCTTATTGGCTTTTAAGGAACCAGTCATTGCCGAATGGGACCGTGATCGACATCCTGGGAAGTGTCCAGACATCATCATATCCCAATTCAAATCCATTTTAATATTATCTTCCATCTACGTCTCGGCCTCCCAAAGGTCTTTTTCCTCCGGCCTCCCAACTAACACTCTTAAAAGACAGTTACCTGCCCATCGTTATTGTTATGTCAGGTGAAGAAAAATGTGCCATATTAAAATTTTCCATTCTCCTGAAAATGGTGCTGACAAACCAAGGACTAAAAGATGACGTTACATACAATCCAGTATTATTCAGAACAAGATGTTTGTAACTCAGAAAATTAAAAAAGTGAATTATAGTCAGCAAATATGCTCAGACTGTGTTGTGCATTTAATAACTCAAATAATTTATTTTCATCACATTAACATTAAAATACATCCAAACAATAAAAGTATCATTGGCACATTTGTTGGCACACTGGCCGCAACCGCAGCAAAAGTTTCAACAAAACCGATATCAAAATGCTGCGGCTGCAAACAAGAACCCTGTTCACAGACGTGACTCTGCTCATCTGGTAGGATGGACGCTATCGGGTTAGGCCAACACGTCGCAGTACAAGAGTTTCAGTTTTTTGTACTGCATTTAAAAGTAGCGACGTGTAACTTATCGGACTACACCTAATGTCTTGCACTCAGACGTGATGTCTGTGTTTCTTGCTCCATTTTGATGGTGATTTATTGCTGCAGGCCATGCGGCACTGACGCTGCGGAGTCGTCTGCGCTGTATCATCATGAGGAAGAACGAGGAGGTGAACAAGTCGTCCAAGCCGCCCACCAACCTCCTGGTGCTCAACGAGGTGGTCATCGACCGAGGTCCTTCCCCGTACCTGTCCAACATCGACCTGTTCCTCGATGGCAAGCACATCACTTCCGTTCAGGGTGACGGTGAGTGGATCATTGCAATCAAATGAGTGTCTACACCAGGGAAGGCTTTGTGTATCTTCTGCGAACTACAATAGCGTATTCCGAATCTCAGCGCTGAGCAATCTGATGGCATCACGGTGTTCCGAATTTCACCGATGGAGTCACTGATGCTCCACCGGTGTCGCACCAGCAAGTGCCATCAGCTTGCAGAGGTGGTGGCAGTCTCCATCAGCCGCCATTAGTGAATCTGATTGGTTCTTGTATAGGGCGGGAATTAGCAGACGAATGACATCGTGCACTGTTGTGTCATGGCGGTGTGTTCTGCTTTAGTTCGGCTGTATTGTTTGTAATGAGCACAACGTAAAAACAATATGTTAATGGCTTATGAGCGAACATGTCAACGGACCAGTTATTACTACCGGTTCAAGAAATAAATTGTTTATGCTCTCTTTTCTTTGAACGAGATGGCAGTACGGAAATTTCTTTTTGCAAAATTTTGCTAGCGTAGCACAGACAACAACTTATACAGTCGCCATGACAGCCCATCGATCCTTCCAGCAGTTTTGTTCCTATTTCGCTGCAGCGTGACGTCATTGTTGTCCACCGGTCCGGTGAGATTCGGAATACGCTGTATAGTCAGCCAGTGGCGTACTTCAGTGATCGCCAGAAGCTGTGTCGCGACACAAGTGATAGCTCCGGAAAAATTTCTGTGACAGATAATAATCGATTTTGTCACAGTGTGATTTTTGTATTCGGATAATTCTTGGTGATTGCGAATAATTCTCATCGCGAGTCGTCAGATGTTTTTGTTTATCGCGCTTCTGCGAATTGAATTTATAATGCCGGTGTCGTGTCTTATATCAACGATAGTGATTGTGTACTTAAACACAAAACATGCATTACCTGAGGAGACACTCACTCCACCCCTCTATTTGAGGTTGTGGTGTGCGGGTTGCATTTCTGTTACGTCAAGATTTCGTGATATTTGGCAACCACTGGCAGACTTGAATACAACTAGCTTATGTTCTCTTATGACCTTTGTTCAGAGTTTCTTTCATCCATCCTCAGCTGTACTAAAATCTTCAATAGTCGTAAAAATATATGTTTATGCTCGACCATGCCGAAATGTAGTAATTACACACCTGGTAGCAGCCATTTAAAGGACCTCATTAAAGTACACCTATTCATTAAAGTTCAGGTGTTCCACCAATCATAAAATACCATTGTAGCAATATGAAAGCGCAAGTATCGATTATTCTCGGATATGCAATCGAAAGACAACAATAAATCAATAAACCACCTATATTTGAAATAAAGTCAGTTCTGTTACTATAATAATTGGCGTTAATTGTAAATAATCAAATAAATTCAATTTGTCATCTCGTTTTTCAGTGTCAAGCTCAATGTCGACATTTGTTTCTCGGAAAAAATCAGTACTTTCGCGTCTGCGCACATCTCATAATTTACGAGGTATTGTACTAGGTCAGTTCCGCTCCTCAGTCAGATAAGAGTAACATGAATACTTATAAATAATTTCAAGTTAGAAATATGGTCGAGCATAAAAATTCGTATGAAACTTGACTATAATGGTAATTAAGACGCTCGTATGAAAATTATGAAACTCGCTTGCGCTCGTTTCATAAACATACTCGCGTCTTAATTACTACCATTATAGGCTCGTTGCATAATGTACTATTAATATCTTTTCATTAAATATTGAATATGCTCATAAGCATACATAGACTACAAATGAGATCAAATAGGTACAGCAATAGTATATTATTAAATTAATTGTGAATTTTTAAAATTTGTTTTCTAATATGCCAGTAAACGTCTGGGATGTTAAC
Source organism: Periplaneta americana (assembly GCA_025594305.2). NCBI lineage: Eukaryota > Metazoa > Arthropoda > Insecta > Blattodea > Blattidae > Periplaneta > Periplaneta americana. The sequence continues at coordinate 127,185,378 of JAJSOF020000015.1, read as the reverse complement.
AATTTTACCAGAAATGTTGCTATCTTTGCATTTTAGTATGTGCTGTAAGTTCATAGTTGAATCTTCTTCACTGCAGAGAACAAATTTTGGTTATGTACTCGTATAAATTCTAATTCTGAAGAGATGTACTTCCAAACACGTGATGTTTGGCTGCCAAGTTACATTAAGGGCATGCTACCGATTCTCGAGTTATTGAAAATGGCTGGATATTTTTCGGACTTTTTTTCATAGATAGATAACAATTGAGGCTTTCTATGGATCAAGAACTAAACTGCAAAATCTTGAATTTGAGATAAGAGTCTCAAACATTTTAGATCTCGCATAACAGCATTGCGCAGAACGACATTCAAATGTTTCTAGAGAGCGCTGTGTTTGTTGGAGGGAAATAATATTTTGTCAGGAGGGAGATGTATTATTTAAAAACTCAATATATGCTGGAAACGGAGAAACGACATAACGTACGTTAAGCTGTGATTCCAGGGAACACTTAACTAGGTGAAATAATTCTAGCAATTTTAAAATAAGGAATGGTGAAGACTCAATTTATTGTTCATTCCTGCAAAGTTTGCTAGGAAACAATATCATTTGCCCTTTTAACACAACATTTTAATATTCTACCTTATGACATGGTGTGATAAATACAATAGGCAATCAATAAGTTTCAGGACTGCCCTGAATGCACATAGGACATAGAAAACGGAGAAGTTATCTAGAACCAGAGAAACTCCTGGGATCAATACTAAATGCAGTACCTAAAAGGTAGAGAAGAAGATTAGCCATGAGGCGTATATCAGAGATGAGGCGATATTAGCTCCCAATCATGGTAGAAGAGCTCGACCTTGTTCACGAGCGCATAGCGCATCCACTGTAACGTAGACAACAGGGATGTACATGCACATGCAGCGAATAAAGGCAGCAATTATTACAATAACTTGCGTTACTAAATTTCTGGCTATGTAATAGGGCTAATTACTCAGTTATTTAATATACATGTACATATATAAACAAATCGCAATGGGAAGGGTGTTTTAGGAACAAAAGAGAAATAGGAAAAGTTAATTGTATGTAAACCATTTTATTGTTAAAATCAATTATTTATTATGTAAATACTTCACTTCATTGGTTAGGAGAAACTAATAGGGTCTACCTGCTCGATGTGTGTGATCTCTAAGTACTTTTGAGTATTTGTTGAAAAATAATAATGGCAATATTGATTGAAATAGAGTATATTGATTGTGTGATTGTGAAAATGTAGTCCTTACTCTCCAGTCGTGATTATGTAATGAGTTTTCTTAGAGTGATTTGTGAGATGCACGTAACACGAAAAAAACAAATTGATTAAATTAAGATATTGAGAGCCATCGTAATTTTGGGGTCAATCATTTAAGGGGATATGTATGACTTTTAAAACTTCCACAATTTCGGCCAAAATTTGTGAAATTTAAACTATATAAACAGATCTATAATAATATCATCTGTACACAATTTGGTGCAATTAGATTCTAAGAGTTTTGAAATTATATTTTTAAGTATATTTTATATTGACGTTACTAAAAAAGCTCCTCGCATCACCGTTTTCAAAATGTTTAGTTCATATTTGCTAAAAATCCCGAAAATAATTATTGGAATAAAAGTGAATTAGCATTTTGAGCTTAGTAATAGTATAAGTTAAAGTGAAATCAAAGATAAAATATTATTTCTAAATTAAAGAAACACGTTGTCTAATGAAAGTAAATATCCAGAAACAAGCAACAAATAAAACATCAACAATACATTTAAAGTAAAGAAATAAAAGGAATCTAGATACTATCTACTGATCCAAATGTAAATTAATTTACCTTCGATGTCAATTCCGAAATGAATTTATTTCTCTCTTCTCCTGAATAATGCCTATATTTTTTTCATGTTGCGTCTCATAATGCCGTTTTATGTTGCTTTTTTGCAAATGATATTTTTTTACACAACAAACACTGGACTTCATCACAAAGTTCGAAGCATAAATATTGTATCTTCCACTCTTCCTTGAAAGCTTTAAGCGCTTCCGTTCCGTCATGATGCGCTGTGTTCTAAGATCTGTACATCCCTTAGCAATGTTTACAGATAAAGAGCTCCGCGCGCGCAGCGGGCATAAAATAGCTCTCGCTCGCAATTATTAGTCCCCATCGCAAGACTGGCGTATATGGAGAGATATTGACTGACTCAACAGACATGGAAGCAATGATCGCCAGTGATACGCCATGTATGTTTAACGGTACAATAAATACACGTGCAGTCCGGAAATATATTGATTGCATCTTGTATGTAACTTCTATACGATACTGAACAGTCTTGAGTGAGTCATTATTTATTCGTAAAACAATGCTGCTACTGACTGTTTGCCTACATAGTAAATGCATGCATTCTCGACATATTCGCGAACAATCAGAGAGCTGACTTGTCGATCTGTGGCATACAACTTCAAAAGCTGCTTCTGGTAAGGATCAATGAAATGCTGAAGTGTCTTTGTTCTGCCCAGGTCTTATCGTGTCCACGCCGACAGGCAGCACGGCCTATGCAGTGGCGGCTGGTGCGTCCATGATCCACCCAAGTGTGCCTGCCATCATGGTCACCCCCATCTGTCCCCACTCCCTGTCCTTCCGACCTATTGTGGTTCCAGCTGGTGTGGAACTCAAGGTAAGACATCCTCACTCTGGTTTCTTGTACAAAATTAATAAAGTTTCTTAGATAAATTCAGGAAGAAGAGTCGAAGACAAGTTCGCTAAACTCGCCACCCCTTACGTTCTTGATGAGTCTTTTCCAAAATTAGTCAGAAGAGGTGTAGCCCGGACTTTATCCGTTGTTGAAGTGTACAATCAATTTCAACTTTTTCGAAGGTTACATCTACCTTCTCTTCAGAGGAACAAAGAGAGAGCGACATCCTACTCGTTGGGATCGTTACAAATGGCTAATTCACAATGTTGTACACCTATGTAATTTGATTTTCCGGTATATACATTTTTGATTTTAAGTTAATTTAAGGAATTAATTTGAAATCAACGACAACCATGATACTGTCTCTACGTAGAATAATGCAACATTCAAGCTATTATAGTTAACAATCTGCAAGCGCCTTTATTTATACACTGATTATATGCATGTATTTTCCAAACCTAGAATCTTAATTCCGTATTTGAAAAGGCCATGCTTTCTCATGTATTTTGTACGCTACAAAGGGATTAGGTACAGCTTAAAGGAGTAAAATTTTGGAAATATTCAACATTTTTTTCCTCCATTACACTATCTTGTACAATAATGAAAATTAGTATGTGTAAAACACTGTCTGCCTGCTATATGATAAACATATTTTTACGATTAAAAAAAAACATATTTATATTTTTTTCAAAGTTCACTACGCAGTGATGAAGCGTTTCCCTCATAACTCAAAAAGTATCCAACATTCTGTGATGAAATTTTTTGTGTGTATTTATGCATGTCATATCTACAATATGATGCAAAATCACTTCTCTGCCTTTGATAGATTGTCTGATAAAAAATTAATTCATTTTAAAAAATGGTGAAATATCTAACACAAAAAAAAATATTGTTTATTAAGGAATGTAGTTGAAAGAGCATGATATTGTAAACATGAGTTTCAGCAATAAAATAAAAGAGAGAGAACATGAAAACTTAACACGTTTATGAGTTATGAGGGAAACTCATCATTGCACAGTGAACTTTGAATTTTGGAAAAATATATATATATATATATATATATATTTTTTAAATCGTAAAAATACTTTTTCATATAGCAGAAGGACAGTGTTTTACAGATACCAATTTTCATTATTGTACAAAATACAGTGATGGAGGAAAAAAATGTTGAATGTTTCCAAAAAATTTACTCCTGTAAGCTGTACCTAACTCCTTAATGGCACTCACATTGTAATATTACAAGAGTCTAGAGCGCTGGACTCATAATTCTTTAGACCCGGGTTCGATCCCCAGTGTACCCTCAATTTATGACCTGTTTGGAAAAGCCAGTTGTCCAGCTAACACAGAGGTTTTCTCCAGAAGTACTGGTTCCCCTGTGGCATCCCAACAAATCTTCATCTCGTCTCATCTCATTCTGTACCATCACCTCCCTTCGGGTGTAGTGTAGACCAGCCTCCTATGACGCACCCTGGGCAACGACTCTGTTGGTAAATTGGTCTAAACAACTGGCTTCATATGGGTGAATGACGTACAATCAAGTACCCGCAATTAAAAAAAAAGTGTACCGTTTTAGAAGTCTTTATTTTGTGATAATTTTACACAACATTATGCTTTCTTCACCGTTGCTTTTGACAGTTGGAGTTGGCGCCGCAGATTGAATCTTACTGTTACATTACGCTTGTGCAGTTTTCATCAAATCATCGTTCCTCATAATAGATATTTACTTTTAAAAATATCCTAGAATATTGAATTTCACAAAGAATCCTTCAGAGTGCTCCAAAACAAGTATGTAATTAATTGAAAATTACCCAAGTATTTTTGAAGATATTCATGTTAGAAAAGAGCTGAACGAAACGGTGCTTAAATCAAAATGAACAACTTTGGAAAAATTATTCTTTCCTTTAAATAAATTCAGAAATGATATTGCTTTCTATGACTGAAGTTAATTAGATCTGCGGTGTTTAGTGTTAGTAAGAAATAAGGAAAACTTTACAGCATTAGATACATATATTCTGTGAAAAAGGATAATATATTTACCTTAATTAAAAATAAACAATTTCGTCAATATAATTTTATTACTGATCTCTCTATACTGCAGAAATGCATAATACGTTTGTTAAGACTAAAGAATTGTATTCTTACGGATTATAAAATATTAATTAAGATTTAATAATAATAATAATAATAATAATAATAATAATAATAATAATAATAATAATGATGATGATAATGATAATGATAATAGTAGGGTAGTATTAATGATGGTAATAATAATGACAATAATAGTAATAATAGTAGTGGGCTAGTAATAATAATAATAATAATAATAACAACATATTTATGAAAGTATACATTTCCACAAATATATTTGTAATGAAATGCAATGAAAAGGAAATGATCATCTTTATTAAGGATAAATAGTGTATCAGCACATAAGAAGAAATATCCTTTGGCAGTGGGGGAGAAAATCCCCTCTTCGTCCCTTCCCTACAAATCGGAACTGTGTGCGACAAATTCTTCATATACGTTTTCAGATTTAAAATCTCTTTAAATTGTGTTATGATTTATGAATGAGGAAGTTGAGCTTCCAACCAAGAATATAAGAGTGTATAATGAAGTTCTGACTTGAAAATAGGAAAATAAGCACTAAAGTAGTAAAGTAATTTTATCAACATGTATAACCGTCGTTTAAAATGCAAAATTATACATAATTATGTCTAAAATGTATGCAAAGATCAAAATACGTTTAAAAAAAAACGAATGTTCCGTTATGAACTGAAACAGCTATACACAGAAAATGCTCAACAATCTGACAAAACCACTATTTGACAGTGATAATGATACTGCTGTTAGTAAATATTGAAGAAGTTGAAATATTTCGAGAAAATTTACTGAACTCATTTTATGGCAATAGATAACTTTTTTCAAAGCACAAAATTATGTCAGCAGAGAAACCAGATGATACATTTCAGTATTAATTTCATTGTGATTCCAACAATTTTTTTATACATCTTTTGGTCACTGGCATGATACATCACTCATTAGCGCCTTTTCTGTAATCATAACTTTCAAAGTAAGCTTCACATAACTCAATAAAATCTAAGAACTTTTCAACTTTTGCTGGTAGGATTGCCGACTGATGTCCAATTGGTACATCGGCGTTCAGAGATACCTGACCTCTACTAATTGTTAGTGATCGATAATTTGTTGGTGTAAGTGTGGTTTCTTTAGTTATTCTATGAATAGATGGCGAAAGTAACAGTCAGTGTCTCGAATATTACATAAATATATCCGCATTATGAATTCCAAAAATTCATTCCCCTCTAGCGATTGTAAAAAAAGACTAGATTTATCGGGAAACCGCTGATACTGTCAATTATGAGAACAATTTGTACTTAATCTATATCAGAATTTTCCCAAATAAGGTGGGTGCTCCTGTTATGGTCGTGTTCCTGATATGGCCACCCCCCTATTGTGAGTTAGTTAACCAAAAAATCTGCTAAATTACAGCATCCAGTGAAAGGACATCCTGGTATGTCACTTGATCGTTTTCCATCCAGTCAGGTTGAGCAATATGGCGTCAGTTGCCTGTTTTGCGGTTTTCATGTGACCTCTTCTTATTTTTCTCTGGTAAGTCTCCTTTGATTTATGCATGTTTTTCAAATACTTGTTTCATGAAAACCATAGTACTCCATTCAGTTTTTAATGTTCTGTTGATTGGTGCTGTCGTTGATGGCGTATCTTTTGAGTTGTTCATAATCAAACGATTTTCGTGAAAGCTTACCTGCTCCTGATATGGCCATATCAAATGCACCATGGCCATATCAAGTTCATTTCACTTCTATTTTTTCACCTGACAAATTTACATGCATTATAGCTGGAATTACGCAAAAATTTTTTATTTTAAGAAAAAGACTTAATTTTTTATGCAAAAACCTGTTTTGACTACACTTTTGAATCATAAAAAAAGATTATTAAGTGTCATGTTTATTCATTTTATACCAAAATTATTTAATTCTAGCAAAACTGCGCTATCAAACTGAAAACAATCACGATTTGTAGAACTTTGAACAAGGGTGACCATATCATGTGCACATGTTCCTGATATGGCCACTAGGTAGACTTTCGGAACTTGGGACTTTTTGGACAATTAAAGCTATTTTTATGGGGAAAGGAAAGTCCATTAGACTGAGAACGAGTAAGAAAAAAGTGGTTTACATTTTTTTCAAAATGGCGGCTAGAAAAATTCTCAAACCTTGGCATGGCCATATCAGGGACACCTACCTTACTTGTAATTTTCACAGCTCCCAATAATAGTGTCACCTATTGACAACTAGCGGAACTATTTCAAAGTTTGTCAATTTGTTATATCTTTCGTTCTGACTTATTCCATGGTTAGAAAGTTCCCTTACACGATCAGAAAATTGGAGGTCAGATATCTTTAAACCCCAGTGTAGTACTTGTCTTCGCTCTTCTTTAATGGCTCTGCATTTCAGTTTGTAAGATATTCAAGTTCAGTTTCGTTTGTTCATTCCTTGTCTGTTTTATCATGGTACAATAATTATTGTGTACTGTTCACATATTGTTGTTTATTTGTTCTTTTTGTATAATTAGCAGTTAATCAAAGGATTATCTTCCATCTAGCTGGTCCCTGAAAGTTCTTTCATTTAACTGTCCCTCTTCTTCTCACTGTCTTTCTAATCTTTTTAAATGAAAGTTTATTTTCTGAAATACAAGGTTTTAAAAATTATTTCATATAACTGTACACTTTCACTACATATTAAGAACTAGTTTTTTTATGACTGTCTCAACCACTGATTTTAATCTTCTTGATGTTTGTGTTCTTATATAAAACCTGTTTATCTACTTTTACTTATGAGGTCATTGTGCTTTTACTGCATTGCATGAAGCCATAGACATCACGTGTTATAATTTTCATAGATATTTGATAACTGCAATTAATTTCATTACTCATTTCTTGATTGACACTATCTGACCTGTAAATCGCTTTGCTATTATTTTATATTAGTAAATACGTCCGTTATTAGTATGTTTATGGCAATAGTCAAGATTACAGAACATGAAGTACAGAACCAAATTGATATTTTTCAGAATGTTGAATTTAAAAGAAATCATTTGTTTCCATTTCACTCAAGACTGAATATCAAAATTCGTGTTCTTGAAGGGTACTTCTACCTTGTATTTCTCCAAGTTTTTATTTTGGCTTGTACAGAGTATAGATTGACGTAAAACTATGTATCTTACAGGTACATATATAGTATTTGAGTGTGGAACTGTGAAGTATATCTCCCAAATTCTTGAATTACATTTTACAATTATCTTCTAGTAATGACAAACAGTTTAACCAGAGTTTGAGGTCTTCCGCTCGTTTTCACAGTTCTTAAAATTTCCATCAATTCATTATCAATTCATCTCATTAATGTCCACGAGTTATACTGGAAAATTGTCTCCAATTTTTAAGTAAAGTTGCTGAGATAAACTTATGTGTTGTGAAAGGGATTCTTTTTGACTAGGGATGGGACAATACTGTATTATTCTCGATACCTTAATAGTATTTATGCTGAGCATTAGACCCTGTTTGTTTTATGAATCTACTGTAGAACTATACTTAATCGAACTACTTTGCTTTTTAAAAATTGTTCAACAGACATATTATTACATCTTTTTTTTGTGTGACTAAATCTTCTACATCTTTATGGGAGATACAAACGAGAAAAAAGTCACATTTTATGTATAACGGAAGCAATGAAAACTGCATATCCGCAGTAGTATTGCTGTTGGACTACGTAACAGGAAACAGTGATGTCATATACTGAAATAGAAGTACAGGACCGTACGAGAGGAGTATCGTCAAAAACAAATGAGAGCATAGGACGAGTCCATCCCATAAAAGGGGAGAATTGTAAAAATGGATTTAATTTCCAACAAAAATATTGGTACAATCATATTAGACTCATGTGTTGACATGGTTGCTTCCTAGCCGTGTAGATCCCTAGTCTTTTCCTTAGCTCTTTTTCCAGAGGTCCGCAGAAGATGCTCCTTTTTCTATTAAAAGCTTCCTTGGCTATTGCTATCCTCCTTTTGACTTCTTGGCACCAGCTCATGTTACTGCTTACAGAACACCCCCAGTATTTGAAGCTGTTCACTTGCTCTACTGTCTCATTTAGAATTAGCAAATTCACCTTCTTCACTTTTCTTCCTATGACCATGATCTTCGTCTTGTTTGCATTTATCTTCATCCCATACTGCTCACAGCTATCATTTAGCTCCATTAGCATATCTCTTAGAATAGACTCGTCTCCTACTAATAACGCTATATCATCAGAAAATCTTACACACTTTATTCTTCTTCCTCCTATTATCACTCCTCCCAAGTTCTGAAAACAGTTCTTCACCAAATCCTCCAAGTAGCTGTTGAACAAGGTAGGTGATACAGGGCATCATTGTCGTATTCCTCTCCCTATTTCACTTCCTTCTGATTTCTTCTCGTATCCTGACTTTGACTCGTTGTTTCATATAAAGGTTACTGAACAGTCTCATCTCTTTCCAATCCACGCCAATTTTCATTAGGATCCCCATTAGTTTATCTCAATCCACTATATCAAACGCCTTTCCTAGGTCCACAAATACTGTAGATAATTATACACTTCTTTATTCTTCTCTAGGTATCTTTCACCGATTGTTCATAACAGTATAATTATATTGAAAGTATTATATTATGAAAGAAACTCGTTTCTTTTTAAGAAATGCGTTTTTGTTCCATTTTTTTCTGTTATATTACGACCTGTAGAAAAAGTGTAGAAAATTGATTATTAAATATTGGTCTGTAACGGTACTTTTAGTATTATTACTAAGGAGCAGATTCTTATGTAATTAAATATTCTTTTTGCGTGTGATAAAACACAACTAACAAAGTTAAAAATTCCGAACATGACGTTTCAAGTTTAAAACCCGAATTTTATTTCACATAAAAACACATGTTTTCACAAAAAATTATGCAAATACATATTTTCAGGAAATGTATTATAAATACATAAATCTTGAAGATTTTTTACTTAAATAATTTTTGTACAAGAACTTTTAAATATTTTAAAACTAAATCAATTATATCACTCAGAAGTAGGTTAACCTTTTAAGAATTCTTGGTTGCTTCATGTTTCTAAGCGCTGTGTGGTGTATCCGTGATCCATTTTTGTAATAGTATCGCCCCAAGTTCTGAGAACTGCTAGGCAGCATATCAGTGTTATTATCAGAGAATAAATTAACATGGACAAGGAGAGATCTTGCAACACATAATCAGGAATGTTTATTGTTGCTGAAGATGATTTCATTCCACGCTTTGTTTGTGAACATTATTTAATTTAAACAAATCTCTCGCCTCTCGCTCATGTCTGTCAAGTAAGGCAATATATATTGTTGTGACTCCCTGTTATCGGGCTTCGTCAATCGATATCCTTCAAGATATACTGAAAGATGGTTGTTTAAAAACGAATTGGCTTTCCTATTAGCAAATCTAAGCTTTTTGTGTGACACCATAAAAAACTCGAAACATCCAAAAACCTGTTGTCTGAAACAAGGAGGTGCGTGCTGTGGAAATTAAACTAGACTCGCTACCAGGTTCAGAAGTACAAGTACTAAGGGACAAATTCCAGAATGTGTTTGGGAAAAACAGTGGATATAAAAAAATGTGTGAAGTTGCTCAAGTATTGGAGGGTTTGCCTGTAGGTGAAATTGACGGTGTTTGTGTTTGTGACATTCCCCTCTTTGAATATGCACGTCTGACGTCCTGTGATGTGGAAAGATCGTTTTCACTGTAAAAGTCGTTGTTCAGAGATAGTTGGCATGCATTTGTGTTGGAGAATTTGGAGATGACCTTTGTTGTTCACTGCAATTCTCGGCCAACTACTAGCACTCAAGTGTGGTTGGTGAGTACCTAGTAACATTTTTTTTCAAGCTAAGTAAGGTATTTTTGTTACCTTAAAAAAAAGTATTTTTTTATTTTTAGCAAATATTTTCGTACTTTTTAGCACATAAAAAATAAATATATTTAAAATTTTTAGCACATAAAAATCCGCTCCCTAATTATTACTGGTATCGAGAGTATTTAAATTACATTATTGTCTCTTCTCTCTATTTCATCTTCATTAACTTCTAAAACATTTTCCACATGAGACTTTTCAAGTCAGTAGTTCACTAAAAATCGAGAGACTGAAATATAATTCAGTTGGCTCTATGACATTCTGTCAGAACAATATAATGAATTCGCTTCTTCATTTCCTCTTTAAAACTGACTTTCATGTGTTTTCGTGTTGAGGTGGAGGACTTCATAGGAGTATGACGCTACTTTTTTCTAGATCTCTGTATCCCCCGATAGCAGGAATACATCGTGGGTGTCATTCGACGGACGAAACCGGCAAGAACTGTTCCACGGTGATAGGTAGGTGAGGGCAGTGCCATGCTGCTTGCTGCATGATGTACATAACCTCGTGACGTCGGCATGCTGCTTCAGTGTGTATCGTCCACGCTGACCATAAAACTAGAGATCACAATGACGTCTTCTTATTGTTGTAATGTGAGGGCTCCTTTACACAAACACGACGTAAGGAAATAACGTAACGAAATATAAGAATTAAAGTACAAGCACATTACTACGTATTTCGTAGTCTTATTACTAGTTAAACTCTGTCTTCACTTTTGAAGAAATGATCAGCATTGGATTTTTTTTAGGTTAGGTTTGATTTATGCTTTTGAGTTATCTTATTTAGAATTAAATTAACTTAAAATTTATGTTTTTCTAAATGATTCATAACTGTTTTATAGAAAATGAACCCTATTACAGACGAAAATTGAATATAATATCATTTCAAAGATAATAATTATATTACCACATTTCAGTAGAATTTGATTTTCATTTTGTATCAACATATGTCTGTTTGAAAACATAGAATCAGTAGGTTATTCTTTGTTTCAATTTAACCAAACCTTTGTTACATCAAAAGATCGATATTTCTTTTTGTTTTACATAAAATTATTCTTAATGCACAAAGAAATTAAAGATAATTTTATTTAAAAACATGTTTAAAATTTCAGTGGAATTGAATATTTGATTTTGGCTCAATACACAGGATGGAAGAGAACTTATTATATTAATTCACAGATGTAATAGATGAAGTCAATGCGAACAAGTTTTATCAAATTAGATTTTGATACATCCAATAGTTTTCAGAGTACGAAATGTAACGCGTTGCAACGCTGTAACGCTCCTTGTGGTCATTGCTTCGCAGTGGGTGAGTAATCATCCACTCTGAAAGACTTTCGAGAGGAGAATGTAAACAAAAACGTTTCATCTCACACCCACTGCAGAGCAATGACCTCGAGAAGCGTTACAGCGTTGCAACGCGTTACATTTCGGACTCTCAAAACTATTGGAAGTATCAAAAACTTATTTAACAAAACTTATTCGCATTGACTTCATCCATTACCTCTGTGTATTAGTGTAATAGGTCCCTTTTCATTCTGTATATTATTTGACTTCGGAAACTTACAGCCAATAGAGCTATAACAGTATTATAATCTGTAAACTGTATTTACTGTTTCTAATGTATTTTCCCCTAGACCACTTTACGGTACAATTTCCATATGTGTCCATTTTGCTATAAATTCATATAAAATTCATTTGTCTAATATTGTGTTTTTTATGGTTATACATCAATATAAATTGTTGTGCTCGATTTTAGATTCAAATTAAATAAAAATTACCACCGTGACATTATCAACAAGTATTTAATCTATATTTTAAGTCAGAAAAAGAATAATATTAACATAATATCACGTTATCTTACGACATATAAACAGATACCAAATGCATGACTGTGTTGTTACGTTAAGTTTGTGTAAACGAACCCTAAGTGTGCTAATTTAGTGTCTAGTGACTTTGTCTATGAGAGAGTCAGTGTATTTACAAGTTGGCTCCAGTTCATCTATGAAGACTGCCACGAGCGACTCCTTGGATCATCGAAATGCTGCATGTGGAAGAGATTACACGAGACAGTGGTCACTTCACTGACTTTTGTGTCATGCAGGCAAATTAGCATATTCGAATTATTATCAAAATAATCAGTCGGTGTGTGAAACAAGTATTAAATTTCGCCCATTGACAAATTCCGAGGTACTGAGTTTAACGGTTCAGTGATAACCTGATCTAACACGCAAAATCTGTAGCGTAGCCCAATTTTGTTTTTTTTTTACAATGTAGAATTCGTTACAAGCCTAAAGCTCAGCTTATGATATAGTATGTCGTGGTTGATTTTATGAAACCTCCAATGTGACTTTACAGAAAATTATTTTTCAGAAGGAAGACAAAATTAATTAAAGATCAATAGGCCTACATAAGAATGTGAAGTAATTCGGTAGAAAACGTTGGTGAATATGATGACATAAAAGATATGGAGAATCAGTGTTATGTAGGTCTATTGATTTTTAATTAATTTTTTCTTCCTCTTGAAAAATTATTTTCTGTAAAGTCACATTGGAGGTTTCATAAAATCAACGACGATATATATTACGTTTATAACAACACTAATTTTAATTATAAAAATCTTAACATAATTAACAATTCATCCTCTGAAGATGTAAGAAATTAGTTACTTTTTTAAGCCTAACGTTTGTAGCCTGAGCTAATTGCTTTCGTAATATCATACTTATATTATGAAGTGGAATTTTGTGTACTGCACTAATGGAAATCTGACACAAGCATTGTAACGAAATTTGAAGCTCGTAATTTCACTGGCTCATTCTGGCGTAGAACTGTTCAACTTGTTCTTTCTTTTTCCATAGTTTCTCAGATAAATATTTACGGTCCTAATTTAACGCCATGTACTTACAGTATTACGGTATATTGCTCTTTCTTACTCAGTTTCAGTTTGATAAGATCCATACACAAGTTCATTTCGTACTTTCATAATCACATCTTAAATATTATCTCTTTCAAAATCACCACAAAGATAGCCTCATCCTTCATCCTTTACAATCCAATCCAGGCTACGGATTGGAAGGTACAGGCTCAATTCCAGGTGGTGGTAGTGGGATTTTTCCTCGTTGTCAAAGCTTCCAGAACGGCCCTGGGTCCACTCAGACCCCTGTCAGAATGAATACCAGATCTTTCTCGGGGGTAAAATAGACAGCTTTACTAAGCCGTTTGTCTTTGTGGAACTATGTATGGGTGTGATCACACAAAGGGAATATTAGGAGAGCAAGGGGAGAACTAGGACAAAAAGAGGAATACGAGAACGAGGGAAAGACAAAGATAACAGGGAAAAGACAAGGATAACAGAGGAAAATTCAAAAGAAAGAAGGAGAATACGAAAGGAAAACGAGGAGTACAAGGGGAATAGGAGGAGGGCAAGGGGAACACAATAAGAACAAGGGGGATACGAGGAGAACAAGGGAAAACAAGGGGATACAAGGAGAATATAAGGAGGACAAGGGAAATACAAGAGGAACACAAGGATAACGAGGGGAATGCAAGGAGAGCAAGTGAAATACGAGGACAAGGGGAACATGGGGAGAACAAGGAAAATTGACAGAGAATAAAGGGAATACAAGGAGGATAAGGGGAATGCAAGAAGAACAAGGAGAATGCAGTGAACATAAGGGGAACACGAAGATAACAAGTGAATACGAGAATACGATGAGAACAAAGGAAATACAAGGAGAATACAAGAAGTAAAATGGGGATACAAGGAGAACAAGGAGAGGGGGTTGCATTACTTACTTATTTACTGGCTTTTAAGGAACCCGGAGGTTCATTACCGCCCTCACATAAGCCCGCCATTGGTCCCCATCCTGAGCAAGATTAATCCATTCTCTATCATCATATCCCACCTCCCTCAAATCTATTTTAATATTATCTTCCCATCTACGTCTCGGCCTCCCTAAAGGTCTTTTTCCCTCCGGCCTCCCAACTAACACTCTATATGCATTTCTGGATTCGCCCATACGTGCTACATGCCCTGCCCATCTCAAACGTCTGGATTTTATGTTCCTAATTATGTCAGGTGAAGAATACAATGCGTGCAGTTCTGTGTTGTGTAACTTTCTCCATTCTCCTGTAACTTCATCCCTCTTAGCCCCAAATATTTTCCTAAGCACCTTATTCTCAAACACCCTTAACCTATATTCCTCTTTCAAAGTGAGAGTCCAAGTTTCACAACCATAAAGAACAACCGGTAATATAACTGTTTTATAAATTCTAACTTTCAGATTTTTTGACAGCAGACTGAATGATAAAAGTTTCTCAACCGAATAATGAAAGGCATTTCCCATATTTATTCTGTGTTTAATTTCCTCCCGAGTATCATTTATATTTGTTACTGTTGCTCCAAGATATTTGAACTTCTCCACCTCTTCAAAAGATAAATTCCCAATTTTTATATTTCCATTTCGTACAATATTCTCGTCACGAGACATAATCATATACTTTGTCTTTTCGGGATTTACTTCCAAACCTATCTCTTTACTTGCTTCCAGTAAAATTCCCGTGTTTTCCCGAATCGTTTGTGGATTTTCTCCTAACATATTCACGTCATCCGCATAGACAAGCATAGTTATGCCATATATGACTGTCAATTACCGAGTTGTCCCCATAACTACTGAGGAGAAAAATACAGTCTGCGCCAAAATGTGGTCAGAGCTTGTGCTAATCACATCGCCTGAATTTAGTGCTGAGATCATGAGGACCTTCGTGTTCCCGAACCGCCTTCATAGCGTCTACTTACCTACCTACCTAACTATAGTGGACAGATAGGTTTTTGCCGAGCATTTGACTTCACCTCCAATTCTCTCCTCCATTGATTCTCTGTCATGTCACCGATTCTGGACCGTGCATGCCTTCCGTAGATTTGAAAGTCGGGTAAGTAGAATCCTGCAAGACACAGAACTCTGTTCAGTGACCACGGTCTCCGACCATCAGAAGCCCTTGACAGCGTACAGCCGAAGGAGCGGCGTGTGACGTGATGTGCGACTGTTTCAGATAATGCTGAACAGTGACGCCAGGAGCACGGCCTGCGTGTCGTTTGACGGGCGCTACCAGCAGGAAATGCATGTTGGAGATAGGTGTGTGCTCACCAGTTGCATCTGTGTGTTGTATCACTAACGGCTTGCAACTTGGCACAAACGGGCTTAACGCAAGTACAGCTTACATCCCCCATTTTTCGCTTTTTCGAATTTATGATTTGAGTTCGCTTGGACACGTTTTATTGTAATTAATTCATGTTTGAATATCTATCACCAAACAGTTATTGGACTCAAATATGCGTAGCTTTTAAATATTGAGCGACATATACCAGAGAATTCAATCAGTAACCTGCAGGGATGTTAGCAAAATTATAACAGTTGTGAGTACTTTCAAAATTTTCGACATGAAGCAAAGTTTCAGCTTACCTGCTGTATTTGGCAACTCACGGAATTTTAAATATGATGCAGTTTTCTTGTGTCAAAATTTATATGTGTTCCAACAATCTTCCTACTCTCCAGACTTGGCATCTAGGGACATTTAACTCGGCGTGTGTGTTAACTGAAAGAGATCTTATTCCAGTACTTCGAGTTCGATTTCGAAGACATAGTGTAAATTTTGGTAATGTTGTGTGGGATTGGCTGACTATTATATAAAACATTCGTAATGAAACTCTGCAAATATATTAATTTTTTTCTGCTAATAATAGTGAGCGCACTGTCTAATTCCAAAACGTTTGAGAGATTGATTTTTTATATATGGTTGCAATATTCAGAAAATTTCTTACAACATACTGTAAATCTGATTATCATTTGGTGAACATAAGCAGTTTCTAAAGTTTGTTTTAGTAAGGGTCTGAAAGTTAAGAAGAAAATATTTTGAACATCTTACAGACATTCTTACAAGTCCAGTATACAGTACTGGATGTCCAGGCTGGGACATAATACACATATATATCAACATTTATAAAGTTGTTAAATTTATATTTCCAATGTTGTATAGATAACTTAAAACGTTTTTATGTATACGTTGGTGTCGGCCTCGGTAGCGTAGTCGGTATAGCGCTGGCCTTCTGTGCTCGAGGTTGCGGGTTCGATCCCGACCAGGTCGATGGCATTTAAGTGTGTTTAAATGCGACAGGCTCATGTCAGTAGATTTACTGGCATGTAAAGGAACTCCTGCGGGACAAAATTCCGGCACACCGGCGACGCTGATATAACCTCTGCAGTTGCGAGCGTCGTTAAATAAACCATAATTTAATTACAGCGAATAATTTGGAGTCGACTGTATTCAATTTGAAAATGTCGGAAACCACAGCGAAACTAGCCACAAATGTATAGTAACTTATTAAGTTTTAATATTTAACTGTGTAATTACATAATTAAAAGTGGTTACTTCATTCTAACAAGTTTTAACGATTTTATCATATTTGATATAGGGCTAAAAGTGTAGAAGTGTTGTGAATCAGGGATGAATAATATTTTAATTAGTAGTTTGTGGTTTATCGATTCGCCGACACTGCGCTGTTTCCGTAACCACCGTACGAGAGCCCGCCCGCCAAAAAGCAAAGTTGCCGATTTCCGGTCGGAAGATAAATTACTCACCAGTATAATATTTCCAAGACTGACGTTTTATTGTTATTTCTAGAAAAATAAGCTCGCTATTGCCATTTAGGACAATATAACACGCCCGTCTTACCAACTACCTAAGCTCAAAATATTTATTTTGGATTTCTTTCTGCTTACAGGATAAATCCATGACTGGTTTACGTGTTACTAACATCAGAACTTTGTGTGTTGTGTTCAGACTCCCTCTGAGAGGGCATCACATTGGAAGAGGCTTGCCCCCGCATCTGGTGTGCATGTGTGTGCTGGGCCCTGACATTAACCATGAAAGTTAACTCTTGCTTGTGCAGATAACTAGCCTGCATTCCCTGCTAACACTATGCTGACACGCTGCTGCCAACATTGACCAGCTCACGTGGAGCTTGTTCCTGCTGTTTGCTGCAATTGTAAATTGATTTCACTCAAATTTTATTTTCTGCAGCAAATCCACGAACATCTCATGGGAGAATGCACATCTTGACTGTGGTATAGATATTACTGAAGCATAAATAATTTGGTTCATAATGTTTGAGAGTCAGTGGAGCAACTATTGAAATGTCATTGATCACAGAAAGGATGCCTTGTTGCTCTTCGAATTTAACAAACGCATTATAGTCACGAATGCAACCTACCAGATGGGCACACACGGCGACACTGTGGGATCCAAGAATTGGCTGGAGAAACCGTGGACGACCAGATGGGGAGACGAGTTCAAGTTGCAGCTATAATGTTTTCGCTGTAAGAAAAATCCTAATATAAACAATAGCACGTGACTGAAGTGAGGCTTCATTGGCCGCTATTTGGCGCTATAGATTCTCAGTACGTGTTCCCGCCTACTGTTGTACATTCTGTTTCATGTTAAACATTTCCCGTTACTTTTTAAGTAGGCCTAACCTCATTACTATGCATTCGTTTGCTTAGGGAACATTTACTTTATAATTACTGTAATTAAATTATTTTTAAGTCTTATGCCTTCACAATGGACAGTTGAGGATGCAGAAGCCATACTTTAGTACAACTTGCTTACGTGAACAACTACGTGCTCAAGTGACGCCAGCTTGTTACAAGAGTAGACTACCTCGGTATTGCTGTTGGTATTCATCCGCGTTCATAATACATAACAAAATATAAAAGTAGCTTTTCTTTTACTTAGCGTTTTACATATGAGGAAGTGAAAAATGTTTCATCGTATTTAACAACTAGAATTCAATTTTTTGTTTTCAAATAATACAAGATTGTGGTTTCCAAATACGAACTATATTTTCCTGCGTCATGTTAGTGTTTCGACTGGGAGCCAATCACGGGTATGACAACAACGTGCTTATGTTTACATTAGGATTTTTCTTACAGCGAAAACAGTATAGGAGGACTGTAGACCAGAATAAGACGCCAAAGAACACGGTAGAGGGACGCAGTCAACCAACTTTTAGCGGCAGCAACAACCAGTGCTAATGAAATTGTGGACGAAAAAAAAGTAGGAATGTAAATAGACCATCAGGTCTGCTCTTCTGATGGTCAAGAGTCGAGCCATCCCTACTCAAGCGGGAGGCCTTGCCCTACTGGGATTTAGGGCTATTATTATTATTATTATTATTATTATTATTATTATTATTATTATTATTATTATTATTATTGTTATTATTATTATTACTGTTATTATTATTATTATTATTATTATTATTATTATTATTATAATCACAGGAAGTGTTTATGTAGGTTAGCTCAAACTCCTGTGTTTTTTTAAATAATATTATAGGTAATACCACGAGAGATTTCGATTTTACTGACTCATACATTGATGCACCAATGGAGTGTAACAATCCGTTGAGTTTCAGCCAATCAGAGCTCTGTAGTGCAGCTCAAAATAATAGTACACAAATTATCGCACCTCAGTTGTCCCTCTTTTCAGTAGAATCAGCATTATTATTATTGTTATTATTATTATTATTATTATTATTATTATTATTATTATTATTATTATTATTATTATGTGACAAAATATTTCAGGATTTAAACCTATTCAACTAGCCCATTGTGCACTCCATTTCCAGGAGTTAAGCATAATGCGAAATGAAAATAAATAACTGTAAATATTATATGGGTGGTAACTTATCAGTAAAAACAAGATTAAAATGTTTTTTTTAAGTCCTTTGTTTTAGAGTTATGTAGCGAAGAAGCAGTAATAAATTCAACACAAACTGAAAGTAATTTCTCTCAAAAAGTTTACAAAAACTACAGTGTACTACATAATAAGTATTTGAAATGATTTCTCTGACCTCGTAAACAAATGTACTCGTCGCTTTTGTGATTTTGTAACATCATCCGTTGAACTCAGGCCGAAAACTATCACAGCTACGTTCAAAATTCGTTGCTGCATTTGCGCTCTGTCCAGAATAGCAGTCACTTACACTAATGCCTTCAATCCAGGGGATTCATGTCCGGTGATCTGACTGGCCAACCTACTGATCCTCAATAACCTATCCATTTCATTGCAACGTAACTCTGAAATAAAGCACTTTCAGAAAAAGTGTTATAGAGCATTTTAGTCCTCCTTTTTCCGCTACATTACACCCTTCTAATATTTACACTTATGAATTGCTCTGTATAAACTTGCATATGTTGGCTAGTTTAATCTCCTTTTATCCTCAGGAGCTGTGAAGTTTCCTGGCTTCATCTAACGCAGGACAATATGCAGGATGTATGGAAGTTATCATTGCTCACTTGATGTATCAGGTTATGAGTAAAATTATTAATAGATGTATCTGAATAAAAACATAATTTGGAATGAACTTTTGTACTTTTGTCAGTTCTTAAAATGAAAATAAACTCAGGCTAGAAGAACTTATAATTCACCTGGAATTAAGTCGGATGTGCAGGCTGTAATGAATAGTTCGTGGATTTGAATACAGTAATTTTAGATTAACAACAAACCATACAGCTGCTGCATTCTTAGCGTATGTCTCAGTTGCTTTGCATTTACGCACTCTAATATGTACTTCGAGTTATTTTTGTGGTGGTGGAGGTGGTGGTAATATGGTGATAACAGGTTATGTTTTGTGTATTTACGATAAATGCAAAGTGTTTCAAATTTTTGTTGAATTCTAACTTTCAATTTCTTTAAAGGGGAAATAATTGTGGAAATATATGTGAGTGTATTAATCCGTGTTTTTTGTGTGCAGCGAATCACACTTCATGAGTGGCAAACAGCTTGAATGAACTGAAGTTACTGGAAGAAACTTTTGAATTCCTACACCATTCCTTGCACTATGAATCTTTAATGTTTATTCCACAAAGACAGAATTGTGATAACTGGGTTTATCAGTAGAGTTACTCGACTTGGAGATACATTGCTCAGAATTGTAAGGTAGTCATTTTATAACTGCATCACATTTTTATGAGTTAATGAAATACATTGAACAGGTCTGGGATCAATTGAAACAACATGTACAGAAGCGGGGACTGCCTCTAGAACAGGCCTGCACAAGGTTTGCGCTCTCCGAGCCGGCTCACAGCTCATGAGCGGAATGCAGATATTAGCTGCGCTCTGTATAAGGGTGGACTGGAAGAAGGGATGGATCTCATACAAAATGTACGCAAAGGAAGTACTATTACGAGTGATTATGAAATGAATTCCTGTTCAGCGTTAGCAAAACTATTTTTGACTATTATTAATTTAAAGAGAGTAATAGAAATTCTATAGCTACTTAAAACAATATCATTTTGTTATATTTTTATTTATCAGTACATCAAAACAGGTTTTATGCTGTTGACAGCTGAAAGGAACATAGCCTACTGATCGTAATGAAACATCAGTTACAGATGTTGATGTTTGCCTTTATTAAAGTTGATTATAGAAAACAGTTGCTCACAAATATAAATGTTGAGCCAAACATAGCAATCATTTTCACAGCCAGCCTGTGTAGTCGTGGATATCATTGCTAATGTTTAGTCTTGTAAAACTCAACCAAGCTAGTAGTATTATTCAAACGATCTTTAGCTCTTAGGTCACATTGAAGATCAATAAGTTCAGCTGTAAATAGTTAAATGTTATGTTCCGTCTTTTAGGTTCCTTCATACTGTACTATAGCAGTAGGTAAGCAACGTGAAACAGTTACTGAGAATAGGCCTACACACTGCACTCCACTAGATAACTGAGTGGTCGTTTCCCTCTCCTCTACCTTAGCAAGTCTATGTTATTCTGACGTATCTTCCTCTCCGTTTCGGGGAGCGGTAAACACAGCTCTCCCGCTCCGAAGGAGCGCGCGCGCTCGTTGAGCGCTGTTTGTGCAGGCCTGCTCTAGAAACTCTTAAAGTTTTGGAAGAAGCACTTTTTGGAGCAGTAAGAACTTTTACCTCAAGAGAGCATTCTGCGCCTCATCGGAGGCGTGAATCGCTTTCTACAGCAGTCATCCATGGCAAAGGGGATAATATTCGAAATTAGACATTATTACAAGAAGAATACGTGTTGAATTTTTAATCGTTGAACTCATTTACACTTTATATTCAGTTCTATCAAACGCCCTATATAATGTCACTTAACCAAGTTTTTCATTGTTTCTTCGATTCGGTTTTGTACAGAAAAGGAATTAAAATTTGGAGCAAGTCTTCATGGAAGTCCATCTGTATGTGGGCAACAATTTCACACGACTGTCCAGAAATATCATGTGTACAGGGGCTCTTGTTTACTGCACATGCGCAGTGTGTTGTAAGCGAAACTTAAGCAATAAGGGACTCCAAATTTTATTTCCGTATCTGTACAGATAAATCAAATATACCATTTTTCGGTTTTTGAATGCATGAATTTCATGAAATTATAATAAAGCGATTCGGTTACAAAATTACTATATACTTTTCAGTTTTGAGTAGTGGAAATTTATAGTTTTCGTCAGATTTAAACTTAAGGAGAGAGGATGATACTTTTTAAACTATTTTTCTATTTGGTGTAAAATATTAATTTTTTGTATGTAGAGAGTTCATAGCTGCAGCAACTCAACCAAATATAAATATTTTGAAAAAAATTATTTGGGGACCCAAATTTGAAAAAAAAAAATATATATATACCTAATGCAGAATTGTACTAAAACCGATATATCTATACCGTCTTTAAAGATAGATTCAAACAGTTTTTTGCAATGTATTTGCAAAAGCATGTTCTACAAACTGTGAGTAACAGAATTTTGATATTAGTCCCTACGTTTGTAAAATAAACAATTAAAATTTAATAACACTTTTCTGATTTCCTTTCTTGCAAACAAACGGACGTATTTTTATAATGAAATCAATTAACAAAATTCTGTTGCAGAGAAAAGTTTCCTAATAGTCTAAAGAATGTGTGTTCTAAATTTCATGCATGTATCTTTAATAGTTCAGAAATTATATCCATTTTTGTCTGGCAATGTAGAAAAAAAAATGAAGTTACTGGAAACCGACAAAAGGGGGCGTGTGATTTAAAAATCCATAGCGCAGGAAGTTTAAAAATGACTTCTTAACATCCGATAAGGGCACAAATAACCATAAAATGTTATGTAATGCATTTCACATATATCAAAGAGTATTAAAAAAAATTTTTTTTTTGAAAATTTAATTTATCAGAAACAACAATAAAAGTGGGCGAGTGATTTAAAAATCCATAACGCAGGAAGTTTAAAAATGGCGACTCAACATCCGATAAGGACACAAATATCCACAAAATGTTATGCTATGCATTCCACACATATCACAGAGTATTTTAAAGAATTTTTTTTTAATTTACTCATTTTTCACAAAAAAAATACCATCCTCTCCCTTTAACAACAGTGAATTTTCTAACTTCATGTTAGAATAAGAACAGTTTCTTGAACACCTGTCAGCAAACAGTTGGTTGTTGACTTGTCATTTTGACGTTGATGTGTAGAGTACAGCGTTGTGAAATAACCAACTTGAAAAACGAAGCGAGTTTCAATTAATCAAATCAAAATCGAAATGAGGATATAGGAAGGGAAAAAATAACTAAAAGCTACTCAGGCGGGCGTTCTTGCAAGGAGAATCGGGCTGTGGGAAAGAACCTGTGTGGGCTCCAAGCCAGTTGGTCATTTGTCCCACTCTGTCGCCATTCCATTGAAGAAATCGAGAAAAATTTTAAGGGAAAAAAACCGAATATGTATGTATGGACCACATGAAGGGGAGGGAATTCGTAGAGCACCATCAACAATATGGCTGAACAGCACAAAGCAGAGTCGACTAAGATGTTAGCTGGGTCGGAGTAACGGTTGGGAGTCACACGTCACTATCTTCACTAGTCAAAGGATCCGAGTCTTTAGAAGACCGAATTAGCTTGCCCAGAAATCACTAAGAAAGCCAAGGCAGCGAGTTTTGAATGAATTAATTTGAAAAATGCTGAAATACGGTATATGGCGGGGACATTGTGTAGGTCCGTGGCTCATTTCTCTTAGAGCTCATCACGACATCTTGCTCTAGCACCTTATAAAATCCACGGAAAACTACTGACAGGATGAGAGTTGTTTTAATTACGAGTGTAGCCAATTGACTTTTACATTCCTAGAAACGACTGACTTGTTAATACTGTACTTTTGAGAACTAGGAGTGGAAAAATATTCTCATAGCACTTATTTTAAAAGTATCTAAGATCTAAAGATTACACATGTTTTCCTTTATTATTATTATTATTATTATTATTATTATTATTATTATTATTATTATTATTATTATTATTATTATTATTATTTACTTATTGGCTTTTAAGGAACCCGGAGGTTTATTGCCGCCCTCACATAAGCCCACCATTGGTCCCTATCCTGAGCAAGTTTAATCCATTCTCTGTCATATCCCACCTTCCTCAAATCTATTTTCATATTATCTTCCCATCTACGTGTCGGCCTCCCTAAAGGTCTTTTTCCCTCCGGCCTCCCAACTAACACTCTATATGCATTTCTGTATTCGCTCATACGTGCTACATGGCCTGCCCATCTCAAACGTCTGGATTTAATGTTCCTAATTATGTCAGGTGAAGAATACAATGCGTGCAGTTCTGTGTTGTGCAACTTTTTCCAGTCTCCTGTAACGTCCATCCCTCTTAGCCCCAAATATTTTCCTAAGAACCTTATTCTCAAACACCCTTAATCTCTGTTCCTCTCTCAAAGTGAGAGTCCAAGTTTCACAACCATAAAGAACAACCGGTAATATAACTGTTTTATAAATTCTAACTTTCAGATTTGTTGACACCAGACTGGATCATAAAAGCTTCTCAACCGAATAATAACAGGAATTTCCCATATTTATTCTGTGTTTAATTTCCTCCCGAGTATCATTTATATTTGTTACTGTTGCTCCAAGATGTTTGAACTTCTCCACCTCTTCAAAAGATTATTATTATTATTATTATTATTATTATTATTATTATTATTAGTAGTAGTAGTATTAGTAGTTATTAGTATTGTTTATTATTATTATTATTATTATTATTATTATTATTATTATCCCTCTGCTATCAGGAATGCCTAAATCCGCGCTTGTCTAAGTATAAGCCTAACGTATGCCGTAAGGATCACATGAAATTATCCCTCCGGGAAATATTAAATGGTGCAGGAAGTCATCAGTACAAAAGAGAAGCCTCTCTTCCTATAATAATAAAAAGGTGTTGATACTGTTTGCCGCTGATGAATTGTGTATGGCCTATACATGGTTATTTAATGTTTTTTTTTCTAATGGTTAAGAATAATATAATTTATAATGGTATCCCATTATTACATAACTAGTGATAATAATGATTGTGGATTTGGGGAAATGTTCAAATGAAGGCAAGGAAACAGAAAGCCTCCTCCAACAACTTTTATCCATCATAAACTACTTGTACATAAAATTTGTTCTCGCCAAAATTTCAGTTCATTTCTCCGAAGCTGAAAGCTAGTTCTCAGTCCCTTTATGTAGCCTCATATTGTTCAAGATTCTGCTGTAAATAAATCAGAGAAAAGACTACCAACCTGCCATAATGTTGAATTTTCGCTTGTTGTGAGTTTGAATTCGTACCTTGAGAAAATGTTAGTTTGAAAATGAAATTTAAAAATTCGGTCTTTAGTGTTTACCACAATGTCACCACTGGTGCACAGTCTTTCAGAACAGATGTACATTGTACACCCAGATTATGGACATTGTAGGTAATTCCAATCTGTTGGAAATGGAAGCCCCATCATGCTGTGGAAACCCCAAACTTTTCTTCCGAACGAAAAACCATGAAAATCTAAAATCTATTAACGGCCACTTTAATAATTTTAACTAGTGCTATTTTTCAAGCCCACCAAAGGTACCTTATTGCCATCAAAGAAATCAATAAAGCATGGTATCACACAGCTTGATTTCCTCTACAAAAGAAGCTGTAGTTGTTCAAGATCCCTGTGTCTGAAGCTTGTTTTTTTGTTGTGTTTAGCCTGCGCGTGACGACGTCTATCTACCCGGTGCCTTCGATATGCGCACAGGATCAGATCTCGGACTGGTTCGACTCTCTGGCTGAGTGCCTCCACTGGAACGTGCGCAAGCGCCAGAAGCACCTGGACGAACTGAGCGACCTGACCCACTCCAGTTCCAACGACACCCTCGACTCGCTCGAACACGCGGACCAGCTCGACAGCTAGGTGTCGTGTCACTTTTGTAATCGCTAGGAGTTTGTAAGTGTTCATCTCCTACAAGTGCCACGAATTTCTTTTTTTCACAAGTGTTATTTTTTTCTCATCTTGTTCACCATGTCAGATGTGTTTTATATTGGAAAGTAAAGCATTAATTTATCAGCTATTGTATTCTGAATCACTTTCCGATGGGAAAATGTTGCAATTTTCTCATTTTTAGTCCCTTTCCTTGTGTTCATTATAATTGTCTAGCCTTTTCCTTAATTGTGTATTCGTTTTTCTTCCCATCACTTTAATTATGTAGTCCTTCACCTTCCTATCAATTTAATTGTGTAGTCCTTTACCTTCCTATCAATTTAATTGCGTAGTCCTATTCCTTCTCATGAATTAATTATGTAGTCTTTCTCCTCATCACTTTAATTGTGTAGTCCTTTTCCTTCCTATCAATTTAATTGCGTAGTCCTATTCCTTCTCATGAATTAATTATGTAGTCTTTCTCCTTCTCATCACTTTAATTGTGTAGTCCTTTTCCTTCCTATCAATTTAATTGCGTAGTCCTATTCCTTCTCATGAATTAATTATGTAGTCTTTCTCCTTCTCATCACTTTAATTGTGTAGTCCTTTTCCTTCCTATCAATTTAATTGTGTAGTCCTATTCCTTCTCATGAATTAATTATGTAGTCTTTCTCCTTCTCATCACTTTAATTATGTAGTCCTTTACCTTCCTATCAATTTAATTGCGTAGTCCTATTCCTTCTCATGAATTAATTATGTAGTCTTTCTCCTTCTCATCACTTTAATTGTGTAGTCCTTTACCTTCCTATCAATTTAATTCGTAGTCTATTCCTTCTCATGAATTAATTATGTAGTCTTTCTCCTTCTCATCACTTTAATTGTGTAGTCCTTTACCTTCCTAGCAATTTAATTGCGTAGTCCTATTCCTTCTCATGAATTAATTATGTAGTCTTTCTTTCATCACTTTAATTATGTAGTCCTTTACCTTCCTATCAATTTAATTGCGTAGTCCTATTCCTTTTGAATTAATGTAGTCTTTCTCCTTTTCACTTTAATTGTGTAGTCCTTTACCTTCCTATCAATTTAATTGCGTAGTCCTATTCCTTCTCATGAATTAATTAAGTCTTTCCTTTATCACTTTAATTGTGTAGTCCTTTTCCTTCCTATCAATTTAATTGCATCTATTCCTTCTCATGAATTAATTATGTAGTCTTTCTCCTTCTCATCACTTTAATTATGTAGTCCTTTACCTTCCTATCAATTTAATTGCGTAGTCCTATTCCTTCTCATGAATTAATTATGTAGTCTTTCTCCTTCTCATCACTTTAATTGTGTAGTCCTTTTCCTTCCTATCAATTTAATTGCGTAGTCCTATTCCTTCTCATCACTTAATTGTGTAGTCTTTTTCCTCATCACTTGTGTAATTCTTTTCCTTCTCATCACTTGATTGTGTAGTCCTTTTCTTTCTCATCATTTAATAGTGTATACCTCTTTCTTCCCACCACTAATTATGTAATCTTTTTCCTTATCACTTGTGTAATCGTTTTCCTTTTCATCACTTAATTGTGAAGTCCTTTTTCCTTCTCATCACTTAATTCTGTATTCACTAATTCTGTATTTCTTTTCCTTCCCATCACTAATTGTATAGTACTTTTCATTTTCATCACCAATTGTGTAGTCCTTTCACTCCCATCACTTTATTAAATTGTATAGTCCTTTTCCTTCCCATCGCTTTAATTGTAAAATCTTTATTCTTCTTTTCGCTTGAATTCCATAATCTTTTCCCTACCTGTCCTTTAATTATTTAGTTGTTTTCCTTCATCTTACTTTAATTTCTAGTCCTGCTTCCTTTCACGTTTATTCCCTACTATTTCCTTTTTCTTTTACCTGATTTGTTTTGCCATTTTATTTCTCTCACTAATTTTCTAGTCCTTTTTGCCCACTTCACTTCCATTTTCTGAGCGTTCAATGTCATTTCACTTAATTTTTTTACAGGACATAGTTGGTGTTAAAGTAATAAGCATACTTGTGGGTTTCAGCGCGACGGTTGTTTGAGCGAGTTTCTTAAAATAAGCACGTTTAAAAAAAAGTTTAAAAGTTCACAAATGTGGTTAAAAATTGTAGCACCGATTTCTATTAGACAAGGGATATAACAGAACTTACAATATGTGTACTGTATAATATTATTTTGCTATAATTTATAATTTTGCTTACTATAATAATTTGTCGAAATATATCCAGCCACTGCATATAACGTTTCACTATCAGAATTACTTTCTCCTGTTCCTTACGATAGAACATAGTGTTAAAATTTCCCACAGTGATTATAACCAAACTAACAATTAATATATAAGAAATGAGTCTATTTATTCTGAATTAACTTCTAAGGTCTTTAATTTTGATTCGCTTTCGTCTATACATTAATTAAAGGCAGGTGAATGTACTGGACACATATTATGTGAATGCAAACCTTAATTGCTCCATATATATTATTTTAATGTACCGAAGTACATATGTTATTTCCATGCAGATATTCTGCGTCATCATACGATGAAAGAGTAATGGAACGGAGAAAAATTCTCTCCGGCGCCGGGATTTGAACCAGGGTTTTCAGCTCTACGTGCTGATGCTTTATCCACTAAGCCACACCGGATACCCACCCCGGCGTCGGACAGAATTGTCTCAGTTTTAAGTTCCAACTCTTTGGTTCCCTCTAGTGGCCGCCCTCTGCACTACGTCATAGAGGTCTATGAACGTAGGACTGAAGTCCATACATGTGCTGAGGTGCACTCGTTATGAGTGACTAGTTGGCCGGGATCCGACAGAATAAGCGCCGTCTTAAATCACGAAGTGATTTACGCATATCATATATATTATTTTAATGTACCGAAATACATATGTTATTTCCATGCAGATATTCTGCGTCATCATACGATGAAAGAGTAATGGAACGGGAACCCAAGAGTTGGAACTTAAAACTGAGAGGATTCTGTCCGACGCCGGGGTGGGTATCCGGTGTGGCTTAGTGGATAAAGCATCAGCACGTACAGCTGAAAACCCGGGTTCAAGTCCCGGCGCCGGAGAGAATTTTTCTCCGTTGCATTACTCTTTCATCGTTAATTGCTCCAATTTTCGTGAACTACTTTATGCAACTAAGTGAACTATCCCAAGTTCCAATTAACGGTGCTAACTGTGCCAAGTTTGTCAGGAAATTACAGAAATCGATTTTTTCCTATTTCTTTGTTAGTAATGCTAATCATCTGTCTTTAGTCAAAGTTACCGTGTTGAAAATAGGTCCTTAGTATCTGAAAGTATAAATGATGTGAAAATGTCTTAGTGGTGCTAACCACAGATGGTGTAAGATTCACTGGATCGCACATCTTTCTGTAGGCCTACACATCGTGTACTTGGTTGATAAAAAGCGGACACTGCGGTGATAATGTAATATAGACATTAACCTCGTTAGGAATTATATCTTGGGGGTCGCGGTGCAAGATATGTATAATCTAACTTGTCGCAAGTAGCCAATAGGCTTGAATAAATGAAATACTGATATTTGTAAGATTATATATTTTGTACAACACATTAATTATAAAACAATGCGGATGGTTCGTTCATTCACTCTGTAGCGCACATTCACACATGAGTCTGTATTTGGTATGAGAGTCTTTGGTTCAAGTCTTGAGCGAGTCCTGTTCCTGCACAAGAGCGGTCTCGAACTTGTCTGCCGCCAGCTCCACCTCCTTGAGGGTGCGGTTGGCGTCGTCCTGCAGGCGGCTGAGCTGCGTCTCCTGCTCCACCAGCCTCTGCTCCAGCACCGCGTACAGCTGCGCCCTGCCACGGACAAGAACACGTGCGAATTATTATGAACACGCTGTACATCTCAATTTCTAAGTGTAACAGTAATGATAAAACTTGTATTAATAAATCAATTCAAGTGAATGCTTTGAAGCTTTCTTCTTGTGTTTTTATTAATTTAATGATTTTAGCCTATGTATGTATGTATGTATGTATGTATGTATGTATGTATGTATGTATGTAATGTATGTATGTATGTATTTAAATAAATATGTTGTCTACTAGTCGTTAAAACTTAACTGAAGAATATTGCTGGAGAACCTTTTAAGTGTAGTGTAAATATTCGTAATTTAAATATGTATTGTATTGATTAAGGCTGGTTGAGTGGAAGAGAAGGTCTTATGGCCTTAACTCTGCCAGCGAAAATAAAACATTATTATTGTTGTTATTATTATTATTATTATTATTATTATTATTATTATTATTATTATTATTATTATTATTATACAGAGTGAACCGTAAGTAATGTTATTAATTTAAGGGGTTTTTATTTGAAATATTTCTAACAAAAAGTTTAATACAATTTTCTTCGCTTCAGCTTTCTTTTCGAGATAAAAAATTGTTTTATATGAAACATTTCATGGCGTGGTTTGGGAAAGTCATTGATTGAATCCCAATATGCTCAGTCAGTTTAAGAGAGCAGTGTATTATGATGACTATTAATTTACACTTTTACTACGCCACACTACTTTCGACCAATAAAACGGTACGAAAGGACGTCTTTCAACCAATCATGGCTGCTTATCGCACAATTTTATCGCGTCCCTGGCATTTGTTTATTTTTATCACTACCCTAGCATTTGTTTCTTTGTTTGCCAACATTTCAAACTGCACTGATCTGGACGTCAAAAAACAGAAAATTACAAACCACTCCAGTCGATGCACATTACTTTCAAATAGGACTCGCATTGGCATTCATGAACAAGAATTAATAAAGATCACTGGTCATATATGAAGAGCCACCATTCGGAAATCCTGAATAAGTTGAGGATACACCATGTACATCAACGAGTTCACTTCTTTTACGCATACGTCCAATATAACATCAACTGAACCACCAACCACTAAAACATTCAAATTTGAAAATTGTACCTACTTTCAATAATTGTTTCTTTTAAAATTATTCATGTTTATTTTTTATTTCATCATCGTTAATTAAAATGTTTCTTGTTTATTTCATCATCCCTAATTAAAACTTTTCTTACACTTGTTTATATTATTTAGGTTATGTTTGTTATAGCTTCTGCTATATGATATTATGGATAGTCACGTATCAGAGATTGTTTAATATTAGGCCTAAGATTTATTGAAAATCATCTGTCAAGTGACGTTGATTACTGGGATCCGGATGATTGAAGTGGAATGCAAATGTTTTAATAAAAATGAAACTGAATCAACAAAGCCTTCTTGACTAGTAACAGTCCACAGAGTTCAATGATGATTCCATAGTTGGCACAACTGATACCGGTAACAAGAAAACATAATCATAAAACACTACTATCATCTTGCGTAATGTTGAGATGGTACAATAATACATTTGAAGACAGTTGTATTTTCGTAAGCCAATTAATATTTTATTGTATTGGAGTACTTTGTTACTCTAATCTTTAT
The DNA here is from genome assembly GCA_025594305.2 of Periplaneta americana. NCBI lineage: Eukaryota > Metazoa > Arthropoda > Insecta > Blattodea > Blattidae > Periplaneta > Periplaneta americana. The sequence continues at coordinate 127,153,948 of JAJSOF020000015.1, read as the reverse complement.
ATACTTTCTTCTAATCGTGTAATAGTCAATTAAATCCCACTCGAGTTTTGATTTTCTCTAGATAAATCAAAACCTCTAGTGAGATTACTGTTGATAAATGATGGAAAGAATTTTAGTTTTGCCCTTTAAATATGCATAAATGTAATACGAACAAATGTAACTTTGAAAAATTCCTGTGCAGAACTTAACGTTAATTTTTTTTTTCGGATAAAATTTCTGCACATTCAAAGGACAAAACTAAAATTATATCAATCATAATACTCTGATCTCTTAAACTGACTGAGCATATTGGGAAATGGTTCATATAAAATAGTTTTTATCTCGAAAAGGAAGCAAAAACGATCAACATTCTATTAAAACATTGTTTGAAATATCTCGAAGATTAACCTCTTAAAATTAATTACATTACTTACAATTGACTCTGTGTTCATGTATGTATCTTATTTAAGGACGTCATGTTCTTTGTATAAGTATTTATATTTTTGTCAAGCTGGAAAATCGTATCTTTTTTTTTGCACGCACATAGACTTGGAACAAAATTTGAAACTTATTTTCTTTGAATATCGCTAGAATTTTGCATGAACTCAGAGCTGCTTTATACAGCAGAAATTTGCACTAATTAGAATGAGGACTCATTTTGTATCACTGGTCTAAGGCATGGCGCGTCCTCAGGTTGCGGATAGAGGAGACGGCCTCCAGATATGGAGGGTAGCTGAGAATATATTGAATAAGCAATCGTGGACAGCCGATAAGGGGTGGTCCTCCAGCTTGGGGGTTGGGCGAAGAGCTCACAACCCATCACCGTAAAAAAACAGCTTGTTACGAAACCTAACAGTAAGGTTCTTAGGAAAATATTTGGAGCTAAGAGGGATGAAGTTACAGGAGAATGGAGGAAGTTACACAACGCAGAGCTGCACGCATTGTATACTTCACCTGACATAATTACGAACATGAAATCCAGACGTTTGAGATGGCCAGGACATGTAGCACGTATGGGCGAATCCAGAAATGCATGTAGAGTGTTATTTGGGAGACCGGAGGGAAAAAAGACCTTGGGGAGGCCGAGACGTAGATGGGAAGATATTAAAATGGATTTAAGGGAGGTGGGATATAATGGTAGAGACTGGATTAATCTTGCTCAGGATAGGGACCAATGGCGGGCTTATGTGAGGGCGGCAATGAACCTCCTTAAAAGCCAGTAAGTAAGGTCTAAGGCACCACGGCTTAGACCACGCGGTTTTCTTTCTCTTGTATCAAGGAGGGAACCGAAGGCTTAGCCTACACTGCAACCTGAGGTTTATTGTGTTTACCACTCCTATTCTGTGAATGACTGGGTAGACAAACGGGAGCGCTCTTGCACAAGTACAGCACGCCGCACCGTGAACTTAGCCCGAGCTATTGTATGGTGACGATAATATGTGAGTGATGGCGAAAAGAGTGCGAGGTTCAACGCCGAAAGTTACCCAGCAATTCCGCTTCAATAGGGATATCTTATGCGAAGTTTTACCGTCAGATCGCAGGAGCGTTCCATGCGGCGCAACATGTTGTAGGGCTATGTTTTGTCATATGCTACAGTTGATTACTTTTTCCCGCTTGTTGGTTTTCTGTGCGTGTCAAAATTATATTTACAGTTATTTTGTATAACCTAGTATAATTTAATATAATTCAATACTTTCTTACCTCATAATTTAATTTACGTAAACCTGTATAATATTGAGCGATTCCCCGAGATGGGTGGGGAAATCTGCAGTATGCAGAATATAAATACGAGTAAATTGAATGTTCATGATCCTAAACGAGAACTTTGAGAACAATATGCACGAATAAAAAAATAGGAAATATGTCGAAAGTGAATATCGCCCTCTTTAATAATTAGTATTTAAGAACCGTACGCTAAAAACAGGATATCCAGCCACCAATGTGTTTTTATGGGGAAGAGACTATCGAGATTAAATTCATATTTTTTCTGTAGTTGTAGAAAGATAAAATGCAATTTTTAATAGGATGATATAATATGATCGCAATAGTATCACGATTAGTAGTGTATTTTGTAGCTTAAGGACATGCAGTTTTGAATACTGTGTGGGATGATTTTGAAAATTTGAACTTAAAACATGGCTTTAATAATATAGGGTACAGTACATTAAAAACATTATTCACGAAATGGATTTCACTAGGGATCGTCCTGGATAATAAACATTCCAGTTTATCGAAAGTTTACTGCAGGCGTAAAATTCGGAGACTCCTACAACTACTGCATATAATCTAAGCTAACATAGCTCGCTGTCGAGGTTGCATATGTTTTTATTAATGTTTCTTTTCCCTCTTCCAAAATGAAACTATAGTCAACAATTCCTTACTTGAAGTACTTACTTACTGGATTTTAAGGAACCCGGAGGTTCATTGCCGCCCTCACATAAGCCCGCCAATGGTCCCTATCCTGAGCAAGATTAATCCAGTCCCTACCATCATATCTAACCTCTCTCAAATCCATTTTAATATTATCTTCCCATCTACGTCTCGGCCTTCCCAAAGGTCTTTTCCCCTCTGGCCTCCCAACTAACACTCTATATGCATTTCTGGGTTCGCCCATACGTGCTACATGCCCTGCCCATCTCAAAGTCTGGATTTTATGTTCCTAATTATGTCAGGTTAAGGATACAATGCGTGCAGTTCTGCGTTGTGTAACTTTCTCCATTCTCCAGTAACTTCATCCCTCTTAGCCCCAAATATTTTCCTAAGAACCTTACTCTCAAAAACCCTTAATCTCTGTTCCTCTCTCAAAGTGAGAGTCCAAGTTTCACAGCCATACAGAACAACCGGTGATATAACTGTTTTATAAATTCTAACTTTAAGATTTTTTGACAGCAGACTAGATGACTAAAGCTTCTCAACCGAATAATAACAGGCATTTCCCATATTTATTCTGAGTTTAATTTCCTCCCGAGTGTCATTTATATTTGTTACTGTTGCTCCAAGATATTTGAATTTTTCCACCTCTTCGAAGGATAAATCTCCAACTTTTATAGTTCCATTTCGTACAATATTCTGATCACGAGACATAATCATATACTTAGTCTTTTCGTGATTTACTTCCAACCCTATCTCTTTACTTGCTTCAAGTAGAATTTCCGCGTTTTCCCTAATCGTTCCTTACTTGAAGTAGTTACTTTTATTTAATAGCTAGCACTTTCGAGACCCAATTTTATTACTTATATTTTTTAAGGTTTAAAGCATATATTCAGAATATTTCGGGACCTGATTGAAGACAAAAAGCTTTCCCTGGTTTTTACATATAGGAAGATAACAAAAATTTGCCATTTTTAGTTGTTTTTAAGAGTATTTAATATACTAATACACTACGTATATCCTCAATGTTTATATACCGAAAAACAAATGCACACGCAAAGCGCTTCCCTCATAGTACACGTGCGCTATCTGTTGGTGCTAGTTCAGGATATCCCTATTGAATGAGGGAAAACCCCCAACCAGGATTTGAACCGGGACATCTCGTTTCACGGTCAGACGTGCTAATCGTTACTCCACAGCGGTTACTGGGCGGGATTAAGGATGGGATATTGAATTGGCATGTAGTTGGTATGTACCTGTGGTCGACGTCGCCGTTGCTGCAGTCGAGGGCCGCCATCTCGTTCTGCAGCCTCCAGATGGCCTCCTCGCACTCGGCCGCCTGCTGCTTGAGCCGCGCCAGTCTGCGCTCCCCTCGCTGCACTCGGCGCCGGTTCAGGAACGCGTTGCCCAGCTCCGTGTTCGCGGCGCGGGGCGTGGGGGAGGTCGGTGACGCGGGGGGCTGGGCGGCGCGGGTCTCGAAGTAGCGGCAGATCTCGCGCACGGCCACGGCGCCGCAGCGACTCAGATCGTGGCAGGAGCGCGCCCGCTTGCTGCGCCGCGTGGTGCCCTCCAGACGCCCGCTGCGCAGGTCCTCGCTGCTCTGCGCGCGGCCCAGCGACTCGAACAGCCGCCGCTTCTCCCGCACCGGCACGTAGCGGTCCGCGCGCTGGCACGCCCGCAGCAGCGCTGCTACCTCGTCCGCGGCAGGCGCCGGCGTGCGCTCCTTGGTGCGGCTGCGACCGCGCTCCTGCAGGATGCCCAGGATGTCCAGGAACCGCACGGCGTCCAGGGGCGTCTGCCGCATCACCTCCACGGCCAGCGCCTTCACCCAGCGCGCATACTGCTCGTCTGTGCCAGCCTGCAACACGAGTTAGGCCCGTAACACACTTGCAGAGTTTTCGCCAGCGAGAAATGTGTTGCGAGAAAGTTAAAAAATTGATAACATGGATTCAAATGGACGTCCACACACTGGAAGAGATTCTCGTTCGAGGCAAAAACCTCGCGCGAGTTTCTCGCTGGGATCGGTAGCTCAGAGAATTTTCTTGACACACTTATCAAAGATGTTTGACATTTATACTCTTTATGACGATTGAATGTAGAAAAAGATATAACAGGTGACGATGAATTGTATTGTTTTTATTTGAAAATGGGGAAAGATGGCTGATAATTGCAGTCAGAAACTTACCGAACTTGTACGATGTTACCCGTAGGCCTATTTATAGGATGCACGGGATGAAAACTATAAAAACACGAAACTTAAAGAAGAAATCTGGAGACAAATATCAGATTATCTGAAAATAAACAGGGCTATATTTTATTTTGATGAGATTTAATAGTATTAATTAAACATTTGAAAAATGTATCTATATGTCTTAACAGTTTACATAATTTTAATCAGAACATAGCAAAGAATCATCTATCGTATCATGATTGGCAAAAAACTGTGGTCCATTCAACCTGAAATAATGCCTAAACGTATCATCATTCAAATCGAAACCAGTGTCGAAAACTCGCCCTTATTTTCGTAAGATACAATGTGATTTTCAGATATTTCTGGCTTTAATTTTAGGCCTACTTCTTCTTTTCATTAACAAAATATGTTCATGTAACTCCATTTCCTCATCATCTGAATACTCCGATTCAACATAGCGTCCGTACGTAATTTGTAAAGTACGACAATATATTTACAGGTTATATATTTAAGTACGACAATATACGTAAATACATAACCTATAATATTTCCCCCAACGAGTGATTACTATAATCAGATAAATGCTTTCTGCATGAAGGCAGTGCATAGATGATCATAGCGAGGTGTGATCTGTGATAGCGAGAACTCGCCAAGTGTGTGGAGGAAGGCTCTTCGCCTCTTTCTCGTAACACATTTCTCGCTAGCGAAAACTCTTCAAGTGTGTTACGGGCCTTAGCCATTACAGTACACTTTCCGATAATATTGAATTTGTGTGTGAATTTTGCAACATCACAATACTTCGAAGTAGTGAGTGGGCTTGTAATGTTGGGGACCGATTATATAAGTTGACTGCAGTATGGTACATAGGCCGGGAACGTGAGCTAGTATGAGGACATCGACTTGGTTCTGCAATCGATTACGCGAATAACAAAGTGCACATAAACAAATTTGAACAGCTCTAAATAGTATATTGCTATACAAGCGTGGTAAGTGCATTTATAACAGATTCGAGGAAAAGTTAGAGAAGACGAGTGGCATGAGCAGACGGTCATTTAAACAAAGGTGTGTGTGCACCGGTAGACTATCGGCTGTGTCCACTAACAGTTCTAGGAGGCTACAACTACATACCTACCACTTACGCAGACTACAAGTTATTCCTAAAATAAGTAGTCAAGGCTAAGTTGCATATCCCTGTAAGGATACATAACTTGTAATAACATTAAATCTCTAAATATCTTACTTACATATCTACATATATAGAGAACAGCATATGAATAATATAATTTAAATAAATTATGTATATAACTTATCGACTTTCTGAAAAGCCGATGTACACATTTTCGAAATGGATTACGATTGGAATTCGATGTTTTTCCCTATCCCTATATTCTACAAATGATTGACTACGGAAAGACTGGTGTTTAGTTTATGTATTTATAGAACTTCAAATGTTGAACTTTTGAAAATGTCTTACAGAAGATTTTTTTCGACTTTCTTGAATGTTATACAACTCTCTGGGAAAGTTCATTTTGCTGTCCGGTTTTGTTTCTGATGTTCAATGCATGTCTGCAGCATTCTTATTTTCCATTAATTCTTATACGTACCATAGTGGAAGTGAAATAACCTTGCAGATTAAAAGGGACGATAGGGTACATGTAAATGAATAGAAAACCTATATTACGTTTTGCGATTAAATGCACGGTTAATTAGAAAATTAAGTTTGAAGTTTCAGCAGTCCGACAAAATCCCCGCTAACACACTCTACTCGTGATACAGATGTAAGAGGTCAACGAACTCGGTGTGTCTCGCTAGGTGAGCTGCTCTCTGCCAAGACGTTGCCACTTGCTTGCATCGTGCAGTGGTTTGAATTTAGACGTTTTTTAAATTAAATTTACACGAAAACCATGCACGCTATTGAAATACGCCAGAGAGATAAATTATTCTTTGTTAGATTTCCTGTCGATAAGGACAAAAATCACGATCCTACTCGCAATAGTTACCGACTAAGAGGTTGTTAAACATTTGGGGGGGGGGACTTTTTTTCTGAAAAAAAAACTATGAACTTTCCACCAATATAATATTATACCTTTTGGTTACATACAACATGAGCTATTCGCTCTGTAAATCTGCAAGGTTATTTAACTTCCACTCTGTATATTAGTATTACAATGGATCTATATGCGTTTTCGTCCTTTTGTAATTGAACGACAAACTTTGCACTGAATTGCTTACTCTCCAGTTCCTTCTCAATATTTTACTCAATATTTATTCGTTGGAGCATATTGTTTCCGCTGTATGCACTGAACAACTGAACTCTCGGTACCTTCATATAACACCTTCTCCTTAAGGGAAGACTCCACTGAAAATCATGAAAATTTTTCCAAATTTTTTTAGCTATCTAACTTATTCAGAATTTATATTTTCATACCCCAAATGGATTCAGCTCAATTCTGATTACAAATATTCGTATGTTTACACTTTTTTAATTAAGGCTGGAAGGGGGCGTGGAATTTAAAGAGCTGTCAAAATTGTTTTTCATCGAAGAATTCTTTTTTAAAATTTCTGATTACAAATCTAGTAACTTTTCGTTTGCTCCCTGAAGTTACTAGATGAATGTAGCGGAGGAGAATATTAATTTACATAAATATTCATTTTATTTTCAAATCTATTTTTCTGTGTTTATTTTTGTTGAATCAACACCAACTTTCTTATGCCAAATATTAATCAATCTGGATTAAATTTTTACTGCAAGTATTTATGAGGTAGCTGCATGTTTCTATGCATTTATTTTGTGAGACATGCTGCTAGTTTATTTTATTAATATTTTTCTTAATGCTTCTAGTTTATTTTATTAATATTTCTCACAAAATAAATGCATAGAAACATGCATTTATCTCATAAATACTTGCAGTAAAAATTTCATTCAGATTGATTAATATTTGGCATAAGAAAGTTGGTGTTGATTCAACAAAAATGAACACAGAAAAATAGATTTGAAAATAAAATGAATATTTATGTAAATTAATATTCTCTCCGCTACATTCATCTAGTAACTTCAGGGAGCCAAAAAAGTTACTAGATTTGTAATCAGAAATTTTAAAAAGAATTCTTCGATGAAAAACAATTTTGACAGCTCTTTAAATTCCACGCCCCTTTCCAGCCTTAATTTAAAAAGTGTAAACATACGAATATTTGTAATCAGAATTGAGCTGAATCCAAAATATAAATTCTGAATAAGTGAAATAGCTAAAAAAATTTGAAAAATGTTCATGATTTTCAGTGGAGTCTTCCCTTAAGATCACTATAATCAGTGGTTGTCTTATGCTGAATGTAAACCGAGAGTGCATGACGTAGACCGGTAATAATAACCCTATGTGCACATAACTTTTTTTTTTTTTTGTTTCCGAGACCGCCAGCTCTGGTTATAAGCAATTCTAATTGAAACACTTTTCGGACATCGTTATCGAGCGGTTAGCGACCCACCATGCCGAATACAAAGACGTGAAGAAAGTACAGGAACCTTGTCGTAAAATAGGCCGCTACAGAAAAATTCCGTCAGTAGATTTCCATTTGATACAATGTTGCCCATGGAACCCGTTATGATATTATATGTTTACCTACAGTATGATAAATTATTGCGCTGTCCCCGACTTTTGTCACATACTGTACATGAGCCATGGCAATAAAGTTACATGAAATATGAGTTGCACGCACAGCAAGACCAGCGCCGTTTGAATGAGTGTAACTGAAAACGCGTTCGTATATACCAAACAAGTGAAACTGTAAAGGTCAGGAGAAAGCATGACTTCATAAAAATCCGCGCACTGCTCATAAAACTGTCACATTTAATTAGGCATAAATGTTTTCACTTCTGTGTGTTTATAAAATACTATCCATCTTCTGAAATCCTTTCACCCTTCATAGACGCACGGAGTCTTGTGTTTGGACTATTAAACTACCATTAGATATTTACAAACAGCTGCCGGGCATTCTGAATATACAGTTTGCATTTTACAGTGTCAGCAGTAAAGACGATACAGAACGAACAGTTAATTTCAATTTCTCTGCTCCGAAACACGTCCTCTGGCAGGAAACATTACCACCTTAACCACAGGGTAGACCAGCGGTGACCAAAACTCGAACGGCAGTGATTACACACGAGAGACAGTCTATGCCAGTGATGTCAAAGCAAGCGCATTTTTCTGACCTTGACGTCGTGCGCGGGCAGCAAGCGCTAAGTATGGAAAGAGGAAGGGTTGTGTATATGAATAAGCAACCTGTTGGATTAAGAAAACAGTGGTGCACAAACTTCAAACGGAACGTGAAATTTTATGTCGTTATTTTTATATGGCTTCTTTCTGTTTAATATTATCTATATTGTCTGTAAAACAAAAGTACTAACACTGATTTCTTAATATTGCACTTGTGTTTTAAATCTTAATAACATAATAGAGAGTTAAGAAGGATATTCACTTAAATTCCATAGTAGTATAATATTATACTGTATTAAGTGGATGAAATACATCATTCATAAAGAAAGTGATATTCCAAAGAAAGAGATTGAGTATTACATGATAAGTTGGAATTGATATTGATGGTATCTTTAGCCTTACAAAAGTAATCAATAAACTAATCAAAACAATATTACAATACAAAGCAAAGTTACCTAGGTACTGTATCTGTTTTAAGTGTAACTAATATTACATAACAAAAGTCTTATCGCATTATGCTTTTAAGGTGATATTTGTGAGCAACTTCCTATCATCAGAATATTAAATTATTTTCTCGAAATCTGCTGAAGCTATAGAGCTGACATTTTTACAACACATGGGCATGTATCTTTTGCTTATGATGTAACAGTAGTTGCTTTGTTAATTCATTTCCTTACAAACAATTTCCATGCGAATATGTTCAAAATTTTCAATACACTATCTTCAGTAATATGTATATACGGTATATTAGATTTACGAAAACATTCTGTAAGGCTACTAAATAAATAGGCCTATACCTGAAAATTTCACTTTTCTGTACGAAAAGTTGAGAAAATATTTATTTTGAATAAAAAAATCAAACTTGTGAAAAGTGAGCATTAAAATTAAAACTTACATTCTTATAATGCACTTATACATCTCAGGCAAATCTAAAAATTAACATGGATACAGTTTTAATAAGTTCTCTTCCATTTATCCATTGAATCAGTGCTGGACATCCCTGAATATAGCTCGACCAAGCGGCATATACCACCTCTTTCGTCTGTCTCTTTCCTTTCCGCTGTAAAGCGCTCAGGCTCTCCTGGGCTCTAAAGCGCGCGCTTGCTCCTGTGGGCATTAATTGACATGCCTGGTCTATGAAGTAAAGAGATGGAGGAGAGGTACTTGGCATGAAAACTACAACCAGTGGTGGTTCGTGCACTAACATTGAGTTCTTCATCAATCCGCTAATAAAAATCGCAAGCTTTGCTGTATCAGTAATGTCACTACTCTCATTTTCTTGGGTTTTTTTTTTTAAATATTCCTCGTGAACACAATCAGAAATTTCCTGAATTCTCTTCTGGATATTTAGTCGAGAAATGCGCAGTTTTTCAAAATTAATTAGCAACTTTCATTGAACAAATTATTTCAGCCACCTTGATCATTACGCTTTTATAAAACTCTCCTCCGTTGGAAGGCTTAAGAGAACGAGCTATTTCGTTCGCCACTAGATAGCTGCTTCCTTACATTTATTTATGTCATCTTTCTCTTCATGACGATGATTGAAGGCTGATTTCAGTTCTTGGAGTTTAATAGCTCGTTTCATTACCACATTAGCACGTAATATTTAATCAGTTTCGCTATATTATTATTATTATTATTATTATTATTATTATCATTACTATTATTATTATCACTACTACTACTACTACTACTACTACTACTGCTGCTACTGGTAATGCTATCAGTATTGTTATTAGTATTACCATTATTATTATTATTATTATTATTATTATTATTATTATTATTATTACTTACATTATTATTAAATGAATAACTAGTAAATAACTGATAATAGTCATCAAAAGATTAAAAAAAAATTAAAATGGAGATATAGCGTAGTCTAGTAATTATTTTATCCTTCAAGGGAAGATGTAGGCGTATATATTCAGGCACGTATATAAGAATTATGGTAACACTTGCTGATAAATAATAATAACAATAATAATAATAATAATAATAATAATGCAGGACATGTAGCACGTATGGGCGAATCCAGAAATGCATATAGAGTGTTAGTTGGGAGGCCGGAGGGAAAAAGACCTTTGGGGAGGCCGAGACGTAGATGGGAAGATAATATTAAAATGGATTTGAGGGAGGTAGGATATGATGGTAGAGACTGGATTAATCTTGCTCAGGATAGGGACCAATGGCGGGCTTATGTGAGGGCGGCAATGAACCTACGGGTTCCTTAAAAGCCAGTAAGTAAGTATTACCGGTTCTTGTGTATGGTTGTGAAACTTGGACTCTCACTCTGAGAGAGGAACATAGGTTAAGGGTGTTTGAGAATAAGGTGCTTAGGAAAATATTTGGGGCTAAGCGGGATGAAGTTACAGGAGAATGGAAAAAGTTACACAACACAGAACTGCACGCATTGTATTCTTCACCTGACATAATTAGGAACATTAAATCCAGACGTTTGAGATGGGCAGGGCATGTAGCACGTATGGGCGAATCCAGAAATGCATATAGAGTGTTAGTTGGGGGACCGGAGGAAAAAGACCTTTAGGGAGGCCGAGACGTAGATGGGAGGATAATATTAAAATGGATTTGAGGGAGGTGGGGTATGATTTAGAGACTGGATTAATCTTGCACAGGATAGGGACCGATGGCGGGCGTATGTGAGGGCGGCAATGAACCTTCGGGTTCCTTAAAAGCCATTTGTAAGTAAGTAAGTAAGTAATAATAATAATAATAATAATAATAATAATAATAATAATAATAATAATAATAATAATAATAATATTAATAATACCTGTTATGCCTGTGTATTCAGCGTAATGCCCTGTAATGTCGCTTCCATATACTACTACTAATTGAACCGTTGAGCAAAGCAACATATTACATTTTCTCCCACAGAACAGCGAATAAATTCCTCTTCCCATTCTGTACGAAACCTTCTGTTTCTGCTCGTATAGACAGAGGGTTTGTAGAGCGGCATGCTTATCTTCAGTACGTGAGCGAGACAGAGAGCAATGTACAGGAAACTCCCCTTACCAGTATGAATGTCTGTGATTACACGATGTAATCACGACACCCGTTTTGGTCACCGCTGGCGTAGACTATAAGGGCCGTATTCATAGACATTCTAAGCGCAGGCTTCCGGTGGATGATCAGCGAACTAACGTTTTTCGTATTCATAAACCAGTGTTAGCGATATGATATCAATCCTGTACAAGTAATCACTCGATAGCCGGAGCTAGTTTAGCACGCTCGTAGCGCGGGCTAGCGAAATGTCTATGAATAGCACCCTTAGATTCTACATACGTGATTAACAGGCTTAAGATCCGGGACACTTCAGCAACCAATGTACGCACAACTTGACTATAAAGTTCCTTGAACATAGCAGACAGACATACTGCGCTATGTTATACCACAGTCTAGTATATACAGTCACGAAGCTTGAGTTGCGAGGGTGCTAGGAACAATTAATTGACTGTGCCGGTACTATTTCGCATTGTCTTTAATGAGGCGATATTAGCGATCCTAGTGGTTAGCAACTATCTATGGATGCATATTTACTACGTATTGAGCTTCGTGACTGTATATACTAGACCGTGGTTATACGCTCTCCAACAGTGTATTCATTATAAATTAATGTTACATATTTCCGAAAATAGAGTATTTCTAATTTTGTGGCTTTTTTTTTGGTCCACTGTGTGTATATGATATATTTTAATGAAGACATCTCTTTATACTGTATAAGTACCGGTACTTAACTTCAATCTTTGTAGACAGCATTACTCAGAATTCATGGGAGGATGGATTCTGTGTAATCTCACCGTGTAATCTCTAGGATTTCCTTGATGCTGCCGGTCAGGAGGTTAATGTCAAAGTTTGGGGAACGCTCTATTGTCCAGGGCCGTAGTTTTCCCGCGGTTTCCCTAAGGTGTAAAGACATATGCCACATAATTTCTGGTAGAAATGAGCCAAGGACCTACCTTCCCGTCGTGCTTGGTGAGCTAGTGATAACAATGCTGCCGTTGAATTAGAAGTTCGTGTGTTCAAACCCGATCGAAGGCTGGCTTTCCTCACTTCTCACAAATGAAGAGTCCACTGCAAGAATGATGGATGTCATTTGGAATACATTTTTCAGGAGAAGCAATTGAAAGTTTGAAATGCTTAGTGCTCAAAGCTTAACTGTGATTTTCCGATCATTACTGGACAATGACTATCAGTGTTAATGCCATATAACTCTCTATGTACAGCTGTCAAAAGAAAAAGTGGCCGCTCTCCTGTATCAAAGTTCCCTTCGGGTATCTTCGCTACAATTCGGAGACAGGCGATGTTACATGTTGTTGGACCACGTTGCCTGATATCTACAGTTATAATTGAAGTATACTGTGTGTTATTCGATAGCATAATGGTAGCATTCAGGCGTCTTATTCATGAGGTCCTGCGTTCGACTACAACCTCGTGCTTTTTATGTCCTTTTTGTTCTGTTTTTGAGAGAGACAAACTAGACATAATGGCTCCTTTTTCTTTTACGATTATTTTAGTAATTAACATCAGGTTCATTAATATATTATGCCATGACTTTATCATTATCATTATGATATTGTGGCTGCAAATGGAAAGAAAAAGATTTTATTCTCAATAAAATATCTTTCGTGGCATAAACATAACAAATTTACTGGCGTCGGCCTTAAAATATTCAAACAATTAAGCGTTCAAAAACAAAACAAAAAGCCACAATTCAATATTTAGTCTATCTTCCTCTTATCTCGATCATCTTGCAGTCGAGTGGGCATGGAATTGACTAGTCTTTGCAAATAGCGACTGTTCTTAGACAGATATTCCAGGCATTCTGAACATACACACATAAATGTTCTGTCCATGGGCAGGTCTTTACATTGCAAACCCAGCAATCTTCAATCTTTCCTATTTTCTGCCTTCCTCTTAGTCTCCGCATATGATCCACATATCCTAATGTCGTCCATTATTCTTTTCAACCAGAGACCCAACCAATTCCTTTTTCTCTTTCTAATCAGTTTCAGCATCATTCTTTCTTCACTCACTTTTTCAAACACAATTTTATTTCTTATTCTGCCTGTCCACTTTACACGCACCGTTCTTCTCCACATCCACATTTCAAATGCTTCAATTCGTTTCTCTTCATTTCGTCGTAATGTCCATGTTCCTTCCCCATACAATGCCACACTCCACACAAAGCACTTCACTAGTCTCTTCCTTAGTTCTTTTTCCAGAGGTCCGCAGAAGATCCTTCTTCTTCTATTAAAAGCTTCCTTTGTTCATGTTTGCAGTTTTCTTAGGAAGGATAGGCCTAAATGCGGTAACATCCCGTTGCTTTCCGCACACCACAATCTCTTTCGCATTTTATTAAATTCCAAGGGGCCCAAGCGTGGAGATGAGGAGAGTGGATTTGACTAATTGGGCCCTCCGGACTTCACCGAAAGTCACGGCAAGGGTTAAATATTAATTCTATCAGGATGTTTGACCCGGTCAGAGACCGGGAAATCTCAATTAGCCTTTGCCCCCGCATCCTGGACTAGCTTCTACGAATCATCAGAAGATCTTAGAGTGTGATTGGGCCAATTTTTCCAAAAATGTTTCCACACTTTTGCTCTCGTAGCTCAGCGGACGAACGTCGGAATTTAGATGTCAACGTCTCAGGTTCAATTCCTCGTTACTCCTTTTCATTTTATTGTGGTTCAATTGTATGTAATAATACAAAAAGAAAAACTAATACCAGTATTATGCAACTGGATTTTTCCAAACCTAATATTAAATTTATGTTATTTATATCGCTAAAGAACGATTACAATATAAATAACTTGAATATTATTTATACAGTCTCACTAAAGAACGATAACAGAATATAAATGATAAATATCGGTTTGTTTAATTAATATATTGCGAAAGAACAATAACAATATAAATAACTTGAATATTGTTTTATAATGTTAATGAAGGAAAACAGAATATAAATGATAACTTGAATATTATTTATATCGCTAAAGAACGATAACAATATAAAAACCTGAATATTATTCATATCGGAATTTCACAGATTTATTACAGATGTATTTAAGGAATTGTAGAAGAATAGTAATTAGTAACAGTGTCCTATTTATTCTTCTTGGAGCCAAATTTGTAACTTTTAAAAGTGTGGTTACTATGTTGAAGTGTATGTGTTGTAACGGATGCTTGATTTGTTATGTATGTGAGTCAGTTATGTGATGCTTGATGTCGTCGCAATGTCGTAATTATGGTTTGATTGTGTTTGTGTGACTATTGTGTATTAATTTATGATGTATGGTACGGAAAGCTGCATATTTGTGTTATAGAAGTGTTACGTATGTGTGTTGTTAATGTTTTTGTATGTTACAAATTGATACCTGATATTTGTTTTGCAATCGCAATGCCTAATTTACGGATTGTTTATGTTTTGTTTACATCGCGTAAGCTAATTTAATTTTCTTTTCCATTTCTCTTTATGCTTATCTTTTTGTGTATAAAACTATAGCTCTAACATACATATGTAAAATACGGCTAACCCCCATTGGAAATACAATAATAATTATTATTCATATCGTTATAATACGATAACAGAATACAAATGATGACCTGAATTTTGTTCATATCTCTAAAGAACGATAACAAAATATAAATAACGTGATATCCATAAAGAACGATAACTGGATATAAATGATAATTTGAATATCATTTACATCGCTAAAGAAAGTTTAAAAAATAAAATGAAAACTTGAAGAAGGCCCGAACCCACGACCTTTGAATCATTAAACAAGCACTCTACCACTGGTCCACGAGGCGTAGATATGGAACACTTTCATAGTTCCGGAACTGCTTGTACAAGCACATGCATCGTGTAACATCGCCGCGACCCGAAGTGGACTTTGAAAATATTCGCTGTTCACGAGTGCGGCCACTTTTTTTTGACAGCTGTACATTCTATATGTCTTAAGCTATGCATTGACAGTCTTGGTTCATTTTCCACAAGAAAGTGACATCCATCATTCTTGCAGTGGACTCTTCAAACATTGAAAGTGGAGCTAACACTTGTTTTCATAACACTTTGAACTAGATGTAGTCATATTATTAATCATTTATAATTATTTCTTCGTTAGTCCAAAACAAGCTATAAAGCACTGTGGACCCGTCTGAATTTGAGCTGTTGTTGGCAAGCATAATCAATTCGTTGAATTTTATGCTTTTTGCTTTTCGAACAAAGCTTCTGTAATGAGTAAGCTAAAGTTGCCTGTTCAGTACTCGCCATACTTTTATGCTGCTCATCTCCAGATTCTTTTACACTTTAATTAAAATTTCTCTAAATAAGCATTTAGATTATCCAACAAAATATTAAATTAGGGGAGAGTTGGGTAGTATCGGACATCGGGTAATATCGGACAGTGAGTTTCTTTCATCTACAACCAGATGATAGTACCTGAATGACATGGTTACGTTTCTGTGATGTCGTATACAGTTACGAAACCACGTCATTCAGGTACTACCATCTGTGGTAGATGAAAGAAACGCACTGTCCGATATTACCTGATGTCCGATACTACCCAACTCTCCCCTAAATTAAAACAAAATTAATATTTGTGTGCTGAACAATAGCCAGAGGTCAAAATAATAATAATAATAATAATAATAATAATAATAATAATAATAATAATAATAAGCTCTCACAATTTCATAATTTGCTCACTCCCGAAAAAGCCGAAGCGTGTGCTCGGGAATGTTTTTGGAAAGGCAAAAGTAAAAATGTTTTATTTTTATCTTTAAAAAGTTGGGTGCGCGGCTTATTCGAGGGCGCGGGTTATTCGATATATTCATATTGAGCACATGTTATAACGGATGTTACGTTAGCCCAAATCACTGTACTGACGAGACAAAATAAAACTCTATAGATTTCTGGAACGCTTGTTTTGCGATCCTATGTGTATTAGGATTTTTTGCCTTGTTTTATTGTCCTTATTCAGCTTTGCAGTTTGTACCTGTAATTGTGAAACACTCTGAATACGCCCGTATACTGTATACGCAGAATTTTGTCTAGGAGGATCATTATTAAAATAATAGTTTAAATTTACATTATCGGTATTTTAAATTTTGTGTATTATCATCATTATCATAATCATCATCATCATCATAATCATCATCAACAACAACATATATTGAGTATTCACAGGGGGATGTGAAACTAGTTCCGGGAAGAATTTTCGCGACAACATCGTCACATTGCGGCTGCGAAAAAACATTTGCCGATGTAAAATGTCCACTAACCACGCGAGAATCACTATGCGACTTTTTGCTAAAAGAATATTGTAAAAATGAGCTTTGTGGTCACTTAGAAATGAAGAGTTCACTGCAAGAATGGTGGATGTCACTTTCTTGTCGAAAATGAACCAAGACTGTCAGTGCATAGCTTAAGACATATAGAATGTGCATAGAGAGTTATATGGCATTAACACTGATAGTCATTATCCAGTAATGATCGGAAAATCACAGTTAAGCTTTGAGCGCTAAGCATTTCAAACTTTCAATTGCTTCTCCTGCAAAATGTATTCCAAATGACATCCATCATTCTTGCAGTGGACTCTTCAAATATCAAAGAATCCGGAACGATAATGTGAAGTTTATATTAAAAGAACTGTCAAATGCACAAAACGTAAAACGAACGTCTCACAATAAAGTCAGAACTCAAACTAACGAACGGCTGAATACCGCTCTTAAAATGATTTAAAGATCGACAATGCACAATATTTAACATCTGCATTGCAGAACTATCAAAACAAACTTTTCAATATGTTTCACAAGTTAAATTCCATATTGTATCGGCTTCATTTTACTACAAGGTCGGTGCTAGGCGGTAGGTCTCTCTATAATAAAGATAGCACTGTTATGATTACAACATGTCCACACTTGTGGAGTAACGGTCAGCGCGTCTGGCCGCGAAACCAGGTGGCCCGGGTTCGAATCCCGGTCGGGGCAAGTTACCTGGTTGAGGTTTTTCCGAGGTTTTCCCTCAACCCAATACGAGCAAATGCTGGGTAACTTTCGGTGCTGGACCCAGGACTCATTTCACCGGCATTATCACCTTCATTTCATTCAGACGCTAAATAACCTAGATGTTGATACAGCGTCGTAAAATAACCCAATAAAATAAAATAAAAATTACAACATGCCGCAGCACCAAGCACAGGGATTGTATTGAAGGAGGGGTAGGAGGACTACGTCTTATGTAGATGTAGATTTTGTTATTCTGGCAGTAAAAAATTAGAGAAGGGAAAACGATGATGGATTAATCAACATCTAAGTTATTTAGCATCTGAATGATATGAAGGTGATAATGCCGGTGAAAACACTCAAATCTAAATATGTAATTTTTTTCAAAAAAGTTCGGGGGGGGGGGGTTCAAACCCAATAACTCACTTGGCGTAGGCCCCTGAACACATCGCATCGTATTCGGCAAATACTACTGAAATGATGATGATGATGATGATGATGATGATGATGAAATGATGATGATGATGATGATGATGATGATGATGATGATGATGAGGAGGAGGAGGAGGAGGAATATTGAAATACAGTGTTACGATGGAATGGTGGTCAGAAATGGGAGAACCCCAAGAGAAACCTTCAGGAACCTTGACTTTGTCCATCACAAATACGACACCGCCACCACCTAAATTCGGGATTCAAACCCGGGTCAGCAGTCTTCGTATACCAGTGTTCTGGCAACTGAGTTATCAGGACCTGTACTGTTTGCTATTGAAAGAAAAACATTTAAATAAAAAATCATAGATCATATTCATTTTCAGAATTAATCGTTCAAGAAGAGACCCCGTCATACCTGGTGGTCAAGAATTTATGTAGCCACACCTCCCCCCATGAGATAAAGTGTTTCGTCCTTCCACGAGTCGGGCCCTAACCGCGATTGTGCGAACCGCCTGAAGTCATCGCTTCCTTAACGACCGTGTAAGTGTCTCGAAGTTCGATGCTTTAGAAAGAGTAAATCGCTTTTCCGAAAGTAGTTACCATAAATCCGTGCGTGGAAAATTATCATATTGCCCCTTCCTGAGTCCGTCATCAATTAATGAACAATGGAATGCAACCAACAATGCAATCACAAAAAGCACATAGCCCAAACCACGGTCAACTAGATGGATGTTGTGACTACGAATATTATAATCTTTTGTGTCCTATAACGTCACATCCGTTTTCATATGTCTCACAGAAATAAGAATTAAATACCGATACCTTATTATCTTCAATAAATATATATTTTGATCCAACCATGAAGCTTTCCCCTTAATTAAAGACTGTAGAATCTATTTAAAGAATAATAAAGTATATTCTAGGTTTTCCATTGACGATCAAACATTCACATTCACAGTGACCCAAATTAGCACGTAAATACGTCATAGCTCTGAGGCTGAATCGACGACGCTCTTTTGTAATTAGAAAACAAGACAGGAAACCTGCGTATTAACTTAACAATCTAAAAGCATGCGCTGTGAGTCATGCTAAACAGTTGAATTGCAGATATAAAGATAGCTACTTCTTCCCACGAAGTCAGACGGCCTTGCTTTAACAACTCGTTGCTATGGTTACCAAGTGTTTGCATTGCTGATTACTCATGGGAAGAAAGGATTAACTTTCGTAATACTCTGCAGGTGCTTGCGTATCTACTACGAAACTGACATTAGATTTTTTTTTCTTATTTTTGTTGTTCATATTCCAGGAATGTGAATCACGTGGGACAAGCTACAAATGGGAATCCCCGAGTTCAGTTGTGTATCTAGATATCATCAAAGTAGGAAGTGTTGGGGACATAGTGACCATTCTTTTGGTGTTTTACTTTCTAAATTAGTGAAGGATGGGTGGAGAGGAGAAAAATTCTCTTCGGCACCGTGACTCGAACCCGGGTTTTCAGCTCTACATGCTGACGCTTTATCCACTAAGCCACACCGGATTCCAGTTCCGATGTCGGATTGAATCCTCTCAGTTTAAGTTCCACCTCTTAGTTTCCCTTTAGTGGCCAACCCTCATGCACTGTGTCACAGTTGTGTGACAGTGGCACAATGTCCAACACACTATGTGCAGAGGTGCACTCATTACGAGTGACAAAGTGGCCGGGATCCGACGGAATGAGCGCCGTCTTAAATCAGTGAGTGATTATTTACGCTTATATTACTGTGATGTACCGAAGTACGTATGATATTTCTGTGCAGGAATTCTGCATTACCATATGATGAAGGATGGGTGGAGCGGAGAAAAATTCTCTCCGGCACCGGGACTCGAACCCGGGTTTTCAGCTCTAAATTAGGTTTATATTAATTATAAACGAAAATCGTTGTGACGCAGCAAAAAAATCCATTTAAAGATCACAGAATTAGTACACGTTAAGGGAGGAGATGGTGAAAATTTTATTTACACAGTCAAATGCTTTAGTTAAATCACAAAATATCCTTCGAATGTGTGACCCGGCGAGAACAATAAATCCTAAATGGCGATATAATCCTTGGCATGACTTCCTCCAGGAGAGAGGCAAAGCTGTGTGTCCCTTTTTATAGATTCATGGCATGTAAAATAATTCTGCCCCTAATAGAGGGAAATTTTTGGGTGGATTCGAAATATAAAAATAAATATGTTGTCTTCAAAGTTCTGCACTCAATATTCGTAGTCGAGGCGTCAGATCGAGTGGGCGAAGCCCCCCCGGTACAGTGAAAGTGGTGCAGGCCACATCCGGTGCTCAGCGGAAGCGCCCTTCACCAGAATCTTATCGCATCCCGCGAGGGCAATGCGCGAGTTTGCCATTTTGCGTCTCAACAAATCTCTCACCAACACTCGGTCTAATAATGTTATAACCGTTGCTGCGTAACGCAGATCATTCTGCATTTTGTTTCGTCTTTGTGATTAATGGTGTAACATGGTAATATTTTAACTTACCTAGAAATTTAAAGCATGTCTTTCTACATCAGAGATCCTAAGTCAAGTGCCCGCCATTAGTAAAGAAAAATATATATCAGATATCCTGGTTCACATTCCAACGGAATATGTGATGGACATGCCAGATTTTAGCAGGCTGACCAGATTTTTTTTATTCAGTATGAGACAACATCCAGAATGTTACATTACACGCAGGAGTTCTGTCAGCATATTTATCATCTACAAGTAAAATGTTAACGTAACGAAAGTAAACTTCAATAGGCAAAATTATTGTCATACGAAGGTAAAAACGGGGACGTTTATTCTCCGAGGAAAATAATTGAGAATTCTAATTTATTCAAATTAACTAGTGCCTTAGATAAGTTTCAATAATAGTCTTTCACAACGTATCTATTATTATTATAACTTATGCATTTGTATTAATTCTAGACCTTGTTAAATTGAAGAGAAGATCCCAAGGCCTTAAGAGTGCGAAGTATAGTTAAATACATTACTTACTTACTTACTTACTTACTTACTTACTTACTTACTTACTTACTTACTTACTTACTAATGGCTTTTACAGAACCCGCAGGTTCATTGCCGCCTTCACATAAGCCCGCCATCGGTCCCTATCCTGAGTAAGATTAATCCAGTCCCTACCATGATATCCCAACTCCCTCAAATCCATTTTAATATTATCCTCCCACCTACGTCTTTGCCTCCCCAAAGGTCTTTTCACCTCAGGTCCTCCAACTAACACTCTACTGAATATTTTCTGGATTCGTACGTGCTACATGCTCTGCCTATATCAAACGTTTGAGTTTAATGTTCCTAAATATGTCAGGTGAAGAATACAATGCGTGCAGCTCTGCGTTGTGTAACTTTCTCCATTTTCCTGTAACTTCATCCCTCTTAGCCCCAAATATTTTCGAACACCCTTAGCCTCTGCTCCTCTCTCAAAGTGAGAGTCCAAGTTTCACAACCATACAGAATAACCGGTAATGTAACTTTTTATAAATTCTAACTTTCAGCTTTTTCGAGAGCAGACTGGACGATAAAAGCTTCTCAATTGAATAGTAACAGGCATTTCCCATATTTATTCTATGTTTAATTTCCTCTCGAGTGTTATTTATATCTCCAAGGTACTTCTAATTTTCTACTGGACTGATAGAGACTAGATTAATCTTGCTCAGGATAGGAACTGATGGCGGGCTTATGTGAGGGCGGCAATGAATCTCCGGGTTCCTTAAAAGCCATCCATAATTTAATTTAATTGTAATAATAATAATTATTATTATTATTATTATTATTATTATTATTATTATTATTATTATTATTATTATTAAAAAAAGGTAAAGGTATCCCCGTAACATGCCATGAAGACACTTGGGGGCATGGAGATGAGAGCCCCATGCTTTCCATGACCTCGGCACTAGAATGAGGTGGTGTGGTCGGCACCACGCTCTGACCGCCTTTTACCCCGGGAAAGTCCCGGTACTCAATTTTATAGGGGACTGAGTGAACCTCGGGGCCGTTCTGAAAGTTTGGCAACGAGAAAAAATCCTGTCACCCTCTGGGATCGAACCCCGGACCTTCCAGTCCGTAGCCAGCTGCTCTACCAACTGAGCTACCCGATTATTATTATTATTATTATTATTATTATTATTATTATTATTATTATTATTATTAGAAAAAAAGGTAAAGGTATCCCCGTAACATGCCATGAAGACACTTGGGGGCATGGAGGTAGAGCCCCATGCTTTCCATGACCTCGGCACTAGAATGAGGTGGTGTGGTCGGCACCACGCTCTGACCGCCTTTTACCCCGGGAAAGTCCCGGTACTCAATTTTATAGGAGGCTGAGTGAACCTCGGGGCCGTTCTGAAAGTTTGGCAACGAGAAAAAATCCTGTCACCCTCTGGGATCGAACCCAGACCTTCCAGTCCGTAGCCAGCTGCTCTACCAACTGAGCTACCGATTATTATTATTATTATTATTACTACTATTATTATTATTATTATTATTATTATTATTATTATTATTATTATTATTAAAAAAAAGGTAAAGGTATCCCCTAACATGCCATGAAGACACTTGGGAGGCATGGAGGTAGAATCCCATGCTTTCCATGACCTCGGCACTAGAATGAGGTGGTGTGGCCGACACCACGCTCTGACCGCCTTTTACCCCAGGAAAGTCCGGTACTCAATTTTATAGGAGGCTGAGTGAACCTCGGGGCCGTTCTGAAAGTTTGGCAACGAGAAAAAATCCTGTCGTAGCCAGCTGCTCTACCAACTGAGCTACCAGATTATTATTATTATTATTATTATTATTATTATTATTATTATTATTATTATTATTATTATTATTATTATTAATTAGGGACTGTGTTCGGAAATATGGGACTCTGGCCATCCGATCTAGCTCACTTGGCAGAGAACTGGCGTACCAGGAATCGACTCCTGGTGATAGCAGTGCCGTGTTTGTGGTAGACAAAACTAAGGTACTTGAGGGATTTTCTCGGGGATCTCCTGTCTCCCTTCATAATCCCACTGTCACTCTTCATTTTAATACTTGCCATCATCGCCATCATCATCATCATCATCATTTCAATAGTATTTGCCCAAAACGGTGCGATGTGATGAATTGTGACCAGAATACAGTTGGCTCAGTCAGAGGGATATGAAAGGACATTCTAGAAGTCTAGAGAAATTTAATCGGACCCTTAACATCCCGCAACTCTATAGCCCTTTCGGGATCTCTATTGAGTTGCTTTTACTTGATACGGAAAACTGTCTTGGTTTTATGAAGCAAGAGCCTGTCTGAATATTTTTACATCTTTCTCCCATAGACTGTACGTGCTTTAGAGGTTACTATATGTCTCTTTTTATCAAATGCTGGAACGAAGATTTGGTGAAACCATTTTGGACATGGGAGAGGAAGGACGAACGGAGCAACATGAGTGTCAATATGAACGACTTTCTCTTTTTAGACCAGAGCAACTGTGCAGAAACCGCGCATAATAGTATTTACTTTACTTTTGCAAGCTGTTGTGGATGGGAAAGGGTTTATGCCTCGGTTTGGCCCGGGTGGAATGAACACCTGACCCTTCGCAAGACCGGGCATTGCCCGACCTTCTCGACAATGAAAATGTCGCACGATGGCCGATGCCCCGCGTAAGACAAGGATTTCCTGTGACACGCAAGGTCACTGCGACGTGGATTTTGAGTGGAGTGGAAATCACAGTTACCATTTGACAGTAATGACACTCTCGTGTAACTTGGAATGCATTCTTCAAGCAACAATGAATCATTTTGTGGGATTTCACAGTGTAGATGTTGGTGGGGTCTCGGGTTGTTCGCGCCTGGTTGCCTTGTGTGCATCTGGGCGACGATCGAAAGACTAAGAATATCACTAGGGAGGTTTGGGTTATTGGAACTAAGGGGAGCATTGACTGACTTGTGACTCAATACTACAAATGCGCTTTATTAAGGGAAGAGGGTGGTATTTTTTGGTGAAAAATGAGTAAATTTTCAAAAAATAAAATTTTATCCTTAAAATACTCTGTGATTTGTGTAGGAATACATTGTATAATATTTTGTGGGTATTTGTGCCCTTATCGGATGTTGAGACGCCATTATTAAGCTTCCTGCGTTCTGGATTTTTAAATCACACCGCCCTTTGTTTGTTGTTTCCGGAACTTCATTTTTTTTCAAAACCAAATTTTTCTTTAAAATACTCTGTGATGAGTGTGGAATACATTGTATAACATTTTGTGGGTATCTCTGCCCTTATTGGATGTTGAGACGCCATTTTTAAAGTTCCTGCGTTCTGGATTATTAAATCACATCCCCTTTGATTCCTGTTTCTGGATTATTTTTTTGCTACATTGCCAGACAAAAATCGATATAATTTTTGAACTATTAAATATACATGCATGAAATTTAGAATACACATTCTCTAGACTACTAGGAAACTTTCCTCTGTAACAGAATTTTCCTAATTGATTTAATTTTAAAAATGGGTCTGTCTGTTTGCAAGAAAGAAAATAAAAAATGTTATTAAATTTTAATTTTTATTTTACAAATGTAGGGACTAATATCAAAATTCTGTTACAGACAGTTTGTAGAGCGTGCTTTTACAAATAAATTGTAACAAACTGTTTGAATTAATCTTTAAAAATGGCTTATATATCGAGTTTAGTAAAATCCTGCATTGGGTGCTTTTTTTTTTTTTTTTCAAATCTGGCTCCCAAATAATTCTTTCAAAATATTTATATTTGGTTGAGTTCCTATAGCCTTGAGCTCTCTACATACAAAAATTAATATTTTACACCAAATAGGAAAAAAGTTTAAAAAAATACCATCCTCTCCCCTTAAGATGAGAAAAATATCAGCACTTGTTTGTTTGGTATCATCAAGGGAATATCTGAAGGTCATTGGACTTGGAAGGGCTAGTGAACAAGCAGACATACCCATCCCACTTGACCGATTGAACGAACACTTTGTAAAGGACCCGACCTTAAACAACACAACGAAACAAGACACAATTTTGCCTGACTCAGCTCCCCCAACTCGAGACAAATTCTATTTTACTGACGTCACTCCTATTGACGTAATGAAAGCCATCCGACGCATCAAGATGAAAGCTCAAGGGCCAGACAACATTAGCATATTACTCATACAGAAAATACAAGACATAGTAATACCTACAATTGCACACATATTCAATAGTTCCTTAATCACTTCAACTTTCCCTAAAATATGGAAGCAAGCTTTCGTTCTTCCTCTTCCAAAAGTCAAAGTTCCCACCGACCCGAACGACTATAGACCAATCAGTATCCTGCCAGCCATATCAAAAGCACTGGAAAGAATCGTACACAGACAAATTACTAACTACATGAACGAACACAAACTATTCGACAAGTATCAGTCAGGTTTCAGAGCTGGACACAACACAAGCACTGCTCTACTTAAAGTGACAGAAGACATTCGTGAAGCAATCGACTCTAATAAAGTAACAATACTAACACTTCTTGACCTTAGCAAAGCTTTCAACTCTGTAAATTTCGACCTGCTCACCCATAAATTGAGAAATCTGCATTTGTCAGAGACTGCTGTGAGTTGGTTCGAATCCTACTTACGGGAAAGACAACAATGTGTTGTATCCGGGAATCGAAGCTCTTCCTGGCTTAACATAACATCAGGTATACCACAGGGTTCGGTACTCGGACCATTGTTGTTCACAATATATGTCAGTGATATTACATCTCATGTAAGGCATTGTAACTATCACTTGTATGCTGACGACCTTCAATGCTACATCTCTTCCCGCTTAGATCGAATAAATGACGCTATAGATAAATTGAACAAAGACATTGACTCGATTGTGACATGGACAAAGAAATTCCATCTTAATATCAATCCTGGAAAGACACAAGCAATCATATTAGGACACAAACGGCAAACCGACGCTGTAAAGCACCTCGACATTTCCCCCGTTAAAGTAAGTACAGAGCATATCCCTTTCAGTTCTTCGGTAAAAATCTTGGCATTCACATGGATAATAATCTCAACTGGGACATGCAAATCACAGAAACCTGCAGAAAAGTATATTCTATTATTCATGTGCTAAAAGATAAATGTTCATCTTCCCTCTTGCTTAAAAAAGTCCCTTGTGCAGACGCTTGTATTTCCCTATTTTGACTATGCTGACATTTTACTGACTGACCTTTCCAGCGACAACAAAATGAAACTTCAACGTGCTCATAATTTTGTGTACGTTTTGTAAGCAATGTTCGTAAATATGATCATATTACCCCATCCCTGGAAAATAGGTTGGCTTAAACTAGATAAGAAAAGAAATTTACATTCACTTCTCTTTCTCTTCGAAATCTTGAACTCTTCTATTCCTTCGTACCTGTCGTCTCCTTCACTTACCTTTCTTCCCACCACAATCTGAACACACGCTTCGCCATGAAACAATACTAACAATACCATCCCATCGCACCTCCTCATACTCATCCTCTTTCACAATAGCCCTGCCAAGACTCTGGAATTCGTTACCTGCTAGCATCAGGGACTGTCGAAATAAAATTCAATTCAAACGCAAACTTACTAGGCACTTGGTCAGTAATTGAGAATCGTTCAGACATGGTTTCTTGTAAATAGTTCTTTTAATCTACCACAAAATATCTCAATATCCGGTAATTTCATCACTATAGAATTTCGTTATTGTAGGTTTAATTTGTAATTTAGTAAATACAAAAATATTCTTTGTTCTTAACTTTATGATAAAATGTCTAGCTTTCATTAATCAGGCATTCTTGTCGTACTTTAATTTTATTGTAATTGTCCCAAAAATTTAATATTAATTGTAATCTTATTGTTCATGTTATAGTTGTAATCCCCTGGTAGAGGGGCAGAAAGGCCTTACGGCCTTATTCTACCAAATAGGAAAAAATAAATAAATCTAATCTAATCTAATCTAATATAATCTAAAATCTAATCTAATCTAATCTAATCTAATCTAATTTCAGGGCGATGACGACAAAGACAATTACAGACCGATTATTTAGTCCTGACAGCTCAGCGTTACGAAAGAGGGGAAGTAATAGGAGGAGTAGGGAAAGTTTCGGAATAGAGATAAGGGCGAGCGGTCGGTAATAATAATCCAAACACCCCTTGGCGTAACTAAATGGACTCGCCTGTCCCAGGCGCACATCTACGGCGACTGTCAGGACTAAATAATCGTACTGTACTACCGGTGCTACCAAACTCCCAGAGTCAGGGCACTTTCACGTTTAGAAATACACCACTGGGTGTCATACCGCATGTCCAAAAAGTCCGGAAATTAAATTTAAGGGATGGTAGAAGAGACGAAAACAACAACTTTTTGTCGGAAAACTTAGGGTCGGCGCCTTTAGCCTGCTAGATGA
This sequence comes from Periplaneta americana, assembly GCA_025594305.2. Lineage (NCBI taxonomy): Eukaryota > Metazoa > Arthropoda > Insecta > Blattodea > Blattidae > Periplaneta > Periplaneta americana. The sequence goes on along the minus strand of JAJSOF020000015.1, from coordinate 127,126,299 downwards.
CCGTGGGGTGACTGATCAGATAAAATTGTCCTTTTTTTCTCAGAAAAAAAAATTTTTATCGGTCGTAACAGAGAAACAAATATTTGTGCTTTTACTGCTTTTAAGCGATAGGTGAATGAAACCAGAGGATAGGTGGCTTTTAGATATTTTAATGTAACCTGTGTTTTTTCCTGGTTGTGAAGGCTATGTGTGCAAAATTTGATAAACATCGGTCAAAGTGTGTAGAGTTGTATAGAGAACATACATACGCATATACACACACACACACTCTGTCTCTCTCTCTCTCTCTTTCTTTCGCTTTTATACAGGGTGAATCACGAGGATTTACCGCCACTTTCGGAGCTTATTTCCTAAGACATTCTGAGCAAAGATGTCATATAAACATGTGTCCTAATCTCAATATTTTCAGAGTTACACTAAATTGAAGTTTTTAGTAAAATATGTTTTTTATTTAATTTTAAGGATAAAATAATATTACAAATAGACAATGAACTATTCAGAAATAGTAACCTTTCTTTAATTGGCTAGTGTTCTGGACCTAAAAATGTGTTCTTAATTTCTTTGGACAGATTTTGTTTTCCAATTTTTACCTAAAAATTATATCATTCTTATGCACGTGTCACAACAACTGTTACAAATCATACGACTTTAGGAAATTGATTCTTTACAGTTTAATTACACGTCCTAATGTATAAATAAATTATGGTTTATTTAACGACGCTCGCAATTGCCGAGGTTATATCAGTGTCGCCGGTGTGCCGGAATTTTGTCCCGCGGGAGTTCTTTTACATGCCAGTAAATCTACTGACATGAGCATGTGGCATTTAAGCACAGTTAAATGCCATCGATCTTGGCCGGGATCGAACCCGCAACCTCGAGCGCAGTAGGCCAGCGCTATACCCACTGCGCTACTGAGGTCGACCTAATGTATAGTCTTAAAGAATTTACAAGACTGGCGTAATCTGTAACAATTGTTGTTATAAGTGCGTAAGAAAAATGTAATTTTGTAGTTAAAAATCGAAAAAAAAAAAATCTGCACGAAGCAACTATGAAATTCACAACATGTTGTTAGCTTCAGAATACTAGCTAATTAAATAAATGATACTCCTGAATAGTTCATTCTTATCTGTAATATTACTTTACGAATAAGGAATGCTGTTCCTAATTGGTGATTATCGTTTCTTTCCCCATAATACAACAAATAATCTCCTATTTGCGTTATGCCGTTCCCATCTAACCGAACCTCCTGTACTCCCACAAAGTCTATTCTTTATCTAGCTAGTTCTTTTGCTACTAATGTTACCCCTCCTGTTCTATATAGACTTGTAACATTCCAAGTACCAAATCTCAAAACCTTATTCCTTTGCTGAGGTCGTGCCAGAGAATCAGTCCCATTCTTAATGGAGAAAAAATGGGAGTATAAGGGTACAGTGCATCAGTTATTCATAGATTTCAAAAAGACATATGACTTGGTTAAGAGAGAAGTTTTATATGATATTCTTATTGAATTTGGTATTCCCAAGAAACTAGTTAGGTTAATTAAAATATGTCTCAGTGAAACGTATAGCAGAGTCCGTATAGGTCAGTTTCTATCAGATGCGTTTCCAATTCACTGTGGGCTAAAGCAAGGAGATGCACTATCACCTTTACTTTTTAACTTCGCTTTAGAATATGCCATTAGGAAAGTCCAGGATAACAGAGAGGGTTTGGAATTGAACGGGTTACATCAGCTGCTTGTCTATGCGGATGACGTGAATATGTTAGGAGAAAATCCACAAACGATTAGGGAAAACACTGGAATCTTACTGGAAGCAAATAAAGAGATAGGTTTGGAAGTAAATCCCGAAAAGACAAAGTATATGATTATGTCTCGTGACGAGAATGTCGTATGAAATGGAAATATAACAATTGGAAATTTATCTTTTGAAGGGGTGGAGAAGTTCAAATATCTTGGAGCAACAGTAACAATTATAAATGATACTCGGGAGGAAATTAAACGCAGAATAAATATGGGAAATGCCTGTTATTATTAGGTTGAGAAGCTTTTATCATCCAGTCTACTGTCAAAATCTGAACGTTAGAATTTATAAAACAGTTATATTACCGGTTGTTCTTTATGGTTGTTTAACTTGGACTCTCACTTTGAAGAGGAACATAGGTTAAGGGTGTTTGAGAATAAGGTGCTTTGGAAAATATCTGGGGCTAAAAGGGATGAAAAGAATGGAGAAATTTGCAGAACTAAAACGCATTGGACCGGACATAATTAGGAACATTAAATCCAGACGTTTGAGATGGGCAGGGCATGTAGGACGTATGGGCGAATCAGAAATGCATATAGAGTGTTAGTTGGGAGGCGGAGGGAAAAATACCTTTAGGGAGGCCAAGACGTAGATGGGAAGATAATATTAAAATGGATTTGAGGGAGGTGGGATATGATGATAGAAAATGGATTAATCTTGCTCAGGATAGGGACCAATGGCGGGCTTATGTGAGGGCGGCAATGAACCTCCGAGTTCCTTAAAAGCCAGTAAGTAAGTAAGTAAGTAAGTAAGTATGTATGTATAATATTATTTTACTCTTAAAACTAAAGAATAATGGTATTTTACAAAAAAAAAAAACTTCAAACTAGTGTAACTCTGAAAATATTGAGAATTGAACCAATGTTTATATGACATTTTTGCTCAAAATGTTTTTGAAAATATGCTCCCGAAGTGGGGGTAACTTCTCGTGAATCATTCTGTATAATTATTATATTCTACATACCGCTGGGAAACACTGTTAGATATGTTGTACACAATCAGCTGTAATCCATGTTTTCTCTAAAAATACTTTGTTCGTACTGTCATTGCCATTCCATGACTGCTTCATGTCTACAGCTGTGGAGAAACGGTTAGCATGTCTGACCGTCAAACGAGCGAGTCCAGGTTCATATCGCGGTCAGGATAAGTAATTTGTTGAAGCTTTTTCCGGGGTTTTCTCTCAATCCATTAAGAGCAAATACTATACTGTTTTTGCTGTAAGAAAAATTCTAATGTAAACATAAGCATGGGGCTGTCATACCCGTGATTGGCTTCCAGTCGAAACACTCACATGACGCAGGAAAGTATAGTTCGTATTTGGAAACCACAATCTTGTATTATTTGAAAATAAAAAATTGAATTCTAGTTGTTAAATACGATGAAATATGTATAACTTTACTCTTATGTAAAACACTATGTAAAAGAAATGTTACTTTTATATTTTGTTATGTACTATGAACGCGGATGAATACCAACAGTAATACCGAGGTAGTCTGTTCTTGTAACAAGCTGGCGTCACTTGAGCTCGTAGTTGTTCACGTAAGCACGTGGTACTGAAGTATGGCTTCTGCATCCTCGGTGTGTGTGGTTATTAAACATAAGAGTGGAAACCCTCTCAAAAGCAGAGAAAAACAAATAGTCTTAAATGTATATAAAAGTTAGTGAGTTGAATCCAATGATATCTATTCGGAACAAGTCAATCAGACCGCATGTTCCAGCTGGAAGGGATAACTGACGCTGTTGTGGACCGTCTCGTCATAAATCCTGCCGACGATCTTTGTCCGGCAGCGATTGACCTTACACCTAAGATTAAAAGAATTTAATTACAGTAATTATAGAGTATATGTTTCCTAAGCAAAGTAATGTATAGTAGTGAGGTTAGGCCTACATGATGAGTAACGGGAAATGTTTAACATGAAACAGAATGTACAACAGTAGGCGGGAACATGTACTGAGAATCTATGGCGCCAAACAGCGGCCAATGAAGCCTCACTTCAGTCACGTGCTATTGTTTATATTAGGATTTTTCTTACAGCGAAAAGATTATAGATAACTTTCAGTGCTAGACTCTGGACTCATTTCGCTGGCATTGTCACCTTCATCTCACCCAGACGCTAGGTAACCTTAGCAGGTTAATAAACCGTCGTAAGATAAACCAAATAAAAAATAATAGTTTAATTATCAATAGGCCTACATTTGCCCATTGTGAATATTCGTGTGATTGTGAAGAGTCATGAACTAAATTGCAGACATTGAGGACTTTTTTGTGACAAGTCTCTGCACCCCAGGATGTTTGTTTCCTGTGGAAAGTGACGGGAATCGAACCAAGCTCACTTTCGCCGAGCGACAGCTGACGTCGCTCGCGTCACCTGCAGCAACACGAAAGGGTGGGAAATTTCACTCTCTTGGAAGCGACAGTTGGGAAACGGCCGCGGAGATGGGCGTGTATCTCTCATTCAGAAAATTGCGAGGAATCTTCGCGTGTTAGAAAGTTGGCAAATCTGGAGGATCGGCGCATCTGCCCGGCTGTGATGTAACGGTGAACGCGTGCCTGGCGGCGAAACGATTCCTTCCGGATATTTCGGCGAGGAAATACACGGGACAGGCGGAAGGAACTTCATTCCGATTTAATTGCCGAGAGCTGTTTTCGTCTAGCAAAAGGCAGAAATGTGTGCAATTGTTTCACAGTTGAACATTTGTGGAAATATACTCGAGCACACATACACAAACACACACACACATTAGAAATAAGAACACAGAACTCATATTTAAAAAAAAATAAAAGTATGAGAGCCATTCCATGTCAACTGGTCCCGTATCTAAAAAAGATTTATTTTCCATAAAAGTCTTACTTACTTACTTACTTACTTACTTACTTACTTACTTACTGGCTTTTAAGGAAACCGGAGGTTCATTGCCGCCCTCACATAAGCCTGCCATTGGTCCCTATCCTGAGCAAGATTAACCAGTCTCTACCATCATATCCCACCTCCCTCAAATCCATTTTAATAATCTTCCCATCTACGTCTCTGCCTCCCCAAAATCTTTTTCCCTCCGGCCTCCCAACTAACACTCTATATGCATTTCTGGATTCGCCCATAAACATGCCCTGCCCATATTCAACGTCTGGATTTAATGTTCCTAATTATGTCAGGTGAAGAATACAATGCGTGCAGTTCTGCGTTGTGTAACTTTCTCCATTCTCCTGTAACTTCATTCCTCTGAGCCCCAAATATTTTCCTGAGAACCTTATTCTCAAACACCCTTAATGTTCCTCTTAGTCCAAGTTTCACAACCATACAGAACAACTGGTAATATAACTGTTTTATAAATTCTAACTTTAAGATTTTTGAAACCAAACTGTGACAAAAGTCAGCTGAATAATAACAGACAAATTTATTCTGTGTTTAATTTGAGTGTCATTTAAAACTGTTGCTCCAAGATATTTGAATTTTTCCAAAGGATAAGTTAATAGTTCCATTTCGTACAATAAAGATAATCATATACTTAGTATTTTCGGGATTCACTTTAGTTTTACTTGCTTAGTAATAAGTTTGCCCTAATTGTTTTGGATTTTCTCCTAACATAAGGCATAAAGCTGATGTAACCCGTTCAATTCCAAATCTGTGTTATCCTGAACTTTCCTAAAATTCTAGTCTTAAAGTAAAGGTTTCATCTCCCTGCTCTAGCCCGCTAGTCTACTTATTTAGGCCTATATTAAAATTGGCAACATAACGCAACAGACATGGATATTTAGCATTTTAAAATAACAAACCGTATATCATTATATATCAGTGTATATCAATGAACGTAATAAGTCTGAGTAAAAATTAATTAAGCATGGTGTTCCACAAGGTTCAGTACTAGGTCACTTATGCACATTAAATAATATGTCAGTCTTCATTAAATTATTGTGTTCACTCAATTTTAACCCTTGTTTTTTCCATTTTTAATATATGGCGCTTGGCCCATTATGACTCTGAACTCTTCAATTGACACTTTAAATAAATCGCAAGCCTGGTTGCTCTAATTGCAATTATTTAAGTAAAGAACAAAAACGCAGAACTGCACGCATTGTATTCTTCACTTGACATAATTAGGAACATTAAATCCAGACGTTTGAGATGGGCAGGGCATGTAGCACGTATGGGCGAAATGCATATAGATTGCTAGTTGGGAGGCTGGAGGGAAAAAGACCTTTGGGGAGGCCGAGACGTATACGTAAATGGAGGATAATATTAAAATGGATTTGAGGAGATGGGATATGATGATAGAGAATGGATTAATCTTGTACAGGATAGGGACCAATGACGGGGCGGCAATGAACTTCCGGGTTCCTTAAAAGCCATTTGTAAGTAAGTAAGTTAAGTAAAGAATTTATTTTCCTTGCGCTTAATTTCTATTTTCCGCGTCATTTCTTAAACCCATCCTACCGTTCTCGAGTTCGAATTCCATTCCTGTTATGTATTTGTCCATCGTCAAGTGCTGTCTTCCCAGGAAATCCTTACTCTATGGGAGTGTGTTTTAATTTGAAATTGCTTGAAAGAAAAAGTATAAGAAGACCAAACCTGACGCTGGTAAGATGTTCAGAAAGAGATTGTGTGTTCTTTGTAAACGATCCTTAACGAATATGTTAGATTACGGGTTAATGCATGCGTCTTACAAAGACATTCAGTTATTCTCAGAGGCATAAGAGGAAATCTGTTCTTTTCAGTGAAGTGGTCAAGTTTCAATGTAACCAAACGCCATGTTTTATAACAAGGAAGCGTCCTGGAAGTTTTAAGAAAATTACAGCTCATTTGTGTTTCCGGTATGAGAAGATTTGCAATCACAATAATTTTTAACACAGAACGAACATGGACAAGTTTCCAGAGCAGATATTATGGTGACCTCACTTTGGAAGCCCTCTTCGTTGTTGTATGGCTTGATTTAAGGGTACTAGGGTATTAACGTTACAAAAAAGTTGGCAGGGGATTCGTAGAATCCTTATAACTGCGTGGAACATTTAAGTGGTTAGTAGGTGTGATTTCAAATAATCGTAGATCACTGCTTGATGAGAATCATCTTAATATAATCATAAAACAAAGAACTTATACTTAATTAATACCGTAACCAGTGTAAGAAAATAAATGCAGTATTCGCTTCTCAAGGCACTAGTAATATGTTGAATGTAATAGGTAGGGCTAGGATTTTGATGACCTATAAATCATGAAAAAATGTCCTAAAAACAATGCATTTATGACCTAAAAATCTTTCAAAAATTCCCTTAAAAATGCCCTAAAATTGATCTTACATAATTGGCTTAGTAGGGAAAGAAGTTTTATAGGCTACTACTTAATATTTAGACTAATAATTAAAATTAAATTCTAGTACCAACATTTAAGTTTATTTAATTTTACATATTTTTTTCTAAGTAGTACATTTTAATTAATTATTTTACCTGATGTAGTTTCCATGTATTCCACCACAAGGCCACTCTTATCCGGAACTAGCAAGTATAGAGGAGTCTATATTGAAGGGATGGTTGGACTGATCCATTAAATGGGGTATACTACGTTAAAATGGTAATATTTGTGTACAAAAACGATTAAAATATTATACAAAATAACCGGTATTAATGGACAAAATATGTATAGAAAATATCAAAGGAAATAAACATTATTTTACATTAATAATATTGATTTATGGCCAAAATTAAATGAAATGCCCCAAAAATGACCAAATAAAACAAAAGATGCTCTTATGAGTTGAAACAGGCAAAAAATGCAAAAATGCCCTAACAAATGTGTCTTAAAACACTCAGTTTATCACAATAACATATAAATAGGCCAACTAAAGCAGGTATGTTTCTGACTTGCTAGAAAAAAGATGCAATTTCATCAAAATCCTAGCCCTAGTATAGGCTACATGTACGATGATATTCGAACTTCATTTATTTTTCGAATAATAATAATATGTTGTGGGTTATATCGACCAGCTGCCACTAAAGAACAAAGACATGTTGCGGGTTGCAGCTCCAGCTAAGGAGCAAGATGCACGTAGAGTATTATAAAAATGGTAACGGATATTTTCCCGATTAGGTGCCCACTTGAACGTTCCACATTAAAAAAAAAATGTCACAAAAGTGAGACACACTCTCTCATTATATAGGGTATTTTACACATTGGGTAACAAATCAGTTTTTATCATATTGCGAACGGTATTGCTTATTACACGCTAGTTTATTTTCTTGGACTGTTATTTAAAAGACACACATAAAGGATATTATTTAATACGCATCCGAATAAAAAGATGAACTGTAATTTTCTGGATTACACACAAATACCATTATTCCTATAATTTAAATAAAGCATAATATCATAAATTGTACTGCTTAAATAAAGGGTGGAAGGCTTTCAAAAAAAAAAGGTCATCAAAAATGTCCCCACTAACATAATGTCCAACCGAGAATGACCCAATCCAAATAGCCCCACATTTAATATCCCACGAATAATAGGGTCAACATAATGAAAAGGACCACAACAAAACTGTCCCACATAGCTGAAAGGTCCACAGGTCAAATAGTCACACTTTATTTATTTATTTATTTATTATTTATTTATTTATTTATTTATTTATTTATTTATTTATTTATTTATTTATTCATTCATTCATTCATTCATCCTAGTAGAGATAAGGCCATCAGGCCTTCTCTTCCCCTCTACCAGGGAATTACAAGTACAATATTAAGAATACAATTACAATTCTGTGGTCGGGAGGTAAAAGCTCTTAGGTAAAAATTTTATACTTTTCAGAAGAGCAGTAGAAAGATTGAAATTGGTGTCAATTATAGAGTTCTTTTAATTAAGAGGTTTTTCCTGGATATTATTTGTTTATATTTCTTCTAAAATAGGTAATGTTGCTCATTTAAAAATTGTCTTGATTACTTCCAAAAATATCCGCACTTAAGCCCTTTTAAGACTACAACCCAAACTGAGAAGAAGGGACTATTTGAACATAGAACTTTTTGATGTCAAAATAAATGGGAAATGTAAATTACTAGGAATGCAAGATAGGTCTTAAACAATATAGGATTGTTTACCTGGTGCTTAGCCTAAAGTTTCAAAAGGAAAGGGCATCAGTATATGATAAAATAGCTAAAATACAAGTTATAACCTTTTAATAGGGAAGCATAGTAAGTAAACATGTGATGTTTGTAAGGAATAAAGTATTCTGTGTGTGCTCGATTCAAAAAGTACTTAGGACATTTGGTAACGCTCTATAAATCCAGTCAGGAGTCTTATTTGACTTTAACCGTTTTACCAGATTGTAGACAATTGTTTCGCTTTCAGAATATATCAAAATGTCATTTTCACAAAAAATTGACTTAAGACCTTTTTCCTCCCGGCCACAGAATTATAATTACAATTAATATTAAATTTACAAATACAATAAAAATCAAAGTACTAAAAGATTAACTGATTAATAAAGACTAGGCAGTTTATTGTAAAAGTTAAGAAGAGAGAACATTGTTTTATTCAATGAAGTAAAAATTAAACGTACTCTACACAGTAAGAAAATGCATAATAAGTTTGTTTTTGAACGCTACTAAATTCCGACAGTCTCTGATGTCACTGGGTAAGGTATTCCACAAGCGCGAGAAGGAGATTGTGTATGATGATGAATACGATGATGTCTTATGTGTTGGTATGGCTAGTATGCGGTATGCGACATTTAATGTCGCACATAAAATTAATCAAATCACTAAAAACCTTTCAACTAAATGTCCCACACAATTACATCACGTGTAATATAATGTTTTCAATAATAATCGTTTGTCGTTGCCATAGCATTGAAATGTGGAATGTCAAATTCAAATGTAGAATGTCAGAATGGTTCAAATTATAACAAAGCAAAATATACAGTGCATGCTTACCATTGGCCGTTATTGCTGTATAGAATATCATTGAACATACCTGTAGAGTGAGAATCGAGCGCTGGTCACGTACGAGGCTGAATGTACGATCGCAGCGTGCGGCGCGTTGCAGACTCAAGTGTCGCAGGGGCAAGCGTAGGCCGGGGTCGCCCTGCACTAGCAGACATCCGTCGCGAACTTCTAGATGGCGTAACCTAGTGATCCATCTATTCCAATCACTCTCATCTCACCTGCAACAAATACAATCAAGGTTCAAGCACTGACAAAAACACCTACAGCCCTGACCTGGGGCATATTAATATAAACCTACATGTAATAGCACGCGACTGGTGTTTCATATAATTCATATGTACAATAATGCGTATTAAAATGGACGAATATTCTTACGTTGAAGTGAGGAAGAAACGTGCGATGAATTTCATTTCATTGAAGGGTAGAGACTTTAAGAGCATTACATCTACGTTAAGAGATTTCTAGTTTTCTTTTCTTTCCGAAGAAGGATTCCATCACACTTGAAGAGTCCACTGCAAGAATGATGGATGTCACTTTCTTGTCGAAAATGAACCAAGACTGTCAATGCATAGCTTAAAACATATAACATGTACATAGAGAGTTATATGGCATTAACACTGATAGTTATTGTCCGGTAATGATCGGAAAATCACAGTTAAGCTTTGAGCGCTAAACATTTCAAACTTTCAATTGCTTCTCCTGCAAAATGTATTCCAAATGACATCCATCATTCTTGCAGTGGACTCTTCATTTTAAAATCATAATTGCCTGCGAAATGGAATTTATATGTCAAGTTGAAGGTTATAACTCGGGAATTAGATAATATCGTAACCTGAATGCAAGAACTAGGTAACTCGAAATTTGCGTTTTTTAGTTACCTCTTTTACAGCATAGGAAAAAATCACACAAAATGTAATGCAAGAACTAGGTAACTGATCGAACGATACCAGCGACATCTATTTTCCAATGTAACAAATAGGTAAAAGAAAACGAGACATATTCCTTAGTGCAATAAATAAGTAAATAGGCAATGTCACAAAATAGAAAATATCAAGTTACCTAGTTCTTGCATTCAGGTGATGATATGATTTCAAGCTACTTGTAACAGAAGATAAACTATAGTTTTTTCTGGCAAAAATGGAAAGATTCACCGAAGATAATATTAACTGAGAGAGATGTTCATTCTACTCTTACTACATTGTAAAGCCGGAGTATGACCTGGGAAGTTATTGGAAGAGCTTCAGTAACCTAATTAATTAATAATGATAATGACGCTGATGATGGTGACAAAAATAACAATAATAATGGTAATAATAATATACTATAATTATAATAATAATTATTACTATAATTATTACCACCATCATTATTATTATTATTATTATTATTATTATTATTATTATTATCATTATCATCATCATTACAATTGGTTCGAGTCCGCAAACATCGATTCAGCATCCTAAACCTCCAAGATTATATATACGCTGTGTCTATAGACAGTTTTCTTGTATTTTCAAGTCTTCTCTGGTGGAATGGAGCGGAAGTGTAATATTTTTCAATTCGTAACGCAAAGCCTGTGGGCTGGGTCACCTAGTAATTACCTCATTGTGCCTCTGTTATGAAACTTTACGCAATGAAATCGAAAGTACCGCCGCCATGCGGGCGATTACACAGCCACTCGATTACATCACGAGTATGACAACAGTAGTAGTTCAACGTCTTATCTCATTGTTAGTAATTGAGATTGTGTGGAGGTCTTCGTAAAACTTTATGCGCCACACAGAAGCCTGTGATATTCTTAATTAATATCCACTTTTGACTCGTGGCAGAAGAAGGTACTGCAATCAATTTTTAACAATTACAATCCCGCCATTATAATTACGAAATGCAATTTCAACTGTCGTACATTGCTACTTGAAACAGTTGAAGTCGGTGATGAATTTATGGCGTAACCAAGTGCAGGGCAGAACTTTCTTTCGCGGCTCAAATTTTCCTCACTCCCCGAATTTCCAGTGCAAACTATTTAAGCTCGAAGTTGATCATGGCATCCATTTCGGTGAAGAGCAATGGATATAATTATTTTGACTTGCTAGTTACGTTATACTAGTGATGGATATTTCTACATGCCACTAAAGATAAATTACTTGAATAATCTTATTATGGAAAGTGATATTTTGTATATTGATAGTAATTTTGTTTCCAAATTTAAATTAACATAAATGTTAAAATTTCGGATTGTAACGCTTGAATAGGACGTCTCTGAACAAGTGAAGCCAAACCAAATCATAATTTTAATACATCTTGATTACACAACTTTTAACACTGTATCACTTCGGAATATGTATGATAAAAACTTTCTTGTGTTAAATTTTAACGTACCTTGTTAACATGTTTCGACCTATTTTGGGTAATCTTCAGAACTGGTCGTTGTTGGTCTTGGCGCCTCTTGTTTCCTGTGAGGGTGCGTTCGTAGTGTATAGAGTCAAAGAGTGTATGTGTTTTGAAATTGAGTTGTGTGTTGAGAATATCGTTGGGGTGTGTTTTCGTGTGTCTGTATATTTCATATTGTACTAGTGTGTTTAGTTTCTGGCTTTTTGGTTGGACTAGAACAATATGAAATATACAGACACACGAAAACACACCTCAACGATATTCTCAACACACAACTCAATTTCAAAACACATACACTCTTTGACTCTACACTACGAACGCACCCTCACAGGAAACAAGAGGCGCCAAGACCAACAACGACCAGTTCTGAAGATTACCCAAAATAGGTCGAAACATGTTAACAAGGTACGTTAAAATTTAACACAAGAAAGTTCTTATCATACATATTCCGAACATAATTTTAAGCTAATCATTAAGGGTGCTATTCATAGACATTTCGCAGCACGCGCTACGAGCATACTAAGCTAGCCCCGGCTATCCACTGGTTACTAGTACAGAATTCAAATCATATCCTATCGCTAACACTGATTTATGAATACGAAAAACGCTGTTCATCCACCGGAAGCCCGCGCTAAAAATGTCTATGAATACGGCCCGAAGAGTCTATCGTCGAAAAAATGGAATTTAAAACTGACAAATTCCTTGTTTTCAACTACATACAGAACAATATTTCTTAGTTTATTTTATTATTATTATTATTATTATTATTATTATTTATTATTATTATTATTATTATTATTATTATTATTATTTTATAGCCACCATAATGTCACGAAAGAAACTGTTGTAATTGATGGTAATTTTTATAAAATTAACGTTGGATTATTTCACAGATAAAAAGAAATTGTTGTGATAGATAAAATTACAAAATTGTGTTTATGAGTAATGGATTATTTTGTAGTCATCACAATACAACGACAAAGAACTATTGTGCGAAATATTATCGACAGTTATAAGCCATGTCTGTCATTTTATTTCACTTCATGCAAGTCTTATCTAGATGAATAGTGGGAGATGAAATTAATATTAGCTGATTTTAGACGCCACAGTATTAACCTTTGGACCTCAGAATTAAAATAGAGCCGTCAAGAACCTAAAAATAATTTTAAAATCCACAGGAAAAACATGACAAAACGGAACCGAGTCATGCATTTCGTCGAACACACAAACCACAAGTGAGGTTATGTTGTTAAATTATAATTCCGGATTTAGTGGTGGCGTTTCTGCGAAATTGTAGACGCGTACTGGAGAGGTTACAACAATAAATAGAACCGTGGGCTGTTGCTGCACCGTTGTCAGTTTTGCGTTTTCAACGAACGAGTACCAAGCCTTACATATGAAACAAATTTCTTCCTATTTCAGCACTGCTAATTTTCTAAACTCTCTGTACAACAGAAGAAGACGTTTCGGGTATTTCACCGTATGCTGGAACTTAACATTACCAACGTTTCGGAACTGCATACAGATTTCATATTTAGGGAAAGTTAACCCTTTCTGATCGGAATTTATGGGTGCACAAGGTCATGGAGACACCATGGAGAAATAAAAAGACAAAGCAATCCTCTTCATAATAACGTCACAGTCTACTATATACAGTCACGAAGCTTGAATTTTGAGGGTGCTAGAAACAATAGACTGTGCCGATACTATTTTGCATTGCCTGTAATGAGGCGATATTAGCGATCCTAGTGGTGAGCAACTATCTAATGTTTTCATATTTACTACGTATTGAGCTTCGTGACTGTATATACTAGACTGTGATAACGTGCTCATAATTTGTATGTTCGTTTTGTAAGCAATGTTTTCCATGTTACCCCATCCCTGGAAGCAATAGGTTGGCTTAAACTAGATAAGAAAAGAAATTTACATTCACTTTTTCTTCTCTTTGAAATGTTAAACTCTTCTATTCCTTCGTACCTGTCGTCTCGCTTCATTTATCTTTCTTCCCGCTCTCGTCATGAAACAATACTAACAATACCATCCCATGGTACCTCGTCATACTCATCCTCTTTCACAATAGCCCTGCCAAGACTCTGGAATTCGTTACCTGCTGGCATTAGGGATTGTCGAAATAAAATTGA